>JBCAMK010000015.1:1200000-1819204 GCA_038503065.1 Paragyromitra xinjiangensis | reverse complement strand
CAGCACCTAAACCCTAAACCCTAAACCCTAAACCCTAAACCCTAAACCCTAAACCCTAAACCCTAAACCCTAAACCCTAAACCCTAAACCCTAAACCCTAAACCCTAAACCCTAAACCCTAAACCCTAAACCCTAAACCCTAAACCCTAAACCCTAAACCCTAAACCCTAAACCCTCTAGCGCCGCAAACAAACAACTCAAAAAAAACACAAACAACACAGCGCCGAACTCGAACAACAACGGGTCTGCAAGCGCAACAACTCACGCACTGCTACTGCTACTGCTACTTCCCCACACGGGTAACACAGCGGGTTCACTGCTGCCGCAACGCGGGAGAAACGGGTTCAGCGACTCGAGCAGCAACGTCCGCCACACTCCCTACAGCCTGCCGCACTGCCTGCAGCAGCCGACGTCGCCCTGGCAGAAGCAAAGCACAGAACGCAGCCAGCAGCTGCAAGCAACTCCAAAGTGACCTTTTTTTTACGAGTTCACCCATCGCATGTGTACACACAAGATGTTACGGAGTCCGTGCGCCCCACCAATGTTACGGGAATTCGGGGGCGTGTTCGGCTGGGAATAAGGTCAGGATACCAGTAACGGATTCTATCTCTTTGGATTCCAGTACTGGATTCTCATGTCTTAGATTCCTGTACCGGATTCTACCTTTTCAGATTCCAGTACCGGATTCTCATGTCTTAGATTCCCGTACCAGATTCCACTTTCTCAGATTTCAGTACCGGATTCTACCTTTTCGGGTTCCGGTACCAGATTCTACCTCTTCAGATTCCGGTACTGGATTCTCATGTCTAAGATTCCTGTACCGGATTCTATTTCTTTGGATTCTGGTACCGTTTTCCCATGTTTGAGATTCCTCTAACTGTTTTTCGCTTTTTATTTTTTTTTATTTTTTTTTGGATTCCTGTACCGGATTCACCTCTGTTATTGCAGACAGGGAAGGTGGTACCGCGGGTAAAATAGATCTCTTGGCACCGGATGTTCGGACCGTCGGAACCTCGGCTAAGTATTTAGCCGTCGGCCCGCCGGCACGGATGTCTACCCGCCCCCTGCTTGTAACACAGCATCGGGTGGCGCAATACAGATGCATGATAAGCGCCCGGCTAATCACCCCCGCCCTTGCATTGTTTCCGGTTCCCCGAGCCGTTGCCCCACTTTTCGATTTGTAATTCGATTTATAAGACGGAGTTAGCTAACTCCGTGCTTTGAAATCAGATTTGTAACAGATCGCGTCATTACTATCGCCGACTCGGCCGAAAGGCTACCCGGCACGGATGTCCCAACATCCGTCTCCGTCCTCGGACAGGTATAATACCCCGTCCATCTCAGCTAACTGAGGAGTCTAGAAATCAGACGAAACCACCTCTACGATCAACATCGCAGAACAGTCTTAGCAGCCTACCTTCTTCACTCCTCACCGCGATAAATACTAAGTATCCCACGATACTCCCCCCATTTTAAGCCGCAGTTAAAGCCGCAGTATAAGCCGCCGTTCCAGCCGCAGTATAAGCCGCAATTAAAGCCGCAGTTTTAACACATTATTTCCTTTATATCAAGCCACGTTGGGGGGTACTAAATGCTAACATGATACCTACAATAGACACCAGGCATGCCTCCGGTTTTTCAACGCAATTTCGGGTGTTTTGCAGGTTATAGGCCTTGTATTCCAGGTCATCGATCCCCAGGAGTATTGGAGCAGTTTGGCAAGAGTGAGGACCACTAGAGCAGGTGGCACCGGGCCCTGGAATGCATTTGCTACTAGTAGGGTATTACATTTTGTTTGACCATCACTCCCCCGCATGCACGGATAAGCCTGGAAGCCTAACACGACCGTCCTGATAACTTTCACTTGCTACTACCCGGAACATTATTCATACCGTCTTACTTCATCTACCCTATCGCATTGAATCGCCTCCATTTCTCACATCAAGTACAAATAGAACATGATAATTCCTGATGAAATTCAACAACCGCTAGATCTCCGTACACTCGCAGTTCTCATTACATCCACTCTCATGATCTATAAAACGTTCATAAAACCCTTCCTCCCCTAGCTCGATTTTTGGCCCTTCAATAAAATAAATTGACACGTCAAACCCAGTCAAGGCATGTTCCTTGACTGTTGACGTGTTGGTTGCGGGGTCTAGATCTTTCCATACCATCTCGTAGGTTGCTTTTGAGTTAGTTAACAAAACTCGCTTGATTGTCTCTTCTGCGTCAGGATCGCTGGAACCGATATGTTCTCTATGAAGAAACCACGGTCTAGTCGGGGGGCCTTCCAGACGATCTAAACCCCTAAGCGACTGAAGTGTCGAATGAAGGAGGCTAGATGTTAACGGGGTCTGTATCCCAAGTGCAATCAGTCCCGCCCCAATCCCTGTAAAGACGCCTGTCATCGCCAGCGACTGTATCACTGCAAACAACGAACCGGCCGCTACCGCTCCGATCCCGGATTGCCAGCCCGCCGCAATAGATCCTAGTGGGTTGCTGGGTCAGAAAAGTATATACATCAGCGGAAGAGAGGCGATTACCAAGAATGGGGCCTGCTGGGCCAAACCCGATCACCAGTGGGAGTACAATAATGAGCACACCACCAACAATCAATGAACAAGTAATTGCAAACTCCTTTGGGTTCTCTCTTGCGTAGTCGACAAGGTCTTCCCAGGCTTCTTTGGGGTTATTGACATAGTATCGGGTATTTTTTTTAGCGGATCTGCCTGCTTTTTTGAGGACCCAGAGAACTTGTTGGAATACAGAAGCTAGAAGATTAGCGCAAGAAAAATTCAGTGGAAAGGTTTAGCATACGCATTGTGAAAGTCGGATGATATGAATCCTTGAAAGCTAGTGAGCACAGCGTATATACTTATGCTCTACCTGAAGTACCTGAAAACACGGGTGTAAATTTGGCCAACCAACTTGTAAGGCGCTGCCGTGGTACGAATTGAAAATGAATGTATTTCAGGTAATTATGGTAGAGCGTAAGTACTTATATAAGGAGGCTGAATTCAGGCCCCCCATGCCGGATCGGCATACCGTAGTATTTGGTGGTTAAAGTAGAGAAAAAGATGTTTGACCCGGGGGCAGATGAGTGGATAGGGAAAAAAGTGATCTGTTACTTGCGGTGCAGTGAGGTGATTACTAAGCATTCAATGATCGTTTGTACAGATATGCGAGTGATTTCCTGAAAATCACCAGTACCCGCGAATGAACCCAAATATCAACGAACAAGCAATTATAGGGGTTTTTCGTGCTGAGCGTTTCGGGTATGTAGTGTGCTCGGGTGTAGGGGTCTGGCGGCAGGTGGCGGTGCAGCTATTTTCTCAGTGGGCTCAAGCTCGTTTGAATTTCATACTTTTGCCAACTAAATTTGTTTGATGTTTGATACATAGCATTTTTACTCCCTTAGACGTTTTTATCAGGCCTCTCAGGGAGTTGTGGAAGGGGAGAAGAAATTGGGATTTCTTACTCGCACCGCCCGAGTACAGAGCATGACTAAGCACCACAATCGCAACACCCAGCAGAGGCTCTTGCGCTTGGCTTCCCAGCCCCCTTTTCCCTAACCTCCATCTATCTCAACCAACCTCATCCCGCCCACCCATCCCAGCCTCATATCACCACCATGCATAACAAGCTGTTCTCTATCGCCTAGATTCTTCATGCTATACCCGTCCGGTTTTCGATCGCTACCTTAAGTAATGTCAGCTAAGCGAGCCCGTCACCAGAGCATTCAAGGTTTTTATCAGCTCGCCCTCTCTTGATTCTCGCTAACAAGAAGTAGTTCCTAGGAAACACTTGAAGTTTTTTGAGCAAGATCCCGCTAAATGGACCCTTATCGCATTCTTGGGCTCCCCCCGACACTCCCCAGCATTGGATTCACGTCGCAAGATTCTTGATGCATGGGTAAAAGAACTCAGGAAAATCGTGTTGTGTAGCGAGGACGATCACCACCATAAAAACAAGGAGCGCCAAAGGGCACAGTCCTTGTTGGACCGATATAAGGAGGTATTTATTTATACTGTTTGTTTACTACCTTCAGCTTCTACGGCCTAGAACACAGAAGCGGGAGTCTTTGGCTCCCGTAACTCTATCTGCATCCCCTCTTCCTTTATCACCCTTTACCCCCTACCTCGATATACCATCCCTCTCTCCTCTCGAATCCGGCAGTGGAAACCTTTAGTTCCCGTAACCGACCATCGATGCTGGGCTGGCCCTGACGACCTCTTGGCTTGTCAGGCCTTTAACTCATGAATTGATGCCCACCGCTCTCATGATGACCTCTAAGCTTGTCTGGACGTGGTGGGATGATTCCGCACCCCCCCCTCTTCCTTGTGTCTCCTTTTACCCCTTGCCTTAATATACTATCCCTCTCCCTGAATCCGGCAGTGGGAACCTTTGGCTCCCGTGACCGACCATCGACGCTGGGTTGGCCCTGACGACCTCTTAGCTCGTCAGGCCTTTATCTCATGCATTGATGCCCACCACTCTCACGATGACCTCTAAGCTTGTCTAGACGTGGTGGGATGATTCCTGGCACTAGTGTTGGGCTGGCCCTGGCGACCTCTTAGCTTGTCAGGCTTTTCGCACATGCATTAGTGTCCATCACTCATGATAGCCTGCTAGCTTACTTTTTGCCCCGCCATTTTCTCCATACTTTTTTCCTTCACCGGCATCCGTGGCATGCCAGGCCTCTGCTGGGCTCGCCGTGGGGTTTAGATGTGATGACCGCTGAATGTATTTAGGCCGGCTCCGCGGATCGAAGATACGGCAGCGACTGGCTCAAGTGCCAAAAACCAAGATCACGACGGCTAGAGTCAGCACCACCCCCAGCATCACTACCAACGACAATCAACTTTGCACCTATCGTCCAAAATGGTGGAAGCGCTGCCCTTTTCCAGAATGGGGGTAGCGCAGCAGTCTACAACAACAAACCTAGTGCCACTATTGATAACCACGATGACGCCGATAGTGACAGGTCCTTCCCTTCGCCCGACAGAGAGGACAATCATGACAACGCGGAGAATGACAGTGACACCTCTGAGACTGCCCCTCCACATATTGAAGCATTCAACTCAGCGTACTGGAAGACTGAAGGCCAACGCTGGCGCTTGCCAGGTGGCCGTGATGTGGAAACCATCCTTCACGAAAAATTCTATGCGGCTAATTGCAAGGGCTTCCATGCAAACCTAGCACGCTCCTTTATCCTCGACTTGGGAGAGGTAGATACCAATAAAAACAGCAATAACTACATTAATGTTTGCAGGAACTGGTTTTCTGACGAGGAATGGGCTGATATTGAAGCTACTGTCCCGGAGTTGTCGCGATCGGCGGTCTTACCTTTGTTCAAGAGCCTTTATCGGTTTGACAACTTAAACACGGAGGAAGAATTTAGGCGCCAGGTTAGCTCAACTAGTTTCATCCCCGAGGGCGAGACCTATGTTCGTGACGTCCACTATGACCTTTGGTCCGCAGATCTCGCTGTTCAGCATATCCTTGGTCATTGGGAGGATCCTAATCAACCCCTGCGAGCACCACAGCTGGAGGAATCCCTTTCCAGTGCTTTATGGGCGCCCCTAATCGATCACCCCCTTCGTGGGCTCTTGGGTGTGCAAATGGTACACAAGGAGTCTTGCTGTAAATCTACGGCAAGCCGGAAGTGTCGTGAGCGGACGGAAAAAAGTGAAAGGCAAGCTTCTGGCCCTAAAGTTGATGGAATTATCCGGTCTATTGAGGACGACAGCTTGGAGTTTGGGAGTATGGAGGTTTCGAAATCCTGGGGGGGCGTTGGAGGCAAGTCGACAAAACGGTTAGGCGACATCGAAAAAATGATCAAGACCCTACGAGATATGCTCTTTCAGCTGCATGAGCGGGTTGAATTCAACCCGGCTGTAACAAAAAAAATCCAAGTGGTAGGGATCATATGTGGTGGACTAAAAGTTCAATTCTTCCGAATGTACAGCGTGGGTTATATTGCTGTCCTCAAAAGGGAGGCCATCGAAATGGTTCCAATAGAGTGCTCGGGTTTTGCCAATTTGAAAAAGCTGATAACTAAATTCGCGATGATAAAGGTACTGTCTGCTATCCTCTGTACACCGGCTTGTTTGGCTAACAGCTTTATAGAACGTGATTGCCCAGTCTGTAACCGCAGTCAAAGAATGTCATAAAACTAGCATTTCCTTTGCTATGACTGACCAAACTGATGAAGCAAGATTGAACGCATTACTCTTCGAAAGTACTGAGAGTAGTAGCGGGCCAAAATTGGGCATGGGAGCGGATACGCCACCCTCAGGCTGGTAAAAGGTTCCGTTGGCGGTGTTGCATTTTTGCGTCATTAAGACTTATTGGGGGCCTGGATCTATTTAGCGCTGTTAGGAGGGGTGTCGTGTTTCTCTTTGGTTAGCGATGTTATTATTAGAACTTTTTTTAAATCATGTGCTCTATGAATATAAGCAACTCGGTACGGAATATTAGTTCTTGGTTGCATTTGCAGGATGGTTTTACTTTCAAGATAGCCATTTAAATATTTGTCGCTTCTGATACCCTATGCGATGATTTCATTTTCGAGGTGGAGGTGATCTACTCGTGATAACATCGGCTATTCAATATTACAGAGATTCGAATCAATCAAGATATGGGGTGAATATGGTGAGAAGGATCAACAGTTCGAAAGTCACGAATGGTTTAATCAACGTAGTGGCGGTTGTACTCTAGTAGCGGTCACTTAATGAGGTGGCAAGAGCAACACCACACTTCGACAGGATCAAATTCATGATAAACACAACTGAATTTAGACATAAAACTATTATAAGGAGGTATAGCTAGAGTAGACTTATGCTTTCCCATTTGTGTTTTGAATTTTGCTGTAGCTGTTGTGAAATTACTCCTATTGCCAGGCCTGGTGTTGTCATGATGCGGTTCCCGCCTCTACCTACGCTGCTACGCAGTAGGGTTACAAGTGGCGGTAAAATTGCAGGTAAATACTACAAGCAGTGATAGAATATAGTGATATTTAAAGTATTTCTTATAATTCGTTTGGTTGGATTGGAAGAAACTTGCAAGTCGTTATTTAGCTGGCTAGGCTTTCTCATGCCGTAGGGTGAATACCCTTTTGGGATCTATCTTTTTGAAGCTTGTATTTCTAGTTATAATAAACTCATTATATAAAAGAAAAACAGAATCCAGCGGCCACACTTGTGAGTCATTAGAGCTGAGTGAAGACTAACAGTAACTATCACTGTGGTAGGGTGGTGGTGTGTGCGGCTCGTGCAAGCTTAGGAAGAATATGTATACATAGTAAAAGTTTCATGAACTTCACTTACATACCTTTTAGCTAACTCAGTGCTTTTGTTACCATTGTCCGGAAAAGAGGCATAACGTCCTTTTACACTAATCGAAATGCTGGCATGGAAGAATTTTGGAGCTGCCCAACCTTGATCGATCGATATTTCGTTGTGCTATCAACCGCGAAGTATGATACAACCCCAGAGCCCGCAACCCCTTTCTAGACATGGGATATCATAACGCCGGGGCTCGGCGTAGGTTACCCCCATCACATATGAGGCTAAAAAATTCCCAGACGTTCAGAGATAGGAAGGCTTGTGTGAAAGTTTGCGAAGAGCAGGGCTGTTTACTGACGTATGGTCTAGAGGGATGTGGGGCACAAAACTCTTTGGCTTTGTAACAGCCTCTCGGGGGTCGCACCATCCCGAGTAAGGTGAATAAACTTAACGAAGAAATCAATCAATCAATCGAGTTGTGTGGGGATACCTAAAGAGGGGAGAAATAGAGGAGTGCGCACTGATTAATTAGGAGGGTTTCTGGAGTGATTTTATACGGAGCCTGGTGCAGCGAGATTGGGGTGAGGAGGTCTGCCAAACGGCGGACAAGAGTGTGCGGTGAATGGTAGAGCTTCACTACCAGCGAATATTTGATCCCTTGACAAAGAGGTACCCCCATTCGCCACACACCCAGTAGCGAGTATGGATAGAGTATAGGAGCTGGGGAAAATAAATGGCAGGAAACCTAGAACGCATCAGAGTTTCCCGTATCGTTACGACTATTAACATTACTATCTATTATTTCTTCAACCCCAAAGAGCCGCTTGCATAGTAACAAGACTCTGAGAAATCTTATGCTTCTCCTATTCAAGTAGTTCCTCTCATTTCCCTTCCGCTTGGCTGGCTCATCTTATACCGTGTCTAGGCCATGCGGAAATCGATAACGAATAAGAGATGATATAACACGTATCTATGAAATTCTATTTCGCTTGCTCCTGTTGCCCTGTTCATTAAAATTATGCTCCGGCTTCGCGCCCGGGTGGTATTCATTAGGCTTCTCTTCCCCTCTTCTCTTCCTGGTGGCTTGGGCTTTTAACGAACGCCTATTGACAGCCAACTGCTTCACAGCGTCGTCAATATACTCACGATAGATGTTCAGAGGAAGTGGGAAAGCCCGCGTCATGTCCCCCCATATATATTGGTCGGGTAGAAGGTCTGTTATCTTAATCAAAGGTTCTCTATTTACGCCATCTGGGATAGAGTTTGGATAAATGTTCTACAGTTGTCAGCTGCGATCAGAGTTGTTAGGATTAGGAAAAATTACATAGCAGGGTCCGTCCTGGTAAACCGTGTTGGTAGTGTGATTGTAACGATACAACTCGATAAATCCGGAGATAGGCCCTACATAAGGCCGAACGTCTTCAGAAAACCAGTTGATATAATCCTGTGGTGTTGGCGATGGCACGGATGGCTCTGAGGATGAAGCTCTGTTGTTATCTGAAATTCCATCATCACTTCCGTTACCATGGATTTCATCATCTCCATCGGTTGACATATCCTGGACAGGGTCCTTATTTCCCCGATTGCAAGCTCCAGAGATACCCTCCCTTCCACCAATTTTCCGCTCCTGCACCCGTTCCTCTACTGTCTCTTCCATTGTGACGGGTTCTTCACCCCATGATTCAGCCTCATTCAATTTTATCAACGCAACCAACACCACCGCTCCCTCTGATCTGAGAAGCCACTGTCTCGCATCTGCCCTTCCGCTCTCAGCTCCTTGACTGAATGCCACCTCAAAAACGACCCTGGGGTATGCTCTCCATTTCTCCTCGGCTACCCGGGGAGTCAACGATATTGCCGTGTCCGGTTGCTTTATTGCCGTGATCCCTTTGCTTTTGCTATCCTTCTGCCGCTCTAAGGGTAAGGCACGCATTGTTGAAAGTGCTACATCTCGACTACCTTGGACTTGTAGGCAGCGGCGCTCGTCAGCAGAAAGAAACCCGCGCTCCCTCATTTCGGCAACTGCATTGCCAACAAAGCCGACAATGGCTTCGTGCACGGGGGTAAGTATGCAAGGGATAGTGAGGGTGGCCTTTTCCGGATTATAGTCGTAGCTTTGGTCCAGATCCAGTTAACAAACCGGCGAAAAGAAAGGAGGGAAGTTTAAATACCGGAGATTATCTATCTCTTTGCCGGTAAGTATCATACGGCTACGGAGATCCAATTCAAGTGCCTGTAGAGCAAGGTGATCAAAATGAGGGATCACAAGGTCTTTGGCGCCGGGATCAAACTGGTCCCGACGAAGGAAGGAGGCAATTCGATTAAGAGTCTCGTACTTTGCAGGCGAGTGTCGAGGTTCAGGTACGCAGATGCCAAGACGAGGTGAGGATGAAGGCGGGGAGGATGGAAGTGTCGACTGGCTTTGATGACTGGGGGTCTTCAACATTTGGCTTAAGGAGCGAGGAGATATGAATGAGCGGAATAGAAGAGATGCTTGGGGGCGAGATGTTGAGAAGATTGATATTGGACTGGAGGGGCGGCGTCGAAGGGAGGAGGAATGGATTGAAAGCCATACAGTGCTCCTGCATTTTGAAGGTAGGGTGATGACGCAGTTTCCCGCAGAGCCGCACCTTATTCTGAGCCGACTGCGTATATCCGATCCTGGAGGGGTATTTCTTGGAATATCTGGTAGACAAAAACAGTTTAAGCGAGATAAAAGTCGCAGTTGTTCTGCTAGAAAAACTTTCTCCATAAGAAGGACACGAAGCTATGCTGAACAACTTGATTCACTGGGAGAAATATCGATAAGGTTCATTCTTCCTTGATGATGATCAACTCAGAATTGACGTCCGATGCAAGGTTTAACATAGAGAGTATTGATACTAAAGGGACCTCCTTTTACTGTATTACGCATCGCTTCCTCCTCGTTCCTTGAATACCTGGGGACTGGAAGGCCATGTCTGGAGCAGTAATGAGATGTTCTGAACAAGAGCTAGAAGGTAAAGGACATGAGCAGCTGGCTTTGAAAATGGAGTGAGGTGTAGTACCATTGAATGCCTTTGAGATATGAGCAGCGGTGAGATTCTGGTTAGGGAGACTAACTGTTGATGTTGATTCCAATTTTAGTCCGTTTAATATCTTAGACGAACCATCTTTTGATGGGGGAGTTCAGCAAGCAGTGTGGAGGGTGGTAAGGTTGAGTAACAAAGGCCGGTGTATGGCAGGCAGGGGCACTTCGTCACCAGCGAATGAAATACCTATAGAGTACGTACCAATAGGATTGCCAGTATCACGGCGTGATCCCATCTGTTCACCACTCTTCTGGTAATAGCTCACGTGCCTGAAAACGAACGAAGGAATCGTTTTGTTGGGTGTTTCGCTCTCAGATATACGCTAGCATGATGTGAGTTTCGCACATTGCCGCTTGGTGACCAACTCGACATCATCCACTACCCCTTAGGCGGGGGAAACCACTGCATATCCTAAGGTCTGTGAGCGTATATCTAGTACTCTGGGCATGTGAATGCTGACATAAGCACTCACATCTCATAACTCATCTGGTACTGATAAGTATCACCAACTACATGTATCCTCCACCTCTAAATCAACCAGTTTCAATAATCGTTATTTTCCAGAATAATGTCTGAACCACAAACCTTTGTCTATTCAAGAGTTAACGATCTTGACATTCATTTAGATGTCTATCTCCCACTGCCCGCATTATCACCTGATACCCCCACCCCAGCTGCAGCGGTCATATTTTTCCATGGGGGTGGTATCTTCCGTGGAAATAGAAAGTCCATTTTGCCCGAGTTTAAGGGTAATATTCCCCAAGACCTTTACCAATTTTCCAGTTACGTCATTTCCTGTCGACTGACTCGCGAGATAACCTAGATGAAGTGCTGCTTAAAGGCTGGTCATTTCTATCGGCTGACTATCGCCTTCTTCTCCCTTGCACAGGTCACGATATCCTTGAAGACATCATGGCCCTTTTTAAATTTATCTCCTCAAATCTTCCCAAATTGATATCAACTCATCGAATTGATTCCAGCAATCTTTTTGTAAGCGGTCATAGCGGGGGCGCTTATGTCGCTCGGCAAGCAGCACTTCACGCCTATCCGAAACCGAGGGCTTTCTTCTCTCTTTCTGGGCAGGGCGGAGAGCTCCTCATGCCACATTACTTTACCCCGAAACCTTATCTTCAGAAGAAGATGCTCGGCGTTTACCAAAAATATTCGAACCCGGAGAGCGACGAGTTCAAACAGCTCAAGCCATGCTCTGACTTCCCTTGGGACTGGCCTTCTTCGAAGAGGAACTCCGATACTTCCCCCGGAACGCGAACTTTTCTCTCAAACATGGCAAGTCTCTCCGGCACACGACTGGACTTTCTCACAGGCAAACCCGGTCTTTCCTCCAGCTTCAACTCTGCTTTTTCTGCAGACGATACCGTGGATTTACCAAAGCTTATCCCTGACGATGCAAAGATTCTCTTCCCAGAACTTTGGATCACCGCGAGTTTTCCGCCCAGCTTTATTGTTCATGGAACTGGAGACAAGTCAGTCATTATCAGAGAATCAGAGAAGACGGCACGGGATTTAAAAGAATGTGATGTCGAATGCAATACAGTGTTCGTAGAGAATTGGGGACACGGATGCAACGCGGGGATCTATGAACGATGGATTAAAGATGTGATTCCATTCTTCGAGAGGCAGATTATACGAGATCCTATCTGAAAGGTTAGAGCAGTGGTCTTTACTAGTTACCAAGCTCCGGCCGGATGAAGTGCGTAGAGCAGGTATGTGTATGTCAATTCAAACCCGCCCTGAGTAGATAGGGCCTAACTGAAATAGCAATTCAAGAATATCTATTTGTAACCCCACGGTTACCCATAGGTATACAACTAGTCCATACATGTATCCGGGTCATAAATACTACTGTTTCCCTCCAAGGGGCATGCAAAATGACTTCACCATCCACTATGATAGAACTTCTTTAGGGCCTCAAGAGTACTTACTTGAGGCCTACGACACTTAAAATAAGCCTCGTAAGGCTTCAACACTTCATTGGAGTTGCATTCTGCGCCAACCTACTATGTCTTCCGACATCCATGAAGCCATTTAGCTCATGAAAGCTAAATGTACTTTTCCCTGTGCTACCACCGAACCATTTAACCCTATCATGTATGTGGTGGTATGTCATCGATGATCAGTATTGTAATCGTACACCTGAGGTGATTTTGCGGTACCTTACTATGGTTAACGGCTAAATTCATGATGCTAGTAAAAAATGTCGAGAGATCAATAGTAAGGAAGGGTTTGGGTCGTGGGTGTCACTAATACCGGAACTCTAGCTCTGGTAGAAGATCTTGACAATTTGGTGTGAGATATACAGGAGCCAAGGAAAGAGGTCTCGGCAGGTGTACGAGTACTTTTTTGGTAATAAATTACATCATCGACACCATCCCACGTTTAAGAAATAATTTTGGAGTCAATTAATAAATAAATTTAACAAATTTGATATCTATATCTAGCGAAGAGTCAGTGTTCAGTATATCTGGGAACCTAGCACTGTGGCGTCAAGATCATACATGCAAACATACCATTCATATAGGGCTCCCTAGTCTCTTTATCTCCTAATAGGAAAGAGCAAGGGATGTGGTTAGAGCTTGCAGTTCGTAGCAGCCGAGCCTATACTTCTACCAACCTGCTAAATGCCAATGTAGTTACAGACTGTTCGTGATGATGATGAATTCACTATTTCTGCGAGTGTCCTCTTGACGACCATTCAACAAAAACAGTAACATTCATGGTAATAATCTCTTAGGGATATGGGGCCTGGGCCCCATTGTAAATTTATGTATCAAAACGGTAACAACCCAATTGCAATGCATCCTTCAGCGAGCGGAGGCTCCTAATTACTAGAACCCTAGCCCACCATCCGGAAGACATACGAAAGCATACAAAGGCCTCTATCTCAAGGACCACATCGTTATTACCATACAAAGAAGCACGTAAGTAGCCCATAAGTTAAGTATCCTACCTTAGGTTAGGGCCTTTCTCTCAGCGCTCGTCCTATAACTATTCCAGTTGACTAATGCCTAGCCCTTAAAACCGGAATATATAGGATCACGTATGGTCGGCCGCAGCCATTTCACCATGCGCAGGGGGTCTCGAGCAAATAACTATTTGATCCTACCCTTGATACTGATACTAAAATATTCGGGCTTGATCATAGATAAGTCCCTGCTTCAGGTATCAGGGTCCTGTGATGATTATATGCGGCAACGAAGGGCGCATGGCCTGTATAACAATCAGTTTTATTCGAGGGGTATGAGTGATACACAAAACAGCAAACTCTAGCTAAAAGCCTATTCCCTGAAAAGCTTGCTCGTATCACAGTGTTCTTGGGAGCCGGTAGTCGTGATATCCGAAACTTAAGTAGGACATTTAAATACCGGAGGACCCCTGTTTTGAGGGCGTGTCGCAATCAGTAATAGTAAGCGGCTAGGAGAAGGAGAAACTTACGGCATTGGGTAGTAAGTATACGGCAAATTTGTGTTAAACAGAATACCGGGGTGAGACGGACTATAGAATCCTATTCTTAAATTAAAAAGAGCCACGAATAACAAAGGATTGTCAAGGCTAATTGCGGGAGCATACCTGGAAGTGCATATCCAGAAGGATTTACGGTACCACTACCAAGAACGGTAACCTGAGCGCAGCTAGGCTATTATTATAAAGTAAGTAAAACTCTTTTGAGAGGAAGGAGAGCGATAATGCAGGGATATATAGGAGACAAACATAAAATTGACAACCGCCAGTTTTATAAGCCTCCGATAGTGCGATAATCTCATGGCGGACTAAATACTCCCCGGGTGCCAGACACGCCGGGACTATTGATGTCCAGGTATTTCCATCATCAAATAATTTTTGGGTTGCCCATGTGTTGGTCACATTATTATAGCCCGTTTCATCTTCACAAACAGAATTCAAAAGCCAGAACTCAAAGATTAGCCTCGTCTACTGGGATTCCTGTAATAGCGTGAAGTGTATACCAATCTTAAACCAAACTGGGCCTGAGGTACCCGTAAAACTACCGCAGTCTGGGTCACATTTAGCCATGTAGGTAAAAATTGGTCCTGGTAGTACAGTTAGCTATGCATCGACCTGAGCCGACCGCAAGCGGGCGGTATCCTTTTAAGCGTACCCTGGTGAGGCCCTATATATTTGTAGTAAAAGTTAGAACCTTCCGAAAAATGCCCTCCAAAACAATGATTTAGTTTCAGGCCTACATTCATTCCAGTAAAATTTGATACCAGTCCCTGCTGTGACAGCTCCAGTTCTCCCAGCGATTGGCACAGCACCCTGATTACATGTGATATTGGCTAACAGAGGCGTCTTGATTGGTCCGTCCCCAGGGATTTTTCTGACTTTAGATTCCTCAGCATCAATATACATGCAATAGGATAACCCCCCCCCCCAGGAATATCATACCAATACTTGGAGCATCAGCCGTGAAGTCTGGCTTAGCGATTGGTAAGAATCCAATGTATTCCACGCCGTTCATTAGGTGTGTTTTGACATGACCATGGGCCAAAACAGTGCTTGCCAAAAGGCTAGCAGCAGTGACCAAGATGCACAAGCCAGAAGAAAGTTTAGCACCCATTATCATGAGTTGTAGAACTGTAATGGAAAATGAGACTGAGCCAGGATACGAATTGATTGAGTAGCTGTCTATAGATGGGGGTTTATATATATACATCTAGCTTCGGGTTTCGGTCAAGAGTTTTCGCGGGCTTCCTCTACAGAATTTATCATATGTAATCAAAGTATTAGGTAGGGAAATAGGATTCGAGACCCCGGATAGACCTAAGCAGCTAGGGATTTCTACAACGAGCCCGGGATTGAATCCGTAGATGCTAGTATCTCGGTAATGTCATATCTTATGCCCGGTCAAGGACTAACAAGAAATTGAAATACTCAGCTGCAGCACACATTATCTACTTGCACATCTATGGATATCAAATAAATACCTACCCACAATGGAAGCAAAACCAGGTGATATGCAACTAATCGGCGTGTGGGAATCAATCTCGGACTACCTTGTGAAGGCCCGGCCTAACACGAAAACTAAACAAGTATTTTTGAAACTTCCCGGAATAGCTACCCGCTGAACCTACTATATTTTTGTAGCATGGTGTCACGGCTTTTGATATTGCTCCGATTTCAAGATTGTTAGCAGAAATCTTCAACCCCGAATTTAGAGGCCATCCGATTAGGCTAAATATATTCCCTCTCAAGCTCGGTGTTTACTATAGCGAGTGAAAACACGAACACTTGGCCGCTGAAGCAAACCCCTACATATTCCTATGAATCCAAGAGATAAAGTAGTAAAAGAGCTTCAAAGCTACCTTCAAGCCCTAATTCCTACTCTTGGCAAGCTCCATAATAGACGTGGAACGAACAGGAAGCCAACTCGCGCTGATTGAAGTTGTGATCAGGGTTAGGGTTTCATTTCCCAACTGGTAACAATTCCGTTATCCTACTAAAATCAGGCTCAATATGTCAGGCAAAGAACCGAAATTAGCTCAGTAACAGTTTGGGGAACTCAGAGGGTGTTATCTCGAGTGAAAGATCCTAGGCACTAGATGGAAGGACCAGAAATTTTTTTAGCGAAGAGATCCATCTTTCCGAGAGGTACCCGACGCGGTATCTAGGAGTGTGTACTATGTAGTACTTTACATCACCAGGCTATATACCTGCCAGAGATAGGATCTCACAACAGTTACTACTGTTACGCTGAGTGAAAGGTAATCAAATATATGCACCGGCTATAACAGCGATGATAAATAGGGTTAACTTGAATAGAATTATTAACTATTTAGCTTTAGGAATTATAGTTATAGCTTTTTGGTGGCCTCCACAAGCACATGCACTAGTATTTACGGAACCATTCGCGTAGCAGTTGCAGCCGATCAATAAGGAACTCCCCCCGCTGCAAGATGTGATCATTTCTATAAATAGACTTTGGTCACTATAGGCATTTAATCGCTGTCTTTTATCTCATAATTTCTATGCCATTATGCTGCAGTACCTATAGCTACCTGAACCACCTAGTTGTACCAGATAGTGACCCAAGAAGAGCTCGAGTACATGCAGGTATATATACGTATAACTATCGAACAACTGCCAATCTGAAAGTATTTTCTGATGAGATCCCATGCAAAATTCGATAAACTACAGACTTATTGGTTGTTATACCAGAGCGGCAAAAATATATGTATCCATGCTCCAGGCGCCCAGGTGGGGTTGTGCTATGTGACCGGGTCCCAACGATAGATATGAACCGCTGTAGTAAACCTTGCTGGCCACACTCGTATCATTGTTTACTCAGGCGGTAACTAACATGCGGGATTGTAGTACTATATTTGACATCTACGTCAATATTTCCTTGCTACTACTAAGGTATGGTACGAATATTGGCCGTAACACAGATCTCATATATATATTATTTATATATATAGAGACCCATAGAAAGGATAACGTCAAATAAATTCTTGATTAGGATATAGCCACAACTTGCGCCACTAATGTGGCTGAACGCACTTCTCGCACTAACGAAGAAATCATTAATATGTGGTAGTGAATGATGTCACAGGACGATATCCAGAGGGTTATACATAGCCCTCTACTCGGTCTTTTTCTACTCGTTCTCATCATCTCCATACTTAATATGCGCTTGCCTTTGTTCCTCACGGTCTTTAGTGTCTTGCACCTCGACTGTAGCCCGAAGCCTCACAGTTGAGATCTAGTTAACGCTGCAACCCTTCCCGAACGGATATTCTCAGCTATAGATCTAGAGGGCCAAATATACCTATTAGGACAAGCGGTTTAGCTATAAATATCAATAGAAGATAGGCACGAAATAATTTGCCAGAAGTCAGGCCGGCCACTCTCCCTCAAACCAAGAATTCTTGAGTAATCGATATGTTATTCTAATTGCCAGCTACAAGAAACCCCAAAATCATCTACCTGTGCCATTCTCTACAGGAATTTATAGTCTCTAGACATCGCTTGCTACAGCCCACAGATCCATAAAATTCTGAGATGATTCTCTGGCATTCCTTGGAGAAATTCTGAAACATAAATGGAAGAACTCTAAATTACTTAGCAGAATCTACCCAAGAACCTAAACCAACCCACTATATCCGCAGCACGAACTTAATCATAGCAAAATACCCATCCAGCCCTGTCCAGTTTCTTCAAGTCAAGAATATTTGTACTACTCTTTGTTATGTCGATTAGGTAATATTTCTAGTATTCCCAAAATTATCGTTCAAGTAAATCCACTATATCGAAGCCATGCGTTTACTGTACCTCTCCAGATAGAGACTTACGAGAGAAGCAGAGCTTTGGGAGACATTACTGCTCAAGCTCTTCGAGGGTATTTGGTTTCGTAAGTTTTCCGAGCTCGCGAACCTAAAACGTCTCTAGGACGATATATCTGAAGATTATATCCAACCTGTATGTATACGATGCAAAAGCGAGCACGCATGTTTATAAGTAGCAGCCCTGCTGAAACCCAAATATTTGTTTCAGAATCATTTAGGGTTAGCCCTTGTGTAACTATATCAAGCCTCGGTTACCACCGTGGTCAGTCCATGCGGGTTCTAGTACTCTACCAAAATATATTAAGGGCCTTGTGCCATCAGCCTCCCAGAAAAAACAACTATACTGTCCCACAATAGCATGCAAACGATTGACAACGTGATTCACCAAGACTACCGCACAAACCGCAATATCTATATTATCTTATTCAAGAGAAAATTTACATTATCCTCCTTTCATCTGAAAGAGTTGTTTCGCCCCCATCCTTCTTACACATCTACTCGTCCCACCTTGACCTAAGAACTGACGACGAAGAACGTGAAAACGAGACTGCATTCTCCCCTCTCCGCTCGAGAAAGTTTCAATTTCTATATCCTTTAACTTTACGCAAAAGCCGTATCAATTTATAATTGCTTCAATTCACCCAAGCTACCGAGTACGCAACCTGCCCCCATTCTATCATGGAAACAGGGTCCGAAAGCAATACAGAACTATCTTCTGAAACAAACATGTCAGATTTGCCCGCAAGATATAAACCGACCCAACTGCAGGACCCTCCAACTAGTTCCTTCAAAAAAACTAGATTTTACACTGAAGGGGATCATCGTGTATGCTTTATAGATTTTTCTGAAGCCACATCACCAAAGTCAGTTCAACCAAGGCTATGCGACCCTCAGTTATCGAGCAAAAAAACCACTCCCTGGATGATTTCGAAGCTAAGGACGCCTACCGCCACAAGCTCGCCAACCGATGCACGACAAACCCTCCCAGCCAGGCCTCGTTATACTTCTGAAGAGGAAGATTGGATCATGAACTTTGTGAATGAAAATCCTGAGAAATCATGGCAGCATGTCACAGACGGTTTTAACCTTGCATTCAATCAGCAGAGAACTCTGAAGGGGATGCAGATAAAGGGTTATTCGCTGTTCGAATCCAAAGCGAAAAACGGAACTATGAACATGCCTACTGGACTGAGGCAGTTGAGAAAGAAAGAGGGGTTGGAAGTCGAAGATGAGGATGCGGATGAGGACGCGGATGAGGATGAAGATGAAGGGGAGGGCGAGGATTCTGAAGAGGAGGAGGATGAGTCAGAGCAGGAGAACACGGTCGCTTCTGTGGGAAAACGGTACACGACCGTGCAGGAAAACTGGTTACTTTCCTATGTCGCCAATAATGCTAAGTCAGGCAGGCGTAAGGACTGGGTGGGCACTGCTGCTGCTTTTGCAGCCAAATTTGGTCTCCAACGAGCACCAATGTCCCTAAACAACAAATGGACCCATTTGAGTAGGCAGTCAGCATCAACGGCTCTATTTCCTGGACAGGGTGACCTGAACGCCAAAGAGGGTAAAAGGCAAACCCGTAGTAACTCAGAAGCGACAGGGAGAATAGAGGATGGTCAAGAGGAAGAGATTTGAGGTAATGGGGAAGACGACCAAAAGGCGAAAAGTGACAGGTGAATACAGGAATAAAGGAGCTAAAGAATCGCGTAGACCTTCGAAAACGGGCTATGAGATCTCTAGAAAGATTTTTTTGGATGGATTTTATCGAGTCTATCTACTAGTAGCCTTGAATTGGAGTTGCTTTTTGAGCCCGCTATTAACACATTGTACGTTGCGGGGCCCTCGCCACCATCCGCAAATTCTCCATTTCGTTGGCACTCTTTCCTGATTGGTGTTCACTTTATGGAACTCTGAGGAAACCGGGTTTTCTAAATTATCAATTTATTTAATTTGTCTCTTATTCTTTCATAGCTTACTCACAGAGCATTGGTGCTAATTTGTCTTGGAAAACTACATAGTGCAAGAAGTTATAATTAGCTATAGAATATTTCGTGTTTCTAACCCATGTCATAGCATAGATAGTTTTGCGAATAGTAGTTTCACGCCCCCTAGAAACCTACAGAAAAGAGGTGAACAGGTTATTAGCAAAACCAAGTCCCCTAACATTTAACGATTTTAGTAATACCAAAGAGCCGCAGGGACTAAGTCTCCACGAGAGAATTCTTAGATCTAAGTCAGTCATACAGAGACAAACATCCAACGCGGTTGTCTCTAGCTCTCCGGCACCAGCCAAGAGAGGTGGCGGACGATACGAAAGTAAAGAAGCAATGAAAAGCGTGGCGACGGAAAAGAAAGATATGTAGAATGAGTGGGAGTTTTATAGTATGAGTACCATACCCGAAAAGGGTGAATGTACTTAATAGAAAATCGATCAATCTATCAATCAATCTAGCTCGGTTGTGCGAGCCACTGGATTTCTAGGCTAGGCGAGACCTCACTAAATCAGCTGACGGGATGATACACTTGGCCAATTGTATGCATATTAATGGCGCTAACATATAGCAGATCAGATCTACGTACGCGTAGAACGAGACAATTATCCTAGTAAGAGTAGTTGTAGAAATGACATGTACTTCTGCTACTAGTACATATTGCAGAGATCGAGCATGTATAGCACACGCTATAGCTACAGCATCGCAACCCCATCGGAGAGAATAATGATAGTCACTTTCGACTATGGTACATATGAAGGGTGGGGTATGTGTAAGGGACACTGGTTCATGGTGTTAATAGCTCTCTGATTGTGTAAATCATACAGTTAGGGTGCCTGATAGAATAAGTTAAACTGCTATTTTGTCTAGCAATCACATTACACGTCCATCTTGTGTAATTTGATTTCCAATATCTTGTGATATGTAATACACAGTTTTATTGTGTTAAGTTTAAGTAAAGACTTGGCGATTTTAAGAATTAATGCCACCAGAAACAAAGAACATTGAAATCGTATTAAACAAGACAATTCTATCAACCTGCTTGATGGCCTAGCGGTCTAGTACTTGCATACATTCATCAACTAACTAGTGGTTCGACTCTCCACTACAATAATCTTTTTTACCGTTACACATTTTACTCTATGCAGTTTATACACTTTGAACACAATCCCTGTATATCAATGGCATATGTTTCTGGTGCTGTTGGCATATATTAATATTGATTGCACCTACGGTGGAGGCTTTTCGCGCATGTGGCACAATTTACATACAATAGTTTCATCTGTGTCAGTAATAGGCATATCTCTTGCTCGTTTCTCACACAGAATAGCCCTCTCACACATGCGATTAGTGCTCTTTGCATATTTCATGTACTTTGTTGCACAGCGAATACAAATTTTCAGCACATATTCTCAGTGTGTTCTACACAACCCCGCTATGCACAACACTCCCAGTTTTTCAGTGATATAATGCTCCTGATACAAATTAGCTACATATCAAACACAGCTTAATGTAACAGAACACTGTACATCGAACGCAGTCACTTATGTACCACAGTTTTTCATGATAACGATAAAAGGGGGTGATTCACCTATCGGAGTGGATATCTCAACGTTTACATTGACACGTTGCAGTCCTGTCCAGTAATAAGCGTCCAGCTGTAGCGTATCTAAGCGACACCTTCTATCCGCGTGGGGGCACACTACTGCTGCCGGTTGCTTAGTACTCTAGTGTCGCATTACCCAATTATCACTTTATACACTGTGATCCTTCGTCAGCATCGAGCCTGCTGAGTAAGGAGAGCCCCTTGGCCATAATATAACCCAGACCACTGGCCAAGCTTTCTTCCAGTTTATTATAATCAATTTAGAACTCGAGAGCAATGTCAAAATCCCCTTTGGATGCCCCAAACATCTTAACACGGGTGAACACAAGGCCTCCCACAGACGACAAAAAGTTACGAAATGCAACGTTTGCTGGTCGTATCGGCGGAAACCAGCAATTTACAGTTTCCCGCGACGATCCTGAGTATGAAAAGATCAAAAGTGAGACGCCCGACGCAATAACCGATGTCACCTGGAGCGAAATGTGCGGCCTTCGTGGCTTCAGGGAACCGGAAATTTGGCGATCAGCATTGATTGAACTTTGGGGTACGTTAGGACCAATTGATAAGCTAAACTCTGCATGTAATAATGTAACAAGGCTGATTGTCTCGCCTTCAGTCTCTGGACTCAATGCCTTCACGTCTGGGGCTGTTGGTATCGCACTTGGAAATCTTCACATGTCTGTTTACAAGTCCTTCCCCTGCACTACGTATAACCTCGAAATTTATACTAACGTAATACCGAGAAGTGTCACGTCGCCCGTTGTAGCATCAGCGATCGGGGGTATTATGGCAGCCCTTACCCTTCCATTGTACATTTTCGCTGCTGCACCAGCTTCCGGAGGTCACTTGAACCCAATGATTACCATGGCAACTTTCGCCACGCGTTTATCAACACTTCCGAGAACGGTTGTTTATGTTGTGGCCCAAGTTACCGGCGCGACCATCGGGGGGTACTTACTACGTGCTGGAGTGGGTGATAAGATCGTCGTTTCAGTAAGTAATAGCTGTTCCGATATTCACTACCTCCGAACAGGATTAATCCGATAGCTGCAATAAGGCAAAAGTTCCCGGTTGCAATTGGGATCCGACTGCAGGTATCACGACCGGGCAGGCTTTCGTCTTAGAGACGGTGTCTTGTTGCGTCACGTTATTTATCGCATTCGGTGTTGGCCTCGATCCCCGTCAGAGACAAGTCTTTGGCCCAGCACTTGGGCCAATACTGATCGGTTTTTCTTTGGGTCTCATGACCTTCGCAACAGGAATTATGAGAACTGGCTATACTGGTGCTTGTGAGTTGAAACTGGCAATCGTTTAGCTTGATTGTTTTGCTGATAAAGTGAAATTACTTTTTAGCAATGAACCCGGCGCGTTGCTTTGGCTTGCATGCAGCAACTGGGAACTGGCAGAGTCACTGGATACAATGGCTAGGCCCAATCGTAGCACTAAGTGCCAATTCGGTGCTTTATTGGGCAGCACCGCCATATCACTCAAAAGCGAGGGCCAACCCTTCTCCAGTTGCATCATTTGTCCGTGGAAGCCCAGGAGCTAGGGTATAGGAGAATACATTATGTATTCTTCCGCCAGTTTGTTAGATTTGACAATCTCAGACGGCCAAAGATCTGTGTATTCGTAAGTGGTAGTGTTACAAGAAGTTGTAATTTTCTATATTAACTTACATCCCAATGCAGGAATATTCTCGTAGCAATACAATACTTGCATATAGATTTTTAGCCGATGATAAAGCATCAACTGAATAGCATCAGAGTGTTCGCTGAAGAGGCCGAGGCGAGAACTAAAATTTTACAGCTTGTCAAAAGGCTTTCAATAGCATTCAATCTTGTACATGTAGCAGTTCATCAAAAAAAAGCCCAATATGTAATACCGGAAGAATGTCAATAGAAGCACTTGTACAAACCTCAAAGCTCGCTGCAGCACGTATCTATCATAGTTCTCTACCAACTAATACGGTTCAGAAGATGTTATGAAACTACATACCTCTAACACTGCGCATGTGGGTTAGGGTTGATGTGATGCTCGTCCACAAACCAATGCACCCAAGAGCTATTCGAAAAAACTCGTGGATAGCACTACGCCAAATTAAGCTCTATGAAGTTCCCATTCCGAGAATACATGCACGAGTCCGTTTTACCCATCCAATGCATAAACAACTCTTCATCGTACTCAAACCATAGATTTATATTCTCTGCCTTGTTTTCCAAACTAAACTGTTGTTAATTCTAGATATACATTGAGGGTAGTTGAAAGTTCTAGCTATGCTCCGGATCCCTTTTATTTTACTTATTCTTCCATTCCTAGATCTCACAAGATCAGTTGGGAGACAGAGCCTAGGTTGGACGCACTACCGTATTATCTGGTGAAATTCGGTTTAGCGCTAGTGGGTAGAACATACATTAACGTACATAAAAAGAAAGGAATACAGCTGGTCTAAGCTCTATCAGTGCTTCTCTACACCATTTTTGTGTTAGTACCTTTGACTTCCGTGGATCCAACCTAATCTCTTTCTTTTGATGCACATCAATATATGTTCTACCCACTAGTGCCAAACCGAATTTCACCAGATAATACGGTACTTATTCGCCAGTTAAACTAACCCTGAAGTTGATTATACTAATTAGGATAGCATTCAACGCACGAATTCCCTCAATCATGATCAAATAATTTAGCGCTGAGATTGACCTGTGAGCTAGTTGCATGGTAATATGACATGACACGAAGCAGATACCACATATTCCTTAGCCAGAACCTCTTAAACACGAACATCTCACCCAGAAGAAAACATAGAATCAGGAGTATCCAGGTGGCAAAACTTGGATGGGTGGAAGTTTAACCACTTCAAGTAAATCTAGGTCTTTGAGATCCGCCACCCCCACAATGGGGTCCCCAAAAGGTTTCTGTGGATCAAATAGCACTAGATCATCTTTCTTTTTCCTTCCAAACACACTTCTCCAATCAAAAAACCCGGAGCTACCAAGAAACCCCTGTTCACCGTCCACCGTAAACTCAGCCGAAAACCTCCCATCGCACCTCACGATAACCGCACCAAGGTACCTCGGAACCACTCCACTGGCCTTTTTCTTCGTTTCCGCACAATCCCAAACAACCGTGTTGTCACTCGCGCCCTCGGTACCCGTAACCCAGCCAGAGAGTTTGAGCTGATGTTTTCTAGTGATGCTACTATTGAAACTTAAGTTGCCAGTGAAAGTGCTGGACTGATCAATAGTGGTTCCTATAGACGCGGTTCGAGAACGCTCTTCCGCAAAGAGATCGCCGTACAAATCTTCGGGGGCGATACTCATCACACGGAGTGGGGGCTCAGCAGATGAGCTATCAGAGGGAAGTTTGCGGAAAGTGATCCGAATATGGAATTTTTTGATCCGTGCGGAACCGGCTCTGAACTTAAAAAGAAACCGAAAAACAAGGAGACACGCAGCTTGGCCGCTATACTGTCCATACTGAGCTTTTTCAAGGCGGATATTCAAAAGGGTGAAATTATTCGGCTCGTTTTCGTGAATGTTTTCACGGTTTTCTAGATCCGTCGCAGAATTTCGCTGGATTGCAAGCTCCCCGCTAGGCGGACAGAGTTCTATATCAAGTTCCATCGTGTAGCTCTGAATTCGGGGGAGGAAAACTAGAATGATATACGCCCTAGTTTGAACTAACGGATGGCAGCAAGTGGGGGCAGAAAAACAATATATCGGTGCCAGATCCCCGCCCAGACACAGCCTTGCGTGTATATATAGCCTCGATACGAGACTGTAGAGCGGCTGAGTGTCGCACGCGTGGCTTGCATCACGCAAGAAAATATGATCGAAAAGGGATGAAGGGATAATGGGTCTTCCGACCAGTTAAAACGAGGGTCTCACTATCAATCTTTACTATATGCCCATTTATCACTACCTAAGTTTGATGGGACATGATGATTTGAGCCAAATAATTTGACCAACACGAACCCGGCTACTCTTGAAATTCACCACCCTTCAGTAAGTTAATAATGGCGGATTCGATATCCTGCAGCTAAAGAACCTCCAAGTGCTTGGTGCGCCAGTGCGGTGCAAATTACAGAGGTAGCATATATGCGCCCAATGGTCATAACCAAATAAGTGACTCCTAATAGTCTCGGTGTCGGACAGTGCAATCATTCCCTATTTTTGTATCATTTTTGCAACCATTCACAGTCCCTTCCGATGAACGGAGGAGCAACCTGGAGCTGAGAACCAACACCACCAAAAAAATATCTCGCGAGAAAAAAGAAAAAAGAGTATCACAATATTAATGAGCAAGCCCAATTGATATGTAATAGATATTGATATATCCCATTACCTAAACCCCTACCACTTATCTATAGCTACCGAGGAGCTACCCCCGCTATCACCAGCAAAGTCCACGTTGCATATGCATATGCCTATTTAGTGTACATGTTTACATTAGAGGTATTTACCTCATGAGAACATAAATTACACATCCTGTTACGAAGAACACATGACTAATAACTAAACCCCAGCCGAACTATGGTGGATTGACTCTATAACCGACACCGGCATGAAACCAGTAACTCAACCGGCACGCCAACAACCCAAAGAGAAGTACAATTTGGATAGTCGCTCAACTTTAAAGTTATTACTATTATCTTAGAGAGATAATCCCGCGTATTGATTTGGTGAAATATAGCATTGGGGAATTGGGGAATTGGGGAAGCTGTAATCAATTGTGGTTTTGGTGAGGCAAACAGCGTGTTTTTTTCATCATGACCCTATGTACACCTGAGCACTAGTTTCACTCTCACCAAAAAAACGCATTTCATTGCTTCTATTTCTTGCCATCAACATCACTTTTGAGGGAAATAAAACCTAGGTGAGATAGCACTTGGGAAGACGTACATCTTGCGGGTTTTTTTCGCGTTAATTTCTATTGTTGAGTTTAGTTATACGAGCTCGGGGTAAGCTGCTTTCCAGGTGTCGGTTATAGAGTCATTCCACCATAGAATACAAAAGTAAAAAACTTGCTAAATCGATCGCTCAAACACGTGGGGAAGGATAGGCAAAAGAGTGGGTTTCCTTTCCTTTTATGTTTATTTTATGCAGGCTGGGCATCTCCCATGCATACTGTAGGATGAATACCCATAAAGGGTCTATCTTTTTATAGTTTTTCTTAGTTTCTATAATAAACTCATTAGCTATTAAACTCAAGTACAATTTGCGGTGCTTCGGATCAACACTAGGTTTGATGGATGTGACTCCTCGACTTTTATGGTGTGTTACAAGCCATGCAACCCACCTAATTCAGTGCTATGCATGCTTGCTTTCCCCTTATCCAATTGAAGATGATCTCTATCTACCCTCTAAAGCACTACTCATCTATCTATTTATCGGGTAATTCCCCTCACTACCGACATCCCTGAAGTCCTCGAAATTCACGAACCATTTTAGAGGCTCAAGATGGGTAACAGTCAAAGCCGTCAAATGAGCTCTGAGTCGGCCGATCTTCCAAAGCCATTGCGAAACCTGATCAAGTCCTGTCGCCAAAAATGCTCATACGCAGACTTCACTGGTGCCCTAGAAGTCCTCAAAAAGCCCATCGATGTTACGGGCGACATACTTATCATAAAATCCGAAAACGTGCGAGTACATATCCTAAAGGGGGACCTAAAAGCAGCGCGTACGGCTCTTGAGGGTGCTGCTGAACCAGATCCGAACAACGAAAACGAGAATTATCAAAGTCTTTTGCGAATCCAGAAAGCTTTCGTCGATGTCAATATAGACGGGACGCTAGTAGAAGCATTGCATACCTGCTCTGACCTATGGACGTCTTGCGTTAAGGCTACAGACAAAAACTCAGAAGTTCATCCGGAGGTGCTCGTACGTATAACTATTGATAGTACTTGAAGTATAGACAAAACATAGTTAACGTTCCTTATAGTCACAAATCGCATATTATTGCCTAGAAATCTACCAACTAGGACGGCTTTACGGGGAAGGCTTAGAATACAACGAGATATCCCCCGACATCGATCAAATCTGGAGCTTCATACATAAACTCTCTGTTGAACATGAAGGGCTAGAATACGAAGCGCTTGAGTTGCTAGAATTCCTCGTAGATCCGCCAGGCGCTTGCGAAGTTCTCGAAGTACTATCGAATCTTCCAAGACTACGGAGAAAACCAGCGAAGATTAGGATTTTACTCGGTCTGGCCCAAATTTATGGAAGCACCAGTGAAAGCGACAGCTTAGCACGAGTCCTAACCCGTGCCGAACGGCTTATCTCCAAAATTGGGCACAAAACCGGGTCATCAGAGATCCGGATGCTTCGTCTTAGATACGACGATGACGAACCCAAGGATGACGGTATTATTCGGAGGACTAACCAACTCCTCGATATTGCGCGAACGTTCAGAGACATAGATTATCCTGGCAGAGAGATGAAGGTACTTGAGCTTGCCGCTGAACTACACTGTCAACTACCTGCGACACCTGACAATGAAGCCCTTGGAATCCGAATCCATGATGAGCTCCAACGTCTCACAGAAAAAAACGGGGATAATATGAGCTCTATCTTAATCCAGCTCCGTCGGTGCGATCTGTTGAGCTATTTCGGATCGCAGTGGGCACCTGCCTTGGAACTAAGAGGAAGACTGTTCGAGTTACCTTGGAGCTTGCAAAACCCTTATTTTGGGCGTTTTCACAGAGAACAAATCGCAGAGTCCTTAAATCTAAATATGGATACCCGTGCACTACGTCATGCGGAAAAATACCTCCAGTATTGCGAGAGATTTCGAGACGAGGAGTCCCAGTCCGAGGCACAGTGCCTACGCCTCCGTAGCCTATTCATGATACGACGAATGTCTGAAGAGAAGCGGATAATCCACCTCGAGAACATAAGGTCGAAGTTAGAAAAGGCAATCCAAACGGACGGAGCGGCTGGATTTCTCTTTGCGCAAGTACAGAACTTGATGCTGTTGGTTGAATTGGTAAAGGAGCTTGGAGAATTAGAGGAGGAGGAAGAGGAGGAAAAATGGCAGGCCATATTTGAGACTTTAGATCGTGCCCAGAAGATTTGCGAGCATATCCCTAAGAAAGGAAGGGGCATCGTAGTTTGGTGCGAAGTTAATTGCACAAAGATAGCCGCTATCCTAGAAATGGAAGAACTTGGTCTTCGTCCAAACACCTCGGCCACGGAGAATCTGCTCACTACCGAAATCGAACAACCAATTTCACTTCCTACGGGGAAATGGCGAGTCCTAAATCACGCTGAACTTTTTCGCCAGCTTTCGGTTGCTGAGATCAAACGTTCCTATCCTCTTTTCCGAAAAATTTTGACGATCATCCGTGGTGAACTAGAATGGGTGGAAAAAGAAGGGCATATACTTGAAAGACTATTTTATTACATATTTCTCTCTACTTTCACACTTATTCTAGCACTCCACGAAGAAGAAGCAGCTCGATCGACTTGGCACGATGCAGGGTTTGGATCTCGGAAAGAAGGGCTCGAAATGGCGCTAGATCATGCTGAGAAAGCTTTCGAGATTCAACAACTACTCAGTAAAAAACTTACCGGAGACACCATGTTTGAATACTTGGCCTCCAAACAGGCATATTTTACGGAAATAACCGCTATAGGACAACTGGATACCATCATGTCTATATGTCATGAGCTTGACAACCCCGTTTTCACATGGAGATGGTCTCAGAGAAGGAAGGCTCACGGTCTTTCAGAAGCCATATTAAGTAATAGCCCAAGCAACACTCATGATCAGGCCTCACCCGGAGATCTTAGATCAGACGTGACGTTTGAAGATTTGCTTTGGGCCTCAACGGCTTCGGCTACCAAAATTACCTTCGTTGATTGGACACCTACCGGCAGCTCCCTAGAACCTTTCCTATTGCTTGTTATCCAGTTTGAAAAGGATGAGGAAGGGTGTCAAGTGAGAAGATGGAGGCAGGCCAGCTTAACGATCACGACTCAAAAAATTCTAGATTGGAAAGAGGAGTATCTTAACACTCGAAGACTCCAGGATAATAACGCGGAAACCTTTTTCGAAAATATCGAGGCTCTTGTTGAGCCGCTAGAAGGCTTCACAGCAGAAAACGAACTTTTAGTCCTATGCCCCACGGCACCATTCCATAACATCCCTCTACATGCTCTTAAAGTTGGCGGTAAATTATTACTCGAGCGAAACCCTATAGTCTATATTCCTACCTTCTCAGTATTGATTCAATGTCTTCGGTATCTCGAAGCACCGGAGCCAGATACAAAACAATCTTCGATGTGGAAAGCTACAGTCATGGGAGCTTACGAAGATTCGGCCAAGGATAGCGATACTGTCGTCGAAAGGGAAGAAATCTACGATTGTCTGAGGACACTTGCCCAAGATCTTGACGCAAAGACAATCCTCGGGCCGCAGCTCAGAACAGCTGATTTCAAACGCGAGGCTACCGATGCCAAACTCATACACTTTCACGGCCACGGCTCCTTTGATCAGCACGATATCTCAAAACAATCACTCATTTTGGGCACCCCCGGGTCTGTCGGGGGTAAGCAAGTACTCTCAGTCTCAGACATCTTAGAGCTTAAGCTCAAAGCGCCACACATCACGCTTATCGCCTGCGAAACCGGCATCCAAGATTTTTCCCTCGAAGGGGACGAACCACTCGGAATTCTCACCGCGTTCATCGTTGCCGGCGCGACCTCCGTGATAGGAGCTCTCTGGACTATCAAATCGGAAAACGGAAGGAGATTCACGGAGGGATTTTACAACAATTTCCTGCATGAACAGCCATTCGAAGAAAACTACTCAGTTGTCAATCTTGCAGTAGCACTCCAGCGTGCTGCTCTCGAGATAAGGAATTGCAAAAAAACTAGAGCGCCATATCACTGGGCAGCGTTTGTCCTTCATGGCGCATGGTTTTGCGAGAGAAAGCCACGCACCTGATCTCTGGATGAAGTATTGCATTATTTATTAAAATTAGTGAGTATACTTTCATATACACCCCAATGCGCATTCCAGAGTAGCCAAATCCTAATCTAAACATCGATTGTCAATCAAAGCAGTTACTTAGCCAGCCCCCGGGTTTTCTCATCTCAAAGTCTTGCCCAGTATTGTAACTATTTCAGCTAGGAAATTCGAGCATAAAAGCGAAGTAAATGCCATGCACCTATCGAGTAGCAGTCTCAATGGCAGGCGCTCATGCAGCCATTAAATTTCTTATCACCACACCAAATCTACGCCCCCTCTTCAAAAACCAAGAACCCACCAAAGCGAAGAATTTTCATTAATATATTGATTACTAACTATTAGGAACCATCCGAACAAAACCACATATATGCATATGAATAGCCTCCAGCTCGCAACCTACAATTAGCTTGGCCAGCACTACAGCTCGGAAGGCTAGGTGCGCTTGATACAATAAATACTATTCTATCGATATCCGATGACCGCCATAGCCCAAGGGGCTGGATGCGTGTATGAATCAATCAATCAATCAATCAACCAACCGATATCCCATGGGTCAGGGTTACAGGCTTGAAATATGTACCCCTTGATTTACCCCCAACCCTTCGACTAACATTGCATATACAAACCCTTCCCAGTAACAGTCATCTATAGGTATCTATATCGATTAAAGCAACTAAAGCAGATTTAAACAAAACTAAGAGATCCGCCAGTGACTATAGACTCCCCAAATATGCCGTTAGCAACAATCAGGGGTCCGCACACCAATGGCATGAAGCAGAACAACCCCCCACCCAGCCCTATGATCCTGAAAATGAGACTTATAAGTGATAACAAAACCCATGTAGAGTGCGAAAGAAATTAGCTTTATGTGTATCACAGTAATCACACAGGATAGATACAGTTTAGAATTCGCACGACGGAGGATCTAGGAGAAATATATAAACTCTAGGCAAAAGCCTAGCACCTGCTATTCCATACTTATTTCTTCTCGACTAATCCCCCCCCCCCACTTCCTCCGTTCAGTTAGCTTAAGTAATTAACGAACATATTTAGGCACATTTTCCTTTCACGATACCATACACTTAGCCATTTACCTACATTCTACCAAAACGAAGTCACATCAGAAGAGCGAACTCGAATACAAACTGACTACCGTATACTTTCTAATCGCGATCGCTTGATGGACCAGAAGTCCTGGTGCTACATTGCCAGGCTAGGATACAAATATATCAGATATCCAAGTTCGATGCTACTATGCTAGTACCATTGCCTCATAACCATCAGCCCATCTATAATCCTAATAATTAGCCGGCTGATGCAAGGTTTTTTTCCTTGGCTATTCGCGAGGAGAATTACAAATGCTTTTGACTGTCACAAATATCATAGTGTACAAGACTATCGTCTCTTCTAGTTCTCGTTCCACAGGCATTTTTGCCGATACACAATTACCCCTGAAAATATAACGTCAATTTCGGAATCGATTGCCGATACCCCGCGAATATCACCTCAAATTAGACGACTTCCCCTCATGCGTACTCATTCCGGGGCCAGTGCGGAACCATTGCGGGGAAAAGCTATCCACTTTCGTTATACCCGATCTACAGTAAACAGGGTTGTATGACGATGCCCCACAATTGTTGACCCGGCATTGATGATGGCAATGAGTACTCTAGATGTTTGCAGCCCCATGCTCCTTCTCCCACCTACGAAAAAAGAATTGTTTAAAGTGCTTTCAAGGCAATTCCATGCTCTTTTTCGAATTCCAGAAGTCTCATCAAACTTCCAATAAAGTACAATAAGTGTCGAAAACGCTCATCGAACTAATATATCCAGCCAATGTGGTACATGTAGCGATGGCCTTCCGTTCTTCCATATTGAGATGCCGTTCAACCGCCCAATCAGGCGAAAGAACCAATCGCTACCTTAACCAGGAATCTTGCAGGCTTGAGATTGAACCTGCATCTATATTTCCCGTTGTGCTACATGTGGCTAGAGCAGTAATATATTAAACATTCCATCACAGCAACCGCCAAAACCTTGGAAAATACCTATATTCTGGAAGACGCCATGGGAGTTTTTCCGGCATGGCGATTCTTGTAATATATCTTGTCCAGAATTTAGCCCGACGGCAGATATTGGGGTCGGAAGTTTAAAAGGCTCCAGCTTCCAGTTTCTTCTCCCTCACCTGGTATCTCTCGCCAATATCCAGAGCTTCATTGACTACTGGTGATTCCGATAGCTAAAAGTCATGATTTTCTCAACTTCTACTCTCCTGAACCTATTGGTTATTGCGGCGTCTGGTTTCGTCAGCGCGAACCCAACAAAGACCCCCAAAGGTTTCGTTACCACCAAGGGGCCCAAGTTCCAGCTTGACGGGAAGGACTTTTACTTCGCCGGGACTAATGCCTACTACCTCCCATTTATCAACGTTCGTTGTCCCTCTTATCCCGATAATGATAACTATTACTAACGGCAATTCTACAGAATGCAACGGATGTTGAGCTTGGTCTAAAGGCTGCAAAGGCTGCCGGCCTGAAGGTTGTTAGGACATGGGGTTTCTATGACAAAAACTCTACCTTTGACCCCAATGGCCTCCCGCAATATGGCGGTGAAGGTGCTGGGCCGTCAGATGTGTACTTCAGACAATGGACCAACGGAAGGTCGGAGATAAGTATGCATTGAAACTTTCCCCAAGAGCCACTAGAACATAATAACCCTTACTCATTACTTCCCCTCTCATAGACTATGGTCCCACCGGTTTGCAAGCCTTTGACAAGGTTGTCCAGGTGGCGGAAAAGCTGGGATTGAAGCTTGTTGTTCCTCTCACAAACAACTGGGCAGACTACGGTGGAATGGATGTTTCAACCATAAACCTCGGTGGGAAATACCATGATGATGTTTGTAATCCCTCCCCAATAACTCCATTGGTCTTTCTTTAACATGGATCAATTTCTCCCACAGTTCTACCACGTCCCCAAGATCGTCAATTCCTACAAGGACTACGTCAAGACATTTGTTTCACGCTACAAGTCCTCTCCCGCTATCATGGCCTGGCAGTTGGCCAATGAGCCTCGCTGCGGCGCTGACGCCGTCCGCAACCTCCCTCGATCCACAGCCTGTAACGCCGCCATGATGACAGCCTGGGTCAAGGACCTCTCCTCCTTTATCAAGAAAGTCGATCCCTACCACTTAGTTACTACTGGCGGAGAGGGAGAGTTCAACTTCCCCGGAAATCCGGATTGGGCTTACTCTTCCGGTGATGGTGGTGACTTCTACAAGGAACTTGAAGTTGACACCATCGACTATGGTACTTTCCACTTGTATCCCGATTGGTGGAGCAAGACCTCAGCATGGGGAACGTGAGCTTTCCCGGATAACCATGAACACAATGTAACTTTACTGATCGTTGAACAGTCAATGGGTTAAGGATCACGCAACTGCTCAGTTCAAAGTAGGAAAGCCAGTTGTTTTCGAAGAATACGGTTCGTAAATTAGAATCGCTCCACCACATCTCAAAAATGCTAACCAAGCTCGCTCAGGTTGGTTGACCGACGCGGGACGATTGCAAAACCTCGGGACAGTCTCCAACGAGACCAGAATAGCTGTTGTCGGGAAATGGCAGGACACCAGCGTCAGTGTTAAGCTTGCCGGTGATCAATACTGGCAGTTTGGCTACAGCGGCTACTCATTTGGCCGAAACAGTATGTTTCGCCTCCGATCAGAACACAAAGAAACCTCGCTAACCTATTATTCTTAGATGATGATGGCTTCACTATCTATCTTGATGACCCGGAAGCAAAGCAACTTGTTTACGACCATGTGAAGAAGGTGAACAAGCTCAACAAATGATGGGGAATTTTCAATTCTGCCCAGTAATGTGCAAAAAACACCCAAAGTGATCTTGTTTATAGCCCTATCAAATAGTTTGAATTTGTAATTAATTATGAACTCTTGGGGACTGGATCGTGTAACCCTAACCCTCTGAAGGCACAAAACTACTGCACCCAACACTATGAGCTCTTCCCGAAAAATATTCAGCTTGCCACACAGACTATTCCATGCCCTATGTTCAAGTTTAAACCCAAGGTTTGCTTAGGTGGCTAATTCAACCCTAACCCTCAGCAGTGGGCGTAAGCGTAGAACTGTTTCACGTCGCCCTAGAGTAAGTGCTACATCATTAGTAATCACTCGCCGTCCCCCCTTATAAGCCTCTTCCTCATCTGGATTCATGCAATCAGCTTAGTTATGGCCTTTGGGGACTCGGGGGCCAGTAGCAGGCAAAGGTGGTTGTAAAGTAAAGAATTTTATAATATTACCAGCCCTTGGAGGGCATGCTTTACATGTATTTAGGACTAATATTCCTGATAGTACTTTCCTTCAATAAGAATAAGAGACCTCAAATCTCTGGTCCCCAGCGTGCTCGCACTGCAAGCTTTCAAAGTGCACCACCTTTTGAAAAATCCCAAGCTCCTACCTAGAAAGAATTCGCTCACAAGAAATATCATCGTGACAAAATTACATCCCGAGTTAAAACTATACAAACGAGGTTTGCTTGCAGATACTTCCCTACTTTCATCACAACGTAGAAGATAATATCAGGTCCCGTAGAACCACATTCCTAATTACCAGAACAAAACAAGCCCATCTTTAAAGACACCATCGGGTAGTAAGTATACAAATGAAATGGATCGAAGGAGATCGAAAAATGTGCAACAAGTAAATAGTAACACACAATTGACTCAACCCTGTTCCTTATTTCGCCCAGACGGTCTTCCTCGACCAAACCACATACTTCTAAGGAAGAAATTTCCAACAAACATCCGCTACTTTCACGTACAATCCGACTCCTTCTCACTCCCAAACACCAATTTCCTTGCTTTTTTGGTACTAACCAGCGGTTTCTCTCCATGTTCTAGCTTGAACCTTCTCACCCTATCTTCAAATGTAGCACTGTCTACAATAGTAACCATATCATTCTCGGGTCTCGACCTTCCATAACTTACCAGCATGGCGGTCCTCAACACTTCTCCGTCCCTTGCTGAAATGACACCCCTCTCAATATCCCTCTCAATATCACGTATTTCTCCCTTCTCGTTCTCGTATACGAGTTGACCGACAGACGAGATATCATTGGTATTTCTAGAGGTGTCGACACGGCTGTTAAGGGTATTTTCTGCCGCACTTCCGTATATCGGGGTCAAATTCCATTCTTGGATAGTCTTTGCACGAGATTTACGATAATTATCGTTGTAGTCACTGTAGTCGGGTGTCGAACTCTCCACGAGATCCCGAAGGTCACCGGATTCTACTTGGATCGCCTTCGTCTGTTCAAACGCGGTCTGTTTGTGGACTGTGGGAGTTGGTGATAGTCCTGGCGGTGGATTAACGAGAGCTTTCCCGGTAGTAAGACGAGGGTTGACGCCAAAACTCATATCAAAAAAGCTTGTATTATCTCCACCAAACCATGGCTCTTTTCCAGGAGGATAACCAGATTTGCTTCTTCTCGCTCCAAACCCCCAATAATCTTTTTCGGATTTCACCCCGCCGGAGCTGGCTGGAGAAGTATAGCTGGACAGCTGCTCATACAACATCCGAAAGGTTTCCGTTGTAACCTCCTTCTCGCTCACATCAGGGTTTGGATAAGGGTATGGCCAGTATTCAAGCCCTTTGTTGCTCCCCTTGTCTTTGATGCGAATCCTGATCACACCATCCGGTTCCTGCCACTTCTTCGGCCATCCTTCTTCCACTTCGGCCGGCACCAGCCCACAACACTGAGGTTTCAGTGCTAGACTCTTCTGTCTTCCATCACCAATATTACCATTCTTTAGGTTCTTAACAGTACCTTGCATGCTGATAGCCCCTCTTCTTCCACGCTGGTCCATCTGGGGGACTGGATTCGTCTTAGCAATCGGATGTTGGGCATAATCGTTAGCCGAAGTCTCTGCTAACACCGTAGTAACAGTATCAGATCCACTCTCTGAGAGTGCCATGGCTTTCATTTCCAAACGTTCCACAATCCGAAGGTCGGAGCTCGGCGAGTTTCTGGGGATGGGGACTATCTGTTCCCGGGCTTCGTCTCTAACAGTGATCTGACCTGAAGAAAGTTTGTTTGGTGGTTGCATAGGGCTAGGACCTGTTTTGTGTGCTGAAAAAGATATTGCGTTAGGATTAAAATTGACATTGCCTAGACCGCTCAGATCTGGCGATTCGGTCCCGACAGTTTGATTGCCATCATCCTTCCCTGAAAAATTCCACAACTGACTGATTCCAGCATCTCCCAGGCTCAACTTCTTATGCATGGTCTCTCCAGAAAATACAAGGGCATTGGATCTCTCCACGGGAACCTTCTCAGCTTGGTGAGACTCTTCGTTTTTCCGCAGCGTCACTTCGATGAATGATTTTTGGGTTGGTACAATACCCGACGACGAAACTAGATTCGCTCCTGGTAACTTAAGGGCCTTTCCATAAAAGCTCTCCGGGAGGAGGCGCGCAAATGGATCCAGTCTAGACTCCAATTTGGTGGACGAATTAGTACTAACAGAGGTATTTCCTTCGAGCCTGGTTTTCGATGGTAGAGCAGAAGCTGGATTTGAAATCTGTTTTGGTCTAAACGGCATCGCAACAGCCCTAAGAATCCCTGCGTTATCATTGCAATTCTTAACAAAAATCTCAGGAATAGAGGTTTGAGTAAGCCCGATATGGTCACCGATTCCAGAAATTTGAGGCGCTACCATCATAGGTTGAAACATTGCGGTTGGATTCATTCTCCGCCCCAAAGCCCCCACGGGACTTTTCCTGCTGAAGATTTCTTCGGAAGCTCTTTTTGCAAGGTCACTAGTCAACACGTCCTGTTTACAATCATGGCAATCATCCTTTTCACCCTGCTTTCGGTTAAGCGGGCCCGGGAAGTTGACAGTATGTACTTCCTGGCCGGATTGAGGCGTTTCCATCTCCTTGACTAAATCTTTGAGTGTTTCCATTAGAGGTGGTGGGTTTCTGTTCTCTAAACAAGAAAAACCATCACTCTTCGAGCCAGATGTTCCCGGATCTTCTGCACCGGCTAACTGATCAATTTTTGCATCCTTGATTCGCCCAGAAGCAAAAATACTAGTCGAGCGGCGGACCAGTCTGCTGCTCGGAATAGCAATCATACGACGGAAAACCATCGGCTTTGCGGCGTCCGGCGCTTGGGTAATTTCAGCAGTGGTACCTGATGGCTGCTTACGCCAATCCGCATGGATAGTAATTTCTCCAGAAGATTCTCCTGTAGTATTTTTATCGGCTGTCTGTCCTTCATTAACGGCCACAGGGTTGCTCACACGCCTCTGCTTCGCCGGGACCATCTTGGCGATCGAGAGCAAATCGAAGGAGGTAGTAAAAGATCCAGGACTAGTAGGACTACCAGATTCTTCTTTTTCGTTAGCTGCACTCAAAGATGTGCTCTGTCCTCCGGTACGTCCAATCATGGTTGCAAAAGTTAGATGACCAGTCTCAGCAGAGTTTGGCTCTCGCTGGCTCTGAATCTGGATCTTTGACTGCGGTAAAGTTGGGGGACGAGGAAATCGATGAGGATTAGGGTTACTCATCCTGATGGTAGGAGAAGTGAGAACCCGGATGTGAGAGTATTGTGATTCTGATGCGTGAGACTCGGTGAAGTGGGGAACCGCGTTTTTGCCCCTGTCCCTCACTCCTGAAGACAAAATTTTGTTAGTCAAGTATCTTTCGCCTTCGGTATTTCACCCACAGATTCCTCTAAGCGTGCACAAGGCGAGATTAATATTTTGGGGAAGTAGACCACAAAAAATACAGCTCTAGCAGGGGAGCATAAGATGAAAAGAGAATGGAAATAGTGATCGACACATCATTCAATGCAGCCAAAAACTCGAGCACAAATGACTATAGACATTCAAAAGGTAGAGATAACATACTATGACGCCTCCTGTTAGTTAGAGAGACTGATTTAATGTTCGCCAGTTTGACCAGTGTCGGCTCCTGCCTTGTAGGACCGACGACGAATACTTTGATGGTTATCTGGAATGAAGAAGTCTCTTTCCTTTTGTTAGCCCTGCAGACCAGTCACCAGGCACCCGAGTGATACCCTCCTCAGTGGGTCACGAGAAATTAAAGCTGCTTGACAGAAATCAGAGGGAAAGTCTTAACTCACCCTCGATGAGCTTTACTGCTCGTCAGCAGCGAGATTGAAGACAGTTATCTGTAAATTGAATCGCCAACGATGATGATGATGATAATTAAATGGAGATGACTATCATAGAGACCCTTGCAGATACTATGATGAGTGGTGGTGGGGTAAGTTAGTGGGGAGTGGGACGACGATCAAGGGAAGAGGTCGTGACGGCGGCTGCGCTTGTTGGAGGCTCTCTCCTAGATTCTCCGAGTGACAGCCTATGGATCCATCACCACGCAAAACACCATCAGCACTGATATTATTATTATTATTTCCTACAAGGAAGAGACCCAGACTAGAACCTTCCTACTGGACCCACCGCCATCAGTACTATATCTCATTTTTAGGCCCTGATCCCCCTTCGACCGATTTGGTGCTGATCCCCCTTCCCTATTATGCGAGTATAAATCTCCTTCATCCCCTATCGAACATACGCTTGAAGAAATAGAGTACCACTGCTAGTGCTTGAATATATTCCTTAGGCGCTACTAACCTTATCAACAGGGTCATCGTAGACAAGGTAGAAACCTCAGAAGTCAGGACTCAGCTATCCCGAAAGCTCTATCGCATATTCTCCGCATTAGCACTGCAGATAACCAGGAAGTCCCGGCCACGATAGATGAAGTACTGACTACTGCATCACTATCCGTTCGGGTCAGCTCCGTCGCAGACACTTTGACGGTTCCAAAGCATCGGTCGTCGGAAAAGGCAGTCTATTTCGCGTGGTGATCCGGGAAGACGTCTGTCCTTATGGGATGATGGGATCCAACACCCAAATCCACGGTTTACTTGTCGGCTCTCGGGGTAAATTCGTCCGATCCCGCTCGCGCCCACATCTTGATATTCGGAAGGCCCTCCGGTCTTTCTTGCCTAAAAGCCACGGAAGTTTGGATTGCTTCAGCCCTACACAGCATCTGCTGCATGAATCTTGGCTCTGATGGTGTTTACTGATTTTATGATATCGGTAGATCACCCGAACGATTCCAACGGACAGGGGGAGTTTTGTTTTGTCCCACGAATATTCTCGAAACGAGAACCAGCCGAAGCGGAAAAATGTTTGTTCAAACAGGATGTTTCTCGGTCGGACTCATCACGTGTAGGTTTGATAGCAAACGACTGATAAAACTGTGTATTTTCAAGCTGAATATCTGGTGAGCATCAAGCAGCTGTGAAACAAATATAGAAACAAAACCCCGCAAGATATCAACATTCCCCTTTAGCCAGTTTACCACAAGACAGATGTAACCGTGATTTCCCGACCCTTTCCGTCAATATCCAAACATGGCAGGAAACAACGATATCCTCATCGTAACTCATGTAGCTTCCTCCTCACGATGGCTCAAGTTACTCTTCCGTAATCCAGAATGTCTCAATCGCGCGAGAATGGTGTCACCATATTTCATTTACCCTTAATCTCTAACAACCCCTTACCTACCAACAACCGGCATCGCTCACTGGGCAATCGTTGTTCGGCAGTGTATCAAACCCAACCTGCGAATCCAAACGAGCAATCTGAAGCGTTCGTTCCTGCACATCCTAATCTCCACCAAATTTGTCAAGACGCCGACATGTCCGTCCGCGGTCTGAGACGAGAAGAAAAGAGGTTGGATCCCGAGACCCTGGGTCTTTCTTTTCGTATGCACAGCCACGACCCTGCGTTCTCTCCAGAACCGTTGCCGGTACGGGAACAGTACGCGCAGATCAGGGTTAGGGGATGCATGAAGCAATTTCGGATATGCCTATGCCTATGCACGGCTACGCGCATCGCTTCATGTCTTTCCTGCCGCCGTATCAATGAGGGCCACAAGGAAGAGCAAATGAAGAAGCTTTTCCTTCTCGAATGCAGCAGCACCCGAGCCGCCATCATCACGCAAAATTAAGCTTGATTTTTGAAATCTTCCCCCCCCGTACCTTGAAGTTTCATGCTCGTTTATTTTTCTGAGCGCTGTTTTGTATCAGACTGTACACACAACCCCTCCACAGCAGAGAGGCCCTCCTCCCCTACCCTGAAATATAGCCCCTCGAGATTTTTGGCGTCTATCCTCCCATCTCAATAGTAGACCGTCATCCAGCACAAGATACACTTCACGAACCTCTGACGACTGATAGGTCAGAAGGTGCAGAATATCACGGGACATTAAGGACGTTACACGAAACAAGGGATAGCTCCAAGTCCGTGCACATGATTTCCGCACTGCGCCCCCGCGGCAGTGTCGCCCTCCGACGAAAGGTAGCTGACTCGCTTTAGGGAAAGTGGCTAATCAAGCGAGTGGGCGGGAAGTCTAAACAAGCCCAGTATCAAAAGTCAACCGCCAACAGCAAACGAGGGGTTCTGTTTGCAGAGATACCGTGAGAGGCACGCGAAGAGAGATGGGCCAGGAGGAAGGGTGGGGAGATGGGCGGGTGATGAGTGGGCTCTTTGGTCAGCCTTGGAGATTATTGGCAATGAGAAAATCTCACCACCTTGGAAGCCAGAGGTGCAGGCCTAATCACTAATGGGGGGGGGGGGAGACTGAGGGAGGGAGTGGAGTTGATGCTAGCAACCGATAAGACCGCTCGCTCGTATGCACTCCAGCGATACAGAAATTTGAGGTGTGGCTAGACTATTTTGCTGTTGGTGGTGGTGGGCAGTGGACAGGACAGGACAGTCAGTGGACACGGTGGTAGGCTTCTTTGTTTTCTTTTGTTTTCTTAGATTCTCTCTCCCCACTATCTTTTTTCGACCCTGTCCTGTCGCCAATTTCGATTCCCAGGCACCCTCGTGCTCAGGCCGTGCAACGTTTCCGAGCGGACGACTCACCTCTGATTCCACTCACTCGCTCCATCCCTCCCCCTTCCCCGTCTAGCCCTGTAGCCAAACCACTCCCCCCCTTTCTTTCTCGCTGCTATCCTTTATATATCCTGACTTCTGGCAAGCATCTCCTCTTTCCCTCCACCCCTCTCTCTCTTCGTTGTCCAACTTCGCTTCGTCTTCACTCCTTTGACTCGACTGCCATACCTACTCATCCTCTTAATTCTTTTTAAACTTTAAAAATCAATCTCATCCACCAGCATCATCATGTCTGCTACCGCTACCCAACCTGTTACCACTGAAACGACTGCCGCTCCTGCTGCTGCTCCCCCTGTATGTTTCGCTCCGAGCGATCCCGTTCGCAAATCTCTGTGATGCTGATTAGTCTTCCAACTAGGCCCAGACCAATGACCAGAAGCTCGTGGACCTTGCTAAGAAGCATGGTGTAGTCGACAAAATGTACGATATCCTATCTCCTAGCATGGTGCGATGGATGGACTCTTGCTGACATCTTTCGAACAAACAGAAAGAAGGCCATCTACAAGAAGCTTGGTTTGACACCAAAGAAAGTTTAATCGATCCCTCTGACGACAAACGACCACCTCCAGTCGTATCTGTGAGCGAACCATGTTGCCCGACTTGCTGTTGATCCGGGGTGGAAGGTGTTCTTTTCTTTGTGTGGGAAGGAGGTATTTCTGAGTTTTTCATCGGGTTTCCATGAATGTTGAGGTGGAATTTAATTTAATCTTTCTCAGTGTGCATGGTTGTTGAGGGTAGATAGGTGGATGATTTTTTTTTTTTTTTCGCTTCCTGTTTACTACTGTACGCGTATTTGTATGTTGTCTTGGATGAAGTCTTGAGGGAACGGGTGCGGAAATACCTAATATTACCGCGTTTGGATACCAATATTTTTTCGGCGTTGGCTTGTTTGCTCGTTGGCGTTTCAACTGTTTCGTAGTGGAGATGGTGAGAACTGCTGGTGTCATGATCTCCCTTGCCTCACTTCACGTTGGTGATAATCAGCCCTCAATTGTCAAAGGTGTTTCCTCGACGTCTCTCGCTCGCTTTTTATCCCCTGATCCCAATGATGTAATCCCGTCGTCGTGACTGACTCTCGCCCGAGAGACCAGCAGCCCCTGCTGCGTCCGCGTGCTTTCCCCTTTCCACACCTTCCGCTTTCGCTTGGCTGGGGATAGAGGAGGAATCAACTGTTTAACCTCGTTTCGTAGGGCTACAGGGGAGACGTTAAGCTCGAGAGTTGATTTTATGATCACCATCCGAATACATCCACGCAAGAAATGGCACAGCCAGAGAAAAATCTCCGGTTTCATTCGGCACGATTTCCGAGTGAATTGTGGCGATTCTCTTCAACCTTATTCTCACGACGAGAGGTTTGCAGGCAGTTCTCTGCTACAGCTTGGTGTTCAGCTTTCAGCTCGTGGCTTAACTCTTCTCTTTACGTTCACCTCGGACGAGCTAGTACCTGGCTCTCACAGGGCTGATCCTGAGCAATTAATGCCCGTATTGCTTGTCTTCCACCAGTGCCACGTTGTTTGGGAGAAACAGCCATCTTCCCTGGTTCTCCAACGCCTCTGCATAGCATATTGTATTTGGGCTCGAGCTCATCTCATCCTGCCCTATCTAACCGATACACGATATCCCGCGGCGACAAGCGATTTCCTTATGATGCATCTTGACTGGGGTGCCAGCAGCGAGAACCGGGCTATTCGCGTGCCGAGACAAGACGAGCTGTAATCTGGTTAACATGATAACATCACAACATGTTGAATGAACATGTCGGTGATCCGAGCCTGAGACACGGTGCGCCAAGACTCAACTCCGAAACCCAGCTCGCTACATGCCTCGGTCAACCTTGGCTGTATGTAATGCGCCATATCTCTCACTGTTTACCCCGCATCGCATGTCTCTGGGGAATGCATCTATCAGTGATACCGAAGACTGCCGTCGACGGAATCGAGCGGAATGTGCTCGGCTCAGGGGTCTGAAGATGGTACAGCCCCCGACTCGGGGAAGATCCTTGGGAAGTTGAAGCGTCTCGTCTCTGTATCTTCTAGACAGGGAGATGATTGCGAGTCAAAGCCAATAGATACTGGCACTCCCGAGAAGCTATCGGGCAGGGGATTACTATTTGAGACCCTTGTCCAGCGCGAGCAACTGCCGCTGAAGAGACAAACGCGCGTTTGACCAGTCCACCGGAAAAACCAGGGCCTCCGAAGAATGGAAGGAACAGATTCTAGACTCCCCATTTGCCGTGTTTTCCGTTACCCGGGTCGCCTTTTAACCCTTCTCGTCCCTATTCGATCCTCGGCATTGCCGGTTATATCTACCTGTCACTCGGAGTTCGGCCGGGGGTGGGTGTGGTTTTTTTTCCCTTTTCTGATTTCACTTTCTGGACACTGCCTCAGCGCTGTGCTACAAATTACGGTTTGCATTAAATTGTGGTCCCAATGCCTTGTTCCTGCCACGGTCGAGGTATTCGGTAGATGCACTGAGGAGAAGGTAGAGTAAATCGGCGAGATCGCTCTTCTTCGAGTGATTATGCATGAACTACCTTCTGTGGTTGGAGGTGCATCTTTATTTACGCGTGACCAACAGTTATACACTTCTGTGGGAACGTGATGATCTAGTGCTTATTATACTTGATATATATATATTACCATATCTCCAAGGCCCCACACCTCCGTCAACCGTAGCCATCGTGATACATACATCTAATTTTTCCGAAGTTCACTTAGTCGTAAAACCAGTCACGGACCGCATATCCAAGATTTTCCGGCGATTCCGGTGTACACCCAAGTACTAGCTCTGGAAGAATCACGTTGGAGAATGTATCGCGCTCGTTGACACGCAAAGGTGACGAGGCGGATCTAGGGTCTGCGGCCCTATTGCCCGACCGAATTGATTGCGTCGTGGGGAAAAACGCCAAAGATCCCCATAAACCATTTCTCGAGTACCAGAAATCTGGAATCGGTACCCTGTTTGTTTGTCGCCCTTGTTCGATCTACAGAACCCGATATTCGATCGCGTTTTTCGTATGGGGTTTTCATTTGCAGGTACCTATATTGACCTGCCGATCTTTTTGACAGCAACGTCAGTAAGCATTGGTAGGGGCTACACGTTTTTACCATACTGTAAAAAAACCTGATATAGTTCCGTGACTAGAATAAGTAACCTGATTGGAGCGCCATCAGGACTTGGAAGTAGAAAGCCCATGTATGTACCTGATGTCCCGCAGATGTCTTGTATTGCTTTTGATGATGCGTATAATTCCAACCAAAGACAACCTGTCCCTGTATGTACCACCCCATGGCTCGGATTGGCCACATTGAACGTCAGACTTCGAACACCTGCGCAAGCTGGAATCGACAGATCAGATCACCGAGGCGTTCACAGTCCTAGAATAAAAATAAAAAAGGTCAGTAGAGCGTGGAGGCGTATGCAGCTCATCAAACGGCGTGGCTTCCGCCACATCAGGGAGAAAAGATATTGCGAGCCGACCACATGATAAAGACAATCTAAAATTTGAAACAGCGAGAGCAATCTACATATGTCTTTGAACAGCAAACGAGATGAACCAAATATATACGGCAGAAATGAATACGTTATCGTGGCACTCAGCTTGTATCCTTACCTAATTAGTGGTCCTATATGTGGGGAATGAATCATGGCACATCAACCGGTGTTTCATCAGCTACACGATACATAGAAACGTGAATCTCGAGATCGAAGCTCAAGCCTCCTACTGACTGGACTCTGCTCTGCACGGTCTCTGGCATTCGTGTCCAAAATCACACGACTGCATCAGGTGGCAGACCTGATTTCTCCCTCTGGAGTGGTGTGGAAGTCTCAACTACTCTACATGTACTTCCTACAGAGATCCACTGTCACAGGGCGGGGTATGGGACCCACATTCCTAATCAAAGGACTCCCTCTACGGTCCTACCCTACCCTACCCTATACCGGGACTCTACAGCTTCAAGATACTAAGCGAACGGGCTGAAGCGATTTGTGGGGAAAGAAAGAGAAGAGAAAGGAAAAAAACGATAATTAGTTACTACTCGAAGCGATGACCGGTCGGCACCGGCTTTTATGATATCCAATACGCATTAATATCCTCTTGATCCTTGATCCTCGCTCATCCACACCCCCAAAACCGTTTATCACAAGCTTCTCACCTTCCCACGCGAAGGGAAACGTGTGCAAGGGCGGAATTTCTGCCTAATTCCACCAAGATGAACCGAAACATCCTGGTTCTCGCATGGCTCTGTGCAAGCGAAAGGGGAACAAAAAAAACGGGTTTGTGGACAGCGATTCGGTAATGAGTCGAGATTTTTTGGTAATTTCTCAAAAGGGACATCATTAATCGCTACTATCGTACATACATGAAATAGAACAGAACTAATTACGCCTCATCGTGAATGACAAATTGACTCCAAAGTAGCGCAAACCCCCATCCTCCGATTCCTAATTCCAATTTTAAAAAAAAAAAAAAAGAGAAACAAAAAACATAGCCGATGAAGTGGGTGGTATTAAGCCGGCTCGCAAATTGATATCCCTCAATCGATGGGTCCGTACTTCAGCCATCGAACGCTATCGACACATCGTTAGTTTATGTTGGCAATGCAGGGGAATTAAATTGGGACTCGAGTACAATTTCTTCATCGGTGATCGTTTGACTTCCACCGGAGCTGGGACTGGGTGGTGTGTGAACTAAACCGTCAATTGCTATTAGTTTCTTGAGCATCGACAAAAGATCAATGGAGAACATACGTGAAGACCTGGAGGAGATGAGCCAGGAGGCGGAGCTGAACTGCTAGATCCTACGCTTCCTACTTGACTGATTGGCGGATCATTATTCTTCCGTGCCTCCGAGCTGTATTCTCGATCTGACATCGTGGAGGATGGAATGTGATGGTGGGAGTTGTGAGAATCTTTGATATGTGGATATCTTTGAAAGTGATGGGAGGGTAAAGGGTTTTATGGGTAAAGAAGTGCTAAGCTTTGCTTGCCTTGCCGCACAGCTGCTAATGACTGAGAATCCGGAAGAACAGGACGGGGGTTTATATTATTGTCTTCTTTGCTACGGCCTGCTGAAGGTGGCCACTCGATTATATGGCTTTGCCTATCCCGGTCAGGACGGCAGATTAGTTCGTCTATGCTATCTGCATGTCTCATGGAAACCCGAACCAACAAAATCGCGTGTGGAGAAATGGCGGGGTAGGACGAGGCCCAGGGTTTACCTTCTGGGGTAGACAGAAAAGGAAATCAGTCCTGATACAGCACCAGGTTGAAGAGCGTGCGCAATATTACTCTTGGCAGGTTACTGCTATGGACCCACCGGTGCTGTGGGGAGACTTTAGAACTAGTTACTACTGCGAGTTAGCATCATAACGATCCTTGTCGCACTGAATGGTGCTGGGCAAAGCACCCATGCTACAGACAGACCGCTTCAACGTTGTTGGATCACTTGCAGACAGAGTAGTAGTGTTTTTCTTTTTTCGCATGTGTGTGCATCAAATTGAACCGTAAAGTGCTTCGAACCTGGGACACTTCAGTGCCGCCGGGGATTCAAAATGCAGTAGTACTTTGTATGTACTCTATCTTCGCGACACGGCTCGGATTTATTTTGTGGAGGTGCAGCCCGTCATTTCGATAAGATCGAAATTTTCAGGGACCTCAATCGAAGAGGTAAAGGCTCCTTCATTGTGCCGAGAATGCATATCAGAGGAGGGGCTAGAGACCTGAAACTTCGACAAAAGGAAATCGATAGTATACTAGTAACGGCGGCACCAGCTCACTTAGTCTTATGGTCATGTACTACCATCATAGCGAGCCCTATCACGAGTTTGATAGTGGTAGTTGGGTGTCCAGAGCATGCCTGTGCTCACACGTTTTTTGGGCATGATAGAAGAGACACTGTGGGGAGTTTTCCTTTGGTGCGATGACAGCATACGCTAAGCAACCATGCAGATTCCTTGCAGCACTGACCGAATCTCTAATGCGTTCACGATTCCTAGAAATGTTACGGGCAATAATACCTTATATGAAGGTACAGGTTTCTAATTTATAACGATAGTGATTACCATAGCGTGGGACGGTCGAGTCTCGGCGCTAAGGATAACCAAAAGCTCAATTACAATCAATTGGGTGAGCTCCAACAGCCGATGTAGCACACTTCAAGACAGAAAGGACCATTCTAGAACTTGGAATGCACTTAGTTATCGTGATACTCACATATATTTGCTTTTGCAGTGTGACTTTGTTTGAGATGTCCGGATGCAAAGATGATATGTACGGGCGTTGTCAACAAATCTCGGAATCTGTTGAGATGAGGTTGATGAGAAAAGTAAGGAGATATCACCAGTTGTGGACACTTTGCGTACGCATTGCGAATGTTGATCGCATGTAAGCTGTACTGAGGTGAATGGACACGCGTCGGTCAGGGCTTAGAAACTGACAGTTCGGAGACCTTCTACCTCAGGCAGCGTCGCTTCTTCCAGGAGTCGGTTGACCAGCAGCAGATCGCCAAGATCTTCGCTGTCAGGGCTTGTTTGAATTATCTGTGTCACTGTAAATTTACCAAGGTGGTGCTTTGGGAATGCTGCGGCAGATATCAAAAACGATCGCTCATTAGGTATGTGCGTACTTACGGTTCTTCCACTGTTCAATAATCGTATGCTTTCTACCAAAGGATCTCCGCGCTTAGTGGGTCTTGAATGTCTTGACAGGAGGAATCCAAGTCCATGAGACAAGAGGCGCTACTTCTTCACCAATTAGACACCCAGACCTCATAAAGCAGGGAACTTGCTGGGCAGGGAAATATTGCGTTCCCTCTCGATACTATCATATTTGAGATATTACGATGATTATCAGGTCTATGCGCGAGTAATCAGCTCGCTTGGCCGGTAAATTTTTCACGTGTATGATGTGGCGCCGGCCTGCGTGTGCCTGCGACAATCATTCACAGACGCTTCCCCGTTACATCGATCGAAATTTTCTTGGGACGCTACAGGTCGGGAACAGGTTAACGCTTCTAGATTCCCGATTAAGACAGCTATTCTGATAATGGTGCATGGGATATGGTGATTAAAAACTGCCACTAGTGTGCGTGCACGACAGGGCTTCTCACTATTTGGGAAAATTCAAGTTTCAACTATTTGTTAAGCACTGTTAACTTGAAGAGTATGGTTACCCAAAAGGAATCCGTAATTAGCGTACACATTCATTTTTTTCATTTTTAGTTAAATGACTAAAGGTCCAATGGGGCGAGTTGCCGCTAAAAAAGAGCACAGAGCATTAAGAGAGAGTTGACGAGAACACTGTGGAACGATGGTATCATTAGTTGTCTGGCGATAAGCCATTGGCTGGGCTGCCACAATCGACGAGTACTATAAGATTTAGTAACAGGAAAGCTCCAACACGGAATAAGTAAGCGAGTGGAGGGGAGCACGCAAGTTGTCGACGTCGTTTTCGCTTTAGTGTATGAATGGGGATCCGGGGACGGTATGATCGAATGGATAAAGAACAGGGAAGCCTGACGATACGAGGCAACCTCACTGTTTCAGGCAATTGAGTGAGGTTGAATGGGTGTGAAAGATGTTTACTTGCGACTCTGTCTCATTTTATTCGGAACCGGCATGGAAGTCGGAAGACTGCTAGCTCCGGGTGGGAGGTTGGGACATGCATGGGGGGTGATATCATGTGTTTGGGAAAGAATGACTGTAATCTATAAAAGTTGGGTATCGTAATAGATTACCTGAAGGTTGTTTGTTCCGAGTTCGCCCGGTTCTAGGTTACAATCGAAACGGAATGGTAGTACGAGTGATGCTTTATGACGAGAGCGTGGCTTAGGTATTTGAAACGGGTGTACGTATGTGGTTTATATTGGCTCTCTATTAGGTAAAGAGCTTGTGACGGGTGGCAGAAAGGAAGGGAAAAGATGAGGAGAATGAGGGTCATGAAACATGGGGGAGGAGGCAGGAGTTTTGAGTATTTGATTCTGAATTTGTGGTCTGTGCTAGATACTGCCGTGTGACATTCAATAATTTTACTGCCGAAAAGGGCGGGGCACATAGGAGTGAAACTTTAGTGCAGAGTTTCTTTGGTGAAATCAAGGGTTCTAGCTTTTGCTTTACATTTGTGGGGAAGGACGGATGCCCCACGATCTTTGATGTTGGGGTGTAAACAGAGACAAGAAAACATATTACCTCTTTCCTGTGGAATGCGATATTTATAGTATCGGACTCTAGATTCGCGAAAAGCGTTTAATCTCAGCGTAACCCATGAGCCGGGTTTGCTAGAGGGATTGTCTATCAACAAAGGGTCGTCAGTTGCCATAAGATGGGCTAGTTCATGGGCAGAATTGCTGGTATTAGGATCCATGAACTTTAACTGGTTGCTACGAAACACTCGTGTATCCATGTATTCCTGTAGTGGTGCCTGAAGGGGTGGTCAAAGTATATGGGAAACGTGTTTGGGATGGCAGCGAACGTCTCATTGTTGGAAGGATTTACGAGCCTTGCGGGTGTGAGTGCATAGGCGATAAGACTACTTTTTGGAGTAGAAGGTACGGCTTTTAGAAATCTCTTTGTGTGGATGGCTTAGTGTTAATTATAATGGAAGGGGGGCATCTGCTTGATTTTATGTACTCTAAAATTCCCTGAAGATCATCCAATTAGCGCGAGGGCGCCTCTTGAAGTTTGAAGTCTTAATCTTGTGAGAGGATTCGGGATGAAAGCCCAAACAATGGCCACCTCCAACTATTTATACCCAATCAGGCTCAAGGGTTGATACCTCTATAAAATCCTACATGGGAAATTCCTTCTTGAATTAATCTTTACAGTATCTGATCACAGATTCTGGATACTAAATCCTGATGGAGATGGCTTTTTAACTTTCCTATTCTCGTAACCACTGAGTCCTAATGAAATCATCGATTTATGCTTTATGTATACTTGTTTAGAGATATAGAATAACGACACTAAGTTTAGCTAAAGCTAAAGAAAGGATCAGGAATGTACGCCGAGAAACCTAGAGTTTTCTATGGTATTAGTGAATTGATAGTAATTAGACCCATCTACTCTCTAAGCCGTCAACTTCATTATTAGCAAATCATAATTGAAGGTACAGATTAGTGCCATGCCTCCGGATTGAAGCAGGCCTGTTCCATGTGAACCACAAATGGTATGTTGACCCGACCGGCACGACTCTGCTAGTGTTGGTAATAGTCTTGGGAATATTCCGGTAGCCATAGAACCCTAAACCCTATTATACGAATAAACCGGAAGATTTTCAAGCATCGGGGTCTCTCCATTCCGAAAGTGAGGTGATTTCCGCGGATTCGATGAGTAGTAATCAGTTTGTTGTTGCCGGTGTTCCGTGTTGGCGCCTTATCAGATCCGATGTGTATGCCCAGCCGAGTCAACCTGACTCTTATCAGATTCTTCAAAAGGCAGCATACTCCCCCTAGAATATCGTATATCAAAACACCGCAATGCTTCAGAACTCCTTTCTAAAGTCGTCACGTAAATCTTTCAAATACCTCCAGGGTTCTTCAACTCTCAGCCATTTCGTCCGAAGAATGTCTCTGGTCAACGCCCCCTCATCGTATTCTCCCCGAATTCTTATCATCGGGGCAGCCTATGGTGGTCTTGCAACGGCTACGAATTTATTGAATCTCTGTGACGGGAAGCCACAGCTTCGATGCCCGCTACCTCTGCCAGAAGTAAAGGCCCCAAAGATAACACCACTCATAACGTTGCTGGATGAGAAGGATGGAATATGTAAGTTATTATCATTTCCACTCTGGATAAACAAGGTTACTAACATACTATCACGATTAAGTCCATACAATGGGTGCCCCACTTGCGCATACGGCAAAGGGCTTTGTCGGGAAAGCGTGGAAGAAATTCGATGATATTCCAGCATTGAAGCGTCCGAACGTTCGCATTCTGAGAGGCACTGCAACAGGTGTAGATATTGGGAAGAAGTCTGTTACCTTCAAGAACATTTTGTCACAAAATGAAGAAGCCAGTGTGGGATACGACTACCTTGTCGTCGCTACGGGTTCCCGGAGGGTTTGGCCTATTGTTCCGAGAGCCTTAGACAAAAAGACATACATGCAGGATGCCAAGGAACACATTGAAAGCATAGAGAACACAGATGGAAGTATTGTGGTCATAGGGGGTGGTAAGTTTGTCGTATATTATCTTGTGAAGACTGGTTCTATGGGTTTGACTGATACTTTGAAACTAGGAGCTGTTGGGGTTGAGGTGGCGGCCGAAGTAAAATCAATATTTCCTGCGAAGAAGGTCACACTTGTCCATTCAAGGGCAGAGCTTCTATCTTCGGAGCCTCTTCCGGAAGATTTCAAGAAAAAGGCTTTGGATCTATTACAACAGGCAGGTGTGGATGTGCTTCTCAATACGCGAGTTATTAGTGATGAAAAGATGGGCAACGATATGTTCAAAGTTGCCTTTTCTACTGGAGGAGAAATGACTGCCGGGAAAGTCATATACTCCACTGCAAAGCATTCTCCGAGGACTGAGTTTTTGCCTCGAGCTGTACTAGATGAAGATGGCTATGTTAGAGTGTCAAATACGTAAGTATCATTACCCACGTATAAAAAACTTACCGTTAGCCAATATCTAACTGCAGGCAGGATGGGATTCTTATCAGATACAACGGGTAGTCCATCACACTTTGCTGTTGGAGATATTACTGCCTGGTCCGGAATTAAACGTGTTGGATCCGCTTTAATAATGGGTCAATTTGCGGCGACAAATATCGTCCAAACACTGATCGCAGCTGAGGGAGAAGATGATACACGTCCCAGTGTCTCGGAGCTCCCTGTTATGCCCGCTATGATGGCTCTGGCTATAGGCAAAGAAGCACTTGGATATCAACCGCCCATGGGCATGGTTTGGGGCGAAGAACTGATGCAATCGCAATTCGGGGCAGATATGGGATTGTCAGGTGGGCCTTCCTTGCAATATATTGGTTCCTTGTACTTGATGTAGGAAGCTAATTGAACTCGAATTTAGTCTGCTGGGACCATTTGGGAATTCCATTGATCGATTGAAATGACATTTCTCATTAGTTATGCATCATATAATCTCACTCGGAATTATATAGCGCATCCTGGTGGTTGGGAAGCTTGGTGGAATTTGGGCAATTGGGCTCACAGTGGGATTGGATATATGTATTTCCACGGATAATTTTTGTTAGCTGAGATGTTTTAAGCTGTCATTAACCTTTTCTTTTCAACCGAATAAACTCGCCACTTCTTATTCTTATAATTATTTTTACACGTGACCGGTAAGGGTTAGGCTTGGGGTTAAACAGGTCAGGTCCATCCAGAATCTCCTTTGCGAGCCTCTGAGATCGCGAAATGTGGATGGATCGTTTGTGTGACACTGAGGAGTTTCTTTCTGTGCTACGATGGGACCAAGCTTCCCCGGTTGACTTTGTCAGGGGAGTGTTTATGAACCATAGCATAGAGGTGGTCGTTTGGGGGTTTCGCAGGGTGCACCAAACCGAATTTCTAGTTGTTTCAGTTTTCCCCACTCACAGCCAAGATAGCCAAGGATTCACGAGTGGTCTCCGCGGGGAATTCGAACTGATCATTTTGATCGTTTGTTTTTCCGGTCCAGGGTGTTGGGAACAGGGGGATATTGTAGGTACTTTGTGATGCCTTTCAAATAAACGTCCTCACGGTGCGTACTTTTGGCGATCTCGTTGTCGCTATTTCTTAGGGTTTGTTTGGGGTCTGCATCGAATACTGTTAACGTTTTTGATCACGGCAGGAGTTCAAGTCTAGCTCATGAAAAAGGCGTGAAGGACGCACACATTCGGATAATATGTGTGATACGACGAAGAGGTGGTCTTAGGAGTATGACTTGGGATATGCTGAGTGGTTTGTTCGTCAGGTTATGGTGGCGAAAGGCGCGGGGCGGTCGACTTTTATATCGTATCTGGGCGTTCGTTGGATATTGGTCACAGACAAGAGACAACTCGGTACGACAGATACAAGTCATATAATAATGAGTACTAAATTTCTGTGTTTTTGATCCTCGGCGACTGATCAGATTACTATTCTGATTCAGTGATTTAAAGTAGTGTATGAATATATCCCGCGAACGAGGTTTTAGATTGGCAAAACGAGGTTTAAATCGGTAAGTGTTTTAACCCCTGGGATGCGGGTACTACAACAAGTTCTCACAAGCAGGAAGCCCCTATTTGGAGCATCAGGAGCAAATAGGCTGGTGCTGCACCTGATAGCAGAGTGCCTAAGTTACCTAAATTTTGGCGGTTCCGCCCCCGTTCGCCTCATCCCCAAAGATGGAGATCTACCACTCGAGCACTACCCCTTTCCCCACACACTCGAAAATTAGTCAAGCAAAGTTTATCTGGCCGGCATCAACATTTATTGATATATATGTACTTTTGTCGTAAGATTTGGCCTATTCATTCATCCGTCTAGTGTATCTACGAAACGTTGACGCCGAACGGTGAGTAACCGGACAGTTGTGCTGAGCTCTTTTAGGAACGCGACCAGGGTCAAGATGAAACTGGTGGCTTTAGGTCCCATGAAATTACTTTTTCTGCAGGACCCAGGTGCCAGGGAGACTTTCAGATGACGAGTATAACATTACGACTGCGCTACTGCATTTACTGTGATATACGATCACGCGAGGTCTAAGTTTTTTGTAGACGACAGCCTTAAGGCAATAGATATGTCTGTGGCAAAATGAGAGTAGCTAGACTTGAGTCTTTGGTTGGTGTCTGGGTAAATTAGGTATGGTAGTGACATTGTGTGGGATACAATAGCTCAGTCTGTCTGGGGAAAATGATATGTGAAATGCAAGACATAGTCTATCTTGCCGAAGTAGGAACGACAGGGATAGCAAAGGGGCATGATTCTGTGCTTCTACGTCCTCTCGTCAATCGGATCGAGACTGATCGGTGTTAAACTCGCCTATGGAGTAAAATGGAAAGAGAAATATCATGTTTTGACAGGTGGTAGAGACGTTCCAGGGCTGCAGTGCGACTGCTCACCGGGATTGCGTTATGTTTAGGTGCTTAGAGGCTTGGTGGTGGTGCGTTTGGTTAGAAAAGCTACGGTATTATGGCACCTGCTGTCCATCGGTACTTCTATTTGAATGACTCATATGAGATCTCACCGGATGAGGGGCGCGCTTTTCACAGTGTTTACATGAGAATCGGAGCGATACCACGCCTCCTCTGGTCCGAGGAATAGACTGCTTAATTATATATGGATGGCTAGACTCGCTAGACTTTGACGAATTGGGTTTTTTGGCAGATGGAGACTCGGTATCTCGTTGGCATAATCCCCTGTAGGTATCTAATAAGGGTACGCCAAGTGGGGTAGAAGCACTTAATATCAAGTGGAGGTATGGATTTCTTATAATATCTGGCTTAGTTACTCTGTTAAGTGCTGCGCACCTACATCGGGTTCCACGGCACTACAAAACCTTCTCTGTTCCCGCTTATTCTCTGCATGCGCTATCTCATGAAGATCTTTTTCTTCCTTCGAAATTACATCCTTTATGAAGTATCTTATTTGTATTTGTTTCTAGAAAGTTGATATTTCCACTTCACAGCAGACACGCACAAGGACACGAGGCTCTGGGCAAGATTCCTTCAAAGATCTTGCTTTATACACTTGGAGTTGGCAGAGGAGGATTGTATCTATATTATACGGGCAAGCGCTGAGGGATGAGCCAAAGACGAGGTCCCACAAACGGCAAGAGTAATGGCTCTGGCTCAGGGTTGGGGAAGTTCCTTCTATGCTGCTGGCCTACACAGGAGGAGGCTGTCGTGCATGAGGAGCCTATGGTACAGGCCAGGACTGTTCAAGATAAAACGCCTCGAGTCACTACTACTCCTGTTCAATCAGTATTAACTGAGACATTACAAGTGAAGACTGTGCCAGCTAAACCTACGACAATCGATCCCTCTCAGCCCAAACCCATACCAGTTAAGCCGGTGCAGGTTGGAGCTCCACAGGCCAAGGCTGTGCCAGGTCAAACCACAACCTCTAAAGGAAGGTTAGTAACCAACTATTTATCATATGCGCCGCTGACATCTGCGAAGAAACCCCCAATCATCAAAAGCCCCGTCGGGCGCTATTCAGCTACTCAAAGATACGTATGAGCGAAAAGCAACCGAACTTCGTGCAGCCGCTCAGAAACGCCTACCGTCCGGCACATATGATCCCTTAGCTGGCGCACCCTGTTTGCAGGATATGTTAGAGACAGTCGAGCTATCTCGGGCTAAGGCAAAGTCAGATAAGCAGAAACATATTTTTTTTCTAGAAAAGATCGCGGTTGGGTTGCAGAGGCTTGAAAAATTCGGACAAGCACTAGACGTTTTGTGTCAAGGGTCGGATATTGCAAATCTCATATGGGGTGGTTTCCGGATACTGATAGTAGTATGTTAAACTCTTTCCCAGCGATTCTCAAATGCTTCGATGTATTGCTAAAGCATGTCTATCAAGATATCCAACGACATCTTTGATACGTTTGACCGAATTTACGAAGTCTTGCAGGGCATCAGTGAAAGTTTACCAAGGTTCGAGACGTACACAAAGGTGTTCGAGCAACCTGATTCGATGCTTTTGATGGCCGAACCTCTGTGTAGGATTTATAAAGACATTATGGAATTCTGCATTTCTACTATCAATCTCTATGAGTCTACTGTGTTTAGTAAGTGTTCCGATCGCATTGACTTTTCGCTCGGGTATAGTGGTTAGATTTGGAAAATTTATCCGCAATATACCGCGCAAGGTTCAAAGTTTCCAGCTTTGGTATTCGTAATCAAATGTATCTGTTGTGTTTGCCTCTGACTTGTGGCGAAGCAATCTTGGGACGTTCGCTTTGGAGCTCCCTCAGCAAAGAATTCGGGGCATTGACGGCAAGGCTGAAAGTCCACAGCGACGAGGTTGATAAAATGGCAATTGCTGCACACATGATTGATATTCATGCTTTTCAAAAAGGTGAGGTTGCCTTGATCCCTAATCGGTTATTGCTGGTATGCCTTTCGAGATTGGATGGGTTGATTGGCGCACATTCTCCCAATTCCGTCTGATCTCGCATGAAAGCGGCTGAGCTCCGCTTCAGTACAGCTGGAGGCCCTCCTACTAGGAAACCAGCGAACAAAAAGATCTAATGGACGTCATTCTCGTCCTCGTTGTCGCGAGTATTCTTTTGGGGGCTCTTTGGTTTCTTGGTATGAGGGAATTTCGTTGGGAGAAAGATTGCATTGCCTTGATCTCATGGCGGGAGGAGATACCTTTGGTGGGGGCGCTTAATAAAAATCCCTGCTAATAAACCTACAATAAATACCAGCCCAGAAGATCGAGTTGAAAAAACAAGAGCAGTTTCGTAAAGGTACAGTGCAATTGGAGTTTCCAGAAGAACATCACCTAAATGACGAGAATATCAGAGGCCTTATTGGAACGGGATGAGCAACAGCGCTTTCGCGAAGGTAAGCACTCAAGTCCTGGCTAGTGATCTTGGTTTTACTGACAATAACTATCAGAAATGCGACTGAAACTCACTATTACCCCACAACCTGCCGATCCCCAGGCTACCAAGGGTATATCCAATCTCCCAGGCCTGCTTAGTCCATATTTCACCGGCCGCAATGATCAATGCACTCGGTTGGGTCAACTGCTATCGCCCAAGTCTCCTCCGATACTGTCACAGAAACGGGCTGCTGTATTTGGCATGCCTGGTGTCGGAAAAACACAGTTGGCCCTACAATTTTCAACCGTGAACAAAGACCAGTTCGACAATGTCTTTTGGGTGTCTGGTGCCACCTACGAGAAGTTGAACAATGGCTTCCAGGAGATTGCGGAATTGCTCAACTTGCCCGAGAAGTCTAGGCCAGAGCAGCATGTTAAAGTCCAAGCCGTCAAGAGATGGTTGGTCGAAGACACCAATCGCCATTGGTTGTTAGTAATCGATAATGTTGACGCAGATGACTTCAAGGTGGTCTTGGATTTCATCCCGCAGGGCTCAAATGGCAGTTTGCTCTTCACAACTCGGAAATCAGGAGCGGCTTTGCATTTATGTGGAGAGACTGATCGCGTTATTGAGTTAACTGAAATGAACTCGGACGAGAGCTGTGACCTATTTTTGCGTGCTTTTGGTCCTACAGCAGGAAACAAGGCACATGATAATGATCTTGCGAGAAAAATCGTAAAGGATATGGGGAATCTTCCGCTTGCAATCGATCAAGCTGCCGCATTTGCGAGGATTATGGACTGTAGCTTGGAGGACTATCTTGAAATGTATCAGGAAAACCAGTCCGAGGCAAGTCTTCTGGTCTCAATAACATCCGTTACTCTCTTAAATTAACAACTCCTTTAGGTCCTTGCTTGGAATGAGGAACATTCTTCTTCCTCGGCATCGGTAATGAACACTTTCGAAGTTGCACTATCGTCCCTAGAGGGGAAATACCCCCGCGTTGGAAAACTTATCTGTCTGTTCGCCTTCCTCGACCCTGAAGGGATTCCACTTTCAATTCTCAGTGAAGGTTCTGTAGGACTGGACGATCCAGAGCTCAAAAGCTTACTATCGAATAAATTGCAACTAGAAACAACCCTTGCTCAACTTAAATCAGTCTCCTTGATCCGGCGGGTCGGTAAACCAAGGAACGTCTGGATGCACGATCTGTTTCATGCGATCTCACGACTTCGTCTCGCTGTATCAATTCAGCAAAAGTGGGCTGAAATGGCGGTGTCTCTTGTTTGGACAGCTTATGATCAGATTCCCTTCCATTGGACTTCAACGTTCACGAATTGGGATAAGAATGATGAATATCTCCCTCATATTCTCTCCAGCCTGAAGCTCGCTATGGAATGTGGTGTCAGTGACAGCAAATCCCTCGCAATGATGTTGGAACGAACAACCGGATACTTCATCCACCGGGGACGAGACGATAAGACTGGTCTTCCGCATGCCATCACACTGGGACATCAAGCCGTGGAGGCGGCAAAGAAAGCCTTCGGCGAAAACGACCCAGCCGTCATGAAAGCTATGAGCACGTTGGGCTATGTTTACAAGTGTCTTCGGAGGTCAAAGGAAGCCGAAGTCTGGAACCGACGTGCCTTGGACTTGAGGAATCAGATTCTGGGTCCAAAACACCCAGACACCCTCAGCTCGATGTTCGATCTCGCTCGCGACTTGAGAGATCAGGGTTACCTAGATGAGGCTGAGAGGTTGTGGAGAATTGTCGTTGAGGAAAGAGGAAATATTCTCGGCAGAGGCGACAACGAAACTCTTTGGGCCATGTACATGCTTGCAGAGGTTTGTGTCAAGCAGTATCATGCCACCAGTGCTACCGATGACACCAAAACCAAACGTCTCTTAGAAGCCGAAAGCCTCTTTGTCGAATCCATCGTGGGGTTTGAAAAAACCGTCGGAAGAAACCATGCATTCACCTTGATTTGTCTTCGAAGCCTTGCTCTGACATTTATCATCCAAGAAAGGTATTTGGAGGCGAAGCAACTGCTAGAAGAAGCAGCGGACGGATTCATCGTAATCATGGGGATTGATCACGTTGAATGTGAGGTTACTTATTACCATTTGAAGAGGTTGTACGCGATTACGGATTTGGGTAGTGAGGTGGAGAGGTTGAGATTTATGTTTAAGGACAGCTCGTGGATCAATGAGCATGAGGAGCGCGGGGAAGTGACACAGATCCTCCACAACAACTAGATGTTTTCTTTCTAATTACAGCTTCTGTTCTTATCGTCTCTCCCTGTGGTATTGGTGTCCGCAACATCATGTTTTCCTTGGATGATCTTTAGACATGCAATTGGTTAATGATAACACGATACACCCTTTATGGGTACATATCCTATAGAAACAATGGTTAAAAGCGACTCAAAGTAAAGATTCACGAACAATGAGAGAACAATAGGTATCATCAACAACCAGTAAATTAACTAACTAATTTTCCTATCCTCTCAAATACTATCCATACATTCAGATGCATACTCCAAAAATAAAAACCCAAGATCATTAAAAAACAGATCATCCCATCATTAAGAAAGAACTCTTTTACATATTCATATGCAGCTGCTCCGCATTCCCACCACTCTGCCTGAAAGCACTCGGCGGAACCTGCGCCGCATCTGTCCTGTCCTTCCCTCTGCTCACTATTAGCTTCATTCGGAAACCATCAAGAAGCGCGCCTGGGTAAGTGGAGGCCTACAAAATAACTTACTGAAGATGGTGAGTCCCAGTTCCTGCACCTGTATTTCCAGCACCTGTAGTTCCACCGGCGTAGGTCTTATCACCGCCCATGGTCTTGCTGCCATCAAGGTCAGAGTCGACACGGGGGTCAAGCTTGTTCAACATATCGCTCTTATGAGGGCCCGCGGTGTTTGGTGCGGGTCCGGTAAGACCGCCAGCACCGTGGATTCCGTGGCTGGCGCCGGTGGTGCCGGTGGAAGATCCGTAGCCTGCGGCGCGGTGGTCGCGGTCGGAGTCGTAGCGTGGGTCGGCTTTGTTTGCAACGTTGGAGTTGTGGGGACCGTGGTTGGTGGAGCCGGCGGTGTGGGTGGTGCCGTAGCCACCAGTGCCGGTGTGGTTTCCGGCGTGGGTGCCAGTGCCGGTGCCGTAGCCACCGGTTCCGGTGTGAGTACCTGTGCTGCCGTAGGCTCCGCGGTTGTCAAGGTCGGAGTCGATACGGGGGTCGAGCTTGTTGGCGGTGTTGGAGTTGTGAGGCCCGTAGTTGGTAGACCCAGTAGTTCCTCCGTATGTTCCTGTGTGGGTACCAGTTCCAGTGTGAGTGCCGGTACCGGTATTGCCATAGGCTCCACGGTTGTCAAGATCAGAGTCAACACGGGGATCGAGCTTGTTGGCAGCGTTCGAGTTGTGAGGACCATAGTTGGTTGATCCAGCGTTGTGCGTGGAACCATATCCTCCAGTACCTCCGAGACCAGTGGTGCCAGTTCCATGACCAGTGGTGCCAGTTCCAAGAGCAGTGGTGCCAAGTCCATGACCAGTGGTACCAGTTCCATGGCCAGTAATGCCAGTTTCGTGCCCATACCCAGTGGTACCAGTTCCGTATCCAGCACCAGTGGTTCCATGAGTAGTAGTACCACGGTTATCGAGATCTGAGTCTACACGGGGATCAAGCTTGTTTGCCAAGTTCGACGAATGTGGGCCGTAGTTGCTGGAAGTGTTTCCTCCATAAGTTCCAGTACCGGTAGTGCCAGTATTACCGCCATAAGTTCCAGTACCAGTAGTACCAGTAGTGCCGCCATAGGTTCCACGATGGTCACGATCAGAATCGACACGAGGATCTGCCTTATTCGCCACGTTGGAGTTGTGAGGACCGTAATTGGTTGATCCGGCAGTATGAGTAGAGCCGTATCCTCCCCCTGTAGTGCCAGTGCCAGTAAGACCAGTACCGGCACCACGGTGGTCAAGGTCAGAGTCGTAGCGAGGGTCAGCCTTGTTCATGGCATTTGAGTTGTGTGGACCGTGGTTTGTGGATCCTGTGGCTCCAGTTCCGTAGCCAGCGTTCGATGTGCCGAATGCTCCACGGTGATCACGGTCTGAGTCTACACGGGCTAGAATAAGGTGTTAGATCAATTTTTATAACTGTTGGAATTTAAAATTGGACAAAAACTTACGATCGACCTTATTGGCTGTGTTTGAGGTGTGAGGTCCAGCATTGCTGGTATGTGTGGTATGAGTGGTACTGCTAGTAGTAGTATCGTGGTGATCGCCAGAAAGGGCGTCCTTAACCTTGTTGATGATATTGCTCATGCTTGGAGATTGATATGCGTAAAGTAATAAAAGATATTGTTTGAAGAGATTGTTATTGGTAATGGTATTGTTTGTAGTGTGTGATACTGAAGAAAGTCAAGTGGACCACAGGGGGAAAGTCCAGTCCTTATATGCTCCCTCAACGACCTCACAAAGAAAAGGCACTAGACCAAAGAAAACCTGGAAGAAGGCGAGCGGCATAGCAAACGAAATTCTCAAGACACTTGACATCATGCTCGCCCAGGCCATCGTCATAGTGTATGGCTATCCTGGGGTGTAGACGCAAGCCACCAGGTGTGGCTTTACTACTAGAAGAGGACCGCACGTCATGATGAGCACATGGGCAGTGTAAAGCCTGCGATGATCAAAGGTGCAGTTTCAGCATGGTGTCTAGACGGGGAGTTTAGGATATTACATGTAGGTAGACGAAACAGACGAATAATAGAATGACGTCGGACATGTGGCTAGTGGGGGAATCATATGTGGATTAATTAATTAGGATGCGTAATGTGGGGATACCTGCAGAATACCATCTCTACCATGGTTCCAAGGCACGAATGCCATGTTGCAAGCAAGTTGTCGAGCAATTGATCCGTTGCCACCAGCCACAGTTCAACTCTTGGCTGGCCCAATGACGGATGGCTGACGTCGGTGTAACACATGACGTCTCGTCCAGCCACCGTTACTTGGAACAGACAAACGCGGGGAAATCGCAAATGCAGGAACCATGTGAAAGTCGTTTCATTCAGCCCTCGTTTGCTGTGTGGTATTCATGTGATGCATTATCACAGCAATGGAACTCGATGGAATGGGATCTTCTAAGATCTGTCTTCATTAATTTAAATACCAAGATGTCCATTACGATCCACCAATTCCAGAAATTTCCATGAGAAAGTGATAAACGCAAAGTACCTGGTAACGATTCCACCCAAGTAAATGGTGCAATCCCCCATCCGAATTGATTGACCTACACACGCCGCCACTTCTTTGACCACAAGCGATCCTCTGTCCTAAAACAATCCCTCCGAAAAATCATGCCGTCACATCGGATGTCAATGTGGATTTAAAAACAAAGTGTTGCCAGAACTGAGCTCTTTCCAGCTCAGCCCCGAACAGATCGGGAACAACGTGCTGCAGTTATGTCCTGAGGATTGGCTCGAATCACCTCGGGTGCTTCCTTGATTTTATTTCCTCGATCCTTGATCAATTCATGTGGTCAAAGGATTGGAAACCGAACCTGCTTCGAGTGAGCTGGGCCGTCTTAGGGAAGCTGTGCTTGGGGAGATATCCAAATGGTGGGTTTTCGGTCCGGATGCAGTGGCTGGTACGTGATATCCTGGAGCAGATAAGCGGAGAATCGCTCACGATCATTCGCTAGATCGACTCTTTGCAGATGATGCTCATGGGAGGGATCAAGTGGCTGTGGTTTTTTAAGTTTCCCCTGGTTATTTTCGATTTGTTTCTATGGGTTAGGGTTGTGATAGATGGGTAGGCAAGAACCAGGGATGAACGTTGTCTCGAACTGACTAGACCATCAGTGTAAATTTTATTTAAATAAAGGAATCACTTTAACTGCTCCGCGGAAACGAAATGATGTCTTGTTTTAGGTGCTATCTATCACCCTGTCGATAGTTGTATGATGTGGGATGGTTTCTTCCGAGCCGCGGGGGGAATGTTGAATGGATCAGTACTTTGACAAAGAATAAATACGGGGAGATAGGTTAAGGTTCCGTGTGTATCATAAGAGCACTGGTATCTCAAGGAGGGCACATCAGAACTCGATATCAAGTGTTCTTTCTTGTATCCGAGTGATCATCTGTGAAGAATGTGATCTGCTGCGGCTGCATTACTATCTCGTCAATAGAGGCCAAAACTAAACAGCGCGGCAGCCCTGTCATTGGAGCAGAATGCCTGCAGTAATAATTCAAACGAATAATAACCTCGCTGAGCTATATTTGGGACAGGGTGGGGGTTGCCACACAGATCTCGTATCTAATCTAATCATATCTTATCTAGTTGCCGATAAACCGATCAGGTGATTCGGGGCGGAGCTGACAGCTGGGCGCCGAGTCAGTCTAGGCATCGTACGATGGGAGTGATTTAAGAGCAGGCTGGAGATCCGTGACGGGCCGCCTAGCAGTAGTCTGGGTGGAGTAGAGCATCGAGTACCTGCTCTAGCTACTCTACACGTATGGCTAGGGCTGTGCTTTAGACTGAGGAGAGAACAACCACACATGTGTTCCACAGTAAACAAACGGTGGACTGAGGAGACAGCTGCAAGTGCAAGGATGCAGTCAACCGGGAGAGAGGGTACATGTATGTCTGTGGATGTCTTGGCATGAGCCCCTCTCTTCTCCACACTCCTTTCGAGACTTGTCTCTCTCTTCCTCTTCTCCCCCTGTGACTTCCCCTGTATCTCCTCTTCTCCTCTGGTTCCATCTAATCATCAATCCATCGAGGCGGAGTAGCCCACTCTCCACGACTGAGAGCCTCTCCTCCATCTTCATGTAGAGAGATCTCCTCGAATCGTTACCTCTCCTGCTGTCCGTGGCGTGCTTCGTTGTACTCTATCGTGGTTGTCGTGTGTGCTTTTGTGTGGGCTGTTTTCTTTTCTTTTCTTTTCCTTTCTGGAACAGCTCCAGCTGTCTCGTTTCTACCTGTTCTCTAACAATTTGCTCGGTAACTCGCTCAGCTCGACTCGACTTGACTCGACCTCTTTATCGCGTGCTCTCCTATACTACATACTCTCTCTTCCCCTTCTTCCCTCCTCTTCTCCTCTCGTTCCCATCTTCTCCCTCTCACTTCAAGCTTCTCCCCTTCCCATCCGCTGCTTGTGTTGTCAGGTACACTCAATCGGTCGTGCTTCTATTTTCGTCAATTGCGAGCCCTCGGTTGTTCTCCCGCTGGTCGCTTTCTCAGTATCGTCATCTTACATAACCAATCGCCGTCATTGATCTTCGCCTCCACCCCTCTTTCCGTGTCTGATCGCTCAGCTCCGTCTGTCTCTGTTCAGCCAGTGTGTACTTTGTTTCCATCTTCACCATGCCGCTCCCACTCACTCGAACGCTACTCTTGCTCCTCTCGCTCCTCTCCCTCTTCTTCTTGCTCACTTATGTCTCTCTGACCTCTCTCTCGTCTCCAACCTCGTCCTCCCATAATCGCCAATCCGCCACTAATTTCCTCTTTCCCTCAACTGCCGTCATCTCGCTCACCGACGACAACTCGACTTGTTTTCTCTCGCGTCCTGCCGCTTTCGGCCCTTCCTTGCCGAAATCTGGATTGAAAGGGGAGCTATTTGTTCTGGAGGAAGGGCAGCTTGCATGCGACGATACGCCTGGATGGGACCCTTCCGCAGCTTCCCCGCCATCTCTGGCGAGTGAGGAGGACGGGACGGATGACATGCACTATATATCTTCTATCGCCCATACCGAGGAGTCAAAATCCCAGCATGCAGATATCGAGAGCTTGCAACAGAGTGCCGAGATTGAAGGGAAGATTGTCCTCGTCACGCGTGGTGGCTGCGGGTTTCTGGAGAAGGTTTTGTGGGCGCAGAGGCGCGGGGCTGTGGCGCTTATCGTGGGCGATTACAAGAGGTCCGGAACCATCGGAAGTGGGGGTTTGGTGACTATGTATGCTAAGGGTATGCACAAAAATCTACGTTTTTTGGGTTTTCTTTTTCTGCAATGCGTGATCCCGTTAGTGGGGGTGAGATGCGGGCGGGGGGCTTTCTCCGAGGAGGATTACATGAGCATGTTGTAGACGAAACTAACTCCTAGGTTCAACGGTGTTAGGGGACACGAGCAACATCACCATTCCGTCTATCTTTACCACCCATACCACCGCGAGGTTGCTGACCACATTATTACCGAAGTATCTGTCTTCCATACCCTCTCATCACTCGGTCGCTGCTCCCGCACCTCCGGAACCCCCGGTAAAGGAAGATGATGGACATGGGTTGAAGATCAAGTGGCTATTTTCAAGCAGTGGGAAATCCGAAGCGAAGGAATCAGGCTTCAATCTTCCTGTCCCAACGACTACAAAAGCTGCAAAGATGGCAAAGACCTCTACAAAGATTTCTACAGCTACATCCACACCTACTATGGTTGCTGGGACTCTGCCAGAGTGGAAGGGAGTTCAGGTGGATTCTTCTCATCGCCCGCCAATGTCTGGTGAGCTGGAAGGAATCGTATTTGTGGTTAAATCGGAGGAGATGAAGAAAGAAGATGAAGTTGTGGGTGAAGGGAGAGAAGGGTTGTGGATTACGCTCACCCCAACGAGCATGAGCAATTCACCATTCTTTGATACTTTGCTTGTATTGGTTGTCAGCCCACTTGTCACATTGACGGTCGTCTACGGTCAGTGGGTTATCGGATGTTTCCTCTTTCTGTGTGTCTGGCTGACCTTGCCGACAGCACTACTCCTTATCCGCTCTATGATACGACGACGTCGCTGGAGGGCTCCTAAGAGCGTTGTGGATCGTCTCCCTGTCAGGACATATCAATCTACCTCTACCACTACCGCTACTGCGTATCCGTCTTCGTCGACTCCCCCGCCACGACAAGCAACCCCGCCACCCCATCCGCCACGATCATCATCACTCCCGACATCAAGTAGTGCGGGGAGTTTGTCTCGAAGCCCTGGGGCTGAGAAGAAGGATGTTACAGAGGGGTCAAAGGAGGAGGTGCCACGAAGGAGTAGATATATGGGTGGTGCGGTCGAGTGTGTGGTTTGTTTGGAGGAGTATGTAGATGGAGTTAGCAGAGTGATGAAGTTGCCGTGTGGGCATGAATTTCACGCCAGCTGCATGTTTGTTCCCTACTAGGCCTTTTCGACAAAAGATTGAGATGAGTGCTAACGTACGATGCAGAACACCATGGTTGACAACACGACGGAGAACATGTCCAATCTGCAAAGGGGATGTTGTGAGAGGGACTGCAGCGAGCAGTTCCTCGTCAGGCTCGGGGTGGATGAGGCATAGTGATGCTGGTGAAGTATCGGAGAGGACACCGTTGGTGGGGGACGAGGAAGTAGAGGATTAAATGTATGATGATAAGGAGGTGTGTGTGGAGATACGGAGGCTAATCGTCGTTTTGAGAACGTACATTTCTTTGTTGTTTTGTTTTGAGCTATTACAAGTGGGTGGAGGGAAGGGGCGTATTGATGCATTGCGTGGAGTGCAATAAAGTAGAGTAAAACTACTGTGGTTGGGAGGAATACTACATAAATATTGGAATGGACTATTGGGGTTATTCGGGATTGAGAGCTTGCGCGGATTTGTGAGGCTGTGAGTGGTAGTCTCTGGATTTTGGTATCCGGGGGGGGTATGCCCTTGCCATTGGGCATAGATGCAGAGTGATAGCTTGTGAATCTGCGGCGATGTCTTAACCCTAACCCTTCTAGCTTAAAGTATTTCAGATCATTTACTAGATCTTGCTATATATGAGGTACCTTTTGCCATCTCTCATGCTGTATCGCGCTGGTGGCTATCTCTTCACTGGTTTTATTTTAGGAGTCTTGATGTATGTATGAGCACATCTCCGTGGGCCAAGGTAAGACTGCCTTAGGGTGGGTATCCTCATAATTCTTGGTGCTAATTTCGTATCATAGCTTCCTATACCCAGAGACTCCCACTTCGACACACCACAAGAAACTATCACGATAATCCAAATAACCTAAAAAAGGACAACCGCTCAAGCCACATAAATAACCACCCACTACAAACCCACCTCACGTTACATACCTCATAACCTCCATCCAACACCCACCTAATACGGATACAACATAACATCCTCATCTGCATTTTCCCTAATCCTCTTATTCTGCCTCTGCAACACCATTCTCAAAACCCAAGAAATAACCACCACCCCAAACGAAAACGCCGCGCTCGATGACATCGCCATTACATACCGCGGCTCATCACTATCCGGCCACAGATACGGACTATACACAAACGAGACATTCCCCAACGTATTAACAATCGCCAGTACCACCGCTCTCTTCTCTGGCGTCTGTCCAAGCACAGAACCGCACCATGCAAGCGCGATGTTATTAACCCCGTACGCTACACCACGTTAGTGGTGATACGGCTATAAATGGGGGAGAGGACTAACTTGCTGCGGTGAAGATCATCATAGCGACGTAACGTGCTGCTACGCTTAGTGTAGCCATCGAGAGGATGAACCCGATTATGGCAATACATTTCGATACTGTGATATGCCATGTTTTCTCATTAAACCGGCCAGAGCTCCAGCAAACAAGGACGTTAACGAAACACGCGAGAAGATACGGCGGACAAGTGAGGACAAGAGTAACAGTTGTGCTGAACCCGAGCGTTTTAACTACGCTCGGAAAGAAGTTTTTGAATCCGTTGCTGTGGGGTGTTAGTATGTGTAGAGATAGGAGGGGGGATTGCGTACGCTGTGAGGTGGAAATTGTACATGAGGCAAAATAACCATGTGCGGTAGTCTGTGGCTGCTTGTTTGAACCCTTCCCAGGTGGACGCGGTGCCGGCTGCTTCGGTGGTGTCTCGGAGGATTCGGTCGTGTGCTAGTTGGCGTTGTTCGGGGGTTAACCATCGCGTGGTTAGGGGTGTGTCGGGGAGGAAGTACATTGATATGAGGGCGACGAAGAAGGTTATGACTCCGGTGATTATGAAAAGCCTGGGGCTAGTTAGGAGTGTTGAATAGGATAGGAATTGAACTTACCATCTCCAACCCTCGAGTCCGTGAGAACCGCCGAGACCAGAGAAGACTCCGGCGGCGATTAGACCTGCGAATGCGTTGGATCCGATATTGCCAGTGTAGAAGATTGCCATTCGGGCGGCGACTTCCTTCCGCGTGTAAAAGGTGGAAAGGATGTATAGTGCCCCGGGATAGTACTATCATTTAGACAGGTTAGGGATTTTTTGTGTAGGAACATTTGAGCTACTCACGGGAGCTTCTGCAACACCTAGGAAGAACCGCAGGATGAGCATTCCTTTGTAGTCCTTTGCGAGAGCTGTTAATGATGAAATTATAGCCCATAGAGCCATGAATCCTGATAACGGTGTTAGTCTTGTTTTTCCTGGTGGTTTATGCTGGTTTTCTTGCCTCCCATGTAGATTGATGGACGAACGCGGGTAAGAATCATGTTGGAGGGAACTTGTCCAACCAGATAGCTTTTTCTGGGTGTTAGTATATCTTGATAACGAGGGCGGTAAATCTTACCCTACGAAGAGGATCGAGACGCAGGTTTGGTACTCGGTGCCCTTCATATGCAGGTCTTTCGCAAGGCCATCGAGCTTTCCATTGATCATTGCATTCCTGTCCTAGGGAACATTAGTACTGATGCTTGATTGCAATACCGATACTCCAGTTATTAGTAACAGATGACTACTTGTAACATACCAAGAAGTTCTAGCAATAGTTAGCCTCTGAAAGTCTGGGTTGGATAATCAAACTTACCAGAAAATACATCAGCCATAATATCGGCTGGAGATAGTTAGCCCCTGTCTCTACAATCCACAGGTTCTTACAAAACACACCAAAATATTCCAGTCCAACTTCCTCACCAGGGCAATTTCCGCCGGATCTGTCTTCGCAGCAGCACCACTATAATCCCTCTGGACATTCTCAGGCTTTGCGTAATCAACCTGTTCGAAGCTCTGCTTCTCAGTAGATTTTCTGATCTCCTCAGACTGATGTTGTGGCTCCATGGTTTTATCTGACATTGGAAATCTCCACAGCTGATTGAATGTCGGGAGGATATGGTTCTATAGCAAGCTTTATCTAGCCAAGCTCTAAATCATTTCCCCACATATAGAGCCTGGACTTAAGCGAGCCCTTGGGAGCTAGCTTGGTGTGGGGTACTCCGCAGTGCGAGGATACCCTGGGTATTCGGAAACATGTGTGCATATGCAAGCCATGAGTAGCCGGCCGGGACGCTTTTTCCGTTTCATATCCGGCTTTGTAACCGATCGGAAAAGCATCGCTTCTTTGCGCGGTTCTGATGGTACGTCCTGAAAGTTGGCTCCTACTAGAGGGAATGCTACGGCAATATCATAGTAGCAGCTTTTGTGCTACCTTCTCAGATATCGGATTCTGGAGGGTGTGAACTACGTTAAGATAGTTGTCTATACTAATCATGAGAAACTGGAACAGCTGGTTTTGCCACCATCAAAGCGTAGTGATTTCCTTGCTTGGCTTTTGGTAAGACAGAACTTCACCCTAGCGTATCCTATAGCAAGAAGCTGTATCCTTAACAGATGTCTGAGGTTGCAAGAAGATCTCAACATACACTAAGACCTTCGAGAAGTTATTTGATTCTAATGCACGCATCTGTAAGAAGCGTAAGCGCCACTTGTGTGTAAGTTTGAGCCGAAACCCTAGGATCTAGGTACTATGCACAGCCTGGACCTCTGCTCTCAGATGTTCTGCTACCGTGTTTGTCTACGGGAAGCATGCCTAGAATTTGGTGAAGGCAAAGTGAAACGTACAGTGATGCTGACTCAAAAAACTTTGGATGGTACTGGGATACAAGCTTGAACTTTTCCCCACGGTTGTTCCTTAAGGTGGCTGAGACAGTAGGGCTTGTCTATGAAAACTTTTAAGAAATCTATATCCGGCTGTTTGATCTCGAAGGGTATAGTATGGGGTATGTACTATAAACGCCTACCTCTTTGATCCATGGTGATCAAAATCTACTAGTTACTCATATACGTGTGTGCTAACACAGTAACACTGAGCACAATATAATTATATTGAAAGCACATAGGAGCTTGCAGTCGACGTGTTCCAATGTTGAGATCGGAATAGGGTTATGAGGTAATATAATATAATGCTATAATCGCAACCGTCCAAGATTTAGTGAATGTAGTAGATATTCATAACAGCAAGCTATATAATCAAGGGGCCCTATTGATGGTACAGTGTCGGGCATTTAGAGGCTGTGTAAACATAATAGATAGTGATATTTTCTGCTGTCGGCGAACCGCTGACTATGCATCCTAGTAGCTTCCTAGCTACCAGGATACTAGTTATACTGTTTACTCTAACCGCTACATACACAGACACTTATCGATCTAACGCGATTACCTACTCTAAGCTTTAAACTTTAGGAAGGAAATTTACAATATCCTTCGCTGGAAAAGAGCATGTTCTTGATTGAGATAAGTTGCACTATAACTGGCAAGCGGTGTTTTTTCCAAAGATGTTTTTGGGCTGAGCTAGGATTCTATAATATACCGTAGCGAGCGTTGAGGCTGATACGCAGTAGTTTGCAGCACCTGTACTGTACTTTATTTCGGAAGGTATATTGGTATTTGATCAGCGTCAGGTATACTTACATGTGCCATAGGCGAAATTTCGTATTTTTGGTATCTACGGCGGGTCATTTGTATGAGAGTGCAGAAAAGAATTTAGGCGAGGTAAGGCCGGGTAACAGAAGTGGGAAACCATCAAAGGGCTGATTTTGAGTTCTTAGGCTTCCGAGTCAACACAACACGGTACCTTAACGCGACACAGAATGCAACCTAAAGTCCACCCTTGCCCAGCAACTGGCTGCACCTACACCTTTACCTCTAAGAAGGGTGTTAGGGAGCATGTTAAGAGAGGATATGACCACCTTATGGTTATCATAGACTACATGAAAAACCCAAGCAAATACCCCAATGGGCTATTGGCACCAACTGAAGGAAGGCATTGTGCAAAATATGGTGAGGCACATTGGATGGCATGGCGGTGTAACGGGGGTGGTCCTCTAGACAACTGCTAAAGCTAGGTAGGAAAACGGCTGTTGCTTATACTAAAGTCAGGCTGAGATCTTAAAGTATTTTCGTGCAGTATACTCAATAATCTTAAGGGCGGAACTCGGTAATTCTCGTCACTAGGTCTCTGATCGAAGATGGAGAAGAGCAACTGGTGGCGGGGCTCGCCAGTACTTGTAGTACTGCATGCTCGCCGCCTCTACTCAGTTCTACTCAGCTGGGGGATCCGGTTAACCCTGAATCCTGTTAGTGATCATGGGCGGGTCTCTTCGGAAATGTTCTCTCACATTCCGCTGGAGTTCTGCACCTCTTGTGCAACCGCTCCTCATGCACTGCTCTACCAGTCAGGACTCTATGATCCGCCAGCCTAGTCTTACAGGACTACTTGCATGGCGCTGATCAGTCCATAGTTGCGTCAGGTGTCCGCTAGAATTGTTCTCCCAGTTGCGCCGCCTATCAGCCATAGCTGGTGGGGCATGCACAGGTGGATTAGGAACTCAACCACATCTCTAAGTGTTTGATGTCATTGGTGATCTGCTACAGGCCCGTCAGCCTTAGCACCTCCGGATGTTCCTAACCACCAGGTCAGCGGAGTACTGGTGTTCCCTAGCATGTGGTACATCAGCAAAAAAAGTAATTGTCTTCCAGTGAGATTATGTCTTCAGGGCCTTCAGTGTCTTCCAGAAGGCCATATTGCATCTGAAGGACTGGAAGACAATTTTTCACTTTTGATATGTTATCATTCAGCCAAATCCGGGAACATATTTTTTGTCTTCCATTGAGATTTTGTCTTCAGGGTCTTCAGGGTCTTCCAGAAGGCCATATTGCACCTGAAGGTCCTGAAGACAAATAACTTTTTTTGCTGATGTAGCTACTCCACTCATGCTGGTCCTTGTACCTCTCCGTCTGCCCGGGTCTATTCTACCTTTCGCATGTAACAGCCTTGTGGGTCCGTTACAGTACCTCCCTCTCCTAGATCCTGTCTTCGGGATCTTTTACTAATTGAGTTCTATAGTCTAGTCTATTCTTCTAAACTTCTAGGTCTACTACTCTAGTACTGCAATAGGAAATTCTCGTGTATATAGCGGAAATGATTTGAACCAAAGGAAAACAAGGACTATAAGGAAATGGGCTACTCTGGCCCTGCAATCCTCCTGTCTCAGGGCTTCTTAGGGTACCTCTTGTGGAAATCTGAAAGGGCCTCTTCGGCACTATTCCTAAGATGTTCCCAGGGTTCCCATGTAGCCTCTTCCTGATCATATCCTTCCCACAACACAAGATACTCCACTCTCTTCTTTTTGCGGTTCACCCTGGAGTCCGCTATCTCCCTCATCACCCAGTTCTCTTCTCAGAGAGTCTGCTGGCGCTCTATAAGGTTCCAAGAGGCTGATGTGGAATACCGGGTGTATCTTCATACCCGGAGGCAAGACAAGCTCAAAGGCTCGCTTCCCCACTGCCTTTTTGACCTTAAAGGGCCCAAACTTCTTCTGATCCAGCTTGTTCATTGGCCGCTTTGTCTGTACATTGCGCCGATCAAGCATAACCTCATCACCTGGCTTGAGTTCCGGTCCCTTCTGGTGATGCTTATCATACCAGCGGGCCATCCGGACCCTAGCCTTCCCCAGGTTCTCCTGCATGGCATGCCAAATGGCTTCCCACTGAGATACCTTAACTTGACTCGCCGGGTTATCCCAATCTGCTCTTGGCTTTGCATTTGGCCAATTGGTCCGAGGTTCAAACCCATAGTTTGCACAAAAGGGTGATACCTTGGTGGACTCGGAGATAGCAGAGTTGTAGGCATACTCGGCGAGGGGGAGGAGATCTGACCAATCATCCTGTTGGAAGGAACAATAGCTCCGCATATACTGCTCCAGAACCTGGTTAACCCTCTCGGTTTGACCATCGGTTTGTGGATGAAATGCGGTAGACAAGTTCAACTTCACATTGAGGAGATCCATCAGTGACTGCCAAAAGTGGGAGATGAATTTGCTATCCCTATCCGAGACTATGTCATCAGGGAGACCATGAAGCTTCCAGATTTCTTTCAGGAAGAGTTTTGCCATGTCCTCAGTCTTATTCTCGCTAGGAAGCGGAATGAAGTGAGCCATCTTTGAAAACCGGTCAACTATGACCCAGATCTTGGTATTCCCATCGGATTCAGGCAATCCCACTATGAAGTCCATAGAGATTGAGGTCCAATTTCCAACATCAGCAAGAACAAAAAATGACCTATTTGAAATTAGGATCATGTTCTTACCTCTGTGACCTATTTGGCTCCTATTTGGACCTCTGTGGCCTCTGTGGCCTCTGCAGAGGAAAATATCAAAATTTCCTCGGAAACCTCCACAGAGGAATGTTGACCTCTGCAGAGGCCACAGAGGCCAAATAGGAGCCAAATAGGCCACAGAGGTCAAATAGGCCACAGAGGAATGTCGTTTGTTTTTGCTGATGAATTTCCAATTTCATTTAATTTTAGACAGTCGCTAACCTAACTAGCTACTGAATGACACGTGTATATGAAATACATGGTCTCATCCACCGCCAACCTCAACTACCCCGTAAACACAATATAACATAAAGAAAATACAAAACATAAAATAAATAAACCAAACCAACTAAACCAACTAAAAACACATAAGGAAATTTTATAATCAAACTTTAAACCAACCGGATACAAAAGAAAAACTTCCCCCGCCCGGATTGCCTTATGCTCAATTTATATCTAGCAAGTTCGTATTTGATACGCCATAAAGATATTTGTTTGTTGAAATGATGGCCAGATTGTTTTCGCGGATGAAATGCAAAAGATCAATGTGGTTCGTGTTGAGAAGAATAGCTGAGTACCAATCGTTGCCCCAATCTGGGCGAGTGGTGCCATTGAGTGGACAAGAAAGGGCAAGATGTGCAGAGGAATTAATAGCTCCACATTGACATGGGAAGGGAGGCGTGAGGGGGTTAGGATCCGCCTTGGTTTGTTGAGTGCGAAGGGTGGAAATTGCTTTTGCCTGATTTCGGCGAAGGAAGCGTACAACTGTGGGAGGATGGAGGGCAACAGGAGTTTCAGTTGTGAGTTGCCATGATTTGAGGAGGTTGAGTTTAGGTTGGAGGTGGAGCCATCCCAGTGTGGTGCAAGTATGTTTGCATGGTAAAAGGTGGAGGCCTTGTTTGGCCATTTGATCTGCGATCTCGTTGCCGGGAATATTTGTATGCGATGGGGTCCAGCGGCCAAAGACCTTGGAATTGAGATTATTTAATGTGGAAATGTGAGCCAAGGTGTCTTTCAGGTATTGGCGATTGGAGGTGCTGTTACCAGCGAGTGATAATAAGGCATTTTGGTTGTCGATGCAAAGGTAAATGATGGAATTATCAGCGGGTAAATTATGGATGAGGAAATATAAGGCTTCTTGAATGCCATGTATTTCTGCATCTTCGTTCTCGCATTGGTGGCCCAGATTGCAATTGCCCTGGTGTGAGGAGGTGGTGATGCCATATTGTATATGTTGGATATTCCATCCAGAGGCAGTGATGCCGCTTTCCGCGCGGGAGCCATCCGAGTATAAAATCCAGGCGTCGGTTAGGCCATGTAGCCAGTTCATGTGAGTTAGGGAGGCAGATTGTTTGGTACCCTGAATGTGAATATGGGATGAAGCTAGATAAGGATGGATGGGTAGGGACAAATCTTCGAGTGGCGCGCCAGTTAGCAGTCTGGCGATTAGGGAGCCGACTCGCTGGAGTCCTGTTCCTTTGAATTCGGTGGGGTGAAGGTGCTGTAGTAATGCTGTGTGTAGGCAGTGTTTAGGATTGCGGAGAATACGTATTCCATAGAGCTGGGTGCGCATATCGAGTAATAGGTTGAGTGGGGCTAAGCCCGCTTCGGGTAATAATTTGTGTATGGGGGTGAATTTTGATAGGCCAGATATAAGCCTTGCGGCGCGATGGTATGATGGTGAAAGTCTGTCCAAAATACTTTGTGAGCCAGTCCACCATACCTCGGAGCCGTATAAGGCTGCTGGGAGAATGATGGTGAGGGTGAGTTGGTGCAGTAAGTTAGGCGTGGGTCCCTTGTCTTTAACTAGGTTATTCACCAGGTAAAGGGAGGTTCGCAGGCGTGAAGCGGCTTGTTGGCAGTGGGAATGGAAATTGAGTCTTTGGTCAAGTAATATGCCTAGGACTTTGATGTGGGGGGAGGGAGGAATTTCTTTGTTGTTCAGCGATATGGTTTGAATTTGTGGGTTGCTGGTGAAGGGGGTGATGAGATGAATCAGTTCCGTTTTGGGTTCGGAAAACTTAATGTTTAAATAGGAAGCTCGTTTTTCCTTCGCCTTATGTCTTTCTGCGAGGCGTATGGTGGCGAAGGCAGGTTTCTTGCTCATTTGTAGGGCAGTGTCGTCATCTATGTAGATGGTGGAAATTTCGGAAGGATGTGGATTGGGGGGATCTAATGCTGCAGCATATATGACAAAAGCGATGGATGAAAGGGGGGAGCCTTGAGGGAGTCCCACTGTTAGGGGTTGAGGTGCTTCCAGTTCATTATTGATACGGAAGGCGAGTGTGCGATTAGAAGTGAAACTTCGCATCCATTTGATGCACCATTGGGGAAAGGTGTAATGTTCCAGAATTTTTATAAGATGAGGATGTGAAACACAGTTGAATGCGCCGTCAATGTCCGTCGCTAGAATGGAGGGGTGGGAGGGGCGTTTTAAAGCTCTTTTGTCGTTGTGTGGGACAGGTATCAGCAATTGCCTTTGCGCCGGTGTGAGGATGAAGTGGAGGGAATCGATGGCTGAAACGCCAGTTCTTGCTCCTGTATGATGTGGTTGGATTGCGCCATTTATCGTCGCACAAGTTTCGAGCTTTTTGGCGACAATTTTCTCCAGGAGTTTGCCAAAGCAAGAGAGAAGTGAAACAGGGCAGTAGCTTTTGGGAGATGAGTAATCCACTTTGTTTGATTTAGGGATGGGGACGCAATGGGTTATTTTCCAGGACGTTGGCATGATCCCTAAGCGGAGAAGGTTGTTGAAGAGAGAAGTGAGGATGGAGGGACGGGCGCGGTGTACCTCTCTGAGTGTGATGTAATTGATCCCATCCGGGCCGACTGCAGTGCGTGTGTTGGCTTTTTGGAGAAGGGATTCAATTTCCTTTTCTGTGACTAGAAAAGGAAGGGATTCGGTGTTGGTGGTAGAGGGGGTTAGGAAATTTGGGGGGAAATCAGGTGGTGTGGGTTGAGGGGGAAAAAAGGTGCGACGGAAGGCTTTACCAATCTCCTCGTTGCTTTCCTGGTTCTGGATTGGGGGGATGTTGGGCTTATTGCGTGCAGTGCTCCTGTTCATAAGGTTCCAGGCGGAGCTGGGAGTTATGTCCTTGAGAGTGCGGTGCCAGTGGTCCCATTTGGCTAGCATGATTTCAGTTTTGTATTCTTTTCTTATGGAGTTGGCGAGGGTTCGCCAGTGAGGAGGAGCATTGGATTTCCGAGCTTGTGTTTCGGCCCATGAAAGTTTTCTTTTTAGGGATTTTAGGTTGGGTGTCCACCAGGATTTGGAATATGGTTGAGGTTTGGACAGAGGTACTGTTGACTCTATGGCCAGGTTAATGGCATTTGTGATGTGAGTGAGGGTGGAATTGGCTTTTTCTTCGTTGTGGTAATTGAAGGGAATGGCCGCTTCCTGTATGATGCTGTGAAAGAGAGGCCAGTTCGTTTTAGAATATAAACGTTGGCTGGAATATTCTGGAGGATGAATGTAGAGCGTGGTGTGTAGGGAGACGTGATTGGAATTGTGTGGGCAATTGGGGGGGGCAGACCAAGGTCCGCATATGTCAGTTAGGCCTCTTATCATTGTGAGGTCGACGATGCTGGGTCTTTGCCCATTTCTGGGAAAATGGGTAAGGATGCCTGGTTTGTTAAGTAGGCGAAAGTTATTGGAATCCAGCCAATTTGTGATTTGTTCTGTTAATGCTATGCGGTGCGAAAATAAGTGTTGATAATTTTCGGCAATGGGACCATACCACCATGGGTGGTGTAGGTTGAAGTCCCCTGCTAGAATTGTATTTTGGTGAAAATGATGTGAAAGAAGTGGGAGGTGGTAATCATTGGCACTGCTGCGAGGCTGAATATAGATGTTGCAGACCTCAAGTGTTAGATGAGGAATCTTTATGAGGATAGAGATTATGTTGGGGTTAGGTGAGAGTGTGGTATGTATTTTTGTATTTTTTAGGTTTTTCTTGATATAAATAATGACTTTAGGTGACGGGGAAGGATAATATGCATCCGCGGTTCTGGAATTAGGTGGAAGTGTGTTGTGGTCAAGCCATGGTTCCTGTAGCATGAGAATAAAGGTATGTCGGGAATGATCAAAATGTGAAATGGCTGAAAGAGTAGAGGCCTGTCCTTTGGCGCAGTTCAGCTGCTGCACCGTGGCTATGCCTGTTGTGGGAGGTTGTGTCTCCATTAAACGTTGGTGTTGGTGATTCGGGAAGATTTAAGGCTCTCAGTGAGCTTAGTGTATGCAATGCAAACTTTGCGTTCAAAGGCTTTGTGTCCTTGATTGCAGTTAGCGCAGCGGATTGGTGGGTGGGTGCATTTGATGCCAGTTGGGCAGCCTGCTGTGGTACAGGGGTGCTTGATGGTTTCGTGGGATTCAGCACAGATTGCGCATTTGAAGTCTTTCTTGCAGGTTTGTTGGTGGTGTCCAAATTCCTGACATTTCCGGCATTGGGTGGTGGGGGAGACGGCGATGTATTCCTGTATGCGGCAGAACGAGTTGAAGAGGGGTACCTGGTGGAGGCCAAGGGTTTCCATGGTAAATTTCTGAGGGAGGGCAATGACGATGGCTGAATGAGTCTTGTTGGCTCTAGCTTCTGGGGTGGTGAGCCATCTGGGGACTTGGGCGAGGGTGAAGGTGGGGACCGAAATGGCCATCTGTTCTGCAACCTCAGTCATGGTGGCTTTGGTGGGGATGCCATGGATAATGAATTTGGACCATTTAGAGTTAGGTCGAACTTTGGAAAGAGGGATGTTTAGCAGGGTGCAGGCTGTTTCGATCTCTTTGGAGTAGGCTGAGCAAATTTGTTCGGCAGACTCGTCGGGGCGTGTGGTGAGGACGAAATTGTGTCTTGCAGTCTTGGTGCAGATGAGGATTGATGTATTGCGTGGGGCGAGTTCCTTGTTTATGGCGGCGAGTAAGGAATTGTTGGTGAGGACTGGGGGGAGGTCGCCAGAGGTTTCCAGGATGATTTGACGGTTTATGGCCGTGAATTGTGGCTGGAAGAGTTTGGGGGGAAGAGGCTTCTTTTTCTTGTTGCCCTTGTTGACTTTGGTGAAGGGGTCAGCGGGGGCGTTGGCTGCTTGGGCATAGGTCATGGGCTTGCCATTATTTAGCAGCGGGACCTGAGGTTTTTGGGTTGTTTGGGGTGGTTTCTGTTGCTGGTTGTTGGCAGGAACGGGAGTGCGAGTGGGTTGGCTGGTGTTCTTGTCAATCGTTTGGAGGGATCTGGCCATGTTATTGAGGGTGGTGGATAATTTTCCGACCATCTCTTGTAGGATCTTGGTTTGATCCGTGAGCCTGAGAATGTCGTTCTCCTGCATGGCTACTTTGGCAAGGAGGTGGGTGTTGTTCTCCTCGGTTTGCGTGTTAATACGAGCAAAGCTGGATTTCAAGAGCCAGGCGGTATATTGCTCGGTGTTGCCATCGTCTGGGATTTCAGGCATGTAGTCCTCCGCGATTGAGAAATCGCGAAGCCAATTGGGGGTGGAATCGTCGGGGAGTTCGTGCATCAGAGCTTCATCTTGATACTGTGAGTCTGTAGTGAGGCCTTGTGGGCCTGTTTCGAAGAGGGATTGCGCAGTGGAAGGTCCAGGTTGTGCCATTTTGGTGGGTGATCCTGAGCGAGCGGGAGCTGGTGAGGGGTTGGAGAGGGTTCTTTTCTTGCCGATGAGGGGGAGGGTGAAGTTGGTGCCAAAGGTCACCAGCTTCACAGGGGATGGGGAGGGTGTGCGGGATCTCCTGGGAGGAGTTTGGGGCGAATCCAGGATGATTTGGGGCAGAGCGCCCGATGAAAGGGTGCGAGTGCGGGGAAGTGGTGAGAAATGAAGCCGAAGAGTTAAAGACTTTTTGCAGTGTGTAACGCCGTTGCAACGTAGAATTGGAGTTTTGCAGGGATCTTTTTGCTCGTGCAGGATGAGGTCCAGAGACGGTAGGGCACCTCCAGAGGTAATAACTCGCCGTACTTCTTATGGCGGGCGGTTTTGTTCCTCTGGCAGCTATCACAGCTCCGGACATACTCTTCAATGTCCTTATCCATGTTGGGCCAGTAGAAGTTGGACTTAATTTTCTCAACTGTCTTGAACTGCCCGAAGTGACCGGCCATCTTGCTGTCATGGCACTCAGTGAAGATTTCCTGGCGGAGGTCTCTGCCTTCCAGGACATACCATCGGTTCTTGTAGAACACTAAACCATTCTTGAGGGACAGTGACGGGTCTAATCCTTCTTTCTTCTCCTGTAGTGCCTGGCGGATGCCTTGCCACTGGATATCTTGAGCTGCCGCAGCTTCAAGCCTCTGCAAGAATGTAGACTGGAGTTGGTGAACTCTGATGGCCGCTAGCCTAGCAGGGTTCAATACCAATTGCCCAGGACGGAAAAACAACTGCGGTTCTACAACTGCAGGTTCACCTCCCTCTCCTAGGCGGTGATCCCACCGTCTGGATAGGACATCTGGCTTCCCATTCTTGTCACCGGATCTGTAGACCACCTTAAAGTTATAACCCGCCAGGTCTTCAGACCATCTGGCCTGCCGGCGGGTTAAGACCTTGGTACTGTTGAAGTACTCGAGGTTCTTATGGTCTGTGAACACAGTGACTTCTCCCTCTACTGACTTCAAAAGGTGCTCCCATTCTCAGAAAGCAGCCACTATGGCGCCCATTTCCTTGTCATGGATGTCATAGTTTATCTCGGCGGGGGAAAACTTCTTGGAGTAGAAGGCCACAGGATGTAGCTTCCCATCCTCGCCATACTGAGATACATCAGCAAAAAAAAAATGTCGCCCAGACGCTTTCTTGTCTTCCAGAAGGCCATATTCCGCCTGCAGAGATTTTGGTCTTCCTGACCGCCTGGAAGACAGCTGCGAGCTAAGCAAACTTCCTGACGGCCTTCCTCAGGTCGTCATCTTCCAGTGGCTGTATTCATGTCGTGCCTTCCGAACGGTCCCTTTGTATCTTGGTTGTCTTCAGGACATCTCCGCTGCTGCAGCCTGTCGCCAGGTGGCATTGGTCCTTGGTGCTGGAGATGCTTTCCGACCCTGATGAGCTCTCGCTGCATGTGTGATTATTTGAAGTACTATTTATTGACGACCTCTAGTAGGTCGTCGCCACGTTCTATGTACAGGTCACCATCCGACTACCCCTTTGGATTGACTTCTGTTGTGTGAGCCCTTCATGTTGACCTGCCAGCGACCACCCCTTTGGATCGATTTTTGTTGCGTGAGCCATTCATGTCGACCTCTAGTAGGTCGTCGCCACGTTCTATGTACAGGTCCACCGTCCGACTACCCCTTTGGATTGACTTCTGTTGTGTGAGCCCTTCACGTCAACCCGCTATCAACCACCTCTTTGGATCGATTTTTGTTGCGTGAGCCATTCATGTCGACCTCTCTCAGATCGTCGCCACGCCGTCCGACTACCCCTTTGGATTGACTTCTGTTGTGTGAGCCCTTCATGTCAACCCGCCAGCGACTACTCCTTTGGATCGATTTTTGCTGCGTGAGCCTTTCATGTCGACCTCTGTCAAGTCGTCGCCACGTTCTCTGTACATCAGCAAAACTGATTCTGATCCTGGCTTCTACTTCCCGGTCCCGCGTTCTCCTGGAGGTCTGAGCGTTGGTGTGGGAGAGTCCTGAGCACAACTGGATCAGCCACCCGTCTTGTGGTCTATTTTGGTTACTACAGGACGGAAGGACTGTGCTCCCGTACACACTGTGGACCTCACCTACAAACCCATGGACCCTCCTGGAGCTTCCTGGAGCTTCGCTGCACAGTCCATGGTGCTCTCCGGAGTTGCGTATCTCCCCCCAGTACCAATCAGGGTCTGCTTTCTTAGCTCCATGGCGCTCTCTGGAGCTGTGTACCTTCCCCCAGTACCGATCTGAACACCACTGAAGTGCGTACCTGCCCTCCCCCAGTCCCCTGAAGTGCGAACCTCCACTCCACCAGTAACCTGAAGTACGTACCTGCTCTCTATTAGGGTCCCGAATTGCGCACCCTGCTGACAGGAGATCGCAGGATCTCGCTTGCAATTGAGTCAATAACCCTGGCCCTAGGGACTTAGCGAATTTTTGGCGAAGGTCTTTTGCTGCCACCCGTACTGTTGCCACGTTACCCCTTTTCTCTTACTCCCACCCATCCACACCCATCCACACCCATCCACACTCCCTATTACCCTTCCCTCCCTACTATGCAGTTACATGAACTTTGCTAACATCGTGACTTCAGTTCCAACATCCCACATACATTCGGACATCGTTGACAGCAGACATAGGACCCTATTACATCGGACCTCGCCTGGTCGGACCCCTTCAGCAGCAGACCTCGCTCGCTTCCACAGCCTGCTGAATCGACTGCTTGAGAGCCTCCCGAGCTGCCTCCGAATCGGCTGTTTCTAAGCCTCCGAATCCTGCTGAATTGACTGCTGAATTGACTCCGAATCGGCTGTTGCTGAGCCTCCGAATCCTGCTGAATTGACTGCCGAATTGACTCCTGAATAGACTCCGAATCGGCTGTTTCTGAGCCTCCGAATCCACTGCTGAATTGACTGCTGAATTGACTGCTCAATAGACTCCAAATCGACTCCCGAATAGGCTCCGAATTGACTGCTGAATAGGCTCCTGAATAGACTCCGAATCGACTCCCGAATAGGCTCCGGATTGACTGCTGAATAGGCTCCTAAATAGACTCCGAATCGACTCCGAATCAGCTGTTTCTAAGCCTCCGAATCCTGCTGAATTGACTGCCGAATTGACTCCTGAATTGACTCCGAATCAGCTGTTTCTAAGCCTCCGAATCCTGCTGAATTGACTGCTGAATAGACTCCTGAATAGACTCCGAATCGGCTGTTTCTAAGCCTCCGAATCCTGCTGAATTGACTGCTGAATAGGCTTCTGAATAGACTCCGAATCAGCCGTTTCTAAGCCTCCGAATCCTGCTGAATTGGCTGCTCAATTGACTCCTGAATAGACTCCGAATCGGCTCCGAATCGGCTGTTTCTAAGCCTCCGAATCCTGCTGAATTGACTGCTGAATAGGCTCCTGAATAGACTCCAAATCGGCCATTTCTAAGCCTCCAAATCCTGCTGAATTGACTGCTCAATTGACTCCTGAATAGACTCCGAATAGACTCCCGAATAGACTCCGAATAGACTGCGGAATAGGATCCTGAATAGACTCCGAATCGACTCCCGAATTGACTCCGAATCGGCCGTTTCTAAGCCTCCGAATCCTGCTGAATTGACTACTGAATAGGCTCCCGAATAGACCCCGAATCAGCTGTTTCTAAGCCTCCGAATCCTGCTGAATTGACTGCCGAATTGACTCCGAATCGGCTGTTTCTGAGCCTCCGAATCCTGCTGAATTGACTGCCGAATTGACTCCTGAATAGACTCCGAATCGGCCGTTTCTAAGCCTCTGAATCCTGCTGAATTGGCTGCTCAATTGACTCCTGAATAGACTCGGAATCGACTGCGTGCCAGCGCCTGAAACAACTGCTGAATAGCAGACCAAACAATTGATTTAGGCACAGGCGGGTTTAGTGCGGGGGGGGGTTGCCTCTAGTGGCGACTGCTTGATTTTGTACATAGAGATCCTATAGTGTAGCTTTTCAATATACGTAGCCAAATTGATACCAATAATCATGAGCATTCGCGTACCCCTAGTAGTAGTATTATTGGCGCCCTACAGCCGCTCTATAAGCGACCTACAAGCGACAGTGTGGTCCACAGGAATTGATAGAGCTCCAGGAAGGTCCGCCATCTATGGTAGGTGGTCCAGGGAGGTCCACAAGGGTCCGTGAGAAGTGGTGTGTGGTCCGGGAACCATGTGCAAGGGTCCTTGGGATATGGCTGTTCCATGGACTGGCACTTGCCTCCATCTGGTCCGCGCCGTCCATGAGGGTCCGGGAGCACCCGGGAGCCGAGAATCGGTTTTGCTGATGTACAGGTCCACCGTCCGACTAACCCTTTGGATTGACTTCTGTTGTGTGAGCCCTTCACATTGACCCGCCAGCGACTACCCCTTTGGATCGATTTTTGTTGTTGGCCTTATGTCGACCTCTGGTAGGTCGGTCTTGGATTCCTGCTGTGAATTCCAGCCTCTCTAGTATATGTCGTTGAACGTCTCAAGATCCACTCTACTATTTACATACCAATAGCCCTCTTCTAGATCTGGCACCAGATGCGCCATCCCTGTAATCGAAGCAACACTCACAACCCACTCGTCGTTACTAGGAATCCTTACATTACGAAGACGAACTCTTAACAAGCTGTTGTCGGCCTCCAGGAGGCCGGTGCCTTCCAATTGAAGCATCTTGACGAGCGCAAGCCGATGGGTACGTCCCGAGCTCGGATCGCGAAGCTTAAACAAGCATTTCAATCGGCCAGGTAAGCACCCACGCAAGGCACCATATTCAGTCTCGTTTCCTACCATAACCCAGACCCAGTCATTCCTTGCAGCCCCTCCTCGAAATGGCATATTAATCGTGCATCGAAGGTGGTGTATGGTATAGAGATCGGTCTCTTGGAATTTGAGCATAGGGACCTGAAGCTGGGTAAAGCGCTCCACTGGGCACAGTCTTAGCTTGATGTTGTTGGTTGGCAACCTCTGGAAGTCCGGCAACGTACTGTTATATGACTCTACCTTCTGCACTAATAGACCCTTGGTATCACCAATATCCAGCATCACATCTTCCAGGGATTGGGTCAAACGGGCGCTTATACATCCTCGGAGGTAAGATGGGGGCTTTCTTTCTGCTCTAATATGCGGCTCGCACCAGGCTGGAACCTTTTCCTTCTCTAGGAGTTCTCTCACATCCTTTGGGAGTGATCCTGCCGGCCTCTCACGAGTCGCCTCCTGAATAGATATGATACGCATAGCCATCATGTGCCGACGAGAGTAGTGTTCTAAGATCTGCTTGGTTGCATTAATTTTATTCGAGGCGCGATAACCGACTTTGATCTGTTCTCGATGTGAGGCTTCACCGACCTCTGTGGAGTAGGCGACGATATTACCGAATTGCCTCACATGTGTGCTGAAGTGGGTCAATAGGTGCATCTTGATGAAGTTGAAATGAGATTCCTGATGGTAGATATCCTGGCGCTGTTCTGGCCTCTCAATTCTTTCTTCCACCACTACCTTCCGCCTCTTCGCCGTACTCTGAGAGGCCGTCAACAATTCCTCCTGAGCTTGCCGCATGGCTTTGTTAGCTTTCTTTGCTTTCGCATTCGTCGCCTTCGACTTGCGGAATTCGAGGAAGATATCCTTATGCTCGTGGAAGTCCTTCAAATAGCCTTCCATATAGGCAATAGTCTGTTCAGTGTGGCTGCGATATTGAGCCATTAGGTGGAAATCTATCAAGGCTCGGATACAGTTAAGAGCTTTTTTGAACGCCGGCCTTTCAGAGGTCGTCGGCTTCCGCAGAGCAATCGTGACCGCCACCAGGAGGAATCGACCAAGGTTCTGCATCTCTTTGCCCTGCCACTGGGTCACCTCTCGATAGGCCTTTTTGGGAACTGTGATGCCCGTATAGGGGGGGATGGACTTCCATACTTTGTCAAATTGGTCGAGTCGGTTGTATTTGCCAAGGAAGCCTTGGATCCATTCCATCATATGCTTCAAAAGACCTAAGTAGACTGTATGTAAAAGGTCGGGCTTCCATAGAGCTTCTGGCCGGACTCTGGGAAGCCGCCAGAAGCTGTTCATCAGTGCTTTCATACCTCTCTGCTGCAGCCAGTCTAGATCCCCTATTGAGCCCGTCTCTTGATAATGTTTTACTCGAGCTTTGTAGCTATCGTGATTGCGTACTGGGAAGGGCTGCGTACAAAGCTGACCAAGGCTAGAGGCGTCAACCTCGCAGACTGGGCATGCATTATTCTTCAGATGCTGGAGGGTGACGTGCTCTAAATGGTCTGCCAACCAGCCGCAGACTACTGGAAAGCAGAATCGCAACTGACCATCAGCACATGGAAGCTGAACACCATCTGTTGCCGGCTCATGGAGGGTCGACATAGTTTTTTCCATGGCGAGATCAAGAACCGCGCAATTTCTTGACCTTTGCGCTTCAGCAGCCTTGATCTTCAACTTGCCAACTTTTGGCGGGACGGGAAGCAGTGCCAGCAGCAGCGATGCCATTGCGGAAGGTTTGTTTCGAAGTGTGGATTTGATATTGCCTATCGTCAAATAGATAGGCCAAGCCTTTTTATCGCCTGAGAAGTTGGTAAGATGTGTTTGATCCGATGAGCAAAGAATTGGAATTAATGTGGAGCCAGCGGGAAGGGTTTCCTACGACTGGTTAGCAAGCTTTGACGACTCCTGGAAGGTCGGAAGAGTAACCTGGAGATCCCACCACCAATCAGCTGTATGCATTTCTGAATACATCCTTTCGCCGGCAGGTTTGAATTCTTTCACTGGAGCGTAGACCATTTCTCCTGAATATGCCGTCTGGGCCAGCAAATATCGTATACAAACCATAGGATCGCGATGGCAGAATACAAAAGGCTCTCCATCAATCTCCTCCTCTATAAAGGTCCAACTAGGCTCTCCTAAGGTCGTAGGCAGGTCTTTGATGACCTTGTAAAGGGTGTAGGCAGACCGATAGGAGCCGGCACCAAGGTAAAGACCTTTCTTGAAGTATTCCTCGATGCCAGTCTTCGTCGTTTTGGTATCAATAAACCATTTGGCTAAATGGAAGTCATAAGCGGTGTGGAAAGGAAATAGAGGGAATTGGAGCAAGCTTTCCTGAGTTTCTAGGAAGCCTGGCACGTTCCCTGCCGACCTCCCTGCGTCCGGTAGGAAGCTTTGGCTGATATTTGGAACTTCGACCGCATCATTATCGTTGTCTTCGGCATCAGAGGCTGTAGCTGGTTCTTCGTCTGAATTATTGTCCGAATCGTAAATTGATGATCTATCGCTCCTTTCGTCCAGTAAGTCCTCTGCCGGCTCCTCTCGATCCGTCAGTGAGTCGTCAAGATAAACTTCTGCTTGTTCAGGGTGCTTGGTCAAGATATGGGTCATCAAAGCTGAGCTGTAGTCGTAGGAATATCGACAAAAGGGGCAGCGGTCTGGCATGTTTGGAGATTTGGTAGTAAAAGGGGTAGCGAGGTGTTGTGGGATAATAGGGGACTTATGGTCCGGGAGTGACGACCTCTGGAGAGTCGGGAAAGAGCTCATAGCACTCTCAGCCGTGTCTTCGGGGGTTGAGATCAGGGGTTGAGCTGACGTTGGGGGTTGATATGGCGCCTGATTCAGAATAAGAGCCGCAACGCAACAGCTTGGACCTTTGCAGCCGACGCAGCCTACTTTGAAGCTCAGCGACCAGCTCAATCGCAGCTCAACAGCAGCAAGATCCTCAAAAAAAAAGTTGCTCTAAGCTCAGTGATTTTCTGGCATGTGGATCCTCTACCAGCCTACAGGAGGTCGGCAGGCTCCTTTCTCAACATCTGCGCATATTGAAGTAGCGCTAGTGCCCTATAACCCTAACCCTGAGCTCTTTAAGAGTTTCGGATTTGCTAACTCTTACGTCAACCCTCCACCCCCTCACCTTCCAACCTCCAACCTCCAACCTCCACCTCCTCGCACTATTCACACCACCACCTCCTCCCTCACAGCCTCCTTCAACGCAGCGTTTCAAGCTGCAGCTGCTATTCAGCTCAACGTTTCAAGTTGCTGCTCTCGCAATCTTGCCTTCCAGCATCAGCAAAAAAAGTAATTGTCTTCCAGTGAGATTATGTCTTCAGGGCCTTCAGTGTCTTCCAGAAGGCCATATTGCATCTGAAGGACTGGAAGACAATTTTTCACTTTTGATATGTTATCATTCAGCCAAATCCGGGAACATATTTTTTGTCTTCCAGTGAGATTTTGTCTTCAGGGTCTTCAGGGTCTTCCAGAAGGCCATATTGCACCTGAAGGTCCTGAAGACAAATATCTTTTTTTGCTGATGAGCTTGAATAGCCAGCAAAGGCTATAAAATGGCAGATATGGCGCCTCTAACCGAGTCAGAACCAAGCAGAGCAAACAAAACCCCCCCGCCCAATCTAAACAATCAAACAACCCCACCAAACAGTGTACCGACCTCTCGCAAGCCGTCGCAAACAGATCCATCCTTACGACGAATATCCCCAAGCTTAACCCCCCCCCGACAAAAAACTCCAGTATATCGATCACCCCGGCAATCATCAACCCAACCGACCTCCCCCAAGCCGGCAAGCACCCCTACCAAGATGCCGCCCCGCGCCAGAGCGACTGAAATGACTGCAGCAGATCTCAAAATAGTGCTGGGCTTCAGCGCAACCAACAATCAAGCCTATTTGATCGTTCGTGATGATATTGTTTCCTACGCTATTCAGCACGGTATCACAGGCGTCGACACCCCTGGAAAGGCTGCCTGGACTGCTTGTGAGGAGCACGCAGTCAGCCACAAATACTTGAGCCGCTTCAAGGAAGCCTACGAAGGAGCAGGGCCAAAGGAGAATACCGCAGTCGTTCAGAAGGCTATCAAATGCCTTTGCCTTGACGCTATCAAGAAGAAGAACGCTGCCAGAGCAGCAGCGGATAAGCAGATGGCAGATAATGGTGACTTTGACGGGCCTGCTGCCGGCCTCACTAGAGCCGTCGCTGCCGCTGGTGCTGCTGGCGCTGCTGCACCTTCACCTTCCCGCATCATTCAGGTCCGCATCGTCGATCCTGACATAATTGGTGCCTACGACAGCGATGCACCTCTACCACGCCAGACAAGCGGATATGGCTGGGACCCAGCTAATACCATTTTCCAGAAGCTGACGACCTTCCCAGAGCCGGTCACGCACCGTGATATCTTGACATACGCAGCAAAGCATGTCGCTGAGAATCGTCGCGCTCGTGCAGTTTGGGGAGCTCTTGTCCCCATACCTGAAGACTTTCGGATATCTACTAACGATGAGATGATTCTCAGCGAGGATGACGAGGTGACGGCCTGGCTGAGGTCGACAACGGCTAACCCCCCGGTTGTGAACGTTATTCTTCATCGGGTTACTGCCAAAGGAATGCGATCGCGCCAAACCCCGCCGCCCTCTGGCGAGCAGGCACATATCTCCAAGCGCTATTTCGCCTCTCTTCTCGAGGACCCTGCCGAGGATTCTGACGAGGACGACCGCCCGCTTCGGAAGAAGTTTAAGCCGCTGCCGCGTACAGATAGGGGCTTCCAAGCTCGCGAAAGGAAGATTCGGGCACGAATCTTGCGCCAGCAAGAGCTCCTGGAGTCAATCAAAGAGCATCACAAGGAGATAACGCCAGACGCCATATTTTCTGATGAGGAAGGGTTTGAGAACAGGTATATGTCGGCCGCTCAGAGACGGGCAGCTAGGGAAGCGGTTAAGGCAGCAGCTGAAGCGGAGGAGGAGGAGGAGTTGGAGGAGGAGGAGGAGGAGGAGGAGGAGGATAAAGAGGAGGAGAACGACGGAGGGGATGGGAAGGGTGGGGCTGACGAGGATGTTGGAGCTACCGCTACCTTCTGCGCCATTTCGTCTCGATTTCCTATTTCCTTCAGTTTTGTAGTTGTGGCAACCTTCCTCGGCCTCCTAGAGGCCGGCAAATTTCTTTATCCGTTTCAAGTTCTTTTTGTTTTCCTTTGGTTGATATATGATGGATACGCATGATTATTTTTTTGGTAGGTCAAATTTCCTCCCGCGCGGTTACCTGATTACTGACTGGCTTGTGAAGGTTTATGTATAGCGTTTACCAACCTCCCAAAGGTCGGCGGTCCTGGCTTTCCTATTCTTATTATTATTATACCGGATGCTTTATATGTTTTATATCCTTTGTTTTATCTGTTGCTTTAGAGGGTAAAGGGGGCAGCAAGGCGTGGATGAGTGCTGGTACGCTCCCTCCTACCAATCGTTTGAGATCCAAAGCTGACTTTTAGGTGGTATCCGACGACCTTCAGGAGGAAGGCAGGGTCTTTGTATAATCCTATTATCTGTATCATTCCTATTATCTGTATCATTCCTATTATCTGTATCATTCCTATTATCTATATTATTTGTATTATTTGTATTATTATGGCGGGATCGATTAGATGTTAGATATCTTGGCGTTTCTATTATTGGCCTAGGGACAGCAAGGCACTGGCCGTTGCAAGTACCCTACTACCCTATCCATCCTTTATAGCTAAACGCTAACGTCTAAGACAGTATTTGCCGACCTTCAGCGAGCTGGTGAAGGGTCTTACTATCTTTATGCCGTCATTTGGTTGGATTCGCTTAATTATTAATCATTCTTATGTATCCACAAATATATCTACTAGCCGCTGTTGCTAGGTGTGGCAGCAGAGCTGAAGATCTGGTCATTTCCACAGTCATAGCGTGCCCCGTGGCAACCAATGTTTTGGGAGTCCGTGCAATACCCCTTTACTTACTCCCTCAAGCAGACGCCGACCTCTCTCAGGCCGGTCACTACCTCACTGCCACTACCTCACCTCCCACCCAAAGAGCTGCCATCCCTTACAGCCCGACAAACTCCTTTGTCACTCTACTGAAAGAATGATCAGAAATTCAGGTAAGAAATCTAGCACTTTAAAACACTGTTCGATGCAGATAACAAAACCTTCCTTCCGACCCTCCACCTCCAGGCATCTGCCGTCTCATGAGAGGTCGGCGAGGAATGAGGAAGAAAACAGGGGGGCGGTAGAAGAAGGCGAAGACAAAGATGAAGAGGAGGAAGTAGAGGAAGGGGAAGGGGAAGGGGAAGAGGAAGAGGAAGAGGAAGAGGAAGAGGAAGAAAATATAGCGCTTTTTCGTAGACCCTATGAGAGTGACGATTCAGACGAATATGAATTACCCCCGACCTCACAGAAGCCGGCAGGCCCTTCCAAAAAGTCTACTGCAAGGCATCGAGAGATGATACAGGCAAACCTCATTCGCAAAAGACTGGCAAGTACAATTAATCCTCCAGTCACTTAGCCTACTAATGGGTGTAATAAGGATACCAATTCGAAGCCGGTACCGAGCAGCATCATGCCGACTCCTCTGCAGCCGGCAGATGGACCTAACGATAGCCTTAATAGCATAATCAATGAGGTTCATAGTCGCAATCGAGACCGAAGCATAGCCTACACAGAAAGCTCCCTACAGCCCGTCGCTCAGCTCGCGAAGCTGTATATTGCTTCTTTTACCTACTTCAAGCATCCATTCCCTGACGCAATCGAGATGGCCAAATGGGCAAAAAAAGCCTGGGCAACTGCTGAGAAGGATATAGGCGTAGTATGCCCTGTCAACAAATTGTGTGTTGACCTGGTACGTTGCCGGCCTCCGTGAGGTTGATTGGGTATTCTAACAGCTCTCAGCTAAGGGCAAAGCAATCGAGCGCATGGTCCCAATTCCTCGCTCACGTCAAAAGGAACGTGATGAGCGCCTACAACCTCACAAACCTAAAGGAGGAAGAGCGTCAGAGGGAGATCGAATATCTGCTAGATGATGATAGGTTTACCTGTCACCCTGATACATATGAGGTCAGTACAAACTCCTACTAGTATATGACGACCGCTGACAAGCCTGCAGAGCCGAGAGGGTAGATTCCTAGCCCCCCAAATCCCTGCTTTGATATATGGCAAGTTTTTCGAAGGTAAGAAGGCTCTTGGGAGGTCGGATAGAAGCTTTATCGGGAGTATCAATATTATATTCCTTGCAACGACTGCAACCATGATATATCACTGTCTGCATGCTTGGAAAACAGGCGCCTATTCAGACCCTAAGGACTTCAACACCAAAAGCGCTCTCTGTAAGTTATGAACGACCTCTGAGAGGCCGGTATCCTCCGCTAACAAGAAGATGATAGATCCTTGGCACCGTCAGTACAATACGTTGAGGTTCCTTGATGCCGAGGTTCGGGAAATGCTAGTAAATGATATCCGCCGCCAAATCGATAGTCTAGTAAGATCCTTCCTCGTTACAACGTGACGCTGGCTAACAGTATTAGCGGGAGGATGTCAGCCCAGATATCGAGTCGCAAGCTGCCTTCCGGGGGGATCAAGGACGACTAAAGGCAATATTAGAGCTACGCAAAAGAAGCTCGTCGACGACCCTCCAGCAGTCGGTGACTCGGCGAGCTCGGCTGTCAAGCTCCAGCTCAATCCCTAGAAATGACGTTGAAGAGGCGGCTGCCATTCTAACAGCAATCCCTGCCTCGGAGGAAAACTGCGCGGAAACACAATAGGAGTTTGCCATTAGAGCTTGCCGACGACCTCGTACGAGCCGACAAGGAGAAGGGGAAGGGAGGTGTCAAGTGAGTGGAGGGAAGATAGGGAAGGGAAGGGATAGATGGGCGGAAGGAGCAGAGAGAGGCAGCCGAAGATTTGTATTTAGAGTGATAGAATAGAGCGTATAAATAATAGTCAATTTACCACACATCTGAATATGCCCCCAAAAGCTCGAGCTCACGATCATGAGCATCCATAATCTTCAAAACATTTGAATCCAGGAAGGATGCGTCCGGACTGTAGGAGGTCGTCAAGGTCTTCTAGAGAAATGATGTTGAAGCAAAGCCATCCAGAGGCTAGGCTACTTCAACAGTTGCGAAAGGAGTCGTCAGGACTGACGACCTCCCAAAGGCCGCCTCCGGGCGCAGAGGGCAAAAAGTGCAACCTTAGGAAGGGCTATATTCCGCCCCGACCGCCCCGGTCGCCTGATGCATTGGGCGGACCGGGCGACAATCCGTTTTTTTGCTGATGTAACACTGCACCTTTCGCAAAGTCACTTGCATCAGTTTCTACAACTGTGCGCCTACTGGGGTGAAAATGAACTAGGACTGGCTCACTTGTGAACAGCTGCTTGAGTTCCTCGAAAGCTCTGTCACAAGCGGCAGTCCAGAACCACTTCTTGTCTTTCATCAGCAGATCCGTCAAGGGCTTGCAAACCCGACTGAAACCTGCTATGAATCTTCTGTAGAAGTTGGCGAAGCCTAAGAAGGCCTGCACATCCTTCACAGTTCTAGGTACCGGCCACTCCCTGACAGCATTGACTTTCTCTTTGGACATAGAGATGCCATGCTCGGAGATGTTGTACCCCAAATATTCCACTTCTTTCAAATGAAAGAAGGACTTGTCAATGTGGGCATGGAGGTTGGCTTCTCTCAACCTTCCTAACACCTTCTTGACGAGGAACTGGTGTCCTTCCATGTTCTCAGAGTATATAAGTATATCATCTAAGTATACTATAACTCCGAGATCTAGGAGGTCATGTAGAACCTCATTGATCATAGCCTGGAATGAGGAGGGTGCATTACACAGACCAAATGGCATGACATTGTACTCATACAAGCCATATCTGGTCCGGAAAGCTGTCTTCCACTCGTCCCCTTTGGCGATCCTTAGCAGGTTGAACCCATCCTTCAGGTCTATTTTGGTAAAGACCCTGGCGGTGGTCAACCTGTCTCTCAGTTCTGACATCAGCGGAAGTGGGTACTTGTCCTTGATTGTGATCTTGTTCAAGCCCCGGTAATCCACACAAATGCGGAGGGTACCATTAGGCTTGGGCACAAACAGGATAGGAGCGGCGGCGGGGGAATTGGACCTGGAGATCTTTCCGGAGGGTAGTGCTTTGTTCAGAAACTCCCGGAGGGCCTTCAGCTCACTCTCAGAGCATGGATAGAGAGGCCCAAAAGGTGGTTTCGTTCCGGGCTGCAATCTGATATGGTGGTCAAATGCACTATGCTCCGGTAGCTTTGAGCTCTTCTCATTGCTGAACACATCTGCCCATTCCCGGTACTCCGGCGGTAACCTCAATCCCACATCTCCGCCCTGCTCATCATGCCACACTGCTGATCCAATCTGATGTACATTGGCCCTATCTTCGGCCAACATCTCCCAGTCTTCACATACTTCAATCGTGACATCGGCGGGAATGCAATGCTTCTTGCAATAGTCACTCCTCCACCTGACGCGGCCAGTATGCCAATCAAAGTCTGGGTTGTGCTTCTGAGCCCATGAGATGGGAAGATATCCGGAGATGCCTTCTTCTAAAGGTCCCACCTCCCACCGGATCAACTCCTCATGTTTGCCCATGACCATGTCGAGGGTGGCAGTAAAATACTCGCTAGCTCCCATCATGAGGTCACCTTGGGCATCAAACATCTGAATAGGAGAATCTCGGCGCTCCACAGGTATCTTCTCCTTCTTCACAAACTCTTCGCTGAGGATAGGCCCGGTGCATCCAGTGTCAAACAGGAACCTTCCATGGCACCTGCTGATGTGGTTCCGCACCTTCCAGTTCAACTCAGCCTTCAAGATGGGTCTCTGCCCATGGACGGGTTCTGGCGGGGGTTCTTCCATTCTTCTCTTCGTTGGTGGGTGTTCTTCATGACTGGGACTTCTCTGGCGCTTTGCCACTGACCTCTCGGGTCTGGTCTTACTTATGCCGCCTTGAAATGGAGTGTAGCCTGTAGACATAGTGGTTGAGGTTTTCTTTTCGATCGCAGGGTATCAATGATCGCTAGCGATGGCTATATCTGTATCTGGGTATAGCTTGGGAGAACTGGCATATTTGACCAGCAAATTTCGGGATATTATCCCTCCTCAGTACCAGTAGGAGCAATAGGGTCCTGCCCAACGAAATATATTTCTAAAGAATGACTAGGCTAGATGATTTCAGGTCCACTGTCATCATCTACTGCCGTAAATACACCAGTCTCCTGTTTGAGACTGCCGGAACTCTGTCCTAATCTAGATACAGTGGCAACTTTTCCCTTTTTAGATTCCGGAGGATCACTGGCCTCTAGCTCAGTTCCTCTCTTCCTCTTTCTTACTGCCGCAACTCTAACAGTTACCGGATCAGCAGTCCAACACTTAAACCATGCATGTCCACCCTTTCCGCATTTCAGGCACTTATCTGCCTTTTTTCTATCGGAAAGGATACCCTCGGGTATTCCTATCAAGGGGTGGTTAGCATGTGGTGTCTTATCAAGGGAGGTTGGACTCTGCCATACCTTTTAGCTCCACAGCTTTATCTTTCTTCTCCTGCGGTGGGTTACTACCCCCGGGAGTGGACTTGTTCTCAGGGGAGGCGGTGTGGTGGGGCGCGCGGGAGGTGAAAGGAAGCGATGGATAAGTCACGTGCGCGGTCACGTGTATAAGGGTTAGGGGTATTGACAGCGGAGGATTTCTATTACTGTTCAACATTGCCTGTCGATTCTTATCCTATTCACTACTCTATTCTTTCCTATCTATCTATTTTGTATCGTATTCCTTTGCGGCGGGCTCTTGCCTTGCCTAATTCGTATCGAATATATCCTTCCTATTCGCTCGATTCCACGCCTAATAATCCGCATATATGTGCCTCGCTATAGGACATCGAAGTCCGCGTCGACGCAGCCTCTTCTTCACAGCGCGAAGGCAGCGAATATCAGATCTCTGCCATCAGCAAAAAATTCATGTTCCTCGCTGGCCTCTGTGGAGGCCACGGAGGCCACAGAGGCCCGCGAGGAAACTTATGAATTGCAGAGGCATGAGCAACGCTCTGCGTCTCGCCGAGGCATGAACAAGGTCCTGGCCTCGCCGAGGTATTAAGCGACGTCCTAAATCTTGCCGAGGACGTAGCTCGTCGCTTCGCTCTCCAGGGAGTTCGTTTACAGCATCCTAATTCTCCCTGAGGACCCAGCTCGTCGCTCTAATCTCGTTGGTTATTGAGCACTTTGTGCTTGATTCTCGCTGGGATTAGGACCAAATCATCCCTCTATGGAGAAATCACGACTTGGTCTAACATCTCTACAGAGTCTTTGCACTTTGCTCGCTTGCTTTGTGGAGTCCTTTGGATTTGCCAATATGATTATGATCAGATTCCTGCCTTCAAGCGTCCAAATAAGGACGCAATACGGCTTATTATTTCATTCCTATCTATCCTTCGCCATTCTAAGTCTATTACACAAATAATCGAAATATCCAAAATATCTAGCTCTACAGGGCTTCTCTCCCATCTCCTCCATGGCCAGCGTCCACTTCCCCAACCCTTTCATCCACTTCCTCGACCCCCTCGACCTCCTCGACCCCCTCGTCCCCCTCGACCCCCTCATCCGATTCCTGCCGAACTTCGTCCTCTTCTAGCTCAATATCGTCCAATTGGTGATGTTCCTCGTCTAAAGAATCGTCCATAGGTGGTCGATCCAAAACCTCAGGCTCATCATTCTCATCCTCACCCTCTCCGTCCGAAATGACCTGGAAGTCGAGAAAATCATCTGCAGCCGGATCTTCATATGCTTCTACAGAGTCGTATGGAGAAGCCACTGCAATTCTGTTGCTCTTCTTCAGCAGTGCTTTAAGGTCTCCGAGAATCTTGGCTTTATTGGCGTCAGGCAGCTTATTCCAGGTCCGCAGATGCCTCATATATTGCACTATCAGACGATATGAGTATTGAAACAGACGAATTGCGGCCTTTTGATGACTTACTGATACACATATCAGATCTAAAATCTGGAGGTTTAATCCATACACCTGTCTTCCAACCTTGCAGCCCTTGCCCGAGAGAGGTTGCCACCAAAATCACGAACCTATCGTTGATGGCAGGAAGAAAGCCAGGATCGGTATACCCCTTTTGTCTTTTGCCCGTAAAGTATTTGTGATCTATGAGCTGTTTGATTTGTGGAGCTGCAAATCTCCAGCCGCAAACCTACTACTATTAGACGATATTCGGCTGAATATGGACGGGTCACGTACATACGTCATACTTCTTGGGGTGGCAGACATATCGATCGTTTTCAAGGAGATAGGTTGCGCGATCCTTCACTGCGTCAGAAGCCAAACCTTCGAGCTCATAAATCTTGAGCAGTAAGTCTTTGATTTCTCCAGCCATATATGAGCGTGCGGAAGACTGTTTTTGCTTCAGCTGTAAAATCGTATAATCAACATATAGGATGAATAACAGCTTTTTAAGGACGAGGTACGTTTGCAAGCACACCTCTGCGAATCGGGATCTGTGTCAACCCGTTTTCCTTTATGACTTTAAACCACAAGCTTTCCACATATTGGTCGTTCTTCGCTGGAGCAACAAAGCCTTCCTTGAACCAGACATCATAGCGTATCAATTGACTAGTGACGTGAAAGATTTGTCGCTCGTCACCTTCAAGGCCTATTGCAGCTGTTGTGCGGCTACGGCGTCCACTAGGTGTAATACTTATATCAGTACTTCCTGAATTGGCGAAAGAGACACCAGAAAGGACGGAATGCGTCGGAGAACGGCCGCGACGCGTCGGGGTAGATAAAGTGCTACTAGTAGGTGCTCGCATACTATTCCGATGGGATGAAGACCGACCATGCTTGTAATCGCGATATCAGCGTTGATAATTAAAGAGATATGGAAAAGGCAGTATTACCAGTTTCAAAAGAGATCGCTTCTTTGGCACGCGCTCTTGCTCTTCTAATGGTGAAGCAGGACGTTTTCCAGCTGCAACATGACGCGTTACAGCCTCTATCTCCTCAGTATAGTCTTCATCAGTCTCGCTGTCTAATTCCACGCGCTCGGTGGGTGGATCAGATAGGTTACTAGCAGAAGACGAATTATGTGATCTATGTGGACGCCCTGCGGCAGTAATAGAACGCGTTTCATTAGTGGGGTTTTGACGCGTTATATGCCCTAAGCTCGTTAGATAACGGTTGAGAATGAAGTTCATGATGGATGTGTTTTGATACGTACTGTCCTTTGGAGGTTTTGATGTGTGAGTTGATTGCTTCGGGTGTTTGTGGGTGGGCATGGTAGTCTTATGAAGGAAGGAGGATATGCATATGCACAAAAATGGAAAGGGACGAATATCAGCTGAGAGAGGACGATATCAGGCTAATAAAGGAGAATGAAGAGTTTTCACTGCTGACATATCAATGACTCAGCAAATATTACTGCAACGACTTGCAACACCAAGAACCAAAGATCACCAAAATCGCTATCAATTGTAGGATATACTAAAACTAAGAATAGAGATATATAAAACCCAAAGAAAAGAGATAAACCATAGAATAACCAAAATAAGACGAATATAGTCCCCCAGCAGCCAAAATCCAAACCCCCCCCCCATACCCACAGCGGATCGATCTAAGAATAATGAAACGGAACCCAAAGCCAAATCCAAGACAAAAGAAACCCAAAAAATAGAGATAAACAAATAAAGACGAAAAAAGAAACCCCCCAGCCGAATACCGTCCGTATCTAACCTCCACGCCCACGACCACGACCACGACCACCACGACCACCACCACGAGCACCACCTCTTCCTCCACGTCCAGCGCCAGCACCAGCGCCAGCACCACCAGGTGGCACCCCCGCTGCAACCCGGCGACGAACTACCCACTCCAAAAGCAATCTGACCCTACGCTCTGCAGGAGTTTCTGGGCGATTCAAGCCCACGGGGCCAAAGGGGACGGGATTCGGCGGAATAGCTCCTCCAGCGGCGGTAGCAGCAGTGACCTCAGGACCATCAGCCCAAGCATCATCAGATTCCATTTGGTTTTCTGCTTTAGCCGCAGTCTGTCGAGCAGGGGTAATTCCCGGATACCAGCCAGCTTCATGCTCAGAAAGGACGTTCTCCGGCCCATATCTGCCGCGAGCAATCACCTCATAGCGCCGAAGCATAGCTTGCTGGCGGTCCCTCCTGGCGCGAACCTTATTCATCCTCCTCTCGATACCATCCCGAGTCTTGAGCATACGCTTCCGCCAGGTTGCTTGGTCTTTTCCATGACTGTCGTCCTCCGAGTCTGATGGAGGATCGAATATATCGAATGGTGGACGATACTCCAGCTCTATCAGGTGAGGACGACCGCTGGGAGGCGGCGTATTTGGTCTGGCATCCGTCTCCTCACGGTATAGCTCAACGATACAGGTAATGGGGGCGGCGCTGCTGATAGCCAACCAGCCCTGGACCTGCTGGTCGTCAAACAGCTCCGTGATATCAATGCCATCAGGTCTGCCATCAGCAGCTCCAGCCGGAGGGCCAGCTAAACCGCCGTATAACGTCCTTATGGATCTGCCCCGCGGCAGGGCACGAGCTGCAATAGCATACAGCGAGATGAGGGTGGGATTATCGACATATCCAACATATGCCCGATTCGAAGCATGGTTCCAGGCATATGGCACACGAGGAGCTGCAATTGGCCCAGCAGGGTTTGGGCCGTTGGGTCTATGGTAATGAATCGTACTGCCTTCGGAGTGAAAGCCAGGGTGCAGTTGGGCCTGCCGCAATGACAGGACCTGCTCCGGGTGCTGCAGAGAGGGCCAGCAACGCCTAAAATGAAGACAATATTAGTACACAAACAGACGAATACCGTCCTAGATCATTACTTACTGATATCTTCTCCCAAATCGTCGCCAAGCGCCTTTCAATCCTTCCCGGACCTTCTTCATACAATCCTGGACCATAGATTCCAGGGCAGCGTGGAAATTCTTACGGATTATTCGCGTATTATGCGTAGCTTGGTATTTCGGCAGCTGAGCGACGAGATTCGGATGCTGCATGGTATAGTCCAGCAGCTCTTGATATCTAGGGTTTTTGGTATAGAAAACCCTATTCGTAGTAGCCTGTGCGCTGACATACTTCCGGACGGCAATGCACTGTGCATTCTCGAGCGAGAGGTGAACCTTCCACTCAGCAGTCTTCATGGCGGCGTTTATAGAGGCTGATTGACGTTTCTAGAGACGAATTACGGCAGATTATAGGATATTGCTGATGTTTGGTGCTATGAGGCGTAGAATGGATGAGATATGGAGCAGAGAGTAGAGAGTAGAGAGTAGAGAATAGGATATATAGTAAAATATGAAGTTGAAGCGGATCATGGTGGGCTAATGAGGGGTCAATAGATGCTGCTCTTATAGGGAAACAAACTTATCAAGTTGATCAGTATGTGACGTATATCAAAGCGCTCGGGGCCTCTGAAGCCTCAACATGAATAGATGGAACGCACCTTGATTCGGACGATATCCGTCGCTTGTCGTATAGATATAAGAGCAGTCCCGCAAATATAAATAGCGTCTTTGTGAGGTTTTCATGTTGATCAAGCTGGAATTGAGCTTCCATTGTCCTTCAAAATCCGAGTGAGATCGCGTGAATTGATGTACAGACCTCTCGCCAAGACGGAAGTTACCATGCCGCACCCCGTCCCAAGATGTCTCAGCTCGTCCCCAACCTCCTCTGTGCCGCCTGATTTCAGCCTCCTTGATTGTTTTAGGCGTATTGTGCCGAGTAATGAAGTCATGTTTCGCCCTATTCACCAAAACACCCTAGCGTCAAACTAATAACAAGGTTTAGCCTTGTTCCTGACCCTGGATGCCAAGAAAGCTCGAAATAGTAACCCGCCAAACATCTCCTGTGACACTGCCAGCAACCTAAACAAAAGCTCCTTTGCAGCCAAAGTAAGTCCTTTTCCAGACGTATCGCGTCCTTTTCTAACTGAATATGCCTTCAGCTTGCCCTCATTGCCGCCTGCAGTTCAGATATGGGGGAGCTCTTCAAAATCACCTTGCAAATAAACATCCAAAACTTCCACGGTCTGCACCACAATCAGAATCAGACGAGGATGATCGTTCCGACGACGAAATTCGGCCACTGTATTCTGACCTCCCGCCAAACCTGTCAAATGGTGACTCAGACTGCGAAAGTCTATCGGAGGTGGAGGATGAGGAGGACGACAACGAGGAAGTGGATATATCTACCTTTCCTGGCGCCGGGAAGCCTGTAGGGGACGCGGAGAAGTCAGTATACGACGAAGTGCAGCCGTGGGCACCTTTTGATAGTGAGAAGGACTATAAACTTGCTCGTTGGTTTATCCAAAGCGGGACCCCAAGAGAACAAATCAATCAATTCTTTGCCGAAGGACTCGCTGGCAACAGTTCCTTCAGCTCCAGCTATACGCTGATGCAGAAAGTCGACCAGATGGAATCGAGCCTTGGATGGTCGAGCTGGATGAGTGGAGAGGTTGAGTTTAGTACTGGCGAGGATGTGGTGAAGGAGGGAGTGGACGAATTACGTCCTGATTCTTCAACATCATTCTTCTACCGGGATGTTGTTGCTTGTGCCGCCTATCTATTAGCTCAGCCATGCTATAATTCGGATATGGTATATGCACCAATTCGAGAGTCTAATAGTGAGGGACATAGGATGTATTCAGAGATGCATACTGCCAATTGGTGGTGGGATACTCAGGTTCGTCCTCTAGATATTTTGATTCGTCCTATTGCTGACTTTATTCGTCTTTTCTTGATCTAGGAAGAGCTTCCATATGGGTCAACTGTCGTTCCGATAATCCTTTCCTCTGATGAGACTCACCTGACGAATTTCTCTGGAGACAAGAAAGCGTGGCCAGTATACATGACGATAGGCAATATCAAGTCCCGGACGAGAAACAGCCCTTCCATGCTTGCAAACGTCCTCATAGCGCTGCTTCCCATCCCTCCGAAGTATTCTGGCTCCAAGCAAAAGGACGATGTGCTACGGAAGCGAAGTCATGATATTCTCAAGGAGGTCCTCGAACTGATTTTGGAGCCATTGGAGGAGGCTGGTAAAGGTTTACCAATAGACTGTGGAGACGGCAAACAGCGCCAGTGCTTTCCTATACTTGCTGCTTGGATTGCGGACCATAAGGAGAATGTGACGCTGCACAACATTGTTGGCAACCTTTGCCCAGTTTGTGAAGAGGACGAATCCCGGCTGGGAGATCTTCAATATCGTCCGGCAGATCTTCGCAACCATACGGAATATATAAAGCTTTTTGAAAGGTACGAGGCAGGGAATGATGAGGCCGGCAATGAGTTGGAGCGACGGGGAGTTAAACTGACGCGTGGCGTCCTTTGGGATCTTCCATTCGTCCAATGTAGCGACTTACCCAAGCCGGACCTCCTACATGTCGTATATCTAGGGATCTTTGTTCATTTGATGGGATGGCTGATGGCCTTTTTGAAGAAGCATGGCCGCAAAGAGCAATTTGACGAGATCTGGAAGGCTCTTCCACCCTACCCAGGATTCGCTGCACCAAAGAAGGAGTACAGCCAGGTTAGTCAATGGCAGGGAAAAGAGATGCGAATGTTGATTCGGATCCTTTTACCGTGTCTTGCAGCCGCACTTCGGCACCCAACAGACAAGCAACGTCCGGAGTTTGATAAAGCGATCACCATGCGTCCGGAATTTGGTAGATTTTGCACTGATGGCTCAGTATAGAAGTCATACTGGAGAGTCGCTTGATTGGATGGATACATATTTGAGGAACTTCCATGCAGATAAAGAGGTATTCCTGACTTTTAGAAGTGGCAAAGGGACGAAACGCGGCAGTCGAAGACTTGCAAAGACAGTTGCGAGCGCAGTATCAAGAGGAGCTTGATGCACAGAAAGGACTTTCTAAAGCCGCCCGCCGTCGTCAAGAAGCCGAAAATCGTCTTAGCATTCAGGCGGAGGTTGAGCAGTTCTCTAGGGATAACGCTGACTTCAACTTCCCTAAAATCCACTTGTTAGCCCATTTCCATGACCATGTCGAACGCTTTGGAAACATACCCTCCTTCTCCACAGAGCTTGGAGAGAGTAGCCACAAGGCGCTGAAGCTTAGCTACCGGAGGTCTAATAAGAACGATGCCTCCACTCAAATTCTCAACAGTATGGCACGGCAGCACACTTTCCAGATGCGGAATATGAATGAAAGGGACGAATCTAAGCCGAAAGAAGCTCCCGTTCGTCGTTTGGGATCTAGAACATCCCCCCGACTGGTCAGTAATGTTGGACAAGCCGCTAGATTTTGCAACGTACCGAACCTTGCTACTCTAATTGCAGCATACTGGCGCCGAACAGCCAAAATACAGCCAGTACCGGACGAAATTAGGCTTGCCGAGTTTGCTGCTCAGCACTATCGCCTACTTCGGATACCAGTGAAAGGGTTTCAGGATGAGAGTGAGTGGGAATGGCATTTCGCGCGGGCTACAGGAGAAACGATTTGGCGTGGCTCAGGTCGAGCAAGATCAGATTGGGTATGGGTATTTATGGGAGATGAAAGCCGGTATGGAGCATTGCAAGGACAAATTCCGGCGGAATTACGCTGTCTGCTGAAAGTAAGAGGAGAAGGTGAAGCGGTGTCGATGCGTTTGGCGGTCGTTGAGCTTTTGGTTCCAGAACAAAGCGGGGCTTTGCAGAAGCCCCATCAGCTTGTGCGCGTCGGAAGAAGGACGAATAGGAGCCTGACATGTGTTAATATTAATTCCATTATGGGCATCGCACATTTGGTCCCAGAGCAGGCAGGAGCGGAGAATAGGAAATGGTTTGTAAATAGTAGAATAGATCTGAAGACATTTAATTTAGTATGTTAGAGATATAAATATAAGAATGATAGAATGTGACGAGATTCGTCAGATAAAGGACGTTTGAAGAATGAATGAAATATTAAGTCAAAGATCTATCAAACAAGCCGACAGTCTCCACAGAGGGCCTTTGAAAAGTAAATACTCGCTAGAGGAAATAGGACCAAATTATAGTCTCAATAGAGCGCGGGAATCAGTTATCAGACTTGTAGAGAGTAGAGCGATGTTCGGTGCCTCGGCGGGGAATAGAGGGATGTTCAGTTCCTCGGCAGAGGTCAGCGAGGACGAAAATCGTCCTTCTAGCGACGCGGAGGCTGCCGAGGCAAAATACATTAAGCTAATTTCCAGCGAGGTGACCGAGGCATGAGCAACGCTCACAACTCTATTGAGGAACACATTTTTTGCTGATGGCGTCAAACTGGCAGAGTCTCCTACGCACTCGCCCACAGCGTGCTGAGGTGTTGCAGCAACTTAACAGAAGGGTAACATTCCGCCCAACCGCCCTGACCTCCAGGCAGCCAGGGCAGCTTTATCAATTTTTGCTGATACAATTTGCTGCCTGAGCTTCTTGCACCTGCACCATATGGTCAATTTGCTGCAGCAGCTTCCGCTGCTTCCTCCACTTTCGTCATATGATCAATTCACTGCTGCAGCTTCCTCCGATTCCTTCGCTTCCACCATATGATCAATTTGCTGCTGCAGCTTCCGCTGCCTGCACCGATTGGTCAATTCACTGTGGGTAGTAAATGTTTATACATATATATAGATAGATCCATAGAATAGTAGTAGATAAATCAATAAAAAGAATTTAGGCCATACAGGCAAAGCGTGCAATTCCAAACCTACCAAAATGTGCTGGCCCCGCAAGAGGTTTCCCTGGATGTACAGAGGTCGACGAGCTTAGTCCAGACAATCAAAGCCTACAGCGCTGCCTTCCAGATGACTAGAGCTCCTTCCCATGTCTTCTGGGCGTCATGTAGTGGGACCACGCTGCGTCCAGAAGGGTATGTTTCCACCATGGCATTTTGGTGTCCAGAGGGACTTTACAGCATTTCCGTTTTTTGCTGATCTATCTCAGTGCATGCTTTTGCCTGCAGTGTGGGGGGATCTGACTGCGGAGAGATAAAACTGTGGAGAGATAACACTGTGGAGAGATAAAACTTTGTAACCACCAATGAGTAGTAGTCACTGGAAATAAATTAAGATCATGATCTCTTGCTCCCAATAATGCCAGTGCAGTGTGCACCCGTGTGGTACACACGGGCAACCCCTTGTTTAGATATGTTTCCTAACGACTAATGTTTGTCGTAGATGAAACCAGAATCAGCCTAGTGATTCCCACGCAACACCTCAACCTTTATTAGCAAGTACCTAGCAGATTCTTAAGTGAGCCAGAGGCTCATCCTCTAGGATGAAGAGAAAAGAAACCGTGCCCATGGACATCTACAGTATATCTAAATCTAGCAAAATTCTAAAAAAAATGAGCATCTAAAGTATTGAATCAGTTAGTCAAGCCAAAGAGGAATCTTTACACCAGCTAGATGCACCCCACCATGCAGGTGTTTGAAATTGGGTTAAAAGCCAAGATTTATATGAATTCTAACGAAGCTGCAGTTTTCAATCCATAAATACTGTCGGGGCGGTATAGACTTTCTACGTTTGGAGCAGATCAGGCTCTGCAGCTAAACCTACTTATTTTACCGTTCGCTCGATTCCATGATAAAAACCACGTTGAAGATAGCTACACGGAACCCAAATTTGCTGGGGCTTGAGCAACCGGTACCATTGAGTCGTTACTCTCGGACTACAGCTGAGAGGCAGATGGCAGTGCAGGATTTTGCCCCAGTAAACTAGGGAAACTAAGAAATCTAATAGACACTAAGGACACCCTCGGTGGTATCTTAGATGGGCACGTTGGTGTGGCTAGAAAAACGATCGCAGTGGCAATCCGAAATGAACGTCTACCAGCCGTGGTTGGTTTACCTATTCTGGGCGGGCTGTGAAGTACAAACAGACCTTCACCTTCCCCTTTGATTACATTAGCCGAGTAAGAAATATTTTTCTGCAATTTCATCTACCAAGCCCAACTCCTACCGTTTATGAGACTGCACGAGTGCCTTGATGATCTCTTTACAGTTTTTCGGAGGGGCAAGGTTATCCGTCGTGTACGATACGCATTATTGATTCAATATTCAGCAGAGTTAGCTTAGCGGGTTTTAATAATTATTTAAACGAAGCTATTCAACTAAACGCGACTAGCTGCAGCTGCAGCAGGGAAAGAACAAACACCATTTTCGATTGATAAAACCCACCCCCAAGCTTCGTATAGGGTAGTAGGAGTTGATGCTCGACCAAATCTGCCTCTTTTAGAATTTCAACAGTCTGCAAATCTATGAACTCGGATTCTGCGTTTTATGAGCTTGCACAGTTAGCAGCGCAACAAGCTACGAAATTGACGGTATTTACCGTTATAACGATAGCTTCCTTACCGCAAAGTTCCCTAACTTCAACCAGCTTCTTTAACCCCATAGTTCCCGAGCAATACCTCTGCCCCATTTCCTCCGCTAACAATCCGACCAAGTACTACGGTACCCCCCCCCCCTCCCCCCCCCCAACTATCGACAAAGACTAAAAACCCCATCCCTTAGCAATGACCATACCCGATATCTCGTCTAGAAACACGACAGAACGTAGGTTCTGGGAGTTGTCCGCTCCCATCTCAGTAGCTATTTTTATTTCCACGGCGACCGTAACTTTCCGTCAATGCTGAAGAAATTCTCCCGTCGACGATTTTCATCCCAGTGCCGTTGGCCATTTGATCAAGCCACGGATGCGGCCAATGGAGGGGATCTTGAAGATGGGGGTTTAGAAGCGCAGATGGAAATGTGACTGAGCCAGCTCTGGGATATAGTAATTAATAGAACCCCGAAAAACTGGATGCTAAGAAACGGAAATGATTCCGAAGCACGGACCCTAGGCTATCGTCTTAGCGATTGTTGAGAGAAGCTAGAGATGGGTGCTGGGTTGGGTGATATACTAGTCTATGTACACGACCCAGCCCACTACTTACTAGGGTATGGTGGTCCAATATTCTATCCCGGCCTCTACTCGCATAATCCCTCGGGCTGTTAGTAGGGAGTAGGTGGTGTTAAAGTTGTAAATGGAGACCATGCGATTAAGAGGGGAAGCGCATAAAAAGCAGTTGAAGGGATAAAAAATTGTAAACTGCCCATTTTTGCACTCAGCGAGTGATGGGATGTGATCCACGCGGCACGAAAGGGAGCCAAGGGCGTGAAATACCCTGGAGGCGAACCGCAAAAGCCTGTATAAGGAGAACCATGGTAAAGGGCCTGAACCTATAAGATACCCTATTGATAGAAGGTTAGTAATGTGGAAGAGTCAGACATTGCTAGCGCCTTAGGGTATTGGCGAATCACAGATAGTCACTCGGAAATTACTGTGTAACCACGGATCTTGCCCAATCTTTCGGTGTTAATCCTTCGGTCAACCCCCGAAACTCACATTTCTACAGTCCTATCCTCAACAAGAGATTATCGTAGGACAGGCAGAGTTCCATTCGATGCATCGTCTCCCTCGATAAAGTGCACACTTATTTTTAGTACCCCCTGCTTCGCGTGAATACCAGTACTCTAGCGCCAGCGTTTCTATCACTTTAGCGCTCGGCTTTTGTGATTTACCGAGCTTCGAAATTCTGCAGAAATACGGCGAGTTCTGTTTTTTCCCCTCTTTTTTTTCGGATTTATTTAGTGGGTTTGTAGTGACGGGGCGGTTCAGAACCTAACTAGGTTTGACTTGCTAATTCGTTCAGCCAAGTCATCACAAAGTGTAGATCTTGCCGCGATAGTCAATTTTGCATGGTGTGTACGACCAGCATGGAACTACAAGTACGGGCGACTACCTGCGCATGCGCAGTATATGGTCCCAACATATGCCTATAAGCTTCCAAATACAGTATTGTGAATGTGTTGTAAGGCCCCCCCTGATCCAAGAAAATACCCCAGAATATTCTGATATAAACAACCGGGCTGGAGTAAGACAAAGCTGGTTGATAGCGGGTAGGTCATGTTTCTTCTCCCCGGGAAGGAATCTAACAGGTGTGATTCCACGGGATGATTTCCGAAACTGATATTTGTTGTTCAATAGAAACCCCGTCAATGTGGCGCCACCCTATGGGATGATGGTGCGGTTCATTGAGCCGTTTACTTCTACAATCCATCTCGAGATTCTGTCTTGGCGCCAAGTTTCGCGTCTTATCGCGAGGGGCTGGACGCAAGACCAGCGCAACATCCCCTTTAACTTATTTATTTCGCTTTGCCACCTGGAATTGACGTCAAGAGAACTATCCTACACTAAAGATGGCAGAAATCCGGTCAATCCCAGAATACGCTACTGATTTTATCACCCCCCAAGAGCGCACCCGTCGTGCTCATATCGACTCACTAATCGAAAAGGTGCATGAAAACCACGGTCAGCCCTTCCTCCTTCGTGGTATTAAATTAGGCTAATTTTCGATTAGAATGGGCCAAATCTCCTATAGAACGGCAAACATTGTTGAAACAATACATCCGGCTTCCTGGTGACCCTAAGGGTCTGGATGTTAGGGCACAGCTTGGCGAGATACTTGTTACTTTTTGCAACTATGAACTCCGTCGCCAGTACGACTCTGATGAGAGTTCCGATGAAGATGATGGAGATATGGAAGCTAGTCGCCGTCGGGTTGAAAGGAGGCGAATGAGTCGTCGAGCTGTGGAAAAAGAACAAAAATCAACTTGTCTTCCTATTCCGTTGCAATATTTATACAAATTCTCTGATGATCGCGAACTTCGGATGGATTTATCGCGGTTCCTGAGGGGTGGGGAGGAGGGTGGGGGAAACTTACGCGTTATGTACGTTATCACTAAATCCTAACATCGGGGAGTTTTTTGTTGAGTTGAGATCGCGGAACGGATAGAGAGTTTCCGACGCCTTATTACGCTGATGTAGGTCTCCTAATCATGTTTCGAAGTTCGAAATACCTCCATGGTTTGGTCTGATATCAGAAGATGAGTGGGGTGATAGCTAAAACCCGTGACAGGATCTCCTTAAAGCAATGCGGAATGTATCCCTAGGGGAACTCATCAACCATCCCAAAGCTTCAATAACAAAGCTCAAGTCCAATGAGCATTCAAGTTTCCTTGCGGGTGTATCCTATTACCCTAGGGTGGCACCTCGACAATTCGTAACGAGTCAATTCTCTAGAATAACCTACCCCCTAAATACTCTAATCTTTGTGGCTATTCCATATCTCAGTATTGAATCAGCGGCAAGCGCGCTCTCAAGAAAAGAGCACCCATCACTTCCAAATAATAACCATTTACAGGACGGAGTAGCTGAGAGACTGACTGCTTATTACATGGTTGATGGCCATGCGAAGGGGCGATCATTCTCTAACTCAAGCTTGAGTCTGTTTGAGTACAGATTTCCTTCAGAGGATAGCCCAGCAGCATTTAATGAGTGGGAAAGAGTATCCAACACTGAGACGGAAGGAAAGCCGATAGTTGTTCACCAGGTCTGGCTTACCGCTTTAGACGATGGTTTGTTGCTCGCCCTCAATTTCTTTCTCTTCTCTTGTTTTATGTTCTCACCATTACACCACCGCAGAGACAATTGCGGTGTTTAGATCCCCGAATGACCAGTCCCAAAGCCTACCGCTATTCCCTCATCACTGCGAAAGTGTAGGAGGATACCATGGAATTGTTAATATCATCGGCAGCATCCTACCTTCATTAGACACCCTCATCCCTCGCCGATTCCGCCGCAGAGTCTCTGAGCTTGTCCGTCCACCTTAACCCTCCCTCCACCCATTATACATACCCTAACCATCTACAGGAATTCCTGGTCGAGACCCAGCCATTTGAAGATGATCTGGTCCTTCGATTCGACACCTTAAGGATTGAGCTATCAGCTATCACTAGGGTCGTAGAGACCCAACTCCATGTTCTTAAAAACCTAGCCAGGTTTCAATTAGATCAGCATGCAGAGCAGTTTAAGGTTGTGGGTAGGGCGGTCGATATGATTGCTGAAGGTCGGGAATCGTTTCTCCGCGAGATTTGGGCTATTAGGGAGGACTTACAGGCGTCGCAACAGCTCGTATGATCTTTCTCACCTTCGTGGAGAATATTAGCTAATTCCGTAGCTGTTTCGGATTCTGTCAACGGAGAAGAAGCTGGCGCAGGCTGAAGAAATAGCTGATCAGCTAGCACGGACGAAGAGAGCGACGGAGTCTGCGACGCGGAGCGCGAGGGAGAATTCGGCGGAGAGTGTGGATACGATTGTTACTACTCTTGCCACGTTGTTTATGCCGTTAGGGCTTATCACTTCGGTTTGTTCTATACCCCGTTGATTCCTCATCCTCCCCCCCATGTACCTAGCTTGGCTAACAATCGATACAGTACTGGGGTATCACCCCCGTCCATCCTTATCTTCCGTACTGAAAACTAAACCTAGCATAGGAATCAACATGCGCTTCGGGAGTAAACCCTGGACACAACGAGAGCCCTGGTTAGGGATGAGAATACCACTATCAGTATCCTTAGTGTTCCTCGCTATTCACGTGTACTGTCATAAAAGGCTCATGGCGCTGTACCGGCGACGTCAGTCGCGGTCATCTGAGAGCTCTGGTTACCCGCAGTCGTTGGTCCCGCTGCATCTTGCGTGTATTGCACAGTATGCAGCGTTTGTTGCGTTGTCGCCTTGGGTAAAGCGGGTGAATGATGGGAGGGTTAAGGCGTCGCTGGCTGGAGGTAGAGGACGGTAGGTTTTTGGTGGGGTAAGGCGTCTGGGTTTGGTTATCGTTGTTCGAAATAGTATACTCGTAATAGTATTATTCCGTCTCTTGAGAGGATACGTATAAGTGAGATTTGGTAATAAAACACATAACTACACAAACCAATTCACTACGAAGACCTAGAAATAGTTTAGAGTAGTAGAATACAGTCAGTGTAGGGTTGAGTGAAAGATCCTAACGCAGAGGGCATGTATCCCTTTTGGTGCAGGATTATAATCTTTCTGTCAGGCCGATTGGTCAACCCGCTATCCAACTAGAAGATCACCGTATCGGGAACGACCCAAATCTTGACAACGGCACGGGAACGATCTGAACGCTACCAGAAGCAGTAATAAGGACGCAGCTAGGATAGGCCCCTAATTGCATAGAGCATAAACTGGGATGTGAGCTGTCGTTCTCATTCTTTGCATACCAATGATTTCATCCCACTGAATATGACGCAAACAACGTCCAATGATGTTTTGGCCATTAATGCTGAACACGTGATTGGACTAGGAACGGATAATGAGGGTATATTTAATCCTCTAATGACATGCTCCTCAGCTGTTCGCTTCAGCTCATGCATCCGTGCACCGGGGTAAGAACCTGAAAACGTGGGGTGTGTGGCTTTGTTTGCTACGGAGTCGTGCACGGATATTTCGCCATACAAATCCACCACCCATGTTTCCAGGTTCATATCTTGGTGCGCGAGTAACTGCGGGCCTCAGCCGAGATGTTTCTGGTCCTTTCTTTATGATGCAAACATTTTATTAGCACAGCATCCGAAACGTCATTGTGATGTGCGGCTGTGGAGCTATCGCCAGTGAATGGAGAATACCACTAGTTTGTTGATTTACTTCAGCTGCAGTCCCGAAAGAATCTCGACCGTGTGGCTTTGACCTGGAGGGATGTCATCTAGCCGTTGTCTCTTGACTTCAGCGCGTTACTGCGGATTGTTTGTTGCTCGTAGCTCAGAGTCTGCATACACCCGCTCTGCAGTGAGAGTGGGTGTTGCCAAGTGTGTCGTTTTCTTTGCTAGGACTTTGCAGGGGTAAGGTATTGGTATTAATCTGTCCGTGGGATATCTGTGTGAGTGGGATATCAGTAAAACGTCGCTAGCAATTAGAGAAACCGGTGAGGAGGGCGTTTTTCAGGCCTTAGCAAAGTCGCAACTGGGGGAGTCTAGCTATATTTAGTACCTTGTTCTCCTATTTACCGATTGTCTCCCTTGACTTAACCATCACTTTTACTCAAGCTTTTTTGCCCCATCGTACTAGTGAAGATAATTAGCAACATGCATGTTTTCTACAAACACTGGATGTTTTATGCAGATGCTTCAATACATGGTGATATGGTCGACATGGGTGAATATTAGTGGGATAGATCTATGATCGGCCATCGTGGCAATGGCAGTGACGAAGGCGGCGAGGCAGACCACGGAATCAGTAGAGAATAATACGAAAGCAGGAGCGGATTGTGAGAGTGGATAGAATCACGGAAGCAAATATCAAAAGGAGGGAATGGGAAGAGCAGGAGGGAGAACTGATTGTATTGCTTTATGATAGAAAACAAGAGATGAGGTCGAAGAAACAAGCTATAAGTAACAAAAAGAACCGCAGCTAGCAACAAAGCGGACTAGTCCGCGCTAACATCCACGAAAGCATATTACAACAGTGGCAATCTTAATAGAAAACGCCCAGGTTACTAGAAAAATGTGGAGTTGGGGGAAAATGTGGAGGGAAATCCAGTATAGAAATCGATAGCCGAGAATAAGAAATAAAAGAACGATACTTGAGCCTTGTTCGTTCTCTGGTTGCTTTTTCTACAAAAGTAACAAACAGAGACAGTATTGGGCGCTCCTGCTTCCTTGGCCCCTCATACCAACAGTTAGCAAGAATAATAGAAGCAACCCATCTAAAAATGAGTATACACGAGGCTTCAAAGTACATCGTAGTCACGGCAGCAAGTTTAAGTCTTACTGAGGGGTTTTTGGCTGTTCGTTTTAACCCCTGTCTACTGCATAGCTCTCTAGGCTGAAGCATTTATTCAATTCCGCCAGTTTCACCCGGGGATCCCCGCGGCCCCTTACTCAAGTATTGTGTAGGAGCTCCCCCCCTCATCTACATACTCCTATGCCTATGTCTATTACTCGTTTCCCACCCACATATACCTCTAATGCGCGCCCTTCTCACATCTACCGCCTTTTCTGCTTGTCGATCCTCAATAATACACCAAGCGGGCTGAATGGTAGTGAGCCTCGAGCTTAAGCCTGCCAAACCTCGGTGTAAAAGAAAGGCGCAGGAGTCCTAGGATAGGTATGATCCTGGCTTAAGGTATTAAGAAGCTAAAAATGGAGATCACAAGGTGTCACTCGCGATCTATAATCCCAGCGACCGTCGGAAATATCCTCCTGGCGCTTTGTGACATAGCCCAGAGAAGGCTCGGGTGGAGCCTCAGGTGTTAAAAACATTAAGGTCGCGTATTAAGGTTATTTCCAATCATGCTTTTTCTCTAGAATCTCTTTTTCTATTCCGTCTGTTCAGGGGTTACGCACAAAGGTAAAACGGAGTGATTAGTAGTAAGCGAGGGCCCGTGCCGCGCATCTGATTAGGACCCGAGAAAGAAAAGAACCTGGGTTCGGTTCATCCAGGCCTAAGCCCCCTAACTTTCTAGCTCCGTCCTCGGAGAACTTAGGTTCTCCAGGGATTCTTCAGGTACTTTCCAGAAAGCTATGTTTCTCCGGGACCCCGTGGGGATCTGGGCTACGCGGCTTTTTCTTTTTCTTTCTATATTTCATAATCCTATAATTATAACAATTAAGGGGATTATACTTGCTTCTTACGGCCAAGATGTCAGCCTCGCCAATCCAATGCTCGAGCGCTCAATCGACGTCACGGCAGAGATGTCTCTTCTATGCCTTGCTAATAGTTGTGTGGTAGTTGTGGGGTAGTGTGTGAGGGGTTCAGAATGGTTGTACCTACTTTTTTTGTCTCTGACGCATATGTATCTACGAATCAACAGTTCTAGGTAGACTATAATATATCGATCGTTTATACGGTTCACCGGGAAGATTTCAAATCAGGCCGAGTATAGGGGTTGATACTGATGGTGAGGTTAATAGAGAGGCTGACTGTCTTGTATGGGTGTCTCGGATTGTTATTGTTTACAAGTTGCGACGAGTGATGAATTGTGATGGGTTTGCCTGTTGGCAGAACTCTACGCAGGGACGACGCAGTGCAACACGTGTTTTAATTGGGAGGACATCTGGGGCAACAAGACTTGTAGTCAGGCTCCCCGACATCGCAGATGTTCGAGGTGCACTTTTTTTCTAACGAGTTGATCGTATTTCTATGGTGTCGTGCACATCTAGGCTATTGATGCCATCTAAACTTCACCGTTATCCGTAACAGGGATAATGCGTCATCGTTAACTGTCAGTTAGCCAACTAGTTTATTCGCCCAATCAAAAGGTTGAGGGAAACTCTCTTATTGATGATGTTTCAGTCAACTCCACGTTAAGCCACAGACAGCTGCAGGGAGCTCAAAAATGTTCTTATGTTCCCAAGTCAAGTATCACACCCACAAGCGATAGTGAGCACCACACTGAGACACCTAATTAGGCCTGAGGCTGGGCTTAAACCTCTTTTTTCCGCAGCATGCGTGTACGGGGGTTATGGATAAGTCTGGCATCGTAGTTGCGCGGAGAATCTAAGTTTCCTGGTGTTATCAAACCTGCGCAGAAGTCTTTGACGTGGACAGAGGTTGAAGTTTGTTGTTACTCTACGCTGTCAATGTCATCAGACATTCCTGCGCACCTAGGTACGTATGCGTATAAACTTCTTGATGTTAATGTTTTTCTTTGGGGTTCAATTAACGGATTTATTTCTACGATGGATCGTCATAAAAGAGCCGCAAAAAAATTTGAGCCACCAGACTCCTCATTACTGTGTTTGCTTTTCCCTACAAGAGCCTCACCGCCACCGTCGTATTGGCTGGTTCGGAGGTAAATGGTTCCCGGTCCGCTGCGGGCATTGGACATGCAGCACTCTAAGCCTAATTTAGCCTAGTGACACGAGAGAGTTAACGAATCACAAGCAGTCACTCGTACCACACGGCAACACCGCCTGGAGCCTTCCAGCTCTGCATGAAACGAAACATGGAATTCAAAACATCAACAAGATCTGGAATTATAGAGCAATCGAGAAGTAAGCAAATACACAGCCAGAAGGAGAACTCACCCAACTGGTTGAATTATCTCATCTGAATTCTCTTCCGTTCAGTAGTCGCGGATCTCGCCGACTTTCGAGACCCCGCAGCTGGGATATGTAGTGTTGCACAGACTATACCTGGTACGGATTTACCATCAAGTGATAAAATTGATGTGACGAATTTGCTCGCAGATTTGCGAACTACGCGCATGCTCCGCCTGTGCGCAGATTTATGTATAAGGTAGCCATATCGGGCGCGTACGGCTATGCACGCATTATAACATCTCGCAAGCCCCCATACCATGGCACTACAAATGCGTGCGTTCGAATTATAATGCGTGGCTTGGGATGTGGTGAGTTATCAAGATCGGGATGTATATCAAAAGAGGGGTGCGGTGACATATATGATATACCTGCGGGGTTCACTGATTTCTGAATTATATTTATTGAAAGTGATATATTAGGGAAAACCCCCCTGGAAATTCATCAAGCCCCTTTCTTCTTTAATTTCATTTCCACGCACTAGAATTCGAATCAACTCTATAACACCATTGCGACTCAAAGATGGCTGAGGGGAACCATCCTACTGGGGACTATGTTGGTGAGATTGAGAACGGCGAAGAACGTTCCCGTCGGGATTATATTGACCAGCTGGTAAAAAAGGTCCACAGCAATCATGGTTAGTTAATCCAACTTTTTACTATTATTTATTTTTTCTAATCGGACTAGTATGGCCTTCTGGAACTGAACTTTCCTTGGAACGACAAAGTTCTCTGGAAAACTACATCCAAATTCCTGACAGTTCTGAATATGGCGATCTTCGATCACGAGTACCGCCAGTTGGTGAGATACTGGTTACGTTCTACAACCATGTAATCCGCCGTCCGTGTCAACCCGATGACATTGGCGGAGAGGGTTCGAATGTACCCAGCCGCCAGGATGACTCTGACAATGATTCTGACGGTGAGGATGTTGAGCCAAGAAGAACTCGTCGCTCAAGTGCTCGTCGCTCAAGTACACGGGATGGGGGAGAAGCGAGTGAGGAGAACGAGAAATCTACCTGCAATCCTGTTCCACTTCAATACCTGTATGATTTCTCAAAGAATGGCACACCGCAGATGCTTCCGTACGATGATTTGAAGAACTACCTGCCATCGGGGTCTGATGAAGGGGGTGGCAATCTACGGGTCATGTATATCACCAAGAAATCGTGGTAGTGGGAATGCATACTAATTCGGGATAATTTTGTGGGCAGGGAGTTCCCAACACCTTACTACGCCGACGTAAGTCTCAGTTCCTATGGATTGATGCTCCACTTGAATTTCCAGGGCAATTTTTTGACTAACAATTATGACAGGATTTCCTCAAAGCAACAAAGGGGATATCCCTGAATGATCTCGCTGATGACCCAAAGGCCGCAATGATAAAGGTCAAGTCCGACCAAAACTCAACTTTCCTAAGGGGTGTGACCTACTACCCCAATGTACCTCCGAAGCAAGTTGTATCTCTGCGTCATCCTGGATTAACCTACCCTTCTGGAACATCTCTATTCGTCGCAATCCCGTACCTTGGACAGGAGACTTTGGCTGCTGCAAACTTCCGGAAGAACCCCCCGTTGCTCTCGAACGATAATTATACGCAAGATGGGGTGGCTGGGAGATTAACCGCTTATCATACTGTTGATAACAATGCAGAGGATAAGCCTTCTTCTAACTCTACCCTGAACTTACTAGAGTACAAGTTCCCTTCCCAGAGTGGGAAGCCAGCCTTTGAGAAGTGGCAGGAAGCACTAGAAATCGAGGCGAGGGAGAGCTCAAGATTGACAGTTGTTCACCAAGCCTGGTTTATGGTCATCGATGATGGTATGCTCATAACCTCCCTTCCTCCTGTGTTTCTTTCTTACATTATCTATCGCAGAGAATATCGTGGCTTTCAGATCTCCCGATGATCGATCCGGGAACTTACCCTTATTTCCGCCCCAGCGCGAAGCCGTAGGCGCGTACCATGGGTTGGTGAATATGATTGGTAACATCATGCCTCAGTCAGAAATGAAGATTCCTGATATATTTTCTCAGAGGGTTTCCGATCTTGTATACACACCCCTATTCTTCCCGCTCGATGTATGCTGATTTTCTCTGTAGGAGTTCTTAGCCCAGACCTACGATGGAGTGCCCACTCAGGCTGACTCTGGTGACAATTTGGTCTTAAGGATGAAGACTACAAGTTTTGAGCTCTCGGCTATCATTAACGTCGTGGATGCACAAATCGAGATCCTTGAGCGCCTTGCTCAGTTCCAACTCGAAGAGAATTCAGAGCAGTTCGCGATTATGCGTAGGACGATTGAGGTCACGGTTAAGGAACGGATGTACTTCCGTGGGAAGATTGAGCTTGTTCTTAGCAAGTTACAGGACTCACAGCAGAGAGTTGGCTTTCCCCCTCCTTCAGCTATCTTTCTTGTGGTTGCTAACTGTTATATAGTTGACCGAGTGCTTATCTAAGGAGACTGCAAAGAAGCAAACCGAAGCGATAGGTCAACAGCTGGAGATGATGAAAGTAGTAGTAGAGGCGAGTGCAAAGGCAGCAGATGCTAGTGAGAGAGCAGCAAACGAGAGCAAAGCTGCGGTACAAGCGAGCGCGGAGATATCAGAGAAGATTGCGGATGTGTCGAAGGAAACCAACAAGCAGGCTGAAGACCAGGGTGCTAAGTTGACGATTTTCACTGTGATCACGACGATATTCACTCCTATGAATTTCTTGACTTCGGTTTGTCTCACATCCACCCTATGCTATTCTCCTTTCTTGTGGCGAGCATAGACTAACAGGTGCATAGTACTGGGGTATATTTACTCTCTTCTCCGTTATCTACTTTCGATAGAGACTAATGGTTTTATTTAGGAATGAATTTCAAAGACATCACGAACACGGCGTGGGAACAGCCTCAGTTCTGGGAACTATGCGTACCTTTTACGATATTTATTCTCTTTATCATCTATCTTTGGGCCTTTCGACGTACGATCCATGAAAAGTTCCGCTGGGTTTACGATAAACTTCGTTGGACGTCTCCCCAGGGGGTCCATCATTTCTCACTTTCTAGCCTCGGTCTTCCGCTTCATCAAAGCAGGACAAAGATCGATAAAGAGAGTATACATTCGGCAGATGCAGAATCCCAGGAATCTCCCGTTAAGCCAAGTAGGGTACATGGTTTGATGTTTTGGAGATCGTGATTCGCTGAGATGGATTTTTGTTAGCGTTGGTTATGATGTTATGTTGGCTAGTTTCATGCGAGTGGGGGTTTAGCTTTGCATCGGATAGTCGATAAGTCGGAGGATGGTTTGGGAACAAATCCGCGTCGCTCTTGGGATCTTGGCTGAGTATGATCGAGATGGCAGGTAGCTGGGTGTTTCTTTTCTTTCTTCGTTTTATCACGTTTACTTTATCAGTCCTTATATCTTTATATTATTATCCTACCCTTTCTATTTTACTTCTTTTATTCTACCTCTTTTAACCTATTTCTTTAATCACTTTCTTTATTTCATCCTACTACTTTTATTTACTACGGGATTGCGCACAGTTGGCCTGAGCTTGGCGGGCTAGGATTCAGGCGTGTGTCAAGTCTATCCATTCTACTCTCATTTATTTTCATTTGTTGGATTCAGGGCTGGTTCATTTTCTTATTCCATTTGTTCTCAAAATGGCTGGGTTTAAGCTCTTTCGGGTCTTGGGTTGGGTTACTGGAAAAGGTTTACTTGGGTGGTATCTTTTTAGACGTCGACATTATAAAATCATACTTTCATGATTATCTACATAACAGTTCTGCCGTTCAGTTTATCCACCAATAGGTGGTTCGCATAGATAGATAGTGGTGCTAGTAAACTTCGCGAAGCTGGATTCTACGACTTTCTTTTAGGAGTGTAGGTGTATCGTTTCCTGTTTGCTTATATGGTTATCCTCAACTGGTTATTCTGTCTTTCCTCTATTCAGTATTTCAGTCTCTTCCCGGGGTCTCGGAGGATATTCAAGACACGCCGGAGTTGATACTATAGGCGGAGCTATTTGGCCAGTCTGATAGACTCTATGGAGGTTTCCTGCGTTCGTTCTATCATATAACGGCATTTCATCCTTGTTTCCGCTCCTCTGGGTGCTAGATCTGCTATCTACTACATCACAATTTGCTGGAGATATTGCTTCCTAGCTATTCTCATGCTTATCCCCTATTGCCCATATATTCGTTCCCGTTGTCTACTAGCCTACTATCTAGATGTAACGGCCTACTATAGCTATTCCGAGGCTATGGTATTAATATCTAGGCTCTCCCTATTGCTTTGATTGCCTATAAATAGAAGGGCATTTTGCCCCTCTCTTTGTTTTGTACCACGTGCAGTTCGCTTCTCTATTTTCTTCGGTATTCTCTCGATTAATACTTGCTGGAAAATAAAGTTAGTGCATGACGTGGGTAAACCTCGGTAGCAACCATCTCATTTTAGGCTTCGAGGATTGACAACATGACTTGAACCCCAAAACGCTCCAGAAACCACTGCTACCTTGATTGCCATCAGAAATAACCTGAGGCATACTTACAGAGATTAATCTGTAGTTTGGAGTCTGCTGTGTTTGGATTCGGGGGAGGTGGGTTGGTTGTGGCTAAGGCCTATCCCCGTCACTAACTTATTTTTTGGCAAGTATTCACGCTGTTATTCAACGCAGCCCCTAATAACCTAGGTAGTTGGCTGTCTCGTTCCCAGCCTATTTTTCCATAATTATTGTATTTTATTCCCAATTATGGCCAAATAACGCGTGAGGTACGAACCTTGGCGCCAAGCACAAGTCTGGGCACGAGACAGGGTAGTTGGATGTACTTAACGAATTCATCATAATCACCATCAACGCAGTTCCTAAGATCGGGCCGAGTGATGCGTGATGAATTGATCGATGAAATTTTCTGCCCATCTTTATAGATCGGCTTCCTAGTCTTTTTGTCTCTTCCCGCCTTGGTCGTCTGTCATGGTTGGACGTGTTGGGAAGGGGATGAATCAGCTGTTCGTGTCCAGTACTTCGCGTAGTTGATATTGTAATCTCCTAGAATGCCACGAGTACAAACACTAGTTACTATCTACAATGTTTTTTCGGCTCCTTCTAATTGCTTGTTCCCTTCCTCGCTATTTTCTAGAAGGGGTTTCCCCTCTTCCTTTGGCTTTTCTTCTACCCTCGACTTCTCCCCTTCTGTTCTCTTCGGCTTTACTTTTATCCATCTATTTTGCGAATTCCTCTTCTTATTTTGAGACCACTTAATCTTCTTCTCATGTTCCGCTTCCTCCGCCTTCAACGCAGCCTCCCACTCTATCTCCTCCTTCAACACCTCCTCATCACCCAACGCCTTCCTCCCCTCCCTCGCAATAGCCCAATTCACCGCGTCCAGGACATCACCCACAATGGCCTTCGCCCGAAATGGATTATCCCCATCCTGGTACACCCCAGTTTTAACCAAAACACTAACCCACCTTACCCCCTTCTCACTCCTAAACCGATTCGCACCAGTAATATCCGACCTCGGATTATCGCCCACCATATAAACCGTCTTCACATCCGCACACTGCTCCTCCACCTCCGCAGCCTTTAACTGCTTCTTCCTCCACTCACACAACAGTTCCCCCGCAAACTCATACGTGACTTTATTCGGCTTTCCAAACGTCTTATACGTCAGGTGCGGAATACCAGGACTAATCCTCTTCAACATCTGCCAAGTCCCTACGAACGCCGCTCGAAACCCCCCCTGCGCGAGCCGTGGGAGATGGTATTCATTCGCCCAGAGTAAGTCCGAATTACTAAAGTATAGCGGGACATGAGGGGTTGGACTTTTCTGTGTCCTGCGAGTACCTAGACGACCCTGGTCGGAAAGCAGGATATCGGTCATGAGCTGAATATCAAGGGCCCAATCACGCGGATCGTTGAATACTAAGATGGCATCGAACTTGATTTCGCCTTCTGGTAGGGGTTGTGCGTGTTCGGGGTTTTTGTTCACTGAGAATGGCGAGATTGATGGGTATGCAGCGAGGATATCGCACGGGAGGATGACATTTTTGAAACCGTATTCCTTAGCGACATGGCGACAGTTGTCGGCTTCACCACCAACGATGAGGACGGTGTTGAGGGCCGGGTCTGAGGCGAGTTGTTTGAAGGGTGTGTGAGATTGGATGAATTGTTCGGGTTGGATTGGGAAGTTGAGAAGGTTGGAGAGCTCGGTTGTGCGTGCAGATTCGCTTTTACCGCCTCCGTTGGTTAGGAGGATGAATTCTATGGCGTTTTGAGAGAGGAGGGAGAGGGCTGTCGTGGCGTTTTTGGTGGGTGTCGAGCCATGGAGGAGAACGCCATCGATGCTGGGGCTGTTAGTGGAGTTGGAGGAAATGATGGAGGAAAAGAGGAGAGGGCTTACTCAAAGGCGAAGGCGAATTCCGGGGGGGTTTTGGAGGATGTTGAGGAGGGGGTTTGGAAGGATCGTGTGGGTAGAGATCGTGGGATCATGGCTGTGGATGGGAGGTATAGCGATCGTGGGAGCGATCGGAGGAAGGGACGACATGATTGGAGGAGTAGAGACATGATGGGGTCTCTGGGAATACGGTTCAATGGTATTCTATGTTGAGGATGAAGAGTGAGGTTGAAGTTAAAGATGAAGTTTGATGATAACCGGATAAGGTGTGGTCTGTGCTAGAGATCTCTCTTGGCGTTGGCGTTGAGCCCTGTAGCCGTTCTGCTTGTCTCACCTCTCTGCTCAACAACCATCCTCTTCTCTCCATCCATCACCCTTGTCATTCAACCACGGATTCCATTCGACCATTAATTCACCACATCTACATGTGCTTCTATAGGCTGGTTTATGAAAGCTCTACTAGGGTTATATTCTGGAAAGTCTGGAGCGACATTTCCATACCGCAATGTTTGTCTTCACACATCATCGTTCATCCTTAACATCAGTCCAGACGAAAAGTGGGTTTTCAATTTTATCCCATCTAAGAAGACTGCTCGAATAGACTAATCTATGGCGACAGGGCACCAACATTTTACTATTCAGATTACAGATTCTGCACTATTACAATCCTCCATTCAGCGGTAGGGTGCTAAGCTGAGGCCTGTCATGGATATATCTGAGGTCAATCTGTTTCACTTCTAACATTGAGCGAACCCGAGATCACAACCAATAGTATTCGCTCCATCAAACTGCTAAGACTTGTCTGGATAACCCATCTCGAAAAGCAATATTCTGGAAAGTCTCATCTCAGGAAAGGAGGAATTTACCATTCACAATCCTAACTTTATAACCTTTGTGGTGCTGCTAACGATCAATTGCCGAGACCACGACAGTAAGCACCTCAATCGGATAATCACAGAATCATGAACATTAGCTAACACCACCTCTAGTTTCACCGGTGACTGCATCACTGAGTTAACACTTTGATTATTGGCAATCAAAGTTTTGCCATCCCGCCAAGAGCGTAACCTACTGGATTTATTGCCTCTCAGACGTAGAGCATAGCTATCCTATGAATTCTAGCCAGCAAGACGCAAAGTACACGATTCTCCAGCTCCTGCCCAGAGGGCGGTTTATTCACACCCTCCTATCAGTCCTCCGACTCATATAATTCACCGAGTCGACGAAGAGACGAGGAGGTCATTGACAGTACCCGCTATCAAATCGTCCCAATAATTAGATCTCCCCGTCATTCTCACAAGATAAGGCGTTTACCACATCTAGAAAAGCTAATCGCAATCCGCTGCATTAATCAGAAGGATCCTAAACATACGTATTCTGGGTCAACCTTGTTAGCTCACTTCGAACCGAAACCAACACAACGCTTACTTGCTTTTCTACATTTGAGTCTGGTCCTTTATCCTAGCTATCCAGGCTAGCAGGCATCACCAAACCTGGACCAAGGCCAATTAATGCATTCAACAAGTTAGAATTTCGCTAGCGGATATTAATAGGAACTATTTTTGCTATTATGGATACAAAGCCTTAACAAAGACCAAGGCATTAAATGCTCCGCGATGTAGATCTATGGGTATCGGGAGGACCCCAGTACAAAAAGAAGTTGCATAGGCATTAGCAATGGCTTCAAAAAACTCCATTTTTCACTGAAGCGAAGGACAGAAATGCAACAGTAATTCGTTATTATGGAAAACTATCCAACACCAGTGCTACTTTATGAATTGCATCCAAAGTGTCACAGGCGAGGTAGATGAATTCGATATTCACAACCACTCGGATAAGGATCGAGGGCTTCACTACAATCCCATTCAACTCGGTCGCAAAATCATAATATTTCTCGGCAATATATCAGCTCCCACGAAGGACGATACATTCTTCAAAGTGTCACGGGGTGGGTGCCAGAGCGCTCGTGTGTTCGCAGCTACTCGGGCAAAACGATTGAACGATCACTTTCATTCGAATTTCTTTAGCCGTATGGTCGTTGTGGTTCTCGATGAAATATATTGGCTTCCACGGGAAAGGTTCACTGAGTCATTCTATAATGCCGGTCACTCACTGGCTTTCGTTGTTACGGTCAACATTTAGCTGGCACTACCGCTGACTTTGACGAAATATTTCTCAGAAGTGAACGAGAGCAGGAGATATTTCTCATCAGACAAGAGTGTATTGACGGCCATTCCTTTGATAACACCGAAAATAGAGATACATGTATCTGTCAGTTTGTTATCACTGATCAAACCTCCACACCTTTCTGACGCAGCTTCTCTATCTCATTCTGAATAGCCCAATTCACGCCGTCAAGTGCGTTATCAGCAATCTTTTTCGCCCCAAACGTAGGACCCTCGCCCTTGTAAAGTCCAGTTTTCACCAGAATACCACTCCACTCCGCCTGCCCCTTCCCATTAAAATCACTAGCACCCTTTATATCTGAAGCCGGGTTATCCCCAATCATATAAACCGTCTTAACGGGATACTCCGAACTACTCAACTTCGCCCTCCCCATCTGCTTATCCCACCAAACAAGCAGCGTCTCCTCCGCATATACATACGTCGTAGCATACGGCTTCCCAATAACCTCACACTTCAAATCCGGCAACCCAGCATACGTATTCTGCATCGCCTTATACTCCGCTTCGAACAACGTCCTAAACCCACCAAGCCCCAACCTCGGCAGACCGGACTTATCAGTCTGAGTGGCCCCATACCCATTCGGCCATAGTAAATCCGGATTCGCGAAATAAATCGGAATATTCAGCTCCTTCGACCCCGCCGGCCGTCGTGTCTTCAACCTCCCACGATCCGACAACGCCACATCCAACAACAACTGCAAATCCAACGCCCAATCCCTCGAATCATCAAAAACCAACACCACATCAATCTTGACATCTCCCGGTGGCAACGGCTCCGCATAACTCGGCTTCGGATCGACCGAGAACGGCGAGACCAGAGGATCATCGTAGAGGATATCACACGGTAACACGACTCTTTCAAACCCATACACCTGTGCGATACTACGGCATTTCGCTTCCTCCCCTCCCATGACTAGAACGGTTTTGTATCCGTTTGGAACCAGGTCTTTGAATGGGGTGTGGCATTGTATGACTTGGGATGGGTCAACGGGGACGTTGAAGCTCCGGGTTAGGGATTCTGCCCGGGAGCGTTCGGATTGACCGCCGCCGTTGGTGATGAAGATGGATTGGATGCCGAGGTTGTAGATGTGGTTGAGGGCGGTCTTGGCTTCTGGGATTGGGACGGAGCTGATGGATATTGTGCCGTCGATGCTGGAGGCGTTAGTTGTGTTTTTAGGGAGGAGGGGAGACTTACTCGAAGGCGAAGGCGAAGTTTGGGATTACCCCGATGGGGATTGAGGGTTTTTCGGGGATTGGGGGTAGTGGGCGTGTGGATAGGGCCCGGGGGATTATGGGGCGGAGGGGGCGGAGGGTGCGTGGGAGGTTTCGGAGGAGGGGACGACACAGTTGGAGTGTTAGGGCCATTTTGGTGTGGTAAAGAGGGAGACTAGAGGGTCCGACAGGGAGTGGATTTTGAGATTGGTTTGAAGAGACGTGGACCTCAATTATATGAAAACCATAATCGCGGGAAGAGATTACCCCAGAGCTGAGACCGCGGCTGAAGAATCTTACACTGCATCTAACGGTTGGATCAGAGGGTTTGGTTCTCTTGTGGTGTGTTGAGGTCAGTAATAACAATTTCGAACACAACTATGCTTCGTAGATGCGGAAATGATTGGTTGGTTAGTAGAGCTTCAGCTCTGTTTCTGTCTTATACTCGTAAATGACTGACGTTTGTGCACCGGGCTGGGCCCGTGCCCCATACACTTCCTATGATTTTGTATGGTATGCAGGCCCAGCCTGGTGCACAAACGTCAGTCAATTACGAGTAAATATGTATGCAAGGACTCGTTTGTAGAAGTTCTGCAGCAATCGACGAGGGTAAGGAGCTGAAAGCTGTACATGGTTCAAAATGGACTATAGAAGGCTTCAGTATGCTTCTGGATGGTCCGCGAGTGATACTATATGAGTTTATCTTATAATACATAAAATACAATAAATTACAATACAGGATTATTACAAGTCCGATCCCTAGCTCAGCTCTTATCGTGCCCGACAACCACCTGCATAACAGCCGCACCCCACCACCCCACCGAAGTCAAATTAAAGTATAAAACATGATCACCACCACAACCTAGGGCTCGGCAACAAACCCTCATGACCTGTCAACTCCACCAACCAATCAAACCCCATCTCCAAGCCACCACGATCTCAGACGAACCCACATAAGATATCGCCAACCGGTCCAAACATGATAGGCCGAATCTCATGACGACAACCTTATCACCCTCACTCCGCCAACTCCAACCTCCATCAACACCATGGCATCCCAACGTCCCGGCCCAAAACGTCTCACTGCCTCTCAAAACCCACGCGCAATCCCTCCACCCCTCAAAACTAAAGCCCGTCGCTCCTACAACGCGCAGAAGAAGCTGCAGGTCCTCAGCTACTGGGCCACCCCTTCAATCCCGCTAACCGAGGGCTCGACCGAGCTGCGATGTCCCACGATCCGTGAGGTCTCGCAGTACTTTGGCGGTATCCCGCTGGGTAGTATCTCAAACTGGCGGGATATGGAGGATGAACTACTTAAATGTGAGGCTGGGGATCGAAGACGGCTGATGGAGGGGACGATTAAGTGGCCTGCGTTGGAAGGTATTTGTTTCCCCCCCCCCCTGCTAGACTGTTTGGCTGATGGTGGGAGTTCAATTGTATCAGGAGTTTTTGAGGAGGAAGGAGGAAGGGAGGGTGGTGAGGAGAGGGTGGTTTAGGGTTACGTGTAAAGAGAGGTTTAGGAGGTTGTATCCTGAGAAGGGGAATGGCGAGTTTATGTTTTCTGTGAGCTGGCTTAATAATTTTCTTTCGAGACATAATATGTCGATTCATAGGCCTAGACCTAATCGGGTGCAGAAGGTTGTACAGGAGGAGGAGTTGAAGGATTCGTAGTGGACTGTAGGAGGTGGGGTTTTGTATATATGGGGCTGGCTCCCAGAGTAATTGATTCATACTGTACTTTCTCCATACGAAGGCTTCTCAAAGACCGTCAAGCTAGTGAAATCAAGCCCTAAAAGATGGTCTCCATTCCTGTGATTATTATGGAAGGCAGCAAAGAAGGGAATTAGCAACTAGAGGTCTAGATGTAGTTTCTACAGTTCCATCCGAAGTCCCTGGATCTTTCCCATCTCTCAAAGGAACTTGATGGTCAACAGACTGAAAACCCCCCCAAAGCCTCCATAGTTGAGTTCCTTCATCCTATATGTGCCACTACCAATAAACAGCAGTCTCGACATCAACAGGAAAGATCCCATGAATTGATTGGCCAATTGTTTCCCGATGAAATCTTCTAACCATTTTCAAAGCCACTGTTTGACTCAGCATTACGACAGCACATGTTACTATGATTCCCTAACCTCGATCACACCAGAAACAAAAGGGTCCCACCGCACGTGTCTCATACACCACCAACGTATGGCTGAAAACGTCCTGCAGCCCTAACCCAGCAGGTTCCACTAAGTGTAAGCACACCTAATCTCGATAGGAACGCCCACACCCGCACCGGAGATTTCCTACTGATGTCGCCACACGTGGGAGGCAGGTTATTCTAGTTGAAGTAGTATCGGGCTGAGCGTGATAAGGATTGCTGCTTATTCGGTCTGCATGTTAATAACTCCCCGTAACACAACCTTCTGCACCTCCTCTCAAGTGGCAACCGACAGTCCCGTGGTCAACCAAGATCTCGGAGATCCACCTCCTAATGGGGAAAGGATGAGAGATTGGAGATATCAATGTAGGCAGGTAGATACAACAAAATAAAACATCCCCATCCATCGGTAGCGCATGCGGGGGTTAACTTGCATGGTATAAAGTGAGGGAGACTAGCTGTTGTTGTTTCTCTTCCCCTCCTCGAGTGATCTACATCAAACCTCCTGTAGAACTAAGATGCGGAATCCATTTAATACCCCGAAGGAGACGTCCGTTATCCAGGACATAGATGCTGTTGATCCTAACGACCCGACTAATGCTGCTCCGCCAGAAAAATCGAAATGGCAGCGACTATGGCCGGTGTTTGCCTGTGGTGCTGGACTATATTCTGATGGATATCTGAACGGGGTATGCTCCCTCTCCGCTTCATTCGAGAATACAGCTGATGATGGTAGGTTATCGGTACCGTGAACACGATGCTAGCAAAAATCTACCCAGACGACTACAAGAACTCCCACGCCTCACAAAATGTCTCTTCGATCGCATTCGCCGGCACTGTCGTCGGGCAACTATTCTTCGGCTGGCTCGCTGATAACTATTCTCGGAAATTTGCCATGACAATCTCTGCCATCATCTTGATAATCTTCGCATCACTCTGCACCGGCAGCTACGGCGGTGGCACACCCCAAGGCATCTTCCTGATGCTAACCGTCTGTCGTTTCTTCCTCGGTCCGTACCTCAATCCCTCCTCCCTCCAACATCTAACACCCAGCAGGAATCGGAATTGGAGGAGAATACCCTGCAGGCTCCGTCGCAGCAGCTGAAGCCACCGGCGAGATCCAGAAAGGGACACGGAACAGATGGTTCATATTCTTCACGAACCTCATGATCGACCTCGGCTTCGTAGTCAGCGCGTTCGTACCGCTAGTATTCCTATGGATCCTCGGCGAGGACCATCTTCGTGCGAACTGGAGGATCTCGTTAGGACTTGGGATCATCCCCCCGTTCATGTTATTCTTCCTCCGTGCACGACTCCATGAACCTGAGCAGACGAAGAAGAATTCTATGGCGAGGACGAAGACTCCTTATTTGCTGGTTATAAAGTTTTATTGGTTCAGATTAACGGTCGTGTCGTTGATCTGGTTCATCTACGATGTGAGTGGCGTGTTGAGATACTATCACTCGGTAGCTGATGGTTATAGTTCTCTGTATATTCAGCGGGTATCTACAGCTCCTCGATCTTAACATTCGTGATCCCAAACCAATCACTCTACAAATCCTTCGGCTGGAACGTAGTCCTCAACCTCTTCGTACGTCCTCCCTTCCATCCATAACCCCCACTAACCCCCTTAGTACATCCCCGGCGCCTTCCTCGGCGCCTTCCTCTCCGACATCATCGGACCTAAATGGTGTCTCGTTACCGGCCTCCTCCTCCAAGCAGCACTAGGCTACATCATGGCCGGATGCTACAGATACCTCGCAACCGCACAATACGTCGCAGCCTTCACAGTCGTCTACGGTCTCTTCCTCACCTTCGGCGAGCTAGGTCCCGGCGACAACATCGGCCTTATCGCATCCAAGACCTCCGCAACAGCCATCAGAGGCCAATACTACGGTATCGCCGCCGCAATCGGAAAAGTCCCCCTCCCCTCCCCTCTCCCTCCCGCAACAGTAACTAACGAGACGTAGATTGGCGCGTTCGTTGGGACTTGGGTTTTCCCGGAAATTATTAAGCGTGCTGGGGGCGCGGATACGATTGCTGGGAATCAGGCGCCGTTTTGGGTTTCGAGTAGCTTGTGTGTGTTTTCGGCGGTTTTGGCGGTGCTTTTTATTCCCCGGATTGGGCAGGATACGATTGTGACGGAGGATTTGAGGTTTAGAGAGTATTTGCAGAGACAGGGGTGGGATGTGGGACGGTTGGGGGTGAAGGAGAGGGATGATGAGGAGATTAGTAGGGGGAGTGTGGAGGAGGGGGAGAAGGTGGGGTGAGAGGTGATGGTGGGTGAGTAATGATAGAACTGGGGTGGGTGGGTATGAACTTAATGAGACTCGAGATGGGAATGGGGAAAAATGAGATGTATTAGCTAGGATAATGAAAGTAGAAACTCTTGGCAAGAAACGTTTATGGTACTTAAGGGTGAAGTAACAGGTGATGAGAGTCACTGACAAACGAGTAAATGGAGAGCCCTTTGTTAATATCCTGCTACAGACAGTTTGATTGAATGAGCATCTACTCAAGGAGCGAGACTAGTAAAGAGTACAAACAGAAACATCCCAAAGAAATTAAGCCAGCTTGTGCTTGGTACGCAACAGCGTAACATACCGCCATCAGAACCCAAGGGGTCACAGAACTGTAATTTAACCCGCAGCCACGAAAATACCTTTCTCAACTGGCTGTAGATATCACCACATCCTCACTATGGTTATTCCTGGCACTGCCCTATATTGTACCACGGTCGATAACTAATCACTACTGCGTTATAAAGGCCAGGAAATCACTAGTGCATTCGTTAATGATTCCATCGTCATCAAAAATCACTCGCATACCAAATGGAAGAGAAATCATATATTTCTATTATCAAAACCCATGATCATCATAACCCCACAAACGCCAATCCAAAAACCCAAACCCATCCCACCCATCAAACATCCTCAACCCTCACATCACCACCCCCCTTCTCAAACCCCTCAATACTCCCAGTCTCATCATCCCCCGACTTCTCAACCCCAACACTACTCTTCCCATACCCATCCAACCTCTCCCTCTCAAACAAATTAAGATATATCGGGAACGAGAACGCAGCAATAAACCCCGCAAGCGGCACACACAATGCAAACCTCGTCGAATCCCTCGAATCCGCCACAACCCCCATCAACGGCGGGAACACAGCGCCACCACACACGGCAGCAACCAAAAACGACGCACCCCGTTTCGTATGTCGTCCCAGCCCACGCAGGGATAACGAGAATATAGTCGGGAAACAACACGACTCAAAGAACAGCACCAGACACATCAATGCAACTGCGGTATCACCACGCTGGTTCATGGCCGCGGCGCTGCAGGAGAGACATCCGGCGAGGAAGACGAGGAGGATGTGGCGGGGCTTTATGAACTTCATGCTGAAACCTGCGAGGAATCGACCGACGGCGAAGGTGCCTTGGGCTATTGAGAGGAAGTTTGAGCCTGATGCGGAGGAGAGCCCGGGTTTGGCTTCAACGACGTAGTTGATGAAGAAGCCGGCGCAGGCGCATTGAGACCCGACGTAGCAGAATTGGGCGAGGACTCCCCAGATTAGAACGTGTTGTTTCCAGATTGGGCGGGCGTCGGAGGTGGTGGCGCCTGCGGTTGTGGTGTCTTTGACTTGGAGGGCCATGTCTGCGTCGGTGATTTCGGGCTGTTGGTTTTGTTAGTGTTGTAGGGGGTGTGGGGGGGTGTGGGGGGGGGTTACGATTGGGGCGAAATAGAATACGACGGCGAGGATGAAGACGAAGATGGCGATTGCTAGGTATACCCACTGGACGCTCTGGAGTGCAGATCCGGAGACGTTCTTGAAGAAGACGTGGGATGCAAGAATGGGTGCTAGGACAGTACCCATACCCTGGACAGCTTGTGCCAGGTTCATACGCATTTCCATGTACTTTGGAGGTCCACAAACGGCAATGTAAGGGTTTGCAGCAGTCTCAAGTGTTGAGAGACCACATCCGACGATAAACATGCTGCCGCAGAAGCCGGGGAAGGATTCTTTTAGTCCTGAGGGCCAGAACATTAATGCACCGATACCGTAGATTACGAGGCCGGTCATGAAGGTTACTTTGTAGCCATAACGACGTAGGATCCAGCCGGAGAATGTCATAGGACCAATGAAGTATGCTCTATTCGGGGTCAGAAAATAGTCGATTAGGGAAGGACAAATACGAACCCGAAGTATGCACCCTGCAAACCTGAACTTTGAGCTCTGGAGATATGAAGGACTTCTTGGAAATGCTAGTTACCGTATTAGTCCATTTCCCATCAATTGAGGGAAAAAGTATACAGACCTTATTCAGTACATCCAACAATCCATAGGCAAACCCCCACAAGAAAAACAAAATCGTAACCAAAAAGACCGGAAACAGTGACTGTCTAAGTGTCAAGTGACCGGCGGCAGTGACTTCATCATCCGAGACGGTAACCTTCTGGGGCTTCTTGATGGCCATATCGAATTGGTATCTGGCTGGTTCTAGATCGCGAAGCTGGTCTCAGTAAGAAGATCCTCTTGCTTGACGTTGATAGTGGAGATTATGTTCACAATTCGGGGCCGTCGACTACTCTTTATATTCGAGCCGTCATTATTACAGTCTTATATCAAACAAGCTATAACCGGCCGGCCGGCTGGTCGCAAGGTTCACAAGTGGACATTTCTCCGAGACTGAAGCCTCAGCAAAGCGCGAACCGGCGAGATCCAAAAAGCAAATACAACAGGTTCAACGAGGACCGTGGCTAGTTTATTTCCCCGACATTTGCCCTTCGTGGGATCAGCTCGGAACTAAGTCCGACGAGCTGGAACATCTGGGGAATTTGACGCGGGGATTCAGGGTTCAAGGGTAGGTGCTGCCCCACATTCTTCCCCGACGCTGAGGGTGGCACTGTGGCGCGGATCTTTCCCCGGATTATTCCTTCCCAAGTCTTTGGCATTCAAGATTTGTGTAACCGGAACGTTCGCCGGCTAGATGTGGCAGGACTCGTACAGCATGCAAGAACATAATACCGCTTGTTTCTTTACCCGCTTCCTCTCGTCTATCTGAGGTGGTGCCTACAAGTCTAACATGGAGGCGAAATCTCGCTTTTCTAGGTCCTAGGTGGCGGGGAACATCGGGCAACTCGCCGATATTTGGAAATCATACCATATTCGTACGTAAGATAGTAGGTCTTTACCATCAGATAGTGGTGGACAATCGTGAAAGCGTTATTTTCTGATGGGAATCAGCGATTCATAGTACTGAGACCTACTGCCTCGTTTCTTGGCTATTATGCTTGCAACCGCCACGAGATGTCCGTAGATATCAACATTTTTACTTGCATGAAATCTATCCTCAAGCTGTTGCCTGAGGATTTTATCTCGCCTTTGGTTCTCATTAGTGGGAGAAAACGCCCAATTCCTCGCAACTAACTAGCCTTTTAGCTGTCCTCTGCTGTGGTGTAGGTAGTATCAAACTCAAGGTCTGGGTTCTTCCCCAGCACTTTCTCTTCCCCCTCGTTCCCTTAAGAGCTCCTTACCAGTATCTACCCGGTGTGAGGAACATTCGATCCTTATTTAGGGTTCCACTTAAAGCATCATCTACTATACTCTTCACCGCTAGCCGATCTCAACCCGCAGAACATTATCAGACAACCCAGCCGAACCGTATTCAAAAAAGGAAACCTTACCGAACGGGAAAAACCTCACAGCCGGAAAATCTTTCCTCCCCCGTCGGGTTTAAAATCCTTGGCTAGCAGCCAACTAAGACAAACATTGACGTACGTGCCGTGCCATAAAAACGCAAAGACCCAAGTGGATGTTAGAATCCCAGCAAACCCAACCAGTCAGAAGCCTGGCAACGGTAATGGCAGACATATTAGCCTTAGGAGTGAAATCTAATACCACTCGGGTAGTCTTCTCATTATCTACCTCGATCAAGCATCATGCCGTGCAAGGTAGTACCCTACTGATGTCACAGCTTAACCTCAAAACACTACCATGCAAGCTCCCGACAAAGATACGTTTATAGTGCAACTGCGGGGTATCCTAGTGCCCTACCAACGGTCGTGGGGGAGACTAGATTAGAGTATTTAGCCACACTGGGGGAGCGAAATAGCGTTCATAGTATGACCCCCACATAACCCCACATTCACGGAATACATACCGAGGTGTAGACAGCTAGGGTAGTGCGGGTTATCGAACCCTAGTCCTGGTGTGGAGGGGCTGCCATGGGCGTGGGGTAGTACATTTAGTAGAGACTGGGAATTTGTGCTCTTGTAGACTTTAGCATGGCTTAGCCGTAAGTTTATTTGGATATGAGCTCATACTGGAGAAGATAGCGAGGAGGATGCCCCCGTGTCGTGTGAATATCCATGCAGGATGGTTGGATATCGGCTCATCGCTATGATAACTTTGGTTGTATAAGAAAAAGTATGCTGAAGATATGATACCCTTCCTGATATCCCCCGTATGTGATCACTCTTCTGTTGGGTCTTAATCATTCATATTATCATAGCTCTTACAATGCACACTGTATCAACCTCTTCATAGGCTTCGATTAATCAGGGTATCCAGTACTCAGGAGCCACTTTGAACTAGAAATGCGCTACTAGGGAGTATAGTGAGCTCCCCAATCAACTAAAATATCATGTTCAAAGGAAACTCGCCCTTCCCTTCGTTCTTGTCCCTACTCCTCACAGTAATACCAACACACCCATATCCATGACACGTATAAGAAGCTAATAGTCAACTAATGCGTCATAGCTCGTGCGCAGTGCTTCGGGGCAATTGTACACCGAGGGTAGATCTATTCACAAATACTACATTCAGAGATTTTCCAAGGCCCATGAGCACCATACTCCATGAGTAGTTGGCTCTAACCCAAAGATCAACTTCATCTGACCTAGAAATCGAGACATCGGCTTCGTTAGGTAAAAATATCAAGGAGGTATTGCGTATATCTATCTATCTCTCTATCAAGGGGATATTTGGCTGACAATCTGTCAGCGTGCCCTCGAGTAAGCACCTCCCAACTACAGGTATAACTAAGTAAATAATCTTCCTCTTTAAGGAAGTTATTCTGGGATTCTAAAGTAGGGCAAGCGGATGTACGAAGGGTACACAAAAGTGATGCACATTTTCAGCAAAATACTGATTCACAACAACCACACAATTAATTGGGGTGTGTAGATTCCAATTCTAATTTGAAAAATTGAAGAAAGCTCATTTTTGCTGGTTGTACTAGTGCATGGTAGTTAGTAGTTGGTGCTCCTACATCATTTTTCACCGATGATGTATGTTTTTTTACGGGGTGGGGCTAAGTACTTCACACCCTATCCTAGTAGGTTGTATTGAGCATCAAAATCTATGTTCATTTCAGATGTTTTTTGTGACAAAATAGAGGTGTTCGGGTGGTATTTGGGCGTTGCTTAGTAGAAATGTGAATCACTTTTGTGCACCCTTCGTACAACTTCTCAAAGGAGGAAAAGTGATCTCCTTCACAGTCCTATGGTACTCAACATACTAGATGCCCTGTAACCCCCCAACGTGGCACGGCGGATTGCCTTATACCGTATAGAACTACCAGCCATCACCTAAGACACCATATAAATCCGCTAACGCAGTACATAACACCAACCAATCCCCTGTCACGCTAACAACCCCAAAACGGCGCCCTAAGTATCAATTGACCCTTTCATCCCAACGGTAAAGCCTCGGCAACAACAAACGGCCCGAACCAAGTTAGGATAGCCCAAGTGAAATTACCTCACCGAACAAGAAAGCAACTAGCTAAGACAACCATTCCCGATACCTAGCAGCCGTTTTTGGTTCCAGCCCCCCGAAAGCTACTCTAGAACTGCCTAATCCAGACTATCAGCAAAAGCTTGATAGGACTACGGCGGTAGGGATTATACGTCATCAGCCCCCACTCGGATCGTTCCTATCTCAAGAGTCGATCATGGACACCAAACTACTTGCCCAGCCTCATCCACGACGACTTTAATCCCACTACCCCAATCCCAGCCACCGCCCAAGAACCTGCCATCTCAATTATCAGCATAGTAACGTTCAGCCACCCATTATTCGCCCAGGGCTAGAGCGCCAGCGAAATACTCAGGTGCTCACTAAAAACCAGACTATCTCGATCGCACTGAACACTATCAGGCTAGGAATTTAGTTGGCCTTAGCGACTTCTAAATCTCAAGAACTCAAACACTCCATGCATAAATAGCCGCATTACTACTGTTAAGATACGAGGGAGGATTTGCGGCAGTATAAGAAAAAGGGAGAAACTTTACTTGGAGTGTAATAGAGTGGCATGGGATGATGACGCGTAGCGGTGAAAATAGAACATGAGGTCATAAGAGGGAAGAGAGATGTTTGTTTTCTTGTTTTGTTTGTGTTTTTAATATTTACCCAAACATTTACTCTACTGTGCATCTCCTATTTATGTTTTAAAAGCATCATAATCTGGTAATAAGCTCAATGAAACAAACAAACAAACGACCCCAAACATATGAAGCAACACCCAAACCTAACCCTGAGCCTCACATGACATCTCCACAGGCTTATAACTTGTTTACACAACTCTAACATGCTCCAGTTATTATACCCAACAAGTCACACAGCCTAACGGATATCGACCTACAGCACAAAGCTGAACTGCAGATATTGAACAGTAATAAAATTATTGAATTAGGAAAACGCCTGTGCTAGCCAAGTCTATATACCGACTACCTCATCACTCAGGCCTGACCCTCAGGCAAAAAAAGAAAGACAATAATAAACCAATCCCAGTCCGTGTGCATCCCATCTCGTATCCCGTTAATGCCGTTTAACTGCATTTATAACCGGGCACAGCCATTTTTAAGTGCAAATCCATAAACATCTCATCCATTTAGAATACGAGCATAGCACCCGCGAGCGCCGCCAATGGGACAATAACACCCATCCACCAACTTCCCGCCACCATCTCCCTACCCCCAATAGCCGCGCCCGCAGATCCAGTTGCCGATGCACTGCTGGAAGATGAAGACGCTGCGGAAAATGGAAGATCCTTACCGTCAGCTGGGATGTACTGGTTCGAAGCGCCATTTGTTCCCTTGGGCTTCCCTGCGCCAGATACCTATCCATTATGTCAGTGAGGTACAAAAATAGAAATGGGATCAATGGGAGAAGCAAAACGAACCATATACTGGCTAGCAGCAGAAGGCAGATCAGGAAGTGTGTTACTAGCCTGCCACACATCGGTTTCGGCCGGGCACGTGGAAGCTGGCAAATTCTGCTGGTAACCACCATCACCGGTAGGGTTTTCAGTAGCCTCATATTTCTTCTTCAGATTGTCATAGTCCACCAATTTCTCATCGTATGTACCGTTGGCTGAGACTTGGACAAGGCCAAAATTGTTGGGTTCCTGAGTAAATTCGTAAACGAGACCACCGGAGAAGACGCCGGTCATATCGCTGCTATATAACGATGTGATTTCGTCGAATACACGGGGGCTAGGAGCGTTGCAGCCAAACTCAGACAAGAAAATGGGAACAGCATAGTTGGTATAGTTTTTAACCTGTACTGAATGTTAACAACCGAAGACGGTAATGAGGGTAGTAGACCATACCTTTTGATCCCAGCCGGAAATCTCAAAAGACGACGCACTGCCACACCAAGAATAATCATTAATCTATTTCATCGCATTAGTTCCATACTCATACTCGATACGATTTCCCAGGCAACCTACCGCATAAAAGTCACCTCGTGTATCAGCATCGCCACAATTCAAATACTGAGCCATTTGCATCCTGTTCTCTGCCACGTCCGCCGCGCTGTACCCAATAGGGATAGGTCTCTTGACCTGCTTCGAAATATATTCCTTCGTATCTCTAATGACAGCCTTCACAACGGTCGCAGCACGTGTGTTATTGACAGCATTGGTGACCTCATTGGCAGCGAAGAAGCCCAAAGTGTTGGTATATTGGGCAAAGACATCAATAGTCGAGAATACATGCTGCAGATACACATCGTTGTACGATGCCATTGGGAACTCCCTGTTGATGGAGAATTTTGGTGTGTTGACATCCTACCCCAGGATGTTAGAATACTTGGCATGATGTTTGGGCCAGAGTGTGGCCTGTTTATTATATCCCAGAAATCACTCACAAGGATGAGGTAAATGCCAGCGTCAGAAAGCAACTGCATACATTTTGAGTGATCTTGCGAGTTGTCGACGGTATCTATGCCTAAATTAGTCCAACCCCAACGCAATGGGTCGAAAATAGAGGCAACATACAAACACGGATGGTATTCAGTCCCAATTCCTTCATAATGGGAATATCACGAGAGCATGAAGTGACGTTGGCTAGCGGATCACCCAGGTTTGACGAGCCACCAGGCTGGTAGTCAACACCACGGATGTAAAACTGTAATCCCCCCAATTGATTAGTAAATAGATAACCCAGAGAAACCAAACACGTGAAATGAAAACATACACGGTCATTTCCAACAAAGAAAGCGTTTCCCTTGGTGGTGACGGGCGTGGTGATTGCGGCTGATGCCAAGGTCGAGAAGGCTACCGCAGCAGCGGTAACAGTACTAAAGCTACGCATAAGGGGATATGAAGACGAAACCGATAGAATACTATGCTCTGTAGATAAACGAGTAGCGAGTGGGGTTAAAGTGGTAGGAAGAAACGAGAGAGACTTTAGGAGCTCTGAAAGAGTGATAGAGCTTGATTAGAGAAGAAGATAGATTGATGATGATAGAGAAAAGACACGATGAGAAACGAGAGAGGAAGGAGGGAGGAAGAGGGGAGAGGAAAGAGAGTGGGAGGAAAAGCAAGTGATCGAGAGGCGCAAGAAACAAGAGAGATGAATGGGGATGTTCTGAAGATTAAAAAAACCGGTCGATGGAACTCGAAAAGAAAGCAGCCCCTAGGAGGAGCGGCAGGCACAGCGGATCAAATGTGCTTGGCTGCAGCGTGCAGGGTTGCTGCCTTGCTGAGACACCCGGACGGTTATTGGCTTCCACACCTCCCATCGGAAGCGTTTAACCCCTTTAAACCACCACCTTCTAATATTATGGTTCTTTCTATTGCCCCTTGTCTACAGCGTACAATATATACCTATGGCAATTTTAGTAACTTCTGCAATCTCCAGCCCGAGATTCCCATACTCTTCCCGAGAATTGCCCGAAACTAATGTTTGAAGAGCAGGACGCAATCTCTTGGCCTTGTTCATCCCAGCCTTCTGTCTGCTCATTCCCCACGATCGTCGCGAACCTGAAACAATCAGCTGTCACCATTTCTCCGAACGTGGCTAGCGCCACTGACCGTTCATTTGCTGGGCCGTCTGACGTCGATTCTATCAATAGCCCCTGGCGTAACCAGGATGCAACCTCATATCTGCTGCATCCTACAACTCCCAAGACCACATTAAAGTACAACTCAGCGGCCAAGGCTCGGATACCAGCTTTTTCTCAAGTCATGATCGCTACCAGGTGCAATCGCGACGGGTTTTTATTCCGGGCTCTATACCAGATCGAAGTAGCGTATGAAAAGTGAATACTCATCCATCGCTTACCAGAAGTTGCCCACAATAGAGTTGCTGGGAGAAGGTCGCTTAAGCTTAAGGTCAGCAAGCTAGCTACAGGATCCATCGCTTGAAAGTTAAAAACTACAGCGTCCTGAAACGCGATTCCATTCTCACATGCGCATATGCCTCCATACCTTTCGACACTATAAGGACCGTAAATAACATCGGAGCCCCACATGGATTCAATGATAATAGAAGCATGAATGCATATCCAATAGTTGCGTCGTTCACACTTTCATACTTTCTATAAGGCATTAAATATCTGCCAATACCAGCTATGGCCACCAACTACAATGCGTACTCTACTTGCTCTGACATGGCAGTGGCTTGCCTAGCCGAGTGTAGGAAAAGAAAAAGGTGGAGCTGAAAACACCAGTGCTGTGCCCTAAACTCGCCTATGGGATCCTTCGAAGACAAACCTGACCACTCTTGCCTCTCGATCGACTTGACTCATGATGCGATTAAAACTGTAGAAGTTTGAATCAGGAAGTTCACGCAGATGTGATGATAGCAATAAGTAACCCGAGATGGGCTGAAAGTTTTCGCGGCTGATAAAACTACATAAGTGCAAACCTGAGGAGCCTCGTGAAGTGCAAATTGAAAGATCCAAGAACCGCTGCCCAGTGCATGCATAACCAACAAAGCACCCTAGACAAAAAATTTATGATACAAGTCAAGTCAGAACAGCTAGAACGTTCAAGCACAGTAGATAAGGCGCAAAAGCGTTCCCATGACATCTTAGCCGTTCCACCTCCACCCTTCACGCACTTATCGTCTTACAGGTCATAAGGGTGAGAAGAGTAGTCAGTTATGCGCATCGAAGGCCACGCCTCGAGGTTCGGTCATTGGTCTCCAATAGTCCTCAAACATCGCCTCTGATGAAAAAATACTCTTTTTTTTAGTCCCCTAGAAATATCGTTACTGAGAGTTTAGTATCTAATAGCCTGATGCCGGCCAACAAAACCTCAGGCCAGTTCTTATTAACATTGCTGCTAATATTAATAGCACTAGTCCTTTCCAGCTAAAAATAGATCTTGTACTTAGACAGCAAGATTAATGAGCTGAGGTGAGCGTTAAGAGGAGGCGGAGCGGACCACAAATAAATAATACTGTCAGAGAAAGAACTTCAATATCCCGAATTGATATTGTAGCCTCTAGGGAAATGGAAACTGAAGGATAGGTGGTTTCTAGCCTTCATCCGAACTAAGGTCCCATTTACTTTGATTCCAATGTGACTCTAGCCACCTACACCGAAGATACTATATTTAACTAGCCGCAAGGTTGCTCGCTCGACAGAATTGAGGTGGGAAGAAGATGCAGAAATAGCTATGATAAGCCTTGACAAAATCTGGAGTGAGTACTAATCTCCAAGTAGCAGCGGTGTTGATCATGAGTTCATACAGCGGTAACTTGAAAACGTTATTTTAGCCATATGTATTAATATTAATAAACATTTCTGAGATCTAACCTGCCCTTCTAGTTAGCTGGGTATCACAGGCTAGTGGATCCCCGAATATTTGACGTTAATTATAATGTCAGTGGGATGAGTGAAATATTCTGTGCCTTGTCATCTAGAGTCACATTACAGCTGCAGGCTTCCCTCCCGGGAAGGGAGTTCGCTCGGGAGAATCCTATCTAGGTCACTGACAAAAGTAGAATTTGACCAATAACTTCACTTTAACCCACACCCGGGAGTGGCTGAATTTCCATCGAAGAAAGGGCCCTCTACACCTTGGACGAAAGGAGCAGCCACCCAGTCTTTTATCAGCCAACTGGAGTCGTGATAAGTTTTACTGCAGGGAATGATCAGTATGGGGTATTATAAGAGATTTTGGTATTCTTAGTGAAATAAATGGCTAACCGCTTCCGACCCCACTACAGCTCAGCTTTGATTGTATTCAGCTCAAGCTCTCTAGAAGATATCCTTTTTAGAACAGAGTGGAGAATGTATTCGCCGAGTAACAACTGCGACACATAAGTGATTGCGTTCGGAACACGATGTTCCTGTATACACTAGGCTGTGCTTGATATATATAGCTCATTTTTGTCAGCGGCGCTGCGTAACTCTGTGGGGTATCGTGCGCAATAAAGTTGTATAGAACACAATATATATGCGCTGAAGTTGTGGAATCACTACCCAAGGGAAACGCTATAAATATACCAGGACACCTAGACCCTAAGCTTCCGAAAACGGCTTTCGCACTCCTGAAAACGGCTCCCGTAAGCCAAGACCTTATCTGCTACACCGTTAATAAACATAGTCTATCCATAAATTATATGCTTATGACTATGGTAAATATGGTGGGTGCATAGGGTGTTTATAAGAAACCCGAATGCATAGTGTGAATAGCTCTCTATTTGTGTCGACTACACAGTCAAAATCCAACTATCCCTTAGTCTAGTAAAGCTGACCCCCCCCCTGCTAGGGAAACCTATCTTGTGATTCTTATTAATAAAGTTTCAGTTAACACTGTGTTGAGGGGGGTCAGCATTTTTTACCAGACTAAGGGATAAAGCTGCACTGGTATTCTATACAGGAACTTAGGCTACAGCCATATTGCACAGCTATCTCGCGTGGGAAGTATCACTTGGAAACTACAAGATAATAAAGCACATACCTGGTTTTCCAATGTTGCTCAATACACAATTTTACCGTGTGAAGCTAGGACTTAGTAAAGTTAAGAATAGCTCACATCACATCAAATGATACTATAGAGCCAGTTTACACCGTTTCTTTATCTTTATCATGTCTACCTTTTACAATACTTTTTTACCATACAGTACAATCGCACTATATAAAGATTCGGGTTATGAAGGTATATCGATACGTATACTCGTCTTATAAGGGTATATTTCGGTCTCGACAGGGACTATTTTGGATATAATGGACCTTTTAGGCATATAACTAGAATATTTTTCTCTAAGGGTATTAAATTACTTCAATTCCACATTCCTATGGGGCGATTGTACTGTACACGTAGTGCATGTTATACTTGTCGAGTCAGACGTATCTTCCTCCACTTCCACAGTTGAATAAACTGTTCGATATTACGAATATTCTTCAATAACACAGCCGCCCCCTATAGCCTATGAATACGTTAATTAAACCGACAGACGCGGAGCTTCCGGCACCCAACGCCTAGTTCACTGTCGAAAACGATCACTCTCCCCTAATGTCACACTCACTTCTAGTCAGGGCATGCTTAACTTTATTTCTGACGAGTGGGAGTTGTAATCGAGACATTCCCCAAATTAACCAGCAAACTTTAACTTCATGTTATCTTCCTACCTTACCGGCTAATAATGCACCCCTAGAAAAATCTCTCATCACAGTAACTAACGAAAACTCTTCCACGAAATATCGATTCTAAATCCCGACCAATTAGTGATTATTGCTCAAATCCCACCTATCGATATATCTCGATGCCGGCGGCTCTTTCCCCAATAACTAGGCTCCCTACGGTGCGCAGTATGGGCTGGGCACGATACTACCCAATAACCACACCAATCACCCTATTGCGGATACATAGCAAGTTAGAAAAACACCCAGTGATCTTCCCCAACAAAGCCTCAAATTCGAACACCAGCCTAAACCTATGTTGAGCTTATTTTTTAAACCTTGAACCTCGACAAACCATCTTATCATTCTACCAAGTAAGATAGCCTCGTTTCTAAAAACGCGCACGCACATGCACTCAGAGCAACAACCAAAGCCCAAACTACGAGTCATTCGATGATTTCACTGGATTAGATGTTATAACACTGCTCCCGATACAAGAAATGTATAACCACATATTCTTTACGTCTGGGGTACTAAGATTGATTTGATCCCTAACCCTTAGATAATCCTAGGGGGACAATAGTGGTGATGTCCCGGAGACCCTACAGAAGACATGAGTGTGAGTTACGTACCAAGCCATTACGAAGTGGGAGTGGGCGAGAACCCACACAGCGATTTTTCAATCGAAAACACCCACCAAACATCCATATATACCCATCTACTCTCCGGCCACAAATCCCAGAGTCTATATAATATACAGTCACAGAACCCAGCCACACAAACGCAAACGATACACACACAAGTACCACAGGAGCCCAGCCATCTCCGAGAACGACATAAGGAGCTCCTAGCCATGAAGTAAATGCAACCAATGGAAACTACGTACGCAAGCACGGTACGCGGCGACCTCCGGCCCAATCCCTGAATCATATAATCATAGCCTTGACAAACCATTGGGGGTATGCTCTTACCGGTATTCCGAGATCAACACTCGCCAGTTGGGGCCAATCAGAGTTTCTGGGGACTAGATGGGTGACTGTAGATGGTTACTATACATGATAAATGATCATCAACTCTAATGGATTGGTCTCGTTTGAGCCTCAGTCATAGTTTGATCAAAGGTAGGTCGAACCAGAGGCTTAAACTATCGAGTTCGTTTCGGAACCAGGTTCAAGCTGAAAACATGGAAAGTAGCTAAATGATGAATACATACCAGCCAGGCTAATTCGAAATACTACATGTAGCCACGTGCACTACTGCTCTAGTACTAAGCTCCATCTCAAGGATATGATCTCTTAAACAGCCTAGCTCTCTTCCTTACCTTTTTCAACCCCCAGATAGTACCAACTACCACTTTCTATAACCAATAAAAGATCTAACATATGTTAGAAAAGAAGCGTCCCGTTTGGAGTTCGCACCCTGAACATATACTCGACGGAAATTTTAGTATTCGGGTGCCCAAAACCCTAACCCACGCCCATGGCGTATTCTCTAGCTCACTGACATTTATTTAGCCCTCCATACGAGACTGAGTCAGGCCTAGACGCGGGTTGGGGTTTCTAAGCCATCCGAATACTTTAATTTCCGTCGAGTAAAATACTGTAGATTTTCTGTTCTTTGGCCTCGTGACGACGGACGTCCTCTGAAGTACTATAAATACATTTGCAAATAAATCTAGATAGGAAAGTACTTTACATTCGGAAACTCCCAAAGATGGAACTGTTGCCACACCGTCTATACACCAAACAGCGGCTCAAAATGACATCGAAATATACGACCTCCAGATCAAGGAGGGGATCTAAGGGAGTGAACCTTAAATACTATAAAACTAAAGTAAACCTCCGAAAGATCACTGCTGTACATGAAACCTTCTCCAGGATCTTTTTTACCTTGGCCTTACCTTTCCCTACCCACCACTCATAAATCTAATCCTGCACAGCCGACCCAATCCATAACTTTAGTCTACCACCAGTTCCACCAATCCGCTTGCCGCTCGGAGGTCTACTCCCATTCGTCAGGCACACCACACCCACTAAAAACAGAGTACCAGGTATGAAAGATTAGAAACCGCCCTCCAGCATTAAACCACAGCCTTTAAAGCGACACGACTATCAAACTTTCAAGACACCATTTATTATATCCCCGCAGATACCCACACGCGTACGTAATATTTAAAACGGCACAAAGCGGTTAGTGAGGGGGGGTCTTTAAGCGGGGCTTATCGGAATCACTCGGAATCACTCGCTTGATCATCAAGCCAATAGGTGATGACGATAATGTAAACATGTTTCTATTCGCGGATACATCCGACGACGGTGATCATGATTTTCGACCATCCCTGACTTTCGCGATTAGTGGGAACAGTCTCAGGCCACCTGCCTGCAGTTTTATGGCCCGGGCCGGATAACGTGTTACATAGCTGGCTACCTAGTTCAACACTCAAGTGAGGCGGTGATCTGAAAAACAGTACGAGTGCGATGCTGGTGAGGATCAGAGCAATAGCATGATATTGGGAGTAATCGGTCGTTGATAAAGCCCAGCTTTGTACTCACCGATAATGGGATGAGGTGGGGTTGTGGTTGTTTCCAATACACCTAAGCATGAAAGTGGGGTTAATTGTGGCTGTGGATGCGACTAAAGGTCCACGGAGCGGCTATGTACACGAAACTCAATCGAGGTTTCTGACCTGACACGAGTGAGGCACGGATACCCGCACGCTTGACAGATCTCCGATGTCTCCTAGTGGCGTAGCACGGCAGACAGAACCGGTAATAAGCGATATGCTATAAAGCTGTTTTAGTTGTCAAGAGAGTGGCACAGTGGCTTCTAGTCCTTTTGTGTGGCTGTTTAGCTGTGCTGGAACTTATTTTCGTGGCGAATTTTTTCCTCATGCTGTTTTGGGGTTACGCTAGAAAACTCGATATTGTTTGCCGCTAGAGATGCAAACAGTTTATTAAACTGTGTTTTCGCTGCATAAATTGGTCGCCAAGACAACGGTGGGGACAGTACATAGTAGTTGCTGGTGGATCCGGATATGTTATCGGCAATGGCGAACAGACCAAACCAGAAATGATCCATAGCTATTCGTGATTAAATCTATGATGGATCTCGATGTTGATATTCGCTGTCCAAAAACAACCCTTTATCAGCTGTAAAGAAAATTTGATACTTCATGTGTTATCACTCGACAGGGAAAAAGAGATAATTTATCCGGCAGTGTAACTACCTATCGGACGAACACAACACTCTTAACGAGACACCCACGAGCTAGAGAGGCTGGAGAGTTTTATAAGTTGCGACTCTTTACAGTATGTTTAATACGGTGGATTTATCACCACACCCAAACCGGATGAATTCAATTGCTAACATTTAGCTCGGGTCTTTAAGTGGACTATACGGTACGAAAGACGGGGGCGTTGGTTACCTATTATACCTGCACCATCCTCTGAACACGATGCAAAACCAAACCAGCATTGCCGAGGCCCCACACTGATGCCGGCCAACCCCGCATTTTCTAGAACTTCCACCTCCTACTCAATCCCACAGAACTGAATCCATTCTTAAGCTTGATCACGAGACACCATCCCTCTGCATACCCAGATATCCGCAACGCAATAGTAACGTAATACCAAAGCCCCAGCCAAGAATACACAAAAGTAAGCACAGTGGTTCAGCCCTGCCGCATTCCACCCTGTCATCAACGTCCAAAACACATGAAATATGCATAGCTGATCCCATCACGACGAAGAAACATATGCATTGTGGCATCGAGATCGCAGTAGATCGATCCATGCATGTAAGACAGGGGAGCAGAAAAACAACAAAGAAAGCGAGCAGGAAATTATCCGGGGGTGGGACGGGAATTTTTTCTTTCGAGAGAGAAAAAAAAAACTAGGTTGTATGTCACACAGATGTACCTGGGTCATGATGCTGCTGCCCGGTCAGATCGAAACTGCGTTCCCAGGTAATGACCCTGGGAGTTGGGCTTTGTGGTGGACTTGGTTTCATTGGGATTTCGGAGAATTGATTTATCGGTATCAAAGTTTAGGTCAGAGAGAAGTCTATGCTGTCTGAACCCTTTCTCATATTGATTTGAGACAATCTAATTTATTCAATTCGCTTAGACACTTCTCGCAGATACAACTATCTTCTGACCTTCATACTTTGCGACTATTTTGTCTATAGTCCGTGACATCTCGGCAGAAGATTGAAGCTTGGCTGTCGTGAGAAAAAGCAAAAAAGGAAGGAAAGAAAAAAAAACCAGGAAGAACGATGATCCGAAAAGCTGCGGAATAAGAAAATTTGACTTTCAAGACAACAAATTTCCCGATTAATCGCGGACCCTACGTCATTTACACGACAGACAAGCCCACAGAAGGAAAACCTGTACAGAAGCCTGTAGAAGGCCACTCCAGCATTGCTTGACTTTCGGTGTCGGCACATCAACAAATGAGTGCCGCTCGGGAATGCAGGCAAATTCGTCGGGCCAGGTAAAGTGTACAGCACCGACAACTTCATGCAGTGTTCGCTGGTTTACCCACCACATGGGTTTTCTAGGGATTTTCATATGCTCAAATTCAGATATTAGACATCGCAGCTGCCTAACTGTTGTCACGCACGCGGCGGCTACGGATTGGTGGGTGATGGATAAACTCAAGTCTTTTTTTTTTCTTCATTCTATTGTTGAAGAACTATGGTGTCAGGGAAGGAGGACTCAACTTATGGGAGTCAGCAGCCACCTACCCAACAAATCCATACACTACATGGTTGTACCTGCGCTGGGCTGTGCGCACCCGCAACAAGCCGGAGTTTCGGGAGAGACAGATAGGCAAGGAGGCATCACCGAATCATGCGAAAGGCGTGCGACAAGAAAGACAGAAATTCTGGCCTGTTTTTTTTTTTCTTCTTGCTTTTTTTCTTCTCGCCTCGTTTGAAGGTCAAATGGTTGGCCGCGGCGGAAACATCGTTGTATGAGGGGTTATTTTGTTGTCGCAGAGCAGAGCGCCTAGAGGCATTTCTTCTTAAGTTTCGTTCCCGACGGGTCGGGCCTGTATAGCATCGGGATACCTGAGGGAAGCGAGGCTGAGAATTGAAGATGTTTAGAACACGCCGAAAACAAAGGCTGGATGGATGGATGGATGTACGGATCATCCCGTCGCATCCAAGAGGAGTTTATTTCGATCCCTCGGGTTTACGGACTAACCCTCGGCATGGGGGAGAAACAGGTATCTATGGGGTTGTGTGGCACAGGGGCAGCACAAGGGGGGCGTGGGGGAATCGTTCGGACATCGGAGGGGCTCGAATTCAGAAAGTATATCCCCTAGCCTTATCACTACAGTACATATCTGACCGGAGGAGGAGGAGGTCTTCGGTGTCATCTTCTTGCTGCTTATTTAGCTGACCTGGGACCGGTCGTCCGTTGTAAATAAAAATAATACTGGAGCTACTCTACATGTACCACCAGGAAGATGCACTTCGCGGGGAACTGCCTGCTGCTGCTCTTCTGACGTGCTGACAGTCAACTTGCCATGCAGAGACTGTTCTTCCTTTCTCCTCTTCCACCGACTGGCATGCACGGTAATCAGTTTCCGGTACCCGGATGAGCAGGTCCGATTTTAGAGATACAAAAGTGGTAGTTGCAGCGAAATCACAGACATGAATTCTATGTACCAGCCATACCCTACCCCCAAAGCACATGTAGCTGGAAGTACCCATCTCTACTTGAATAGGTAAAATCAAAGAGTCACATAGACGAAGCGATGGGATAGGCAAAATACGCAGGGGAAATCTCTGTATTATCCAACCCCATTCTCCGTTTCGCTGGTCGGGTTTTATGCGGTTTCATAGGGTTTCGGTTTCTGGATGTGGAGGGGCGTGGGTACGTAGCGGTTGGTTGGATGCGAGGTGAGGTGTTCTGTGAGAGAGGAAGAGGTGAACTGAGGAAAATCGGTGCTAGTTGGGGCGTGATACACATGGTTTTATTCTGTCTCTCGGCATCGTTGATTTTTAAAGTCAATTGAAAACACTAAATGTATAGACGGTGCTGGTGAGAGAATTGGCAGCGTGATGTTTATGTATGAAAGCAAGGAGTAGGCGCTCGGAGGGCGTTATTTATTCCGGGCACAGGTTTGATTTGTGCTGAAAACCACGGTTCAGTTCAGTTCCGGTTTTTTCGTTGGCATTCCGCCAGGCTGGCCCAGTCCGAAAGCGCCCAGTCTAGTCCAGATCAGTCCAACCACCAGCACCAAAAATAAAGAAGTGCAGTTGGCTCCCCAAAACACTCTGCCCGCTCTCCCCTTCTTCGTCCCAGCCCTTTCTTCCTATCGTTTGCACCCCAAGAGCAGAGCCCGACTAAAGCCTCTCTTTCCTCTCGTCCACCACCTGACTTCGAGAGAAGAACCCCTCTTGCCTCCTGTCTCTCTCTGCCTCCACTCCTCCCTCCTCACCTCGCTCTCTCCAGAAATCCCTCTTTTCATCCTTCTCCCCTGTGTCTTATAGCCGCGTCATCCGAGCCGACGGTTTTATTGCTCGATCGGAGTTTCTCATCTATCTTGCCACCGAAAAAAAACCATCTTCAATCAAATAATCTCCAACTGGTACGTTCGACAGCCTCGTCTCCTCAGTGTGTGCTCTTCCTTGTCCCGTTTTGGCCGTTGTAACATTGGTGGTTCCTGCGGGCATCTTCTCTTGGCTTGGCTAGGCTGCGGAGAAAGGAGGCGGCTAGTGCGTGTTGAGTGAGGAGGGCTGAGGAAGCATTTGACTAACATACACCGTCAGATTTCATCAACAAGGCTACCCATCATCAGCCCTTCTCCATAGAAACAACTCAGTACGCACCCCCTCCTCCTCTCCTTCTTCCTCTCCTCCTCCCCCAGCCTTCTTCCCAGCTTCTCCTCTTACTACCCTCACTTATTTGCGCGTCTCTGCTCGGTGACTGTCAAAGACTTCATCTAACATTCATCTCTGGCATCACCTTAGCATCGTCAAAGCCATCATATAGAAGAAGAAGAAAAAGTCACAGCATTAACGTGACTCAAAATGACGACCATGGTATGCTCTCCTCAATTTCCTTTGTTTTCAGGAATAAAACCTAGTTTGGCGAACAAGGGGTGGTTGTAAATAGTCTCTATTATTAATCAGTAAACAATTCTAACACCTGGGGATCATCAGGATTTGAGGGTCGGAAATAAGTATCGTATCGGTAGAAAAATTGGAAGCGGTAGTTTTGGGGACATTTATCTTGGTGAGCTGATGACACATTAACCTCCCCATGTCTCTAGCTCATGGGGCTAACTATCGTCAGGAACCAATATCATTTCTGGAGAGGAAATCGCTATTAAGCTCGAGTCCGTAAAGGCAAAGCACCCTCAGCTAGAATATGAGGCCAGAGTTTACAAGTCTCTGGCCGGCGGTGTTGGAATCCCCTTCGTTCGCTGGTTCGGAACGGAGTGTGACTACAACGCTATGGTCCTTGATCTTCTTGGTCCCAGTTTGGAAGATCTATTCAACTTTTGTAATAGAAAGTTCTCGCTCAAGACCGTGTTGCTCTTGGCAGACCAACTGGTACATTTCCTCTGGCAGTATCATTTTATGCAATTTCTAACATTCGTGAATAGATTTCACGCATCGAGTATATCCATGCCAAGTCATTTATCCACCGTGATATTAAGCCCGACAACTTTCTCATGGGTATCGGAAAGCGTGGCAACCAGGTTAACGTCATCGACTTCGGTCTCGCAAAGAAATATCGTGACCCTAAGACCCATTTCCACATCCCATACCGTGAAAATAAAAACTTGACGGGTACCGCAAGATACGCGTCTATTAATACTCATTTGGGAGTTGGTACGTATCACCTTTTCAACATAGTTTGATATAGCTGACTAATATATTGTAGAGCAATCCCGCCGTGATGATATGGAGTCGCTCGGATATGTCATGCTCTACTTTTGCCGCGGCTCCCTTCCTTGGCAGGGCCTGAAGGCAGCTACAAAGAAGCAGAAATATGACCGTATCATGGAAAAGAAGATGACCACCCCTACCGAGGTCCTTTGCCGTGGCTTCCCTAACGAGTTTGCCATCTACCTCAATTATACTCGCTCATTGAGGTTCGATGACAAGCCCGATTACTCTTACCTCCGCAAGATCTTTAGGGACTTGTTCGTAAGGGAAGGATTCCAGTACGATTATGTCTTTGACTGGACCGTATACAAATACGTAGGTTTTGCTCTTCATGACTTCTATTATAAATGGACGTGAATTAATTTGAATGGGGGCTTTCCCATGTTGAATATCTAGCAGCAAAAGAACGCCCAAGCTATTGCCCAGGCTGCCGGTGGACAGCAAGCCCCGCAGCAGGAAGACAACGATGATGTGAAAGATCCCTCGAAGCAACGTGCTACTCGCACCAACGCTGCAACCGCTGGGCACCCTACTCCCCAAGCCTCAGTCAAGCCTGCCGGCATTGTTAGCGGCACAAGGAGAAAGGTCATTGATAGGAGTGACTCCATGGGAGCTGGTGCCCCTGGTACTATGGATACTACTCGCGGACTGAGTGGATCCGATAGGATGTGAGATTTTCTTGGCTTTTGTTAGTAGACAAACAAATACTAACAGATATAGGCTGCGTTCTGCTTCTAAGGGTGCTCAAGCAGGCTCAGGCCCTGGTTTCGCTGCTCCGACCGGAGGATACCGTGTCAACAAGCGAGACGATCAGCCCGGTGGCTCTGGCGCCCAACAGTGGTACTGAGTGAGATTATAAATATCCCGGCCCGCCTTCATATTAAATTTGTCTAAAACTTGTCGTTCGGCAAGCATAAATTGTTTTTTTCTTACGGAGGGGAAGTGTCAGTTTTCGAGTCTTGAATCCTGTGTGCGTGTGTGTGCTCTCTGGGAAGGTCTCGCGGTGTCCTCATTCGTTGGGTGTTGATTTCATATTTTCTTATCAATTCTTATGTTCATTTTTTTCCCCCTCCTGTTTTGCGGTTCTTTTTCGTTGTTCATCCTCTCCTCTTACCCCATCCTTGAAAGTCTTGGTTGAATCGTTTGTCTGATTTCTTCGACGAACATTGGGAAACTGAGGCCGATTACCTGATCAACAACACGACTGTCTAATTTCGTTCTATGCGTCTTCGTCAACTACTACTACATCCTTTCAACGGATTTGATCGGTGTAGGATTGGAGCTCGTGGGATGGAGAACTAGACAGATCGCTACGGCTTTTGTCTTGCTTCTTGTTTGATACGGTTTTTCTTTTTTTGGGATCGGCGGCATTATTCTTCCATATCAGCATCGTTCTCGGTCAGCACCGGCAGATGGAGTTTTTACGGTATGAGAATTGGTGCGTACGAAATAATGGGTGGCGGTTGTCTGGCGGGGTGCAGTTGTCGAGCAGCAAGGGAGGGTAGTCACCTGAGTTCATTTGTTATGTTTTGCTTTACCTGGACGGCTTGACCGGACGGCTCGTCAAGGGAGAAAAGGGGCATCGCGTTGACAGTTGTATCTCGGCTTTTTCTTTCTTTCTTTCCACGCACACACGCTCGAATACACACGGAAGGAGGGTTCAAATTGGAAATAGCTTGGTTTTCTCTTGTCTTGCTTGACTCTTAGGGTCTGGGCTGAATTGGGGTTTCTTTCTTTCTTTACTTTACATCATGCTCTTTTTGTTTTCTTTCCCAGAATTCTTGGGATTTCGCCTGTATGCTTGTGCTCTTCGGGTTTCTTTTCTTATTTATCTTTTCTGCTTTGATTTTACCTCTTTTTCGGTGGTTCTGAGCTATTTTTGATCTGTTTCAGGACTGAAACAGGAGTTTGGAACGGAAATAAGGTCTGACATCGAGATTTACGGGAATTGTGTCAGCCCTTTGATGGATAGAGCGAAGGGAAATAGTTGGATAAAGCTTTAGCGGTAAGAGGTGAGAGGGGCAAAGGGGATGGGTGGTAGGATCCACTGAGAAAGGGCGGCTTCCGGGGTGGCTTTTCTCATATGTTTCTTATTATTCTGTCTTTTGCGTCAGGTTCGTCATAATGAGTGGGGTGAGTTTCTGAAGGGAGATGGGCCGCGCGGAATTGAGTCTTATTTCTATCACTTCGCTGTCTTTATCGCTTTCTCTATACTGCTTTTTTACTTCCTTTGCAGGATAGGAGAAGCACTAGCTATGATGGATTTAGGGCGGGGTAGAGTTGGGTGAGTGATGGGGGATGAAGCAGGTCCTGTATCTTGTGTTAGCAATAGTCAAGATGGCGGGACTACTGTTATCTAAAAAAAAACTAGAAAAAGGGAATACCGATGGATTTCCAGCATGATAGTCTTTCTTGAGCTTTAAATACCGTAGTTTATTGTGAGCCTGTTCGCTTGGTGAACTGTAACATCTCGTAAAAACATTTTTCTATCACTATAGCACCTTCCCTCTACCGTAATTTTGGAGCAAGCCCTATCACAAATTATTTATTTTTCATGGACTACCGTAAACACTCGAAAAATTCGTTATCCACGTGGTAGGGTTAGGCGAGAGCAGCTCTACGGTTTTTGAAGTTGCAATTGGAGCTTCCTTTGAATAGCTACTCGTTGTTCTATAGTGGTGACCAAAACCAAAATAGCTTACTACATGGATTGTGGGGGTAACGAATTTTTCGAGTTTTTACGGTACTTCTGCGCTATTTCGTAGATCTCACTTGAAAATTTTCTCACAGGATACTTCACGAGGTGTCTAGAGCTAGAATATCTGGACACGTGGGTGACGCGTGGGGCATCCACGTTGTTAAACTCAGTAGCACATCACGACCGTCAAAGCCATGACAAGTCATCGAACAACTTCAAATACCCCGATCACCTCTTTCATATTTAGATGGTGCCCGCCTTTATCTTAATCCCTTCGCTTCCCTCCTCTATATCGGTCTAAATCGATTGCCAATTTTTGTCAAATCGGTGCGGGATTTTCAACCTCTAACACACCAATCAGAACTGTCGATCTAGATCTTGTGGCAGTTTTTCGTTCTCCAATGGGGCACTGTGATGAGCGAGGTTTTGTGGGTAGAGGCGATGTAGAGTGGGGATTGGTCTCATTGTCAGGCTGATGTGCCTTCGGGGGAATCCGATATCTGTGATCCCTGGTGATTACGAGATGGAGAATTGCTTCTTTTTGAGGTGGGATTTGGGGTACTGTGGTGACTTGGGAGACTTTTTGGTGATGGCCTCGAGGGAGGGTTGTGGTTTGGGATGTGAGGGGGGTTTTAGTAGTTAGGCTTAAAGGGAAGGGGATGTAGATTATCCCATGGATTGTAACTATGCAAATCTTTGGGAGCTCTCCTTCTTTCGTCTACCACACCTTCAACACCCCCACTTGCCCCTACCCCATAGCATAGGATGTAAATCTCAGAGCTGGAGGATGTTTTTAATCCTCTTAGAATTTTTCCTCACTGCAAAACAGCTCCCAGAAGCTAGGGGAACATGGAGATGTGACCTATAAAACTAGCTCTAGGAATGCAACAGCCTTTCTCACTAATAATTTGCCGCTGTTTAATTTGCACCCACTTTTGCACACAAATTTCGACTTTTGGAGACCAAGATAATTGTAATAAATTGCAGCTCTTTTTAGATCATCTAATTTGCTTACTTTCTCTAGAATTTATACTTTGATATTGTGTCTCTACTGTAAGGTGGGGTCAGAGCTTTCCCTTTTTAGTGGGGATTCATTCAAAATGCGCCAAGCTTGTGATCTAACAAGTGCTACCAACTGAAAACACATCACATAGAATATCCAGTGAGATAGGGACAACTGCTGGGCTGTGAGCATTCTCTCATAATTCTTCCTGATTTTAATAGGCTTGTTGTGGCTCTAGAGGCTGTGATGGGCAGGTCTCAAATTCGCACGGTTTTTCGTGCGAATCTCGTTACGGTCCATGGGATAGTTCTTTGAAGGTTAGGTTTTGGCTTCTTTTTAAGATGTGCAGCTGGATGCTGTTCGGGTCGTAATGAGGGGATTTTAGAGCCGACTGATTCTTATAGGAATTGCAAAGGATAGCTATTAGCCCGTATCGTCTGCTCTTTATTACGAACTTGCCCGTTGTTACTGTTTTCGTCTTTGCCCCTGTTAATATTCGCGTAAATTCCACGACATGAATCTTGGGCCCGTTCAGGAAACTAGATAAATATCCCAATGTTCTTGGCTTTAGGTGTCCTAGCTTGTCAGGACCGGTGGTTTTTTTCCTTTTTGGCCGCCGATAGTCTAAGCGTGTTGTGTGCTGCTGCGGTCATAGGGCTAAATCCAGCGATGTGGGTGATATCTCATGGATAAGTGTGGACAGCTGTCTCTAGAGCTTAGTATATCGATTGAGTAGTAAACTCGATATTGAGATTCAGATCTTGTTTACCTTGACGCATCTATAATAAATCCCCTCTTCTCAGGGTCCTCTCCATCACCTTATTCACACTAATGCCACTGCCATCTAAACCAAGCATCCAAGTCCCTGCCAAAACTGATATTATTGGTAGCGTTGCAGATGGCCTATCTATAGGCTTTAGATAATTCTGAAAAAATCCAGGGTGATAGGTTTCATCGCCTCTGCGTGATCTCTAGGACTTGTTGGGGGCTATGCGCATATAACTGTAAGGAGGAGGAAGCAAAGCCCACAACTGATCGGCTGCTTCATCAAGTACATCAGCAAAGCCTGGGAGGTCGCGTGGGATTGTAGCCTTAGGTAGCTGGTATTAGTGAATCTAGGTATGTGGTCAGTCGAAAGTAGCGGTGGATGGAGTTGACCTGTGAGGGTTGGAGATGAGGATAGTTGACTACTGAAAGCGCCATAAGTTTACTTCCAAAGGCAAACTGAGCTGGGTGCAAGACCAATGGAGTGTAGATGTCATTCTGCCATGATTACTAGCCCAAGCCAAACTCATCGGGGTCTGATATATGATTAGACGAGGGATAGACCCAAGTGATGTCATTTTAGGGCTTCGTATGTGGTCCCGGCGGGTCTTCTTTTAGTAAGATTGTTATCTACCGATCATCGCTCAGCACTCGCACTCCTACAAGGCACTTAGGTCACCTCGGGCTACAGTATCTTCTATCTACACCAAGAGTCTAGAAAGTCACACCCTGCCACTCTAATTTGGTTTATTGGGTGGTCCTGTTATGCATAGTGGGCGCGGAGCAAATATACTTGATAACCCTTTAGCCCAGCTGACTGAAGCCTGCCTTTAATTTCCCCCAAATTTTGTTGCTCGAGAACAGCGCTCATGAACCGCTTTAGGTATCGGTTTATCTGCGGGCTACTTTGCTTCGGTGTTTAAACTGTCCGAACTACCCGCGCCCATAATAAACTTACTGTCATCCTCTAGTGAATAGCTGTGGCTGAGAAGAGCAATGTCAGATTCGGTCTCGTCAGCACAACTTCCGGCGCGAAGTCGGGGATTTACATCTCCGAGGGAGAGAAATTTGTAAGTTCTCGTTGTTTCGTTTCTTCTTGGTTCGATTGTGGCTCATCGCTTACGAGGCATATGCGAGTCATATTTGTCAGCATCCGACACCATGTATTGGCGCCTACCTTTATGTATTTGAAGGAAGCAATAGATTACTCGCTTCATATGACGTATATCTACCTCGGTATCGCTGGATATCGCTAGATGAGCGAATTTTCATCTTATGTTGGTGTCTAGTTTCGTTCTAGAAATATGGTGGGTGTTCCACCTACTGCATCGCTTCAGGGTTTCTTTGTGGAACGTCAATGATATCCTCTACACTTTGATACAATATAGGGAATAGGTACCGAGCACATGTTTATTCCACGACAGGCTTGTCTTAGAAATCCCATACGAGCTCTATCATAAACCTGCAATAAGAGTAATCATATTGGCGGCGGATTTTTAAGATCCTGCTGTCGCATGTGCGAAGTCTGACAACAGGCCGTCAACGAAAAAGCCCAAGCCTTCGTTGATAGCTATGCCCCGCTCCCGATGGTCAGAATTAAATTGTGTTTTTAAATTTGACGCGGGAATATTCTAGTGCGTTCTTGGATATTCGTTTATTGATTCGTCTGAGCGGTTTTTTGGGTTAACCTAATTTTCGCCCGCGGTGTGGCAATTCTCCTGCCTAGTATAGTTAGCCAATCAATGTACAGAAGCTTGAAGATTAGGTGTATTTTGCTTTTGGGAATGTAGAGAGATGAAGATGGAGTATTGGTGATACCATGGTTTTTTCAAGACTCAGTGCAAAGATTGGTAGCCTGTATTTGAATAGCGATATTGCAAACCTTGAAGGAACCGTCATTTCCGAAAGGCACTAACTAAAAGTACCTGTTTTTGTCGCCACTAGATTTCTGAATGGTAAAACACCCCTTGTAAACGAACATGCATTCCAGCATCCACTATGCCGGTTCTTTCTAGGTTTACGGTTACTGAACGGGCTCAAATTAAGGTTTATGACACCTGGATCTGCCTTGATTCGTTGCTTCGAGATTGAGGTCCCCGAGACGGCAGGTTTCTGAGAATAAGGAGTGTCGAGATACACGGTAGGTAATTTGTGTTCAATACGACGCCTCAGGGAGTTGGTAAAAAGTAAATATTGGAGACGAAGAAAAAAGAAGGGTAGGACGGGCGTTTGCCTATGGGATACAAAGTCGAATGATAGTGGCAAGATTATATATATACTAGGGGCTGAATGCGAAGACGGGACAACGGGTGCAGTCCATCGTTTGGATTCGCTATGGAAATGGTGTGAGGCCTGTGCTATTGCATCTTCATACCTCCGATCCTAGTAACTGGCATGTGAGGCCGTCTTTCAGGGAGCTAACTCACATATGGAATGTGGGTCTTCTCTGGTATTTGCCACAAATGCGTGTGGGGGCTAAGGTCTCTTGGCTTTGAGAAGGGATCCTGAAACGCAAGATACTCATTTCACACAATCAGGAAATCTCCTCGTTAGCCTGAGGATCGAATAGATCACGATCTATCGCCGGTCCTGTACAACCCTTATTTCGGACTGGCTGAGGAAGGCCAATAGAAAATTGCTCGGCCTAGTAGATATCAGTACTACCTAGGTATGATACGAGATCGAGAGCCTGTTACGTATGGCGCAAAATTTCAAGATGGCCCTCACGATCAAGAACTTGCTAGGATGTAAGGTATTCATCAAATACATCTGTCTCACCACCAAGGTGGTTCGGCACATCCAGATAGGCTGCCAACTTCAAGCAAGAATTCCCGACTAAAAGAAATATAGGTTCAACTCGAGACGAAAAGGCTATCTAACCCGTCTCTGTTAATCTACTAAAGGACGTGGCGATACTCAGAACTGGGGTTGACATGGAACTAGCGAATATCATACTGCATTTGTGCGGTGTGTCGGATGGGGGCGAGTTTGAAAAGGGCCGCTATAGCCTTAAATCTTTGCGCTTAAATTGACAGGGCGTGAATCACCAGACGGTATCGATACCTATTCAATATTTTACGCCAGGTGGGGTAATTTTCGAGTTCTCCTGAAAAGACACGTTTTGGGACCAGAGATCACTTCCTCAACGCCATCTGCACGAAAGCTTATGCTGCTTTCACTGTAAGTTTAACCTGCCGTTCAGCCATTTACTATACGGTTATATGCAGGGGGAAAATCCTTGGGCACATGTATGTCTAAGGGACCGGTAAAAGCTTGGTTTGGCGGTGGAGAACTACGAATGGGGTTACATAAACCTGAGCCAGAAAATCATGCAATGCGAAATAGGAGGATACATCTAGTTCTAATGAATCAGTTCATATACACGTATTCTTCATCTGCTAATACGTGTAGTATCACTCGAGCACCCATATGTGCTAAGCCGCTCTTATGCACCTGTATAGATCTAAGATATCTCAACCTAAAGTAAAATATTATGTGAACGACGAAAAAAAGGTCGTTAAAACAAAAGTATGTTCGTAACGATACACGCGTAGCGTTTTCGTTTAGATCCGGTGAAGAAGTGACGTTGACTCGTGACGCGGCTCAAGCCCCACTAAACCTCACCTTAAACTAAGTTTACCCCGCCAAAACAGTCAACAAACCATCACCACCAATAGCTAGCAGAAATAATCACGAGAGAGGGCAAAATGGACATGAATATGCCAGTAAACGTTCCGATAGATGATCCAAATGCTGATACTGAATGGTTTGCTCCCTTCAGCCTGCACACGGGGTTGTGCTAACTTCCCACGTTACAGGAACGATATCCTCCGAAAACATGGCGTCATTCCCGAAAAGCCTCCTTCCCCAACTCCCATTATCGAGGAAGCTATCCTTGAAGCACGAAGACTAGCCCACGAAAACAGGCTCGAGGGGAAAGATCTAGACGAGCTCGATGAATTGGAAGATGAAGAAGATGAGGAGTTTTTAGCTATTTACAGGTAAGCCGAACTTCTCTATCTAAACCATTCGCCATTTTTAACACCCTTTTTTTCGGTAGACAAAAGCGACTAGCTGAACTCTCAACGATTTCTCAAAAGTCAGTCCACGGCCGTGTCTATCCTCTGCAAAAAATCGACTATGCCCGCGACGTCACAGCAGCCTCAAAAGGTGTTGCTGTTCTTGTATTCTTGTCTTCTGGGAACTCTGCAAATACCGAGTCTAGGCTGTTGGCCGAGCTGTGGAGACGGGTGGCTGAAAAATATGGGGATGTTAAATTTTGCCAAATCAAGGGTGATATGTGCATCGAAGGCTATCCGGAACGGAATTGTCCAACAATCTTAGTGTATAAAAACGAGGATATCGTGAAGCAGATAGTGACCTTGGCAGAGCTTGGAGGAACAGGCACAAGATTTGAGGGTTCGTTTCCCTGGCTCTCATCTCGCCTAGAAACACCAGCGGAGCGAACAATACTGATACCAAACTAGATATCGAGAAACTTCTCGTTGAGGTGGGCGCAATCAAAGATAACGACCAGCGCCTGCGACGAAGAAATCCTGAGGATGAGGATGAGGATGACGGCAACACCCGTAGGACACGGATACAATCTGGTAATCGGAAAGCACAAGTTGAGGATGATGATGACGATTGGGATTAAAGGACTTGGGTTGTTTGGTTCACTATCACGGTATGGAGAAGGTTGAGCAAGGCGGCTCCGCCCCTAAATAGATCACATTATTTCTGATTTCTACATTGGGTAATTACGGAGTAATTATATCAAAGCCAAAATTTTCAGGTTTCCTTGATATCAGTAAACTCTACGTTAGGGGCGAGGATCCAGCCCAGCCCTATGAGCCATATTACGCCTTCTGTTTGATTTATGCGTGTACCACCTTTCACATGACCAAGATACGCTATAGAAGCTTATCTATTATGGCGATCAGCCGCTGTCGCCCATGGGTGACTCTGTATTTGTCAAGGAAGAACACCTATGAGATGCATTGAGACGATGCTTAGTGTGTTGGTAAGGCGGTTTCCACCAGATCAAGATCACTGCCAAGCATTAATACTGCACAAGACATGTTCTTACCCTGCATCGACACGTCTTTCTCTCTTAGCCAATAGGTTTTTCTTCCTGCATCGACAGGTCAGTCTCGCCGAACTAGTATTCCTACCCCTAATCGACTTCTGACAAGTAAATCATGACTTGATTGAGGATGAGTCAAGTAGTCCAATAACGAGTGGTTGAGAAATTCTTCCTTGAGGCTGTGGATGCACTTCACGAACTACATGTATTCCTAGTCATGATTGATAAGTTGAAATGGGGTTGCGCACCCCGAATAATATGTTATTGGAAGGTATAACCTTAGACGAGATGAAGCACAAAAGACCCCTAGCCAGGTAGTTCACGTATTACAAGCTGGTTGGGTTTGAGTGGCCACCCCATCTAGTTCTGTTCCATACCTAGTGGTTATGCCTTATTTTTCCTTGGAGAGGAGATATTCTTTACTTTTTAAGCTCTTGGTATTACTTTATACATTTGAGGGATACAATCTCCAAAGTTTGGGGGCTTTCGTAGATCTGCTCTATATGTGATCAATTATTATCCTTTATCTTCCTATTTCGCTATATGAAACGGAAATGACTAGGGACATCTGGATGAAAGGCGCTTGGCTCTTTTTATCTAATAATTACCAAGAATCTAGACATATATAATTGGCAAACTAGTAATACCCCCAACTCCCAAGACCTATTCTAATTCTTAAATAGAATCGCCAAGACGGACTACGATGCGATGTAGAACGGCTATACTAATAGCCTTAGGTTGATGAACTGCTTTAAATGAGCCCAGGGGATCACAACCTTAATCTACCTTACCCTACAACCTTGTACTAAATCTAGCCCTGGTTCTAGCCTCTAATAAGAGCCTTTTAATCTCTGAGCCTACTAGCTAGTGGCCCAGGCCTTGGTGCTTACACTGAGAATATAGTATCTAGAGGTATTAGGAAGGGCTTTGTGCAGTCGGCCATGGGTGATGGTGAATCCTGGCGAATACATATCACTTCTTGGAAGCTTCTTGATCCGGACGATTAGTTGGCTGCTTACCGTAAACAGTTGTTTCTTCCCTTCCGATTGCAAGCACAAGTAGGTATTTGGATTAGACTTTACTCCAATCCCTGTTTCGTCAGCACCAGGGTCTACCATGAGTGAGTAAAACCCAGGGTTCACATAGCTAGGCGATGATGAGGAGGCTTGTACCGAAACCAAGAGTGAGGCAGCATGTCCGGTTGCAACGGATTCGCGACTCGGGGATTGGTAACTCCCGAGAATGCCTCTGCCAACTGCATCCGCACACATATCCAGCAAAAGACTAGTATGAAGTACATACCCCGGATAACTCTAATGCCGCGAGATATCCGTACAGCGTGCCTAAACAGCGGAAGGTGGTCTGTTCGCTCTATACTTCTCGGCTGCTATTAAATTAGGCCTATCCCGGACTGTCGATACGACTTCCGACGCGAAAACCGTTGCCCTAAGCCCCAAGATGGTAGTCATATAAAAGCAAATAAACCGGTAGACTCGATCTAATCGGAGATTTCCTAAAGGTGGTGGTTTAAAAATAAGGTAAGACTTACTGCTTCTGGTAGATCTTGCACAATGTGGTTTGCTCCGCGATAAAACTCAATGGTTCGGATGTGTTGGCCGCCGGGGTATCAACGGCTTCGTCTCATCACATCACATCACATATCAAATCCCAAAATACAGCTTGGTAGTAACGTGGAAAGGAAGGTAAAAAAAACCGCAACACGAAAGGCTAGTTATCTTGGTACTGTAGGACTCGATCCAAGAGGTATGCCAGTGTATGCCAGACAATATGACACCGGAGGTTCCCAACCGGCCTCTCCCATTGGTCAACTGCCCCGAACAAAAAAGGAAAAACATTGGCAGATCACCGCGGAGAATCCAAAGTTGGAATAGAAGTTTTTAACCCCCATTGATCGGAACAAAGATATTGAATCGTATTCCAAATACTCCAGGGTGCCGATCGATTGAGTCCCATCCAACATCACGTTTGATGCGGTTGCGCGGCACTTGGTCTTTTGTGTGCTCTACTCTACGCTCCCATGGAGACATGTGCTCTGAGACGGTAAGGTACACCGGAGCATTTGTGTTCCACAGAAGCGCGAAATAAACTATTTAACTACTAAAATTCTTCTCTGAACTCGTCTCTGCATGCCGTGCAAGGCCCAAATACGCATGCCTGTCTGCAGGGCCGTCTGCTTTAACATACCCGAGAAAATTCAAGCCAATAGGTGGTGTCGTAAATGAGCCGCAAGTCATGCTTGCGTTAGCTGATACGACACGCGCGGAGAGGCAGCAGAAAAAAGAAGATTGAAAGAACAAAACTCAAATATGCAGAATGGGGGAAAGAATAGGCGAAAAAAAATAAAAAATAAAAAAAATACAAACTCCCATCCATGGACACCAGCTGTTAAATTGAAAAAGGAAAAAAAACTAAACCGCTCCCAGGACAAAGAGTACACAAAAGATAACCGAAATGTGTTTGGTAAAGACAGAAATGGTACTGGCAAAAGGGAGATAACCCCACCGCAAATCGAAGAATAAAAATAGAGCCAAGAAATATACACGCAATCCCAATGATAAAATAGGTTACGCTACGGCGTACCAAAGGCCTCCCAATGAAAAAACTCCGAAACCAGAACCAAGGAGACTTTATATTTTAAACAAGGTAATTGGAAAACGCCTTTGCTCGTCGTTGTTGTCGTCGGCCTCGGCTAAGGTTGCCCTTAGAAAAAAATGATGATCAATCAGGACTCAATGGGAACCACCTCCTGGACAAAAAAGGAGAAAAAACAATAATAAAACAAAAACCAATAGGTAATGATGAATATGATGGCACAAAAGACAAGACAAAAGAGTAAGCCCCGTGAAAACTCCAACCACACAGGGAATGGTCAAGGAATGGATTGAGCAAACACAGTTAAACAAGGCGCAGCAGGGGCGAATAGATTAGCCGCTGGAACAACTCCAAGATCCCCGAAAGTCTGCAGGGTAATGCGGGGTCACAAGCAAGGTCCACGCGTCTCCGATACTGTTTTGTTCCCACCCCCCCAAAGACTTACCAAAGCTGTCCTGGTTTTTTTATGTCCTTTTAATTATTTTGTACTTAGAAATCTAATATGGCAATCTTGGTGACTCAACCAATAGTTCGTCTCGACCACTTCCTGATGAGGCGTGAATGGCGTCTAAAATAACGCTCTCCTCGAAAACAGGACCTTGGCCGTCGCATCGCGCCCGTCCTTTGAGCCGCTCGGAGACATCACCAACATCCACAAGACCTTGCTCATACAGCGGGTGACATACTATGAGGTCCCAAGCGGCACCAGCTCCTAATAGTCGTTCGCCCGTTTTAGGGCTCGTTGATATCCGGTGCATTGGGCCGCGGTTAGGGTGCTCTCCGAATATTGGAGAGGTGAATGCGTGGGGTGGGTTTACTGCTACGTGGTCGGTGGGCTTGAAGCTCATTGCCGCTACATCGCTCAATTCGGGGGGAGACTGCCCTCGCATGCTACTTTCATGCAGCAGCCGATTCTCGAGCTTCGTCTTTTGGAGCTCTTGTTTTAAAATATCGTTTTGTGCAGCAGTTTCCGAGGCATGCTGTTCGAGCGTCTTGAGCCGGTGTTCTAACTCCTTGACATGGCGTTCCTTGCGCTCGCGGAATGCTCGTTGACTATGATACAAATTAATAATTTGTCCCGAGTTGGCTTACTACCGGGTATTGGGGGATTGTTGAGGGTCTATTGGAGCTCTTACGCTGCACGGTTCTGTTCTTTTCTTCTCTGTCTGGGTGTCAGGATTCCGTCGTCTGTGAAATTAAGGCCGTCATCTGCACTATGGCTTACCCTCTGTCCCGGTGTCAATTCCTTCTCCTCGCTACTGCTCCTTGCTCTTTGTTGGGTGTCATGTTCGATAGGTGTATGGCCTCTTATCGTTGAAGGTATGTTTTGGTGGTTTGGTGCAGGTTCGAAGCTAAAGTCGTAGCCGGTATAGTTGGGGAAGGACTATTATGAGGTAGAACAATTGGAATAAGCTTGCATTCTCGAGAAATTTCGTTTATAGTAGATTAAAGGTTAGTTCGAGGATATTATGCTTACAAGTGGAGAGAAATCGTCGGGTTGATGGGTCGGTGTTGGTGTGGGGGGATAGATTGTTGAAGGTTGGCTGTAGAAAGGTTGCTGTGAATACGAGGCCATTTTGAAGATGACGCGTTGGACTTATTTAATAAACGGTAAAAGAATATGTATCAAGGAGGTTGTTCAACAGTTATGTGCGGCTCGTTGGAGGGAATATGGGATAGAGACCCTTTTATCTATGTCCACGGCAATGTCCGTCCACTTAAGTAGATACCGGAACGTAGTGCCAGAATGTGGCGATTTGGAGGAGGTGTAGGGCTGGGACTACGGAGAAACGATAGAGCTGAGGAACCGTCAGACGTTGTCAGATGGCGAGCGGGCGGTTGGGAGAGTTATCGGGGTCACGATAGAGTACAGAAGTGAGGCTTTTGGTGAGGCGGAGTTCAACGCGCTCTCCCTTGATGGTGTGGATCGTGCCTGGCGGTCCCTGGGAAACTGTCGACTTTATGCTGAAGGGGATAAGCGATGTGTCAGTCAAGTCCTGGCCCTGGGCTTAGCGGAGGGTGCCGGGGAGTTATGTAGAGTATGAGAGGATAGGGGGGAGAGTTGGGGTGGCCGACAATAGAAGAGCTTCAGATTATCGTGTATGTATACTCCACGGTACCTAGGTATTTGCCCCCGCTTTCCGGTTGGGGGAACGATCGATTGGATAAGAGTGATGGGTGATGCCCAGCCCCAGCCAAACTGTTATGTGGACCGTTTCGGCGAAGACAAAGTCGTTATGCGATGCGAAGTGCTACTTTCTTTCTTCCCTATTGTTTCCTTTCGCTCGAGAAGCAGGACTTCTGCATATGTTGGTTTGGCCGTTACGGAGCTCGAAATTGTTAGCTTTGTTGGGGCTGAGTTTTCCAAGACGGGCCAAATTTCAAAACGAGCATGGTGGGAACCCACCCGGGGGTGCCCGCACATGAATTTAGAGTTGAATAGAAACACCCAAACACTTGGTCGTTGGTTCACGAATTCCCAGGCCTTCTCGGCTCATATTCTACTCCTTTTGGGTTCCGCAGTTGCGATTAAAATTGGACTCGATTGGATACTGATACACCTCTTTCTAGATGACTGAATTTCGCCGGAGATGTTTGGAACAAGCTTTACCTCAACCGGACTCTTCTCGAAAGCCAACAGTGGATAATGACCCTGGCAGTTATTGAGCACCTTGCGGTTGCAACTTGCAAGGGGTTTTCGATCGTTCAAATTAGTGTGGATTTCTCAAAAAAGCAACAACCTGTAACGGTACCGGGCGGCTCAAGTTGCACGTTGACAGTTGAAAATCTTGCTTTAACGTTCAAGCTTTTCGCCTAGCGTGCCTTTAAAAGTCCGCATTTGTCCGGATAAACATGGGCTTCGATCAGGAGCGTTTTGAACATGTCGCTCTCCTCTTTCGAGTCCCTTGAAGCGAGTGCTTGGTATCAGGTAGGACCAAGGCCCTAGATTATTGCGTTTGGGAAACGGAGTGGGTTGGATGGTGCGATACGTCGCGTAAATGTAGCTGCTTTGCCAATTCTAGGATGTCCAGGTCCACGAAGTCCATACCTCCTTGTCCATCGACCATGGTCGAGGGAGGCTGTACAGACATATGTAGGGGCATCATGTACTATTCTCTAGCAGGTGGTTGCTTCAAATAACTTTAAATTATCCACCTGCACGATGAGTTAAGCGGGCATGTGCATGGCTGCCACATTTCGTAAGCACACCTTGCGATGAAATGGACTGACTGTACAGAAAATTGTACAGAAAGGCCTAGGGCCAAGCTTTTTTTCCTCTTCCGTTCCTCCATTCTGCTGGCGGCTCCGAAGGAAACACGGCAGCCGGATAAAAGATGGCTCTAAATGTTATACTAAAGTCCCGTGGGCGGTAGGTAGGTAACATGGATCATACATAGTCGCCGTTTTGCGGGGAACTATCCGTAATGCTTGTCCAGTGTTTTCCTACTCTATTTCTTTCTTACGGATATCAATACCTGTTTTTGGATTGACGGATTTGAGCCCCGAGACATACAATTCCTTTCAGTGAGAAAGCAAGGCTCCACCCTGAAGATTGTGCCAAAAGGAAGCCCAGTCAAGTTCTAATCAGACCTCGAGCCTCGGGATCTCAAACCCGTGTAACCCAATATCCCCAGAGACATCTCAATGTAGAAATAAATTCCCACCCTCAAAAGCCGATAGCACACCATCTTGAGACGTGATGCCAACGGAGCTTCTACCGAGATATCCGATCTGGTAGCCTGTGAAATCAATCCAGCAGCTTCTTAGCCCACAGTATTTACCAATTCTGTAGCTTGCAAGCCTTGATCGATGCAAACATCGTGCTGATTGCGTTTGACTAAGACTGCTTCTCTGGAAGATGCCTTTAGTAATTGGGAGTAGGTGGCCATGAAAACTGCTAATTTCCCTGCGAAGTTTGGGAATGCGATATCATGTCGTCGACCTTCATCGTCGGGATTCATCATAAATTTCTCATGGCCAACCACGTAGCGGTTGGAGCGCACAATCAAAAAAAATACAACCATACCAACAGCGATAGCCTTGAAATGACGTGTATGGATGCGGGTGTCGGCACAAAATGTATTCTTATGCAGCCCTGTTGTCCTAGACCTAACCCTGATATTATATCGACACACTCAGCATACACCGGGGCAAGAGATTGAGTAGTGGTGATACATGTACAGCCTACCCAAATCCTGCTCTGCTCTATAGCATAAAACTAGGTCGAGCAACAGTGATTGCACACAGCCTGCCATATGGTAGGGTGCGTGAATGTGACCGCTGGCCATCTATCTCCATCTAATTCAGGTCGGCGACTTAGCGTGGGTAGGACCTACCGGCAGTTAGTAGGCAGCTAGCCGCCAAACATACAGTAAGGGACTTGCGGCTGAAAATCCCGACAGTTTGGCACACTCTACAAACTCGCGACTTTGATCATCAGCTAGGGCGCTTGAGTTCGATCTTCAGGAGAAGCTACCTAGCGGAGATCACCTGAGTCAACGGCTGTGCAATGAAAGCGATTTTTATATCAAGCGCAACCGAGGCACCTGAGAAGCTCCTGGTGGGGCTAGAAATTGCGGGGGTTGGATTGGGCTATGTGCCATACCGCAGGACTTAAGGTTTCGGTGAGGGTAGGGCTGAGATTAACAATCCTTGAAATCTTGTTCTCATTCGTTACAAAAGAGATATGAAGCATCAGATAGATTAATACAAGCCTCCATATTATTCCCTGGAAGGGTTAAATCTCGGCGAGGTTAACAACCTTGTATTTGATCGGACGGCTGTGTCAAACGGGTTCGTCAAACGGGTTCGCAGGAGATATCGGTGTTCCTTTCCCATCGCTCTAGATGCTAGATCGTTGGATAATGCACCCTGCTTGTTGGTGATGCAGCTAAAGGATCGCGGCCAAGAATTATTTCTGCTTCTATAAAAAGTCTATAAACCCCGGACTTTGCCCTTGTGCCAACCAGCTGCGGATACTTGCCCGATGCCAAATACGCTCATTTTTGAAATAAATTTGCTGGATTGATTGTCCTACCATAGGAAGTGACTCTGATCAGCAGTGCGTTGCCTTATTCTTAATGTGTTGCTCGTCTTGTACACTTTTGAGCGTCGCCGTAAACAGCTGAGACTAGGGAATCAATAATTGAGGGGTTAGGTAGGCTTGGTGTTACGTGCGTACCAAGTATTTCGGTGTGTAGACCTTGCGCGAAATGGTGAGAATCTGCTGTTCCTTGGTGCAATTTCGACCTGGATGGTAAAATAGCTAATCATTACTATCAAAAAAAAATTTTGTAGCCTAAGTAGATAGTCTACCAATGGTACTACTCGTAAATCGGTGAAGCTTTTGGGGCCGTATGTAGACTTATCTCGGTCTATAGATATACTTCAGATACTCGCGAACGCTCGAGCGCATTGATTTTCGTTAACCTTGCCCTCCAGATTCTTTGTGCCCATACTTCAGTACCGCTACCCAAGGTGCTTGTATTTCTTCTGGTGACTTTTACAGTCTCGCAACCGAATGGCAATCGACACCCCACCCTGAGTATTCTTCAAAACGTTGCGGCGTTGATCCTAACGATATAAGATTTCTTCCGGGGATTCGGTTGGTGAAATAGAGGCTTTGAGGATCAAGTATTATTTGAGCGCTGAAATCAAAACTTCGGGCATTGAGGCGTCTTTTAGTGGATTCGGTAGGTGGTGTAGCTGGGGTTTCCGGTTGCTGCGTTCGAAGTTGCTAATTAAGAAATTGCTGTCCGCTAACTAGAGTTGAATGGAAAGCTGTAGAAATCCGACTGAAGGTTTGACGGGCCTGAGCTGTAAGTGTGTATAGGTGCCATGGGTTTCACCTAGATAAATAGAACCTATCTTCATATATACAGCACGGCGACATCTCAGTAATCAAGTCACAATTCAATGATCCGCAACAGCGGGCTAAAAGACAGCTATCGTAAGCATGCTTGATTGATCTGTCAGCAATCACCAAGCGGATAAGTGACGAATGGGGAGCAAGATGCAAGAAGGTTTGTGGCATCTAATCCTGGGGATGATCATCCGGATATCCTTGTAGACAACCATTTCGCCATCCCAAGTCCCCAAAGTGTTGGGAGAGGCCCCCTTTTTGAATGGTTGGTGATTGGATAAGCAGCCCCAAGGCTTCTATGTACCTCGTCATGCGAAAGGCCCCCAACATCTGGAGATCTAGGCTTGAAGTTCCGAAGCCACCCTCGCATCATAACTTAATCGCTGGGCTTTTGCCCTAAGATATTACCTGGTGAGGTTCATTTGCCATTCTGATAGGCTCGACCCGACGCCTTGGCGATGCTTTGTAGACTGAAGGAGAAGAGCTCAAACTGGCTCCTGATTGGGGTGTGCCCATAGTAGAGGGGAAGTCAGTTTAGAGCCGAATTACTAAAAGGACCGGCTCCTTCAGCTTGAACGTTTATATCCTTAAGTCTTTATGGTCAACTAAAATACCTAAAGCGACCAGACCTTCGACAAAACACTAGTTCTGCAGTGTGCCGTGCTTAAATCTCAAGGCCAATACCTAATATGACGGTTGAGCTAGTCTGCTAGCAGAGATTGGTTAGCTACGTGTTTACGGCATTTATTTGATGTGGGTTTTTTTTAGATACACCAACTACAGTATCTATACTTTAATTTCTCGCTACCGGTAAAGAACAAGATCCACAAGATGGTAGTCGAGATGAAGAACCTGGCTGATACCTTATATTATGCATTTCCGTGGTTGCATGGCCCAGGTATGAAGCTGCATGGTGATAGGCTCGAGTCTGTACGCTAGCCGGGTAACAGGAATGATATCAGCCATAACGAATCACTCACTAACTAGAGTTTGTGATGTCGGAACGCGGAGGGGGGCTAAGGTGAATGGATTGATTTTGGGTGAGTATAGTAGAGTATGGGGATAATGAATTAGCTTCATAGAAGCCCAAACATCTGATCGTACTCTTGTTTCTTCTTCCTCCCAGTTATTAACTTATTCACTCAAACCGGTTGTTGACTAATTCGTTAGCTGCTGCGAGCTGGTGTTAGTTCTCCTCAGAGAGCTAGGTTTTATTTCTTCGTATAATCCGCTAATTTCATACTTCTTCGTCCTCCGGTGCACGACCCTTAATATTTCCATCGCTTGATCGGAAGGCGATGTATAGAGGGTTGAGTCTAGGGGTGAGTTGATATTGCGAATTTTTAAAATTCCCATGTAACTAGCACGTGGTTTCAAGTCTGACATTGGACTCACTATTTGGGGTGATGTACTTTGAATCGGCTCATGCTATGGATTGTTGGCATCTGTCCGACCTTTGTACTCTTAATTGGTAGGTGAAGCTTTATTATCCTAGCCTTCAGGATGTAGGTCGTCTCTCTTATAGGAAGGTCAGCTGTCATATAGCAAATATAGGAGATCGGAAGACAAAATAGGGGGAAATTGAAAGGCACCTCGAGTCAGTAGCATCCCTACCGCTTGCCAGTCAAATATCTGTGGTGATGCTCTGATAGTATTTGATAGATAGTGGGAAACTCTAGAATGAAATTTAGTCTATAGAGATAGTTTCTAACCCGCAAACCTACTGCTTGGATATGGGCCATTTGGTGCTCTTTTTAACACGATCTTATCCTTATTGTTCCCTAAAGCTGAATTTCTGGGTCAGGAATTAATTTAATGTGGTATAATTTTAGTACTTTTGATTGAATCCTGCTGTTACCGGGGACATAGGAGCAAGGCATCATCTGGTGGACAGGGAGAGGAGGAGAGGACAGACAATCAACATTTACAATCAACAAACGTTTTATCATTTTTGTGCTTGATCAGGGACACAATAAGGTCTTACTCAACCATCAACAAACCCACACTTCCATCCCCGGCCTCCATGTATACCACCACCCTTCTTTCCATTTATCTTTTGGTTTTGCATCTCTCCCACTTCTTATGCTCTCCGGGCCTCTCCATTCCATAGCATGGAAATTCAACTTGACAGACCCCCACTCACCCTGCTGCAAGGATCTTGTCACATCCCCTGCTGCAACACCGCATGCAATCATATGTCCGATAAGTTCCGGAAGAGAGATGTACAGGACGTGTGTACTCCTATAGCTTTTCCTAGGTTCGTTAAGAAGGCGTTTCCACGTGCCTTGACCAGTTGCGTCACGAATGGTAGAAACAACGGATACATGGTCACCGCAGCCGTAGAGAGCAAATCGGTAGGTAAGATCATAGCTCTCGTGGAGATCGCTATCTTTGTTGGGATATTCTTTGCGGGATATCTTTGCGGGGATATCTTGATTCTCTTCTGTTGTTTGTCGTGGCTGTTTTTTTTTAGGAGAGATGGCTCCGTGTGGGCTAACCAAGTTCTTGATCTCCGCCCTGCCCGTTGTCCATTCCTGCTCGGTATCAATTTCTAGTCCTCTGTAGAGCCCATTATACTTCACTGTCCCTTCTTGTGTAAGTTCGAATTCCCAGCCTTGACACACGTCGCAGCGTTGCCGGAAGCTCGCATCAGGCGTGCGCATTGAGGGATCATCGATAATGATAGTAGTGCAGCGGTAGAAGATGAGAAAGCGGCCGTTCTTCAGTGTGGGGGTGCTGAGGGCTGCATCAACAGCTTGCTGCGGGATACAGCACATGGATTCAATTGAGCTGGCTCTGGTAAATTGTGGGAGGGTTTTGTGAGAGAGATTGCCAGCTTTGATAAGGGCAGATATTACCGCGGTGGGCATGATTGGGGGGAAGATGGGCGGTAGTAGGTTAGGGGATGGGGAAGTTTTCTGTTGAAGGGGTCCAAATGGATGGTTTGTGGCCTTATGTATCGAGTGATGGCTCGTGACCTCGTGACTCGAGTGACTATCCATGATAAAATTCCGATTAGTAGTAGTAGTAACTCATTTACGTATAAAATCCCGATTGATCGATTGATTAATCACACACGCATATAAATTCCGATGTAGCGGTGGAGGAAACCATCCTTGGACTCCAAATCTTCTACCCCTCCTTGTCCTTCTGGGTTGCTTCCTTCCTTTTTTTGTTCATCTAGGGCAGCCTCTCATCTCTCAACTGGGTTTCTTTCTGGCCTCAATCCTCTGTGGCTGATAAGTCTACCTCTCGCCAGAGATTGTTTTTGCTTTTAAGACACTCTCAAGGATAGTAGCGAAACTTGAAATGAGCTCTAGTTCTACCCTTGATGATGACAACGATGATGTTGGAGGGGTGTCTAATTTTGATGACAACTCTTCAGGATTAAAGCACCTAGAGGGAAAAAATGTTTGGATACGTGACTTTCTCCTAGGAGCCCTTTGCAGTCAACGGTGGGGCTAATAGTGATTTTTTAGGATGTGATCGGAGAGGGGAAAATACTGACCGAGTCCTCGTCATCGTGTCCTTCGACCATGTCCTCGAGAAAATCGGTTCCTGTATCAAGGCAACAGCGTCTTAACTTCCCTGGCATAGACCCCCGAAAAATTACCGTCGGAGTTGAGCTGGAGATGATCCTGCTGAACATGCCAGCGCAAACGGGATGTCACGAGTTTATTGGTGCAGCCCTTAAGCCATTAGCTAAGGCTCTCGGCACCCACTGCCTGCTCCCATCAAGCTCCATAAGAAGCGCCGTTGTAAGATCCAATTACTTTCAGGTGAAAGAAGATTGTACAATATTCCCCGAAAATATCATGGACACATCAGTAGAGGTGGCAACACCTATACTCAAGGGTAATGATTGGAACTGGGTTATTCCACAGATGTGCCAAGCTATTACTACTGCAGCAGAGAAATCAGGAGCCACAATAGCCTTCAATTACTCAACTGGTCTTCACGTTCACATAGCTGTAGGTGGGCGAGCCTATACCCTACCCGAGGTAAAACGGGTTGCGAAGGCAATTGTTCTCTTTGAAAAATATATGGACGAGTTGCATCCAAAATGCCGCAACCTCAAAAATAGCTTCACTAATTCCAACCGCGGTTGTGCACCTCTCCAAGGTCTCTCAGACACGGAGGCCCTAGCAAAAATCGACGAAGCGCGGGATTTCAACTCATTTATTTGTATCGTCAACGGCTGGGTCCGAACGGGTACTGATCAGTATCACCCATCGCGGTGCTTTCGTTATAATTTTATGTGTTTAAATCTGTATGGGACTATTGAGTTTCGTCAGGCTATTGGAACTGTCTGTGCAGAAGATATACTTCGCTGGGTTAAAACTGTGACCAAATTTCTTATGGCTGCTGTGAGAACTCCGGATTATTTATTTACTGAATGGGCTCGAGAAGGTATCCCGCCAGTTGTGCTTTACGTTTATGGTATCCCAAAAGTGCTACAAGGCAGACGAGGGAAGGCTTTAGGAGAGAGAAAAAAGTGTAGGAGAAAGCATGCACTGATGAAGTAATTTTATTGAGTTTTCTTGTGTGGGATATGGAAGTATAAAGGGATACTTTGAGCTGACTATCCCGGGTTGGTTATTGCAATTGGGCAAAAATAACCCGAATTTTGATTGTACTAGTATCGGAAATGCATATGGAGAGGGACAGACGAGAAATACACATTCTTTGATAGGAAGGGTTGGATTGGGTAAAAAGTTTGTCGTGTTTTATCCAATTACCCATCAATTTATATCTTTGATCCCTAAAGCAGCAATTGGATGAGATTGCTTCTCACGAGAAGTCGCATATCCTTAGGTTGATCGTGCTAGCTATTTCAGGGCTAGCAAAGACGCTCGTAGAGTAACAACATAATGAAATAAGGCTCTAGTAAAACCCAGCTATTATATATTTAATAGAGTAAACTAGCGTCGATCCCGAGACTAAATAATGTAATTTAGCTTCGTGTATTTCGGGAGTATGGTTGTATGCGTAACTCCACAGTAGCGAAATAGAACACGCGGTGCTACTGCAATTGATTAATAGATGTAGGGTGCAAGGTTATTTAGCAGTGACGATCCCATGCACAATAATTCCCCGCATTCACGGCTACTCGTGGCTAGGGATGCACGAATCCCTGCTCTGCATCCTATCAGTCGCGTGGGACTCAGGCCTTTTATTTGTTTCCGGTAGATCATGATATTGAAGATCTAAAATACTAGCCGAGCGGCCTCGGCGCATCTATTCACAGGATCCTGGTTTTTTCGTACCAACCCCTTAATGTACTTCTACGTTGGGAGTTGGTAGTTGCAGCTCTATGAGCATCTGCTGTTATACTATGAGAGAATATCCAAATAGATGTACTTTTTGTTTGTCGTGACTGGTGCCTAGACAGGGATAGCCGACTTATGGGTTGGGTACTTAGGTTGTCTCAAGTAACTCCTCCTTATTGATTATATATATCCCCTCATGTAGGAGGAGGTAGCCAAAAGAGTAAGGGTTAATCTCCTTTAATTTATGTTACATCCCCTACTGAGCAACGGTTGATGCTAGTCGCTATTATACAACAGTAGATGAATGGACCATGGGCCACGCTTCCACTGCTGTTTTTCGGAGTTACAGTTCTAGCATTTTGTCCTATCTATCATACCTATCCCCATATCTCTATTGGTTAGAATCCTTGCCGTATTGGTTACTTGCTGACGCTAACCATATGTCAGATATAAACACGGCTATAAAGCTCGCCAAGACTGGGTTGATATCTATAGCCGTAGCTTTTCCGATCGTAACCAACCCCTCGCTACCCGTTCTCCACACACTACTTTGGGGGAATTCATTCAGTTTTTATGGCTTCTCCTACATTGAACGCCGGAACGAGGCAACCACGGATAACTAGAAATGGGCCTAAGGAAAGACAACGAGTAAGTCGTGCCTGTGATGCTTGCAAGAAGTAAGTAAGCCCTGGTGTGCCCCTGATATGTGACTTGATTCGTGACCCTGACCTCACGTGGCAGAAAGAAGATACGCTGCAGTGGGACACGTCCATGTGTGCGGTGCACGGAGTGGTCGATTGATTGTCAATTCAATTCTGAATACAATCGAGGAAAACCTAGGGCACGCTTGTCAGGTGTTGCAAAGGAGCTATCGAGAACTCCTGTTCCCATGCAAATACAGGGAGCTGTGACCCCATCTAATTCTAGAGGGTCAGTAAATGCATTTTCACCAATGGCAGAATCAGTCGCCAACACAGGCGATCCTAATCATCTCCATGATGGGCCCGATGCTCCATATTCTGGTCAAGATAAACAATTATACTCAAACCAACTGAAAACTTTGGAAAACCTTCCCCAGCCTCCAGATAGTTTACAACTCCCGCCATCACTAGAAGGATATGGGGCTTACTCTCCACGAGCCTCTCCTGAGCTACTTCATACCGACCGCCAAGGCCAATATGTGGGGTCTTCTTCTGGTGTTTCTTTTCTGCTAAGGGTCCAAAAGCGTCTTAATCTTATCAATTCGCCCACTTCTAATTCTTCCATCTTTCCCAGCGGTGATCCCCACGTGTCCAGTTTTGATGCCGCTTCTTTAATTCTTCCTCCTAAAACGGATGCACAAGAGCTCCTGGACTTATATTTTTCATACGCAATGCCTACATACAGATTTTTGCATCGGCCAACAGTGGAGCAATGGCTAGATGAGTTTTATGAAAACTTTGAAAGCAGTGGGCTTAAGGAAGGCGAAAGAGAAAAGGCTGCAATACTGCTACTCATATTTGCACAGTCTAAAAAGTATTCGACTCTGACGAAGAAACAACTCTCGAATGACGGCGGGTGAAGACTCCTCGTATTAATTTTGATGTCTGGCGTTATAACTTGGCTGACATGTGGTGAATTACAACCAGAGCCCGTTACTTCCATGCGGCTGAGCGCCAATTAAGCATTGAAGCAGGCCCCATCCGTTTGACAAGCGTCCAAGCGCGCCTTTGTCAGTGTTTCTACCTTCTTGCCTGTTCAAGGATAAATCACTGCAGGAGTCTCTTTGGAACTGTGGCACATTTGATTCACGCGCTAGGCTTGCATCGAAAACGGCAACCGCTCGGTGCAGTAACTGTTGTTGACCATGTTGAGCAGGAATGCCGTAAGAGGGTGTTTTGGTGTTCGTATAATATGGACAAGTATCTGAGTGCGGTGCTGGGACGACCTAGTATTTTTCATGACGAGGATCTAGACCAGGATCTTCCTTCCCTTATTAACGATGAGGATTTAAGCTCCAGCGGTGTCATCCCTTCGGGCTCTCGAACGCATTGTGTTATGATTGCACCAGTATTACATGCGAGGTACGGTTGTAAACTCCTTAGTATTCAACTGAAATCACTTTGCTAACGTTTGGAATAGACTTGGGCGAATATTGTCTGGGGTTCTAAAAGATCTCTACAGTATCAAACGGATTAGTGAGGATCGCCGGATTGAAATTGCAACACGATACGCCTCTGACCTAAGAATTTGGCGCGACAGCCATCCTGCATTCCTTGACCCACGTAAAGTCGAGCCGTCACTGTTGATGCCTATCTTACAGAGACAGAGTAGAATGCTTAGCCTTGCATATGCACACACCGCCATTCTTATCAACCGGCCGTTTCTACTCAGTAATTTCGCAAGTCTTAGATGGAGGAAAGCGGGGGCGCTTCAACAAAACTCTAAACAATCTTTTGAGACAAACACTAAAGAGTGCCTTGATGTAGCAATGATTGTTGCGGGCATCGTTGATGACTATAGTGCCGGCCAACAGGTCTTCCCTGCATTTTGGGTAAGTTTATGATGTAAAAAGATATCTCCAAGTATTCTGATACTGACTGGCATCGTAGTTTACCCAGTATGTCGCTTTTTGCGCTATCGTCATACTCTACGTTTACACCATCCAACGTAAGCTAGACGGACAAGGGGTATGGGCAGAATATTTTGAGGCGGCAGAGAAGTGTCAAGCACAGCTTGTTTTTGCTGCTAAGGACAATTCCCTGGCACAGCGATACAAGATAGTGCTCGAGGAATTGAAGCTGGAAGCTACGGAACAAACACGACAGACAAACCGGAGCCAGCAGCAACAGCAACAAGAGCAAACCCAAACCAACCATTCTCCTCCTGAGGCCCAAACTTTCCAGCAACCTCGCATGGTAGATCTTCCGATGGGTGAGAGTGCTGCTATGACTCATGGTCAATATTCGGAGACTGGGGATGACCCAACGGGCTGGGCGGAATATATTTCCGAACATAGCCCGAATAGTCTGATGGCGGATTTGACATCGTGGGAGGAGTTTGACTCCTTGGTATGCGCTGATTAGTTTCTGGAGAGCTGATAGGCGCTTGCTGACTGGGCATGATAGGTAATGGATTGCATAGGAAGTGCAAATTCTTTTGGCGAAGCAAATGCAAACTATCTTATGAATTGAGGCGCAATCGAAGTGGAGGTGGCGCAGTTTTGAGTATGAAATCGTTTGGGCTTCACAGGATGCCACTGGTGGGAATTGGAATGGGACGGGCCCAGCTCATAATGGTGATTTTCTCATCAAGCAAAAGTCGGTTCGAATCCTCCTAGAGATTAAGAAGGGGCTTTGTTCTGATGGCAATGTGTTAAGTGTATTTTGTTATACACTGTTATATTTTATTAATCGCGGAGTTTAGGCTAGAGGCCACAGATGTATTGTGCACGAAGTGATGAAAATGTACATATACTTATATCTGGAATATAATGCAACTGGGGTCTGAGCGTGATCAAGTGCTTTCTATGGTCATCTTTTTCAATCTCAGATGTTTCTTTGGCTAGTTTAATTCTTACTTAGGGCGGTTAAGTCATTTGGTCCCGCGACCTAAATAGACAATGGCTCGTCTGTTGGATTCGGTTGTACCTTTACTCTCTTGGCAAGCCTATACGAATTACACCTTAGGGAGAGCCCTAATTCACCTTGTAACGGTTTTTATGCTTTTGGGCCATCTTGGGTACCTTTCGGTTCTGGATGGACGGGTTATGAATGGACACTGAGGGTATGCTGCGTATAGCAGACAAAGTAGGTGCTTCGTAATGATCTGCTGCTGTAAATGCCGACAAAATTTTTAAGCAGTTCTATCATCTATATCTACTCCAATCCACTCTACCACTCACGAATTGATCCATCAGGACCAACAAACCCTCCAGATCTCCACGGCTTTGCCGTTTTACTCAGTCGTCGAACAACCTCCTCATCGATCTCAATACCTAAACCCGGTCCCTCAAGAACTTTTACATAACCGTCTTCAACATCGAACGCATTGACATTTTTGATATACGTCGTAATATCCTCTTCACCAGCCTCGGTATTGTAATGTATACCCAGCGACATCTCCTGGATAACATGGTTTGAAGTAGCTGCCGCGAACTGGAAGCAGGCAGCCAGCGCGATCGAACCAAGAGGGCAATGTGGAGCAATTGCAATATCGAAGGCTTCGCACATGGATGCAATTCTTCTAATCTCCGAGATGCCCCCAACGTGGCAGATATCTGGTTGAAGAATATCGACACATCCTCCTGCCATCAGGAATGGCTTGACATCCCATCTGCTGTATAAACGCTCGCCCAAAGCTATAGGCGTGGTAGTGAGTTGTGAGAGCTCCTTGATTCCTTCTGGGTGCTCCGACAAAAGCGGTTCCTCGATGAATAGAGGGCGGTGGGGCTCTAGAAGCTTTGCTAATTGTTTGGCCATCGGTTTGTGAACTCGCCCGTGGAAATCCATGCCTGCGTCTATACCGAGAGACTTGACGATTTTTAGTCTTTCTACAGCTGAGTCGAGGACCGCTGGTGAGTCAAGCCATCCGATGTCACTGGTTGCGTTCATCTTCACGGCTCGGAACCCTTGTTGGATTCTTGCCTCACTAAACCAGGACCCTTCTGCGTTAGAAGGTGTAGTATTTGATTTTGAGGGGATAGTCCATGACTTACGCTTGAGACTTGACGTCGTCGGGTCTGTCGCCACCTATCCATGCGTAGACCTTGATTTTATCACGGACCTTGCCTCCAAGGAGTTCATAGATTGGGACCCCTAAACTGCGTGCTGCAATTTGGAGTTTGGTCAGTTTAAAGTAAGATATGAGATATTTATAAGGGTTCATGCTGCAGGTATACCTTTTAAGTCCCACAATGCTATGTCAATTCCTGATAACGCGGATTGGAAGACTGGACCACCTCGGTAGAATCCTAGTCGCCATACACTCTGCCATACATGTTCGATCTCGCTATCCTCACAAAGTAATTAGGTAGGTGATTCTGCTATCAAGGTTCGTCAAACGAGTGGGAAGGGAAGCAGTAAAGGTACTCACTTGGCTTCATAGCCAATCAATCTCTCAGTGAGCTCGTCTAGCGTCCCCTCCACAGCTTCCGTATGCCCTTCTAGCGAAGCCTCACCCCATCCATAACCTCCCCCTTCGCTGGTAATTTTGACATAGAGCCAACGTGGGGGAACTCGGAAGTATTCGATTGCTGTGATTTTCCCCATTGCTGTCAAGTCACGATTCAATGACCTATCAGAATACCATTTCGACTTTTGGTTATATACTAGTATTTACAAGGGTCCCCGCTCGAAACACGGCTCTTCATCCGGGTATCCGGGCTTTACCGTTGCATTTCCGGTGCGGGACAGATTTCCCCGCTGCCGAGCTGGAGGGGTTCTGGGGATTAGTGTGGGACGACATCTACGGATACAATGCCTGACCCATAAGTACGGATATCGAATATCCAAGAGCACAATACCGCTCGCATCATTTCTACGTGGATAATCGTATTGAAGAGGTTCTATTGATTGAGTGGTTCCAGCTGCAATTCCCCGCATGCTTTTTATCTTGGCAGATGCTCTAATATTTCCCCGAAGCCTGCTTTGGTACTAACTACATGTAAATTAGTAGAGTAGTGGGGTTGCGAGAATAAACCCCTGCAGTGACATCGTTACCACTCCCCACTTTCTTGGCGCATACATCTAGATCTTGGGTTACTATTCCATCTACCAGGCCACAGTTAGGAACCTAAGAGGTTGAAGGTGCCTGTTAATTCCATTGCTGTGAGCGGTCTCGTCCTTTACCACACCCTACCCTCATGTAATAGTGGGCCTATTCACACGTATTACCCCCGGAATCCTGTTAGACTTTATCGCTGCAACACTCTTTGACGACAAATTCGGTATTTACGAAAGCAGCTTGAGGCCATTTCATGGTGAAGCGCGGTATCAAGTATAATAGCCAGAGGCGTTTTCACGACGAGATACAAGCTTCAGGGCCTCAATGAAGTATATATAAGCCAGTAGAAATGCTAAACCCGTGTATATTTCCTCTTATCCTGGCTTGTAAAAACGGATATCACTCGTTATACAGTCCCTCCGCTATAAATAAGCCCGTAAAGAAATAAACCTACAAAAGTCACAGAAACAAACAAAACAAATTAAAGGGAACCGGAAAAATCCTTTACAGCGTGAAAGAGCCCCCCTGGCTTAGTTACCCGAAACCCATCTCTTCAACCACTGCTCGACAAATTTAGTTATAAGCCCTCCTTGAACTATGCTTGGCGTGTTCCTGATTGCCGGGCTATTTCCCTCGGTTGTATCGGTTTCGAATACAAGACCTTTCCGCCCAGGTCTATCATTATCATATTTCTCGGTAAAGAAAGACGTCAGCTTCACAGTTGGATTCCTGACAGGATCTTGGTCCCCTTGGCGGAGCCGTTGGACCCATTCTCGCTGGGGAACGGTTTCAAATTCGAGTCCAGCATCACGGAGCGCAGGAAGCAGTTCGTTTGTCCAACTGAATACCTTGGGATTGAGGACATGATATACTGTCGATGCATCATCAGCGGGCACTTCTCCTACGACTCCCGATAATTCTAGAACCGCACGCGCTACAAAGTCGACTGGTAGCCAAGATGGGGTCTAGAGATAACAACGAGTCAGCGGAACTATCTTTGTCTAATATTTGGTCTCATTTTTTTACATACCTCATCGATCGCAGGAAGTGCGCGTAAAGTTAGAGCACTACGAATCATGAGTGGGATGGCCTCCGTGTCATTCCAGATACCTTCTTTACTGTCACCGACAATCTGACCTATCCGGAGTACTCTCGCGTGAATGCCTGTCTTCACCGCCGCAGATCTGACGATATGTTCCGTAACTAGCTTTGATCTCGCATAACCCATGTTTTGGGCGTGGGCGAAGTTGTCGATATGGGTCTCCCGAATAGTTGCTGGTAGCGGGGTTCCTGCCGCGGCGGATATCGAAGAACAGAAGAAAAACCGAGCGGGCTTTTCAGTGTTCACAGATAAACACATTTGGAGGAAGTTATGGGCACCCTGTATGTGCTGCTTCTCGAAACTCTGGACTCCCATGTTGAAGTTCACGGCCCAAGCGCTGTGAATGACGGTCGTTACGGAGTCTAAGAGCTCGGAAAACATTTCCTTGCCTACCCTGAGGTCCTTTTTGCTAAAGTCACCTGGGAGCGTGCTAATTTTGGCCAACTCTCTCGCAGAAAGTGCAAGGTTTCGGGTCTTCAGTGATGCGAGAACTCTGCTCACAGCATCCTCTCTCGAAGAAGCCCGAACCAGGCATACTACCTTCTTGACATTGTCTAGAGGTAGAAGTTGAGCAAGTATATGTGCTCCCAGCGAACCAGTAGTTCCTGTTAAGACCTGCCATATATCAGTACCGCTATAGTTCAATGTTTCCATTAAATGAATGCTAGCATACCACAGTCTCTCCGTCCACAACTTTGTTCCCAGGAACGTGATTTTCGAAATGCGAATACTTCTCTGCCAGCTGCTTTGAAATTTCTACATCATCCGTTGCTTCGATTTCCATACCAGTACGTAATGCATATAAGTATCGGGCAAGTGACTCCACATTTGGTTGCTCAAAAACCACTATTTGACTGAGGTTCGAGCCATTACCATTAAAGTTGAGCGCTTTCTTCAATTTCCCCCAGACGCTGATTGCCCTGAGACTATCCACCCCAGCGAGGAAGAAGTCGGAGGTCTTGGATTCCAGCCCAACCCCCACTTCCTTGAACAGGCCCATGAGAAACGCTTCTATACCCTCAACATCCAATATTAAATCTCCTTCAGTGGCATTCTCGAATCGAGAATAGATTTCTTCAATCTCTCTTTCAAATTCTTTGTAGAATGCTGCTCTGATAACAGTACCCTTGTCGGTACTCGGATACTGAATATCTGAAGAGAGAACACCGATCATCTCCTTTGATATCTGGGAGAAGCTTTCCGCGCGCGAGTTCGCATCCTCAATGGCAGGCCAAATCCTGTCGATAAATTCTTCCTGAGATAACCCAGCGGCGTGGCCACTAGGTATGAGCAATACCCCAGGCGTAGTTTTACAAACACCAAAAACTACACATTCCTTGACCAAAGGATCTTCTCGGATCCGGTGCTCGATAGGTATCGGAAGAACCTTCTCGCCATTGACGAGCGTCACCCGATCGTCGATGCGGCCAAGATATTTCCAAGCCTTAGGAATGGTGGGATGCGGCGAGAAGATATCTCTCGTCCGAAAGCTATTCGGGGGGTTATCGGAGTTGGACGCGACCTTGGACTTCCACTTATCGAGTACGACGACTTCGTACGTTTCGCTATTCGGCGAGGTGCGGTCCATGAGAAGAAATGGTTCTAATGCCGGAGGCACCCTGACGTAGTTCCAAGCTTTGTCTCCCGGAAGACGGAAGGATGTCATCAACTGGCCGGTTTCGGTCGCCCCGTAGTGCCCTACGAGATTGACTCCAGCATCGACAAGGCGGTTCCCTAGGTCGTCGGGACAGCTACTGCCGCCAAAGAGGACAAGCTTGCATGCCTTTAGGACTTCAATTCCTCTGGCGGATTCACCGAGTACCTTTAGAGCGTAGGGGACTCCGTAGAAGATCTCTGGCTTGATATTCTCCATTGCTGTCACTAGGTTTGAATTGGTGAGAGGGAGATTGGGATTGAAGAATGATATCTCTTTTGTTGAATATACTGCTCGGAAGAACGAAGAGATGCCATGGTTATGGTATAGCGGCAGTGTAATGAATGCTTTGAGGGAGAATGACGACGAATAGTTGAATAGACAAGCGGCATGGCTTTGGAAAATTGGCTTGGGCAAACCGGTCGAGCCTGAAGAGTGGACAATGAAGGCGATTTTCTGTGATTCGGCTGGCCCATTCGTTCGGTCTATCTCTAGCCGAGGGCCAGAGGGTTTTGACCGTGCGTAGTCCGGCTTTTCGAGAATTCGAAGTGATTTTAACTCTGGTTTGAGGCGTTTTACTTCGTCGATAAGCTTGGAGAAGGTGGCTGTAGTTATAATGCTAGAGCATTTGGTGGCATTGAGGAGAGATATAACGGCATGGATAGACAGTCTATTGGAAAGCAGAAGGACAGTAAAGCCTAGTCTCTGTAGGCCAAATATTGTGGCGATATAGTCGATGTTGGAAGGCGCTAATAAAGCCACGACAGTCCGCTCTTCGTCAAAGGGATTCTGAGTTCAATGCGATGATTAGCTTAGGAAAGAAAATTGGTCGGGAACACTGCTACCCACATTCGGAATGAGCCCAAGCTGAAGATACTTTTTCGCAGCTTCTTCAGCAAAACTATTGAGGGCTTTGGCAGTATAGTGGACATAGTCCGTAAGTCCACCTTGAGTTGCTGGATAAGAGACTAATGGTACGTCTGGAATGGTGTTTGCACGGTTCACAAGGAGATCATTGATGGTGAATAATGTATCCGATTCGGCAGGGGATTGAGTAGAACTGAGGGCTCGATTCGAGACAAAGCTCGGAGATCCTGAAGGTTCCTGCACCTGAACGAGAAGAGCTGCTGAACTCATGTCTACAGTAATAAACCTCAATGTCCGAAGGTTTTGTCGTATAGGTGATCGATTACAGTGAAGGAGGATACTCTATGTCCATTAAATCACCACATCTCAGGATATCATAAATCACTAAATGTAGTTGGGGAACTCCCGTCACTACCGCCTCGGACGGTCTATCGGCTATTCTCGGCGTTATTGTCTATCATATACCCAAACATTAGCAATTCGGAAAAGCCTTTTCACCTTTTCCGAGCGTGGTGGAATTCCGATCTACGGCGCGGATAACCGGATAAGTGGGGAATTCACAACTACAACACCGAAAATCCGCTTCATTGTAACCCGCGCTCTCCTGGTAGAATAGTAAAGGTGATATAGTGATATATTTGTTCCTTCTACTCAATTTGCACGCATCTCCCCCAACACCAAAAGATCTCCAACCTTACCCTATTTTCCCACAAAACTAGCAGTAGCAATGTCGCTGGGAAGAACCTTCACGCTAAATTCAGGATACAAAATACCAGCAATCGGTTTGGGAACTTGGGTAAATCACCTCTCTAAGACCAAAGTTGGGATTACTTGGCCGCGCTAACAAATATTTCAGCAATCCAAACCCTTGGAAGTTAAGAACGCTGTCGAAACCGCCCTCAAATCAGGCTACCGCCATATAGATGCTGCTTGGGTATACCAAAATGAAGCGGAAGTAGGTGAAGGAATTAAAGCTTCTGGAGTACCAAGAGAAGAAATCTTTGTAAGTAGTCCATACCTAATCCACACCCTCTAGAAGGAATTACCGTTAATAAGTTACTCCTATAGGTGACCTCAAAGCTCTGGAACAACGCGCACCGGGCGGGCGATGTCGAAAAAGCCCTCGATAAGTCATTGAGTGACCTCCAGCTTTCTTACGTCGACCTTTACCTCATCCACTGGCCGGTAGCATTCGTTTCATCGTCAGAAGTCTTCCCGACAGAACCAGAGACTGGCCTAATTGCGCTGGACAAGGTCCCTATTGAAGAGACATGGCACGAATTAGAACGCCTAGTGGAGAAGGGGAAAGTGAGAAGTATCGGTGTCAGCAACTTCACGAAAGAAAAGATTGAAGAGATCCTAGTATTGTAAGCGCTTTTATAGCTAGATTTAAATTCGAGGCTCACGATATATAGCGCAAAGATTCCCCCAGCAGTTAATCAGATCGAGGCTCATCCTTACCTCCAGCAGCCAGAATTCCTGAAGTGGGCTAAAGACAAGGGAATCGTTATCACTGGCTACAGTCCCTTGGGTAACAATATTTATAACATCCCGAGAGTCGTCGACGATCCGATTGTCATAGACATCGCGAAACAACTCGGCAAAGAACCCGCACAAGTCTTGATTGCCTGGGCAGTGCAACGTGGAACCGTGGTTCTCCCGAAGAGTGTCACTCCTACCCGTATCCAATCCAATTTCAAGGACTTTGAGCTTCCCCAAAAAGCTTTCGATGAGATCAGCGCCCTAGAGCGTCATCTGAGGATGAACTATCCGATAAGGTGGGGGGAGGATGTTTTTGGGGAAAAAAGCGAAGAGATAGCGAAGCAAGAAGCGAGGGATTGGGCAGCAGCACAAAGACAAGCAAAATAGACCGAGTCCTGAAAATCATGAGAGAGCCTAGACAAGACTACAATATATGTAAATAGACACTGTTCAATTTTACGAAAGAGTTCCAAGTATTTCGCACTGCTATCTATCCTGTGGTTTTGGGCAAATTTAGTTTGATATAGAAGACTTGGTTAAATCACACTGTGTTACTCAATTCCTTGCAAAGATGTTGCAGGAAATACTCCCTAAAACTAAGGAATACTTTCTAGGTGGACATGTAACATACCTAGGGAGAAGCTCACATTCCTAGGTCTGAGTTAAGATGGTTTTTTTCTAGACCTAAAAAATATTTTTACGATGTGATAACTTTACACATCTCCCATGTAAGCGGAAACATGTGTATTTAATGGTTAGGATGATAGATGCTAAGATTTGCTGTACATAATAACAAGACCCGGGATGCATGCCTTATAAGAGAAATTGATATCACAGATTTTACCAAAGCGGAGTATTATGTATGTTTCTTTCTCATATATTTGTAGCTGAGGACAGGGTACTCTACTAGAACGGGGACTTGACCGATGGAGACCTGCGCTCGGATAACTGGCCGGTTATCGAAACTAGAACGGTTACACGATCCTATTTCCGACCAAAGCCAGCACGGAAACGGAATACAATAAACGATCTCAAGCGGGGTAGTTATTTCCACTTGCCCAATCTATATCCATAAACTACTCATCACGAGAATTGGTACCGTTTCTGCCGCATTCTCGTAGCCGCGGAGAAGCAAAAAACGCGTGGTACATGCTATTTAAGATGCAAGTACTGACTGCACCACAATTTAAGCTCCATCACTACAAAGAACTCCCACACTGTTGATCATCCAGTAAAATGTCGCAACTCAATATTTCCATCCCAGAAAACGGCGTATGGGTCCCTGTCCCGACATTTTTCGCGGCTACGGATCCAGCAAAATCAAGCCAACAAAACATCACCCCGAAACTCGATCTAGCTGCTCAAGCAAAGCACTCAGTTCATCTAGCAAAGTCAGGAATCACCGGAATTGTATTACTCGGTTCAACCGGAGAAGTAGTGCACATCACACGCCAAGAGCGGAATGAATTGATTTCAAGTGTTCGCAGTGCCTTGGATAAAGAGGGATTCAAGGAGTTTCCCCTCATGGCGGGGACGACGTCATTTACTGTCGATGAGACGATTGAATTATTGAATGATGCAAGTCTGAGTGGGGCTCAATATGGACTAGTATTAGCTCCTGGGTACTTTTCACCCCAGGTAAGCCAGGCAAATATCACCGCCTGGTACAAAGCCGTAGCAGATGGATCTCGAATCCCTATTCTCATGTGAGTGGATCCAACGGTGAAATTGACCCAAGAGATCCATGCTAAACTGGATCAATGTAGATATCATTACCCAGGAGTTTCGAACGACGTTCCCCTATCAATAGCAACATTCGAGAACCTCGCTTCACATCCTAACATTGTCGGGACAAAGTTCTCCCACGGCAACGTTTCCCATCACGCTCAAGTAGCCCTCAGCCCAAAAATCGATCACTCCCGTTTTCGACTTTACAGCGGGCAAGGCCAACAACTCCTCCCCGTCGTCATGGTCGGCGGCGCGGGTGTCATTGATGGTCTTGCCGCTTCATTCCCACTTACCGTTACTCGGCTATACACGCTATCAACTACACTACCACTCGATCAATCTAGGTTAGAAGAGGCTCGAAAAATACAGTATCTAGTTAGTGCTGCAAGTGAGTTGATTTGTGTCAAGTGGGGGGTGATTGGGATCAAGGAGGCTGTGTATAAGATATTGGGGATTGGGAATTTGGATGGGGGGAGGCTACCGATTGCCGGCACTGTTGACGGGATTGGTGGGGATTGGAGTGTTTTGGATGAAACTATTTCTGAGCTTAAGAAGATTGAAGCATCTCTGTCTTGAGGATTTCGGAAGCTAAAACATATATGAATGTATCTGACGATGATAAAATTATTCTTTTCTAAAAGTTTAAATTATGTGCGTGAAGTTTTTCATGAACAGACCATACCGTGGCAAGTATTGAGGTACAAGTGCTTCTACAGACCCTCCACTATCAATTTTACAGTGCGATTTGGCGCTCTAGCCCCAAGGGCCGGGCGCAGGAGACCCCGACACCACTTCCTTAATCGTTCTTGTAGCAGAGCAGATACCGATACCTACGGCGGGTCATTTGTATGAGAGTGCAGAAAAGAATTTAGGCAAGGTAAGGCCGGGTAACAGAAGTGGGAAACCATCAAACAGTGGAAAGGAAATAATCATTTGGCATATTTGTTACAAAGCTCAAGTCATGCGAGTATACAAGATAGATAAACCCATATAAAATCAGAAAGTATCCTCCATGCTAGGCTTGTTCCCATCCCCTACTGTTTATGGCTGCTGTGCACCGTAGGCCTCCATGCATACAAACTCGGGGCATTCCTATATTAAAGCCAAAGTTAGTATAAGACTAAAAGTTTAGAGTTTTTATAACTTACACCGTAACCACTTATAAGTCAGGATCAGACATCGATTCTGATTCTGAAGTATCTTTTTCTGTCTCCTCCTCCACATATTCTTCTTCCAGTATCCTAACTTTATCGGTAGCACTTTGGCTTGGACCAGCTGATTCTAGTATTCGGGCTTGAGCACGAGTTCTAACTACAGATTCCAATTTTATCATCACTGGTGTCGGTTTCAACTCAGGACCAGGTTCTAATTTAATGACTGGCTCGGGAGAAAATGTTAAAAATCTATCCACTAACCCTCCACCACTGCGAGACTTCTTCAAATCACGATTTGCTAAAGTAGACTTTTGTTTTGGAGACATGTCTTCGGTCGATCGCTTTCGAGTTGGTAGGGTAGCTGGTAGTAGCTCCAAAAGAAAATTAGGAGTAACTGAGTGTGGAACTTTTTTCAGTTGCCGTTCTTCTTCCGAAGAATCATCATTTTTATCACGTATATATGCCGTAATTGCGATCATGGGAACCACTAGTTTTTGTTTACCTTTAGTGGATGTTGTAAGAGGTATATGACTAGATTTCGTAACTCTTAACAAGTCTGCTAGTTTTCCTGATCCTCGCAGAAGTTCCACTGGAGGTATGCCTTTCCCGGAGTGGGCACCTACACGAATATGTAGTTTGGGATTGAGCTCGGTTTCTCGGCGGTCTGCATGTGTGCACCATGCAGGATGATCAAAGACTTGTTTTTGCAACCATTTTTGCCAATCAAGTATTTCTTCATCGGGGTTTAAGTGAAGAGAGTGAAAGGCACTAAAAAGAGTTGCATGTTGTTTTCGTTTATGGTGTAACAGGAGATAACAGGCAACCTCGTGAATATTGGCTTCTCGTTTTTCGTGGGCGGAATGAGCAACTAAAGTGCTAAATTTGCTCATGGTGGTACCTTTCGCAACTGATATCTTCGCTCGATGTTCCCGTACCTCTACTTCTGCACGTTGTGACTGATAACGCACTGGCACACGGGTGGATGCTGGCATTATCATAGCTGAAGTACTTGTAGTAACTAATAATAACTTTAGTTAAACATAAAATTGCAGGAAATATAGAAATCTGCGATTTGAAGATATACCTTTCTTCGGTGGTGGTTTATGAGTCAATAAAATGATATCATCGTCCAAATTGATGATCGTTGGAGATATATTATGGGCATCTTGTATATGTTGACAAGAACGTAAGGCACAGTGAGTAGGACGATCATGAGAAGGAAGAAATTCAGTGCATGGGCAATTATGAACGGTACAGTTACCCGAGATTGAAGACATAATAAATTGATTGAAGAAATAAAAGAAAAAGAAAAAGATAAAAAATTAAGAAAAGTTTCCATCACAAATCCCATCAGATTCTTAGGTCTTTATATCTAAGACTAGTTGATCATCATCCCCACTTTCATAATCCACTGACTCTTCATCCAATTCCAGCTCTCCATCACCTATCCCACTACCCGTTGAAATCTCCTCATCATCCGTACAATCAATGTTTAGTTTCTTATCCCCGAGCTCCACATCCGCATGTCCTAAGATTTCCTGTTCCAACATATTTTGTGCAATCCATCCTTCTGCACCAGTCGGCTGATGATACACAATAACTTCCCCGCCTGCAACAACAAACTTCCATACTTCTCTACGTAAAAACAGATATGCTTGCTCATGATTATCCTGATAAGAAAAATAAGAAGGAAAACTACCGGATAAAAGAAAAGATTTAAATAAATCAAGTGTAACAGGTGGAAGAAAATCATCAAGATCGTACTGTGCAACCTCTGATTCAAGCTGTTGTAAGACATTATAATCTACCGGTCGGTTATAGTCAACCCCTGATTCCAGGTAAAAGTACATTTCAAAGGGTTTACCGGTGGGCAGATAGTGATCTCTTTTAGCCTGTTTGCGGATTGGATGATTGTTATGAATATCAACAAATCTATGAATATGGACACGAAGCATATCCATATAAATAAATTGAAGACATGCAACATCAATTTTATCCTCCTGGAAAAGATCATCATTCTCAAGTCGTGCAAAATATTGCTTCCAGCTTTCAGTTTGTCCATCGGTTAAAATATTCCACCAAGCCTCAATACGTTGGTTTTTAACCGATTTGCCGAAAGAACAGGCTTTTTCGAAAGAGAGATTTGGCTTTGCTGCTCGGCGCAGTAATGTATGTGAACGAGCGAGTAAAACCGTTTCTGTCCCCTTATCAGAGCGGATAAGTTTCGGTATTTTTCCTGTTGATCGCACCATTTGAAGGTATTGTTTATTGACTGACACAGCTGTTCGGTTAGATATTCCCACATAGCACCACACTATATATCGGGAATAAGCATCTATCGCTCCATAGATTTGAAATCCAAATCTGCTTAATTTGTCATGCCCATCAATTGACAAGACTCGGCCTGGACCTTTAACAAGATATTTGCCCCTTTGACGTCTTAAGGCTAATCTCCTAGCTTCAGTACCATCTGGATCAACTGATTTTAATGCATCTCGTACTTGATGCCTAAATAGCTTTCAGCTTAGTCTACTACATGTGAAGGTCTATCTGTAACGGGGGTGGTCCTCTAGACAACTGCTAAGGCTAGGTAGGAAAACGGCCGTTGCTTATACTAAAGTCAGGCTGAGATCTTAAAGTATTTTCGTGCAGTATACTCAATAATCTTAAGGGCGGAACTCGGTAATTCTCGTCACTAGGTCTCTGATCGAAGATGGAGAAGAGCAACTGGTGGCGGGGCTCGCCAGTACTTGTAGTACTGCATGCTCGCCGCCTCTACTCAGTTCTACTCAGCTGGGGGATCCGGTTAACCCTGAATCCTGTCAGTGATCATGGGCGGGTCTCTTCGGAAATGTTCTCTCACATTCCGCTGGAGTTCTGCACCTCTTGTGCAACCGCTCCTCATGCACTGCTCTACCAGTCAGGACTCTATGATCCGCCAGCCTAGTCTTACAGGACTACTTGCATGGCGCTGATCAGTCCATAGTTGCGTCAGGTGTCCGCTAGAATTGTTCTCCCAGTTGCGCCGCCTATCAGCCATAGCTGGTGGGGCATGCACAGGTGGATTAGGAACTCAACCACATCTCTAAGTGTTTGATGTCATCGGTGATCTGCTACAGGCCCGTCAGCCTTAGCACCTCCGGATGTTCCTAACCACCAGGTCAGCGGAGTACTGGTGTTCCCTAGCATGTGGTAGCTACTCCACTCATGCTGGTCCTTGTACCTCTCTGTCTGCCCGGGTCTATTCTACCTTTCGCATGTAACAGCCTTGTGGGTCCGTTACACCCACCAGCTATGGCTGATAGGCGGCGCAACTGGGAGAACAATTCTAGCAGACACCTGACGCAACTATGGACTGATCAGCGCCATGCAAGTAGTCCTGTAAGACTAGGCTGGCGGATCATAGAGTCCTGACTGGTAGAGCAGTGCATGAGGAGCGGTTGCACAAGAGGTGCAGAACTCCAGCGGAATGTGAGAGAACATTTCCGAAGAGACCTGCCCATGATCACTGACAGGATTCAGGGTTAACCGGATCCCCCAGCTGAGTAGAACTGAGTAGAGGCGGCGAGCATGCAGTACTACAAGTACTGGCGAGCCCCGCCACCAGTTGCTCTTCTCCATCTTCGATCAGAGACCTAGTGACGAGAATTACCGAGTTCCGCCCTTAAGATTATTGAGTATACTGCACGAAAATACTTTAAGATCTCAGCCTGACTTTAGTATAAGCAACGGCCGTTTTCCTACCTAGCCTTAGCAGTTGTCTAGAGGACCACCCCCGTTACAGTATAATCTTAAGGACTCAGTCACCTTGAGATCACCCATCATGAGATCCTCCCGCAGATCCGAAACCCCGGCGATCAATGCCCCGGTGCTTCCCCTTCAGATTACTTGGGAGAAGAAGGAACTAGCAGTAGGAGAGACAGACATGACCCAATTAGTCCACCGCCCAAAATCCACTATCCAAAGACATATCCCAGGCATCTCCACTCCATGGACAGACACATCAAAAGTCACCATAGCCGATTTCTTCGACGCATTTCAAGACCACCTCATGTCCCAGATCAACCTATCGGTTGGGGATACCACAAAGACCATGAGAATGCTACAGGAACGGCAAGAAGTGGAGAATACCTTGTTGCGGGAGGCTGCCGAGTATTTGGACCGGAAAGTCCTCAATCTCCAGCAGCATCTACAACAGTTGCTGATGGACAAAGATGACCTCGCAACTGATCCCATGGATATAGACCCCCCCGAAGCAGTTGGAATTCCTGACTACATCGGAGCACTACAGCAGGCCATTACAGAAGGCCGCCTACACATCACCGCACCCCCCAAACCAGCGGCAGGAAGAGAAAGATCAAGTAGTGTCTTTCTCTCAGATACCTTCCCAATCACCCTACCTACCACACCTACCAATAAAGCAGACCCCCCATCGTTACCTCCCGCAGTTCAAAAACCTGCAGTTAGTTTTGCGCCCTCAGGCTCATCCTCTACTCCAATACCTCCGCAAACACCTAGAGGTCCCTTTTCTTATGGACCTTGGTCCCTTGCAGGCGGCAGTGGTTATACACCACCACCCCTCGATAGTGGTAGCTCATGGCTACCAAGAGGAACGTACCCAAGGCCCTCGGAAGAAAGGAAGGAGGAAGGAGAGAGTAATGGAGGAAGAACAGGAAGAGAAACTAGTGAACAGCAAGGGCAGGGAAACGAGAACCAGGGAGGAGGAGCAGGAGGAGGTGATGGAAATATAGGAGTAGGAGGAGGAGGAGACCCCGGTGATAGTAGCAGCAGCAGTAGTGAAGGAGGGGCAGAGAGGGATCCGAAGGAGTGGAAGAAGTATTTCTGCAAGAAGCAGCGGAAAGCAGAGAAGAAGATGTTGGAGATGATGGCTACAGTTTTCAGCAGTGGCACCAGTCCCACCTCTACTGGGAGCCTCAGGGGACGAGAACCCAAGGCACCTCAACCCAGCAAGTTCAAGGGAGAAGCTACTGATGTGGACCGATTCCTCCGGCAATGCGAAAATGTCTTCACCATTGAAGCTTCCAGTTTCCAGCAGGAATCAATCAAGATCCGCTACACTGGCAACCTTCTCGAAGGACATGCAGCAGTCAACTGGTATGAGGCCTACCATAACCTCATAGACCAAGGTGCTGCCGATAGAGCTGCAGGACGACCTGTTCAGCTTGACCCTCACTGGAACCATTGGGTCACCTTTTCCAATTCCTTCCGATCATCCTTTGGTGACAGAGTCACCAGAGAAGAAGCGGTAGCTAAGTGGGATAAACTCTCCCAGACCGCCGGAATTGATGCTTTCCTGGACCAGATAGTCCAACTCATGTGGAAAACCGGTTATGCTGGCGAGGTTGTGGATGATAAAATATCCCAAGGCCTCACCGCTGAACTGGCTCTGGACTGGGCTAAGGTTGCAGTCAAACCTCAGTCCCTCCATGAGAGGATACAAATGATCCGCCACATGGGACATGTCCTGGAAAGACACAGGAAGGTCAGAGCCCCGGAGTCCAGGGCAACTGGAGAAGGAGGTGAGAAGAAGAAGAGATCCAGAGGTAGAGGCAAAGGTCAGAGTACCGCCGCTGTGGGCGAGTGCGTAGGAGACTCTGCCAGTTTGACGCAGAGATCTGATATTCGCTGCCTTCGCGCTGTGAAGAAGAGGCTGCGTCGACGCGGACTTCGATGTCCTATAGCGAGGCACATATATGCGGATTATTAGGCGTGGAATCGAGCGAATAGGAAGGATATATTCGATACGAATTAGGCAAGGCAAGAGCCCGCCGCAAAGGAATACGATACAAAATAGATAGATAGGAAAGAATAGAGTAGTGAATAGGATAAGAATCGACAGGCAATGTTGAACAGTAATAGAAATCCTCCGCTGTCAATACCCCTAACCCTTATACACGTGACCGCGCACGTGACTTATCCATCGCTTCCTTTCACCTCCCGCGCGCCCCACCACAATCCTCCTCCTACAATGGCCGTCCCCTGGCCATTAACCCCCTTCCAAAACCGAGGAAACAAAGGAATCATATGCTAATCTATACGTAGGAAACACGAAAAACAGAACGAAACGAGAAACAGACCAAACCAACCAAAGAAACCTCCCCTCCTAAAACTCCGCTCTCCTACCAATTCATTCACTTCCTCCGTCGCTTCTTCTTCCCTTCCGACGACGAGGAAAGTTTCCGCTTAGCAGGAGACTGCGTCGACGCAGGCTCTGCTAACTCGCGAGTCTCCGGAGGAGGCATATCCTCATTAGCAGCAGGCGGGGCAACGTCAGCAGCAGATGAATCCTTAGCAGCAACAGCAGCTGCGGCAGCGACATCAACAGGCGGATCCTCCAATTCCTTCCCCGAATCCTCCAATTCGGGCTCTATTTCCTTCTCCACCTCCACTTCCGACTCCTTCCTAATAGGAGAGCCTAATTCCACCTCCGAATCCTCCACCTCCGACTCCACATCCGAACCAAATCCTGCCAGCGAATAGCCTCCACGCAGCAACGACTCCTTGCCTTCCTTGGTAATTCGCATTGGAGGCTCCCAAGTGCCCGTATCTCTGGCGTGGAAATAGGAATTCGGGCCGAAATCTCGCCTCTCCGCCCACTCCTGGACCTTATACCCCTCCCACATAGCCTCCATCAACTTCCTCCGCACCTTTCTCACCAATTTCCACGCCTTCCGCTCATCTGCCCCCAGCAAGATCTCCAACTCCCAACGCACACGAGCAGACTCCCAATCCACCAATCCCAGCAGCGCATCTCCGATTCCCCACACACCTCGGACCTCTGGCGTACTCGCAAAGCGTGCTTTAGGGCGGCTATGGGCGTTAATTTGCCCAGTAGGATTCCGTGGCAGCACGGTCAGCGAACGATGTGCTTCGGCGATATCAGCACGTGAGCCCATCTCCAGGAATTCCATGGCTTCTCCGTCTCCCTGGATGGCTGTGGGCCAATTATTCACCGTTCTCCGCTGCAGAATTGCCTTATCTTTGGCGCCGGCAGTTGCTCCGTGAATTAGGTGCGGCAACGAGATTCGAAGGTCTCCAGGTGCGCAAACCACGTTCGTTTCCTTGCCAAATGACGCCTCATCCTCTTGCAAATACGTCTTAGTGGTCCGGAAAGAATTCCCATCCTTGGCATCTCCGCGCGCCTCCACACGAGCCCACCAATCCGCGAGGTGATTCTGGAAGCCCTCAACGACCGCAGTACAGCCTTCCGGAATCTCCTGATCCAGCGAGCGAGGTTTGGATGTGATTCACTCCTACGCCCGTATCTAACGCCTTCCGAGGATTCAGATCTATATGGCGGAATTGCGTATAATCTCCAGGCAGCGAATCTTAGCGTAGTGAGGAAAGGCTAACATTCGATAGGCGCGGTCCGACCTCGCAGCCAACACCAAAACGTAATACACGGGATCTTGCCTAATTGCGCTGCTGTAATACGGAATGATAGCAATTCCGCAGCCAGCCCGTTGAATCACTCCGTTGATGGTGGAGATATAGGTCGAATTCCTCCGAGATCTTGGCCCAAAGCTCCGTTTCCTCCGTCAACCACCTAAACGCCGGAACCACGCAATTGCCTTTCTCCAGAAACGCATCCCAAGCCTCCTGACTGCCAAAGCGCGCAAAGATTTCTCCTCTATCAAACTGCGGAAGTTCCCACGAATTGGCTTCCACAGCAGAAAGATCCCAAATCGTCCGCCTCCACTCTAGCCCTCGCTCCTTTCCTAAACCAGCCATAAGTCGCTGCGGCAGCGTGAAGATTCCCTATTGAATCCCACTGCCTGTGGATGTCTTTGCAGGCGCAGCGATCATCTCCGCGCGGTTCAGGCGCTTGACATACAGGCCAACGTACGATGCCAGCCGCTGTAAGTGCTCCCGCAGATTATCAAGCCCTGCCTCCACGCCATCCAGCAGATATTTCCCTTGCGAGGCAAGCGGTACCACCTCTGCACTTCGATATTTGCGCAGATTAGATCCCCATGCCTTGGAGAGATATTCTCCACAGCCACACGCTTCGGACTTATGGATTTCCTCCTCTTCCGCCTCTTCTTCCTCCACTTCCTTCCCTTTCCCTTTCCCTTTCTCTTGTTGGCGCTGCGCTTGCGCCTCCACGGCCCTACCAGCCACCTCATCCTCCTCTACCACAACACCAGGCACCTCCGTACTCCGCGACTGAGGAGTCTGCGTCGACGCAGAGTCCTGCTCTTCCGCCCCACTTTCCTCTTCCTCCACCACCTTCTCCAGCGACTTCCCCTTCCCTTTCTTAGCAGCCTTTGGCTTAGTCTGCTTCGGCCTAACCTCCACAGGCCACGCCAACACCAAATCCTCATCCCGAACCTCCTCTTTCGTCTCCTTCCCCTCTCCTGCCTTCGTCAACCATTCCTTGGCATATGCTACATCTTTAGGCATAAATACCAAGGCTTTCTGTTGGCCGGAGGTTCGATCTTGCAGACGCATTCGATAACCTGCATCCAGCGCCTTCCAGGCTTGGCTCATTGACCACCCATCTCTAGCAATTGCTGCTAATTGACGTAGGAAATGCTCTGAGAATTGGCGCAAGCGGTACTCCTGTGGATCGAACTCCTCCTCCCATTGGTCGCCCCACTTCTCACAGATCAACTTCCTCGCCCTCTCCTTCCTGCCATCTGTGGCTCTATAACGCTCCTGCGCCGGCGCGATCACGTTATCATAATCCATCATGGCTCTAAACGCCTCTTCTCCACCAAACTGATCCCATAGCCCCTCTTTCTCCACATAATCGGCCCAAATCCGTGAGATTCCCTCATCTGAAACCTCCCGCGCCTCTGCAAATACCTCCAGGGCATTCCAAGAACAGCGGCACGAGATACGGGATCTTTGTGCGCTGCCATGGTCTTCTCGATTAGACTGCGCAGGCCATGTTTGGCGCGCTGCTGCAGTACGCTTTCTCTCGTGATTTCGACGATTTCGTTGGTGCCCGTATGGCCTGAAGTCTTCGGCGCTCTGTGTACCATTTTCTTGACTGTATTCGGCGACAACGACTCTGATCTGCTGCTGCTGCCTCTCCTTTTTCTGCCCTCTGGAGTGCTGGGGCCAGCCGAGTCATTTATGGGAGTGAAGATGGCGCGCTGCTGTTTCATGTTGACGTAGTAGAGCAAAGAAAGAAATGGCGCCCAACTTGAAAGCGCTGATATGGGTATAAGCTTTGGTGGCAGGCAGGCAACTTGATATCGAGGGTCAACTTGAAGGAGTCAAACTGATTGCAGAGATTTCGACGAGATCCTTCCTTAGGCGAGAGATGTAAGGGATTAGTCCTAGGAAGCAGGTTTGCTTCCCCCTCCCCTCCTAATAAAGAAGAGGTCATGGCGTTTCTGATACCTCTGCGTCATAGCCCTAAGCCCTATTCCGCCGGCGATTCCCGCAGAGCCCCAACCTTAATTCAACTTCGACCACCGCCAAACATAGGAAAATACACTAAATCCGCCAAATACAGGTACAAAAATAGGAAAAATACAGCTAATACATCAGCAAGAACAAAAAATGACCTATTTGAAATTAGGATCATGTTCTTACCTCTGTGACCTATTTGGCTCCTATTTGGACCTCTGTGGCCTCTGTGGCCTCTGCAGAGGAAAATATTGAAATTTTCTCGGAAACCTCCACAGAGGAATGTTGACCTCTGCAGAGGCCACAGAGGCCAAATAGGAGCCAAATAGGCCACAGAGGTCAAATAGGCCAGAGAGGAATGTCGTTTGTTTTTGCTGATGTAGAAACATAGAACTCCGAAGGAATTAAACAGGAATTGACTGAGGAATATACGAAGGAATAGACGACTAGATAATACGAAGGAAATACAGGCAAATAGAGACGAATCAACTGACGAATTGACGAGGAGTATACAAAAGAAACGACGAATAGTAGATAAAGGAATACATGAAGGAAATATATGAAAGAAACGACGAGCTGACGAGGAATAGACGAAGGAATATAGCAAGAAACGAAGAAACAGCGAATAAGAATCCAAAGAAACGGTACAAAAGAAACTCGTAAGGGACCCCCCTTTAGTGGTATTAAGGCAACTGCACGTAGAAGCCCCAGTCTTTCTGTGCTTCACACGCTTACCACCAACCACAGAAACATCTTCCTCCATTTCCACATCTTCAGCCTCCTCTGGCATTTCCCGCGTCGACGCGGACACCTCCGCGTCCTCCTCTCCTAACTCTTCAGCCGAATTCCTCTGCGAGATCTTCTGCGATTTCCTCTGCGATTTCTCCTGCGCGCGTTGAAAGAAGCGTTTAACACGGTCTGGAGGCGTAGTACCGCCTAAAAGCGTGCCATCGAGCTCCTCCAAAACCACGGTGCCTACAGGAGATATTTCCGGATTCGAAAGGGTCCACGCCACCTATTCGCCAGTTTATCACTCCATTGCTTTTCCAGCTTCGTATTATGGAGAAGTACGAGATCACCAACGCTTAAGGACTGCGAATTAGGCCGTTTTCTCCTATGGGAGTCGAAATACCGCTTATTCTCCGACCTGCTTTCTTTTAGGCGAATCGCTGCTTCATCCCATCCTCATCTCGCATCTCCAATTGCCTGGCCCGAGCTGCCAATAAATCCGCCCTAGAGTGGATATCCTGCCACTCAATACTGCCCCACGAACTCAAGAGTTATTTCCACTGGAAGACACACTGCCAACCAAAAACGAGCTCAAAAGGCGCCTTTCCTGTGGATCTTCGACCGTAATTCGATCAGCCCAAAGGACGGAGTGGAGATGATTAGACCAATCCTTCGGCTGTTTGGAGATCTTCTGCAAAGCATCCACTATTTGCTGATGCCCACGCTCGACCAGCCCATTTGCCTGCGGATGATATGCTGAAACGACCTTCTATTGATATTATACCGATTGCACAGCGCTCCGTAAATGCCTTATTCTCTGGCCCTCCATCCACCACAATCTTCCTAGGGCATCCGAATCGTGAAATCACCTCCTGGAATAGGAAATCCGCCACCTTCTCCGAGCTCCCTCTAGTCAAAGCACGTCCTTCCGCCCATCCTGAGAAATCATCTCTAGCGAGGACTAGATACCGATTTCGATCACTTCCAGCAGGCATATGCACGATATCTACACAGACCTTCTCGAATAGCGAAGTGCCAAATGTAGGGTGTAATTCGTCGGGATATCTGGCGGAGGCTCGAAGTTGGCATTGCTCGCAGGTTCGAACGAATTCCTCCACATCTTTGGCTAATCCACGCCACCAAAAGCGCTGAGATATCTTCTTAAACGTGCCTTCTCTGCCTCTATGCCCTGATTCGTCGTGGAGACCCTTCAGGATTTGCTGCTTCTCTGGTCCATGGCATATCACTCGCTTCGGCGGCTGATTCTCACGACCTCTCCGGAATAGGTGCCCGTCTCGAATTAGGAATTTAGTTGCTTCTCGTCTAAACGCCTTTCGCTGCTTTTCCGAGAGATCTTCCGGCATAGATAGAGACTCCAGGAATTCGCCAATCTGCTGCCAACGGCCACTATACTCTCGCTTTGGCCAAGCATACAAAGGGGTTAATAGGACCTCGCGTCGACGCGGACTCTCCCGCGGATTACCCGGCTGGCGAATAGTTGATCATCGAGGAACTCCTCTAATTCCTCCACATCTTCCGCTTCTGCTTCCGCCACATCCTCTTCAGTCCCCTTACGCTCGATAATCCATCTGCTGCAGTATGCTGCTTTCCTGGAACGTGGACGACGTCAAAATCGAAGAGGCGAATCCACGCAATCCAACGAGTGACCATTGCACCTGGAAGATCATTGGCAGGAAGATTCAGTTGGTGAACCAGCGTACGAGCGTCGATTTCCACACGGAATCTAACTCCATAGAGCCAAAAGCGCATCTTCTTCAGGGCTTTAAGCAGCCCTTTGCACTCCTTCTTCCCCGCGTCATACTGCCTCTCCGCAGGCGCCCACAACCCGCTCTCATACCTGCAAGGATGTCTTATATCTCCCAGTAGTTGCATCAACACTGCGCCCCAGCCTTCTCCTCCGGCATCCACTCCCAAAATCAGCAATCCCGCCAGTGGTCCGTACTGTGGCGTAGCCAGCGCTGGTGCAGTAGTAAGAGCCTTTTTGATCGTTTCCATTGCCTCCTCCTGTTCTTCCGCCCATACGAAAACCACACCTTTTCGCTGCAGGAAGAATAGTGGCGCATGCGATAATTGCAAATCCTTCGATCCAAATCCTATAATAGGTGGCAACTCACAGAAAGGCTCGGACTTCCGTTACTGAGTCGCAGGCAGGCCAAAGTACGATCTTTTCCACCTTCTTTGCATCAGGAAACCGCCCTTCTTCCGTACAGACGAATCCCACGATTTTAATTCCAGGCTTGCACCAGGACGACTTAATTCCCGCCACTGTGGCACCTGCTCTCTCGTAGTCTACTAGGACTCGGTCCAAATTGACGATATGCTCTTGTACGAATCTCCGAATTCCAGGGCTTATTTCCTCGTCATCATAGCGCGAGGTTGGTCCTTTTACACCTACGTCGTCGAGAAAGACTCTGCGGCGTTACGGAATATTATCATGCTGCGCTTTGGAATTGATTCGCTGAAATGCCTGCACTGAATTCGTGCCTCCTTGCACCATTCGTGTATACGAAGCAAGCCTAAAGGTGTCTGAATAGCAGTCATATCTCTGCTTTCCTCCGCTAAATCCACCTGATCATACCCAGAGAATAGATCGATAATTGAAGCTATTGCCATTCCAGCGAATACCTCACTGAATTCGTCAACCCTGTGAGGCAATGCCGCATCTAATATCGTATGGCTGTTGGCTTTAGTGAAAGAGGCGACTAATCGATGCCCGCCCTGCTTTTTCTTTACTAGAAACCAAGGATTTCGATACGGCCCGCGGCAGCGCTCTAGAGTGCCTCCTGCCAGCCGCGCCTTTACGATTTCGATAACCTCCTTCCAGGGCTCTGGGTGTCTTGAAGGGAGCTTCCTGCCATGGCACGTGTGGAATCGTCCGAATCACGTGTGGAGGCTCAACTTCCGACTTGAATAAGCCAATTTCTGTGAATTCGAATGCCACGGCAGCTTCCCTATTGTATAGCATTTCCATCAAAAGCTCTCGCTCCTTCGGCTGAAGATGGCCTATATCCATTTCCGCTATTCTCTCTTTCGTGAGGCGAGACCCTCGTGGAACACTGCTGAATTTGGGCGTAAGGATATGATCGAAAGGGCCAACAGGCTTATCCAGCCCTTGCCTCCTTTCCTCCTTCAGGCAATCCTGCTTCCAATTCGGATTTCCTTCTGCGCCGCCATCACCTTTGACGTTCTGCGGGCGCACCTTCTCCTTCTTATTCTTATACAGCCTCCTGCTGCTTACTCCACTTCCCGCTCGCTGAATTTCATTCCAAACTGCCATACACCGCCGCATCCGCACCTCTCTTTCCGCACCTCGCAAGACTCCGCGTCGACGCGGAGTCTCCTGCGCTCTTCTGACCACACCCTCCACTTCCGCCACTTCCTCCGGAGGTTTCCGCCGCCTCTTCTCAGTAAGCACCTCCGCGCTTACTGAGATCTCCCGTTTCCCGAGCTCTGCTCACGCCTCCTTCGCATCCACTGCCCCTTTGCTTCCCTTACTGAAGTGCGCGCATATCCTTCAGGCGGAACTGCCATGAATTTGGCCTTCTTTAGGCGATCAGAGGACCAAATAGTGCCCCACATTGAGCCGTCGTCCTTATTCGTCCACTTTAGTAAGGCAGCTCGCTCAAATGGGTGCCCTAATACGAATTCGCCTTCCATTCCTGGAGATGCAAATATTGGTGTATAAACCACGGCACCTCCCACACTAACGGGCGCTTCGTGAATACAGCAAGTCAGAGGTGTGGAATCTCCAGTAATTCCGGTCATGGTCCAGTCCACTTGGTCGTCGTATGGCAAATTCAAACTCTCGAACTCCGACCAACCCATTCGATTGATTTCTGATCCATTATCTCCCGTTGGCTGCAGCAAAACGCCGTTGATACTGATGGGAATTAGGCCTGACTCAGCAGCGTATTCGACTTGATGCCTAATTCTCCGAGTCTGGGAATCGCGTGGAGATGCGTGTGCTTTGGAAACCTTCGCAGCTGGCGCTGGCGGCACGCCCCTGCCGTATAGATATTTCTTGAAGGGAGGAGAAATAGAGACTAATTCTGAAATACTGATATTGATCGACTTTTCCGTTGGCAGTGTGTGGAAAAGCTCTTCTTCGGAGGGGGCGCCTGTGGCATCATCTCTAAGGGCTCTTCGTGGCGCAACGGGCTTCTTTTCCGGCTTCTTCGTAGGCTTATCTTCCTGCATCTCCACTTCCACAGTTTCTACTGGAGGGTATGCTCTAGGCCTGGGTGCCCGAGCATTTGGCAACCCTTCCTGCCTCTCAATTCTTTTCCTCAGATCTTCCACCTTCTCCTTCTTCACTGGCGCCCTGCGCTTCTCCACACGCGCAGGTTTGACTGCAGAAACGTACCAATTCGCCTCTTCCTCTGATTCCGAATCCGAATCCAATTCCGACTCCAACTCTTCCTCCACAACCTCCTCCTCGCTGCTTTCTTCATCTAATTCCCCTAAACGCGCCATTCTGACTTCGAAGCTCGGACCGCGGCTAGGACTGGGCGCAGCCTTAATTCGCCTCACGCCTGGCTGTTGTGGCAGCTGCGGAGGTTGCTGCTGCTCTCGGGCTTCCACTTGCTGCAGCATATTCCTTCCCGTACTTCTCTCCCATGGCTCAACCACCTCTCCTCCGGACCCTTCTCCTCCCCAGTGAATCCTCCCGCCTACAGCCCTGTGCACTAATCCAGCGCGTTCTTTGGCCATCAAAGCAGGGCATTGATTCTTCAAATGCGCAGGATCTGCACAGAAGATGCAACGTCTTGCCGGAGCGTACTGAAGATTTGACGCATACTGAGGATTCGGAGCGTACTGCTGAGCCGGCTGCGAATTCCGAAGTGGAATTGCATTTGCTCCCGAAGCAGGTCCTGGCGCGTTATAGGCTTGCGGCGGAGGTGCTCTGGCGCCGACGTTGGCTCTGCTAAAACTCTCCATAAATTGCGCCTGTTGGCGTAAAACCATGGCTTCCATACGCTTCGAAATGTCGTCGATTGCGCTCGTGACATCTATATTGTGGGCCTGGCGTTGAATTAGCTGCACAACTTGCGCAGTCTGCTGCGGCTGCGGCTGCGGCTGCGAGCCTCCGAAACTGGCTGATACTGAAGGCTTCGACCGTTTCCTGCGCTAAAAGCTGATCAATAAGTGCTTCTGAAGAAAACTCACCTTTCTTCATCAATTCTTCTGTGCGAAGTGTGCCTAAGCAGTAATCCTGAGCTTCTTTCTTAATTAGGGCATATTTGCCTTGGAAGGAGCTGGGCAAGTTGACATCCAATTTGAACTTGATTATCAGCTTCCTGGCGAGGTCTAATTGCAGCCCTCCCAGAAACAGCTGAATCTCTTGATACTCCGAAAGCATGCCTGTGGCCTTTAGACTGGTGGAAACTGCCGTAAAGGTGCGCACAAAAGGGCGTATATCACCTGTTTTCTTCTTCTGCGCATTAGTCAGCTCTTGAAACCTTACCGTATACATCTGCTGCTTCGTATCCTGCGCTCTATACTCCTCCAAAATCTCCCTGCGCAACGCCTGCCAGTCTCCATCTGCATATCCTTGCAAATAACGAATCGTGGCGCCAATAGAGCTGACACAATAGAGAGGGAGCTTCTTCACAGCCGCCTTCTCCGACTCTCCGAATTCTTCATATAGAAGCTCATAATGCTCTAGGAAATCCGTGGCATCGTTTCCATCGAAATGCGGGGCGCCGTGGGTTCCAGGGAAGGGGATATGGGTGAACTGCTTAGAAGACCTTCGATAAGCAAATCTGCAGAGCCGGCAGTAAGTGGCGTGCCTGCTGTTGGCGTGGAATTGACTGTGGACCGTGGAGTCGACATGCTTATTGCGATTGATAGGGCGAATACGGTTAATACTGTGAGTGCTGCGAATTCTGCTGTGAATCGTACGAAGTCTGATTCTTTCTGCTCTTTTCGCGGGGCATTGGGGGGGTATACGTCTCCCGTGGCGTCTGCTGACTTCTTGCGAATTCGGCAGCTGAATCTCCGAGATCCCGTATTAAATGTACAGCCTAGCCCTTCCTCAGAAGACTTCCCTGCCACAAATTTTTCTTTGCGCAGTCCGTCACTCTTAGCAAGCCAACCTCTGCCGCAATAGGCACAGTCTAATCCGCTGCGGAATTTCTCTGCCGCCTCAATTGCTCTATATCCCGTAACTTCGCAGCCTATTCCGCACAGGGAATTCTCTGCCGAAGAAAACTCTTCTAGTGTCCTATAGCGTCTCCACAGTCTATTCCGCCGTGGGAATTCTCTGCCGAATAGCCTCTCTAAATCCCGTGCCTTCCGTGTGTGCGTGTTTGTGCGATTCGCTGCGTGACTGCTTCTCTTCGTGCCTAGGCCTAGCGTATCAATCTCTGCAGTCGAAGGGACCATTGTGGGCGAGTGCGTAGGAGACTCTGCCAGTTTGACGCAGAGATCTGATATTCGCTGCCTTCGCGCTGTGAAGAAGAGGCTGCGTCGACGCGGACTTCGATGTCCTATAGCGAGGCACATATATGCGGATTATTAGGCGTGGAATCGAGCGAATAGGAAGGATATATTCGATACGAATTAGGCAAGGCAAGAGCCCGCCGCAAAGGAATACGATACAAAATAGATAGATAGGAAAGAATAGAGTAGTGAATAGGATAAGAATCGACAGGCAATGTTGAACAGTAATAGAAATCCTCCGCTGTCAATACCCCTAACCCTTATACACGTGACCGCGCACGTGACTTATCCATCGCTTCCTTTCACCTCCCGCGCGCCCCACCACAACGCCTGGGAGGCATGGTTTCTAGACCTTCAGCCACCTGGAGGAGGTCGTCTTCTCCTGTAGCAAGTGGTGTAGTGGACAGCTTCTGGATGTGGGTGGTCCCTCACTGCCGCAAGATTTTGGCAGCAGTCCGCCCTGTAGAATAAATATGCACAGTATGCTTGTAGAGCCTGGAATATTCGGGAATCACTTGTATGGAACCAATATTATTGATAATTGCTTCATTCTATGTATCTATGTATCTATATATCTATATATCTATGTACAAATATTAAGGGTGCAGTGAATCAATCATATGGTGCAGGCAGCACATCAGCAAAAACAAACGACATTCCTCTGTGGCCTATTTGACCTCTGTGGCCTATTTGGCTCCTATTTGGCCTCTGTGGCCTCTGCAGAGGTCAACATTCCTCTGTGGAGGTTTCTGAGGAAATTTTGATATTTTCCTCTGCAGAGGCCATAGAGGCCACAGAGGTCCAAATAGGAGCCAAATAGGTCACAGAGGTAAGAACATGATCCTAATTTCAAATAGGTCATTTTTTGTTCTTGCTGATGCAGAGGCTGCTGCAGAGAATCAACCATATGGTGGAAGCAGTGGAAGCTCAGGCAGCGAATCGACCTATTGGTGCAGGTGCAGGTGCAGGAAGCTCAGGCCACAAATTGACTATATGACGGAAGCGGAGGAAGTGGCAGAAGCTGCAGCAGCAAATAGACCAAGTAGTGGAAGCTCAGGCAGTGAATTGATCTACTGACGCAAGCAGTGAATTGACCATATGGTGGAGGCAGCGGAAGAGGTGGTAGCGAATTGACCATGTGGTGGAGGCGGCGGAAGCTCAGGCAGCAAATTGGCCTATTGGTGCAGGCGCAGGCTCAGGCTCAGGCTCAGGCAGCAAATTGACCATATAGTGCAGGCAGTGGAGGTGGCTGCAGCAAATTGACCATGTGGCGCAGGAAGCGGAAGCTCAAGAAGCAAATTGACTATATGGCGGAGGCGGAGGAAGCTCAGGCAGCAGATTGACAACCTCCAGAAGGTGGCGGAAGCTCAGGCAGTGAATCAACTTATCGGCGCAGGCTCAGGCTCAGGCTCAGGCAGCGAATCAATCATATGACGGAGGCTGCTACAGCGAATCGATCAATTGACTGAGGCAGTGGAAGCTCAGGCATTGAATTGACCGTGTGGCGGAGGCTGACGAAGCTCAGGCAGTGGATTGATCAGCCAATTGAGCTGCCTCTTGAGCTCGCTTAGGTGGAAGCAGCGAAGCAGGCAGCCAGCAGAGGTGGAGGAAGCTGAAGCAGCAGATCAAAGCAAGTCTAGGAAGCATATCAGCGGGAGCCAAATAAAGGAAAGCAAGATGTTACCTGAAAGGTTCTTTGCAAGCAGAGCTTGTTACTTCGAACCTAAATGTCATGATGTCAGCAGTACAGCGAGGTTGAGAATGGGTAAGGGGGAATAGGGGGAAGCAGATGGGGAGGAATAGTAGAAGGTGTCTTAGTAGGCATTGCTTAAGCAACACCTAAGCAAAGCTTGAAGATTTTGAAAATTGCTTAGTGCCTAGGGTCAGGGTTTTGACTTAGTGAAAAAAAAAGTTCCAGTAGTTACATGTATCAGGAGGGTGTCAGATGCACACAGGTCAGTCTGGAAGGGTGCTTGGGCACTGGCTGACGGTAAGAGTTAGTCAAAGCACATCTAGATGCAGCATGGGCGCAGGCAGGCTGTCAGGAGGGGTTCAAGAGGCAATCCCCATCTTCTAGAGGGTCAAAATGCCATCATACAATGTTACCCTTCAGGATGCCTTTTTTTTTACTGATGAAGGTTGGGTACAGTTGTAGTTTAGAGTGGTTGAAGATGGTGGTGGTCGAGGATGGTAGTGGTTGAGGATGATGGGTGTGGTTGAGGTTAGGTGCTGTTTGTTCAAGTTTTGATGGGGTGTGATTATGTGTTCAACAGGGTAACCTCAAACAGCGATATACATGTATTTTTTGTAATTACATGTATGAGCATAGTTCAGCAAGTTAATCCCAAACCGTGATATACATGTAATTTTTTTAGTTACATGTATGAGTTCAGTTCAGCAGGGTAACCCCAAGTTTCTGCCCTTTTTCTTATTTTATATATATAGATGGGATCACTAGCTCGAGTGACCAAATATGATTCGCTTATTATCAATTAGGGATTCAGTGCTATATTTGAGAGTAGGGATCGAACGGGAGAATATGAACGCCAATAGATCTCCAAAGACTATCCCTACTCTAGGCATCTTTTATGACGCGTCTCGCGCGCAAGGGGTCATCATAAAGGACAGGGCATAGATTAATATTGAGTGATTGCCCGCACTGTGACGCCACTGTGACCGTGCGCCGTTTAGTCGCCTTCTAAAGTATCAGCGCGACGGGCAAGAATAGCTGGAGTACTGGGTAGAACCATAAGGACCGGAAAACATGGGGTGTATGGTTTTCTATGTAACGATATCTGTGCGCTATTCCGTAGCATACAAGGCCATACCCAGTTCTTATGGTTCTACCTAAGTAGGTTTTTCCACCCAACGTTTAGTAACGCCTGCGGCGTGGCTAGGCACCCGGTTAAGGCAACCAACATCACGCGTTTGCCAATCGTGGTACAGTACCTGAGACATACAAACGTGAGGCTGAGGACGAGGCAACAAAAACACGCCTCAATAAGTAATTAGGATATTCCATCATTCGAGCTTTCTTTGAAGTCTCTTGTGCCATTGTTTAGACTGGAGCTATCTTCCCCCAAGCTTTAGCTCGACATAGCTACACGTCGTACTTTGACTGCCAGAGTCCACTTCAGCCATGTCTTCTCGGCGTCGTGAACAAATCCTCGGTAGCTAATCTATCCCTATTTCCAGCTTAGCCCCTATTCTAACTCCTACTAGAAAACTGTCGATGGCTCTTCGACCAAGAAGTACAAATTATCACGTTCGTAGTTCGGAAATACTTCAGAGGCACTCCCGACTTGAGAAATAACGGTAACCGCGGACCTTTCGAGAGTCACTACTATGCCGCTGTCCTACCGAAGGAATGTACTCTTAAATCACTCGCAAAAACCGATATTGAAGAGAAAATCCTTTTCAAGGAATTCAACCTTTTATCAACCGACGGGGCAATCAGTACTTTATTAGCAACCATTGAGAAGAAAATCGGCGCGGCTCTGGAGGAAGATCCTGAGGATGGTGGGCGGATTCGAATCAACACGTTAGAGGTTCCAGGTGAAGGGGGGAAGGAGCAAGAGGAGAAACAGACGGTCAAACATACGACAAACGGATCTTTACCGTTTATTCCTTCCGGTGGAAAGCCTCTACCTAGTAGGACGGCATCGCCGAGTGGGCTGGGATTGTTACCGCCTGCTGGGACTGTATCGTCCGATGGAGTAGTACCACCCACATCGCCCGCCGCGCAGAGTGAAGTCCTAAGGTTGTTTTTTGAAAGCCTCCGCCCAATAAAGAACAAGAAATCTACACAGGCAGTGAGCCAGGAAAGCCTTGCAGGAGTACCTAAACAAGACCTCACCAAAGAAGCGGAAGCAAAAACCGGGAGCGACGTCGGCGACGAATTGAGCCAACTAACGGAGCGTAATTTATCACTTCTAGGGAAGGAAAACGGGAGGGCGAAAACAAAAGATCTTAACATGGTTCTAGTAACCCCAATAAATCCGCCAAAAACTCGACATTTACAGGTATTTTCTCTATTCATTTATCCTCCAACTAGATCTTGCCCCAGCTAGATTCGAATCTGCCATCTGACATTCCTCGCATTATAGCAAAGAGAGAACCTTTTCCCCGCCCCTGAACCAAAAACGACTTTTCCGGAAGTTCCAGAGGGGCCACTTAAAGAAAACTCTAATCTGAACCTCCTGGAGCCGAAACACACAGGCACACCTTTAGGGGCCAATCCGACCGATCTCTCACCCGCGCTACCTTCGAATAACTCCGAACTCGAGCAAAGAGTAGCCGAGCTGGAAGAAAAACTACGAGCACTAGATACTCTTGTGAAGACCATGCAAACAAGCCCCTACCACTTCAGGGAATCGTCAACTCCAACTGACAGTGGCTCCCCTCAACAATTCCCCCAAATCCTAACACCAACCACCTCAGTCGCAAGCGACACGACTATCCCGTCTCGGCGGGTATCAATGCAGAAAGAAGCCTCCCTGTCAGATGTCACTCGCGAGTTGATCAAGGCTGAGATTAAGTCGGCATTGGGACAGGGACAACCCAGACGATCTAAACGTCGGACAGGGCGACCGTTGCTTAGTGCGTCCAGCAGTGTGCCGTCTAGTGCGTTTGGAAGTGAAAGTGAAGCCTAGTGTTTCTTCCTTTGGGTGGTTTTTCCTTTTTTGCCTCTACGGTTACGGTACGGCGTAGGGCTGTTTTATGGGTTTCTATTTTTATCTGGTGATGGGTCGTAATGCCTTTTTCTTTTTGGAAAAAGGGGTTTTGGTGTGGCTTTGTGAGTAATCGTGAATCTCTGCTCGTTGTTGATTATCACCCCCTTTTATTATAAAAATTTCTATTGTTACACGTTCTTAATAAACCTGGCTGGTTTCCGTGGCTACTTCATGATTTCGCTAGCGCTAGAACAGCCACAACCGAGTGACTTTCTATGATTATATCGATCAATTTCACATCAATAGGTAAAGGAGGTAATATGCACAAAGTCTACCCTTAATGAATATGCGGTATAGATACAACCTGATGAACTTTATATGAGAAGAGAACCCTTTCCCGTCCCAGCAACAAATATCATACAATCCTTCTTTCCCCTCATCCTACATCAACTAATAAGCATCCCCACCCTCAGCCTCCATCTCCTTCCTCTGAGCCGCCCACCGAATATCTCTCCTCTGATTCTTTCTCTTTTCCACAATTTCCCCAAGCTTGCTCCTCCCCCTACTCCAATGCTTCTTCACGGGTACCACCTTCTCCGTCTCATCATCCGCATTAATAACCTTCTTCTCACTACCAATCTTGATATTCCTCGCTACCTTCGTCTTCGCACCAAGCGCCCACAAGTCACCCCACCTACTCTTCCTCGCATCACGAAACTGCACCTTCCCAAACGACTTCGGAACAGTCCAGCGCTCAATCTTCCCCGCAGGAGTACACACATCGAGTATGACATGACCATGACGTTTCATCGGCGGTAGAATAGTACGCGGGAGGGTAAAAGCGAATCTTCGCAACTGCTCCATCGAATAAGGGCTCTCTGTGAGTTCACCGCGAATCACGGGGTGTTTAAACTCGCTGATCTCCGGCTCAATGACCTGTTTCCCCTCACCACGACGGTAGTCTACCCCGCGACGTACAGCAACGTAGGAGTATAGTAGGTCTTCGTGGTTACGCCCGCCTTCGCCAATGATGCGCTGCATGTAAGTTGGTCTCTCGTAGCGTTGTGAGAAATGGCACCAGTCGCGACGGCCTTGTGCGTAGCCTCTGGTAAACATGGGGCATTCTTCGTGGGTCGTGCAAGGGGCGATGATAGCGCCGGTTTCTTTCTCTATTGGGTCGTCGTCGATGTCGAGGCCGGTGTCGCCGCCAATGGGGCGGGTTGAAGAGCCGGGGGAGGAGATGAAGGATCGTAGTAGTGTAGAACGGGCGGCGGCGATGGCTTCGAAGCCGTGTGGGGTTCCTTTCTCGATGATGAGGAGGATACCGCCGTTGGGGTTGAGGTGGGACCAGAGTCTGCGGAGACGGTCTCTGCGGTTGTAGTTTTCTTTTATGGGGTGGAGGTTGTTGGTTGCGATGATGAGGTCGTAGAGTTTCCGTGGTTGTTTAGGGTTATGTGTGAGGGGGATGTCGGGGTGGGAGGGGGTATGGAAGACGTTGTCTGGGTTGCGGTCGGGTATCCGTGGGAGGAAGGTGGTGTTTTCGAGGAATTTGGAGATACGGTAGCGGAGAGAGTCGGATGCAGTTACTACTGATGCTTTGAGATTGGCTGTGGCTTCTGCTGAGATTTCCTCTGGGTCGTAATCCCCTTCTGTTACTGTTTCACCGGCCATTTCACGTACTTCGTCACGTCGGCGGATGTATTCAGCTTCCATGATGCTTTTCCAGGCTAGGACACCTGCACCTCCGGCTCCGACATCGAGGATGTTCTTGACACCACCCTCCTCCCCATGTCCGAGGACCCAGTCGCTCCCCAGTCGCCGTCGTACCTCCGTCAGTGCACTTAGAGCTTGTGCATAGTACCCAGGCATGACTGTTGCGAGGAACACCTCAGACGAAATATCACTCATCCGACCATCTTCAGCGTTCAGCCATATATCCCGTAGATTCTTCCCACCTTTATTTGTGTAGATCGGTGAATCCGGTAGACCTGGCCCTCCAAAGATTCTGTAGGCTGCTTGATCAAGATGCTTATTTGGAACTTCTGAGAGTGATTTGAACGTTGGGGTCTGGACTGATGGCGGGATCTTAATTGTAGCCGGATATGTCGAGAAACGGCCAATGGAAGTTAAAGGGTGTGTTCGTACAGTGTGGCTGCCGTCATCACGAAACGCCATATCATCATCTTCCCCCTCCTCCTCTTCGACAAATTCCTCATCTTGCTCTTCGCTACGGAATGCTCTTTCCATATCTCGTTGTAGTTGTTCGTAGGCCTTCGCTTGTAGAGGATTGTTAATATCAACCGCCACCGAGCCCATCTCCACAGTCTCTTCTTCAAACAACTCAATCCCAACACCATCTTTATCCTGCAATGTGACAGTACCCGGTGCATCGGCTTCTTCCGTTTCTGCGCCTTCTAGCTCATCTAATGGGTTCTCGCCCTCCTTCAGCATCCGTGCTGGCTGGCCGTAGTAACGCTGATAGACTGTGAATTCAACTTGTGTAAGCAATCCCTCAGGGAGATTATCACCCCATTCCTCCCGCACGGAACGAACATATTCCTCATCGGTCTGGGTATCTAGTCTTTGTGCTGCACGGTGTGTTGTGGCGAACGTGCGGAGGGTACACGGTAATCGCAATTGTGGGCGAAGTAGTGGAAATAGTGGTCGGCGACATGAAAGACGGACTGAACGAAGGGATTGGCGCGTTGCCAGCATTTGTGGTGGTGGAGAGCGAAGGAGGAGGGGATTGTGGGGGAGGAGCTGGTTATCGATAGGACGGAATATGTTTGAGGTGCAGAAAATATGGATGGTCACACAAAGGTGGGCTAGCGGGAAGAGCCGCATCTTGGCGGTTTTTCATGGAATATCACTCTTTGGCCTTGCCAATGATTTCTGAGGCCAGCGATAAGTGGCTGGTCCCCACAAAGTTCTTATTGGCCGGTAGGCTGAAGAGTATGAACAAAGTAGATTCGTTTGCATGACTGCCAGTACCAGCGCTCACAAGTACACCACAAAAGGCTCATTCCTCAGCTCATCCCTTGCTCCTTTAAACGCAGCCGCATTCACTAGCACAGTTTGTCCCTCCCTCTTCTTCCTCTTAAAGATACGTGCTACCCAGTCTTTCACCCAAAGCCCCATCATCTTCACCAGGCCCCACTTCCTCCCGCCACAGACCTTCTCATAGACCCGCTGAGCTTCATTCCAACAAACAACCTCCATTCCATACCCTGCATGTATATGTCCAAAAACATGCAACGCCGGTCTCACCTTCCATATTTCTTCCAGAAGAAACCGACACCCCAGCATCGTCGATAAATCCAAATGATACTTCGGCGGACCATGCGTTAAAAGGATATCCGTATCAACAGGAACCACACCCACCCACGGGTTCTTATCAGCAGCATACTGAAACCCCCCGGATCCGTGTTTTCGTGTCTTCGGTGAGCCATAGACTTTGATAGTTCTATCTACCGGCGTTGGAAAATGGAGTGTTGTGGCAGTATCCTGAAGATACACCACTCCATGGTTACTGAACAAGCTCTCCCAGTCTATTGCTGCTTTCTCCTGACTCCGGTGATTGGAGTCAAGACACGTGTCATGGTTGCCTGCAATCACGACTTTATAACGATGTGGCTGCGACGCAAGCCAGCTCAGAGCGTCGTGAAGCTCGGCTGGAGTCCCAGAGACCGTGAGGTCACCTGCATGGAGGAGCAGATCTCCTGGGGGAAGGTCTGGTTTGGTGTTGTGTGTATCGGAGATGCAGACCACCGTAAGTGGATCTCTCTTGCTTGTGTCGACTTCGGGAATGGGCCTTGCAGGGAGACTATTATAGAGGACTCGGGCGAGGAATGAGGTAGGTGTTGATAATAGCTGTTCGAGGTTCGAGGGAGGTTTGCGGTAGAGGAGAGCGTTTAAACCGCTGTTTCTGGAATTAAACATGGGGGTTGATGGATGGATGTGTGGATTGTAGGAAGTCTGAACTGACGTGGTAAACGGTGAACCCTAACCCTGGTATTAATAGTAACATTCGTCTGCAGCTGAAGCACCGGCTAGGGGAGGAGAAATTATCCGAAGCTTGAAGGAAAGAATCGGTTTACCTTGGTACACTTATTTATTCTTGTTAAAAAGCTGATGAGCCATCAAGTGCAATCAGTATCCATACGCTGCGGGGTAGCCCGTCGTATCATACTATAATTGACGAGTGATAGATTATGAGCGCGGGGAAAGAGCCTAGGGGGCTTTTTGTGATAAATCTGGTCGAAAAAGGCATATTTAGAATCCTAGGTTCAGTTAGGTCCTCCGGGATTGCGTAAGGGACAATAATAGAAGGGTTTTGATAATGTGACTGCGACTGGTAGAACGAGCAGGAAAACCGAAGGAATCACGTTATCTAAGCCCTTTCCAGCCGGATCCCTTGTACGTCACTGTTTCTATCAATCGACTTACTGTAGTCTTCTATTTGACGGTTTGGTATATGCCATGGGTGATTATTGCGGTTAACTAGGAAACAGGCGCAACTGAAGCTGGAGCTAGTGTATTGGAGCTTATAGAGATGGTAGAAGCAAGATATAAAGATATTAGCAAGATTTGCACCGTAATAACTTAATAAATCTTCACAGAACATCTCGAATAATATCCCACAGTACATATCATGTGTTGGGTGGGGTATGTATAAGAAACACGAATGCATATGCATGGTGTGAATAACATTTAAATTGTGTAAGCTAAATGTATCCTGACATGCCGTAACTGCAGCCACATTGTACAACCATCTTGTGTATTCTGCGTCATTTAGAAACTACAAAATAGTGAATTAAAGCACCTGTATGATTCTTCGTTTGTAATACACAGTTTTATTATGTGGAGTTGGGACTTAGCAGATTTCGAGATAGCTCACTCGTATACCCCCAATAGAAACGCAGTCATATAATTGCGTCAAATGATACTATTTCATCGAACTGCTTGGTGTTGTGCTTGCTGGTCCTCACTAATTGACCAGAGGTTCAACTCTCTACCATCCTTTACTCGTGAAGAGTAGTATGCACACTTTAAATGGATACACAGTTTTCACACGCATTCGCCCAGTGGAAAATATATGTTTGCTGCCTCAATGTTATTTAGTTGCGGTGTGAGTATCCCACTAGTACTAATAGTGGGTATCTGATGTGTTACTTTGTCAGGTTTTTAGGCTCAGTGCTCAGACATACCATGGAATTAGTTTACATAGTTCCCTTGTGTTTTTATTACACCTGCCGTTTACACGATACTCTTGCACTATAGTGGCTATTGAATACTCTTGACTAGGTATAAATTATGTTTTCCTTCCAAAAACTATTGCTAATACCACTGGATATCTCAGATAGAACAATCAAGGAATAAAAGTAGTCCCTCCGAGACAATACAAAATCTACGCCAGGAACACTATATCCCCCAACTACATAAACCCTTCACACCGCAACAGCCGCGCTCTGAACAATAAACTCCAACCCCGCCTCATCCTCCGCAGATACATCACTCACAAACATACAACCCGGAAAATGACTTAAAACCACACCTTCAATCCTACTTTCCGCCACCGCTACCTGCGGCGTGACCCCACACCCCCAAAACACCGGAACCTCCCCCTCCGGAATCTCCACCCAATCCCCAAAATCAACCACTCCACCCCTAACCTTCCCTTCGATCCCCAACTTCTTCGCTCCCTCCCACCCCCACGCAACCGGCTCCCCATGCTGCCGTGCAAACCTCCGCGTTATCGTCCGCACCTCCTCAATCCTCTCCGCAGGATAAGATCGCATAGACACCACCATAAACCCACTCGTGAACTCACCAGCAGGACTCAACGGAACAACCGTCTTAAACATCGGCACCGCTTTCGCCGGACTACACGTCGTATGTCTTGGCGGCAGACCCGCATCCACCAGCGCCGTCTCAAACGAATAAGAACAACCAATAAGAAACCCAACATGTGTATCCGACCACTCCTTTTTAATATCCAACGTACCCTCCGTACCCTGCACGACGCCATCGACGAAAACGTTATAGCGCGGGAGATCGGTTGCTAGGTCGGCTTCTGGCGCTAGCGGGGTAGTGGGGTCGCCAGGCTTCGTGGTCCAGAGGAGTGGACATGAAACGGGGTTGCGCTCGCAAAGAGACTTGAAGGAGGCGGCGTATTTCTGGGGGAGTACGAGGAGGTTGGCTTGGATTGTTGGTGCGAGAAGAGCTGTGGATGTGGTGTGTTTTCCGGCGCGACAGGCCTGGCGGAGGAGCGAAGCTGCAGTTGTGGAAGTCATTTTTTTTGTAGGTATGGATTGTAGACGGATGCTGATTCTGGGGTGGAAAAAGGAATTTTCTCGGGGTATACTGTAGGTTTATATATCAATTCTTAACACCGTATAGTAACACAGGCTCCTGTATAGCAAAGGCGCTCCTACGAACTAGGCTCGCCTCCTACTGAGAATTGGCGAGGCTAATCGGTGCTACGCATCTAGGCAACGATCCCAACTCCAAATCATATTGTGGGAAAGAGGAAGTTATGATGCTTGTGGGGAAATCGTGTGATAGCCGAACTAAATATCTGAGAAGGAGCTCTCTACTTGCTATGGGATCGCGAAGAATCGCTGTCTAGGCTTGGAGGAGCTCTGCACTGTACTATGTGTGCCTTCGTAGCTTTACCTGTTTACTGTGATAACTGTATGTGGTTAGCATAGTAAGCCCCAAGTGTTAGACCATAGGATTGCCAAGGCTAGACACCTTACTCTGCTGTCAACCAAAAAGATTACCTTCTCTATCGATCGTGTATCTGAGACCCTGAACAGGAATAATATATACATCTATATATATAAAATGAGGAAAAGAGCAGATTCTAGGCGTTATCCTACTAAACTGTATAGTCGCGTCCGGAAAGTCCTGGCGCCCTACAGCCTAATGATGGCCACAACCAGGTAGTTGGAGATCAAGCTAGAGAACAGCAAACAAAAAGAGAAGATATGCAAATACTGACCTACCACACGACATTCAACCACTTTGTATAACAATCTTCTACGGAAATTGCAGCCCCGACCCGCCGGCAGCCACGTTCAGCAGAGAGGATGGTGCCAAGATTTTGCGGACGCGACTGTACTCATAGTAGCATCCAATCAAGAGAATTAAGGTTACCCTACTAGCAGCTATAGTTCCCCTCCACTGACCCCAGCATCATCACGCTACGTCGAGCTACCTACTTTGTCTAGCCTACTCTGCCCACGATGTCCGAACCTGGTTTGTCCGAACTTGGTTTGTCCTATGTCATCCCCATTATACGCGCTCTTCAGCTTTTTTTCGCGATCCCCATCCTCGGCCTTGCCAGGTACATCGAGGACACCCCTGCCACCATCACATCTGCCGCCATGCTCGTCTTTATTCCCCTCACGTTCAGCCCTATCTGCGCACCCACCCGCCTCAAAGCCATGTTCATGGAGGTTATCTTCCTTGCGATGTGGGTCTACCTTGCCTTTATGGTTGTTCCGGCAGAAAGGGGTGTGGTGGGGGGAACCATACGCATCTTATGCTCGTACCTGGTGTAAGCCCCCATTATAGTGGGCTAGTGGATAATGCTGACGTGGCAGGCCGTTGGGTGTTGTTGCGTGGGTGTTTGGGTACTATACCAGGTATCGGGTAAGGTTGGCTTTGGAGGGGGAATTTATGGGTGTGGTGTTTAGATAGTTGGAGGAGGAAAATGGGAGATATTATGGGACATAGTTTGAGCGGCTCTGGGGATTGTAGTCGGGGTGAGGGTTGGTTATATCAAATAACACATATCTAGAGTGGTTCCCACAAGTGCAAATAGCCATGCTTAAGTAACAGTATTCCAGAATGGCTCATTTCCAAAAGAAATGCATTCAAGGCCTAGGATTCCCACATGGCCACCTACTGTGGTACTAGCCAGGCGATAATATGCTTGAGTAAGGGAGTCACATGTACAAGGGTTAGGTGTGTGCGGCGGAGGATTTCGTATACTCTTTGCAAGCTGTTGCTCTTCAGCACTCGCATCCTATTCTTTCCTACCTATCTATCTACATCGTATTCTTTGACGGCGGGCGCTTTGTCTTGACTATTCGTTAGGATAAATCCTTCCTATTCGCTCTATTCCGTGCCTCTATATACGTGCCTCGCTATAGGACACAGAACTTCACGTCGACGCAGTCTCTCTTTCACAGCACGGAGCGAATATCACATCTCTACGTCAAACTGGCAGAGCGCCCTACATGCTCGCCCATAATAGTCCCTCCGATTAGAGAGATTGATACGCTAGTCTTCCTACGCACGAAGAAAACCAATCACGTAGTGGGCTGCGCACACACGCACAAACGGAAGACGCTGGAATTGGAGTTGGATTTGGAGAAGCTCTTCAGTAGAGAATTTCCAAGGCGTAATAGACTGCGGAGACACTATAGGACGCTAGAAGAAATTTCTTCGGCAGAGGACTCCCTGTGGTTTTAGAGATACACCGGGTGACCTATTATACACTTATCTAGAGTATCGCCACTCTCTCCATGTTTTCTTTAGATCAATCTACTCTGGCCTACCTAAATAACTTGACTTGGTAAATTGACTGACCTATAATCACAAAGTATCACTCGCATAGTTTGTGCAACAATAACAACCCTAACCTGAACCCCGCTCTAGCCAGGGATGCTCTCAGAAACACAGCCGAATAGTAAAGAATAGGCATGATTCGGGTAAGAAACGTAACATACTAAAATTAAGGTTATCCTAGCTATAGCTCCCCTCCCTCCACTGCATCCCAGCACCATCACGCTACGTCCAGCTACCCACTTTATCTAACCTACTCTGCTCGCGATGCCCGAACCTCAGGCTGATTATTTTTCTTACATCAACCCCACTATACGCGCTCTTCAGTTTCTTTTCGTGATCCCCATTTTTGGCCTTGCCAGGTACATCGAGGACATCCCCGCCACGATCGCATCTGCAGCTATGCTCGCCTTTATTCCCCTCACATTTAGTCCCTTCTGCGCACCAGATCACCTCAAAGCCATGTTCGTGGAGGTTATCTTCCTTGCGATGTGGATCTACCTTGCTTTTGTGGTTGTCCCAGCGGAAGAGTGTGTGGTGGGGAAAGTTATACGCAGCTTATGCTCGTACCTGGTGTAAGCCCCGGGCCCCTTTCTGGTGGGCTAGTGGATAGTGCTGACGTGGTAGGCTATTGGGTGTTGTGGCGTGGGGATATGAGATCTTTGTCTATCGAGCGAGGTTGGCTGTGGAGGCGCTCATTAGGGCATTGAGGGAGGAAAATGTCCGCAGAGAGCAGGGAAGGAACTACGGGAGAAACTATGGGACGTTGTTTGGGCGGCTCTAGGGATCATAGTCAGGGTGAAGGTTGGTTATACCAAATAACACATATCCAGGGTGGTTCCCACGAGCGCAAGCGTAAGTGACCATGCTTAAGTAACAGTATTCTAGAATGGCTCATTCCCAAAAAAATGCGTTCAGTACCTGGGATTCCCACATGGTCACCCACTGCAGTACTAACCAGGCGATAAGATGCTTGGATATGCCAGAGCGAACGGGATGGCTCATTTTCATCATTCTATGACCGAACACATCAAGTGCTTGCGAGAAAGCATCATAGCTTGCTTCCTGGAAACTGACTGAGACATCCCACTTCCAACAACGAAGAAGTCAGGGCCTTGTATGTAGCTTGTTTACTACTGGTGGGGATTTGCCAAATTGAAACATAGGAAGACACGAGAATCATGGTCGCCCATTCCTTGAGATATTTTTTTCTGTTGGTTTTGATCTGGTGCGGGTGGGAATGTCACATTCCCCCAGCCCAACTAGGGAACGACGTGTTTGGGAGTGCATAGGTTTGGTAGAGCCAGTTCTCGTGGTATAGCAGTGTATGGGGTGAACAATAAGTAGTAGAATTGCCGTTAAAGTAAGCCAGGTAGTCGTAGAACTGGACCTGTTCGGTAGAAAAGAATTAGCTAGCTGAAAGTGCAGTTGCCAATTTTGGAGCTCCAGCTGTTGCGCATACTGTAAGCAATTCCTTCGCTGTGTCTAGACTCATAGCATGTTCAAACACGAAAACCATTGTGTCCGTAAACCTTTCGTTTGGGGTCCTCCGGCCCTCCGTCATCCAAAACCTTGGGAGGGTAATATTGATCGCCGGGTCGCTCTCCATGTGGTCAACGATAAGCAGCATGTCTCAGCTACTCCGTGGTTCGCCCTCATCTGCATCTCCTATGGCAAGCATGTAGCACCACTGAGCAATATCCTGGATCAAGACAGTTGAGAAATTCGTTGAGCCAGCCTAGTTGACCCCAACTTACAGCGGATGGTCCCATGTGGTAGTAGTGTTCGTGGTAACCGGATCATCATCATCGTTAAAGTAGTGACTTTCGTGCCAAATAGTCAATGGGATTCATAATCGTAACAGGATAGCCCCTTCCTGCATCAGGAGGAGGAGCAAAAACAGACACCTTGCATATCTTGAAACGTCAAATCTAATAGAGCAACCCAAACGTAATGGTTCTACCTAAGGCTGGCAATAGTGATTGATAATCAACTCGTGTTTAAAGGGTATAAAAATTAGGTAGAAAATCACTTTTCTAGTTGCAGCGCGAGTGAGGGGGTGCCGCACCAGTGTAAGGGAGAAATCTGGTATTAACTACCTTCACGTCGCAGGTTGCGTCGGTGCGGACCCCCGGAGACCATTTATCGAAGCACATATAGTGTTTCTACGAGAAAAAGGCATACACGATCTAAAGTCGATCACTGAAGCTGAGGATCCCCTTTCCCTTTAGATAAAGCTAAATAGGAGTAAGTGAGCAGCTTAGATTTCGAATCAAAGGTTTTAATTTAGTATACCTCAACTTTATTTTGATCGTCTATGTGATCATGACTGTTCGCTGTTAACACAATACCTCCCTTAGCTTGAATCGCCCATAAGCTTCTGCCTACAGAATTTCTCATCAAGCTCATGCACACCAGAAGACTTTTTTAAAAAATCGTCAGCTCAGAGATACTCAATGGAGGATTTATCTATCCAGCAGTTTTCAGCTAATAAATTCGAGTGATACATGATGAAGCGTGATGAGATACAGCTCAGAGTCCAAGACCGCACTCGGCCTGTCATATTAATTGAAGCTACAAGGCCTAAATTAAGGATTTATAGAGATTAAGATAATTTAGACTTTTTAGGCAAATGAGAGATGACAGCTAACTCCGTATGATAAATCATCAACTGCAGCCAGACCATCAACTCAGGATCTTAGATTTTTCAGTAGGCAATCTGAACCTACCATGCTCTTGCGTGAGCGATGTAATACCGTAGAAACTAGAAAAATCCACTACCGGATCGTAGGGATTGTTATCTAGTTCTAACCTCGATTGGTTTAGGGGGTGCTTGAAGCAGTATAGACCAAGCTGGGAGATCTGACTCGAGCTTTGAAAGTTTCCCTTCAAAGTTGGTTAGTGACGGAGTTATAATACCTGCGCGGAGATAGTGTATTTTTCCAGTCTCTACGGTACCCGAAATAATTCCCAACTACAACTACATGTATGCCAAGTCGTACCAAGAGCTCACAACCAGTTTGTCTTACGAGATATATCAGCTAATTAGATATACCTACCGATGGTAGGGATCGCTAGTTTAGGGTATTTCCAATTGCTTCCCAGTACCAATTTAATCTCATACATGTAAATGCAGATCCCATCCGCCGCGTTAGGAAACCATGATGCCCGACGATCATTGACCCCTTGCCTCCATGCGACTATATCGTATATTCCGCAAAACAAATCGATGCTCAAAGCTCCATTCCCGAACCTCTGGAATGATATTCCCCTCTTCCGGAGAATTCTCTCGAACCAACCCCCGACAAGCAAGGAGATCAATGATAATTCCTCACTTCCTCCTTCATTCCCCAACCTCAGAACCCCGCCATGTACCTTTTTCCTTCCCATCTCCTGTATAGTACCTACATTCCTCCCCTTACGTTTAAAACCTCCGCTTCGCGTCTCTCTTTCCGTTTGTTTCTTCTCTTCGTAATTTTCGCACTTTGTCGCCAATCATCGACAAACCAGCACCCTTACATCAAAGCTGGTCTATATACCCTCCCGATCCCCCATTCCCACATCCTCCCTCAGTATCCATCACCACTACACTCCTTTTCACCCAACTACACCACACTCATTAGAAAAGCCTACCCCAAAAACACCATGCACATCCCCACCTCCTTTCTCCTCCTCAGCGCCTTCCTCCTCCCAGCCCTCACCGCCCCCCTCCCTCAAGAAGGCAACAACCAAATCGAAGAATTCAATGTCTCCCCCACCTCCAAACTCCCCGCCTCGACCGCAGCAGCAACCCCATCCGCCACCACCGCCCCCTTCGACCCCCTCCAGCAACCCGAGAAGCCAAAAATTGAAGCCCAAGATGGCATGAAAGCCGGTATGGGAGCGGCCATGGCCGGTGTCGGACAAGCAGCACAAGCACTTAGCGCTCTACCAGTTATCGGTTCCCTCGCCGGGTCTGCTGGTGGTCTCGGCGCCCGCGACGTCCCAGTTAAACACGAGAAACGTCTACTTGAGGCAGTCACATCGCTCCTCGGTGGTCTTGGCGGACTCGGTGGACTCGGTGGCGGCAAGGTGAAGCGTGGTACGGTCGACTCGGCGTTATATCCGAAGCTACAGAATCTCCCGGATATGGGGTCGGCGGGCCTTGTCAATCTCGGCGGCAATAGTAAACGTGATGCTGAGCCGCAACTCGACGTGCTTAAATCTCTTCCTGCTGTTGGCCCTCTCCTTGGTGGGAAGACGAAGCGTCAGCTTGGTGCGCTTAATTCGCTTCCTATTCTTGGATCCGTTCTTGGTGGTGGGAATAATAAGCGTGAAGCTGAGCCGCAACTCGACGTGCTTAAATCACTTCCTGGTGTTAGCTCGCTCCTTGGGAAGACAAAGCGTCAGATTAGCTCCCTTAGTTCGCTTCCACTTGTTGGTTCTCTCCTTGGTGGGAAGAGTAAGCGTGAAGCCTCCCCGGAACCTCCGCTCGATGTTCTCAAGGGTCTCCCGAGTCTCCCTATCGTTGGTGGTATCGTTGGCGGTGACAAGCCCCCGAAGGTTAAGCGTGCAGAACTTGCGCTTGATGGGATTAAGAAGATGGTTGCAACTGTCGCTGATATTCGTGGCGTGACGTCGAAGCGTGAAGCTGCCCCGGCTCCAGAGGAGGGTGATTTCCGCCAGGAATTGCGGAAGGCGAATAAAGCTAAGGTCGATGGGGAGCTTAGTGATGCTGCTGATAAGGCTGAGAGGAAGGTTAAGATCAAGAACACTAAGTTCCCTCCTAACGGTGGTAAGGTTAAGAGTCCCCAGGAAGCTCTTGATAAGAGGGAGGAGCCCGTGGTTGAAAAGAGGCAGGGGTTGAGTACCTTGCCGATTAAGGATATTGCGGAGAGTATGACTGGGTTGAAGAGCGCGATGGATTTGCTTGAGAGTGCGAATGCAGCGTTTCAGAATGCCAATGGAAAATAGGGTCCTTGAGCTTGGTAAGGAGGATTAAATTGATAAGGGGGAGTGGACAATATTCGTGTCTTCTATATTTATTTATTTTTTTTGTTATAGTATTTTATGTGGTCTGGTACAATAGTTGGATGGTCAATAGCTGTAATCTCTCTCGTCAGCATTTACGCTCTTGATAATATAACGTTCTTTTGTAGTTAGACAGCTAGAGCATCAGTATTGGTGATATTGGAGCATGTTCAATTCCACACTCAGGTGAAGAACAGCCCATCACAGGTCTGTCCTTTAAGTTTGCGCTCATATGTGCCACCACCTACCCAAACTCCAATCCAGAGCCCTCGGCTGCAGCTGGTCTTGAGGACAGGTAGAAATTCCTATGTCACCGCTACCCCGCACTGAATGTTCTCAGATATCACTCGGAAACACACCACAGCAAGCGGTCGTAGAAAGTAACTATCGATTATTTCTACAAAAAAACCACTAACTTCATCGTTAGCGTACTGATCCACAACACTGTAGAAATGAGAACGTACGGTATAATAACCCTAACCCAGCTCCCATGTAAGCTCAAGCTCAACGCTATCAACGCCAGCAAATTTCTCTCCACCGATCCCTAATAACACATATGAAAGAAGAATAATTAAAAAAAAAGTAAAAGGAAACAGCCCAATGAAAACCCTTAGGAAAGAAAATGTAGGAACCTTTCCGTCCATCTATAGCACCCTTATTCCGGTAGTTTGAATTTTTACCCTTTCAATACCCAAAGCCAACACTGTGAATTTCGAAACATCCCCGATCCGTATGAAGTACTTGCCTCCCCATCTCCACCCCCATCACCTCTTCCAGCACATACCCAACCAACTTACTGCGACTTCTTGGCCGCCCTTGCCCTATTTTCTACATCTCCTTCACCGAGTGATACAGCAGCTTTCACCATCTGCACAACATTGATCCACTGCTTCGCTGCACAAACCGGAAAGGTGATAGCAGCAACAACCCACGGCCAACTGCCAGTCTCCTGGAACTGTGGGAAGGAGAGCAAGTACATAGCGAGGAAAAAGACCTCGTTCGCAGCGCAGAAGGTAAAGAGAACAGCCTAAACGAAGGTTAACACCCAAGCCCAAAAACATTAAAAAAATAAGCATGGAGAGGTGGGAACATACATTATTCGAATAATACAGATTCAAGATCCTACTTCTCTTCTTCTCGACTTTCTTGTGACTCGTCGCGCCCCTGTCCAGACTTGCATACATATGCATGTAATGACTTGCCAAATCCAAGCTGATAAGTCCCTGGAACAGAATCGCCCATTTTGTATATGCACTGCTCAAGAAACATAATAAACACGCTGTTGTGCAGCGATCCGTCACCATATCGAGCACTGCGCCAAACTTGGTCGCTTGATTAAAGCGTCGTGCGGCGTACCCGTCTAGGGCATCGAGAAGACATGAAATGCCGTAGAGAAGTGTACAATAGTGGGGATGATAGGACATGAAGTAAAGAGAGGCACCGGCGAGGATCACTCGAGAGTAACCTTTTGGGAGAGTTAGCTAGCCGATGAAGGATGGAAAACATGAATAAACTGACCGATCAGGTTAGGGATAAACAGAAAAATGTTTTCCTTCTTTGGAACGACGCTGTTAGATCCGGGAGCCATGGTGAGAGTTGATGATCGTGAAGTTGAGTTTGGAAGATGTAGTATGTAATCGACTGCCTGGAGAAAAGGAGGAATGAAGCTCAGTCGCAGCAGGATGTCTCTGCCTTCAAGTAAGAGTCCCCGCCAGAACGTTAAAAACACAACCGCAATTTCGGATAACAGCTGTACCGGCAGTGGTCAATATTTAAACTATTCCTTCCAGAAGAGTCAAATCCGTCAGCTTAAACTCCTCTTTTCGGTTCTCGGGGGTGCCTCGTTCCGCGGAGTGCAGCGAACATGCTCGAAATAATTCCCCTGTCTCAGCCCACTGTAACGCGCAGTCGCGCCACGACCCCCGGAACGTGACTTGCTCAGAGCCGCATGACGACACATGAGGCACAGCTTCCCGCGCGCTGTGACGGAGCCACGCACGCAAGGCGAACGGGACTCGGATGTAACGGTTACAGCGAATCACGCTTCAGGTGAGTTTAAATGAGCCTCGAAGTAGGCATAGTTGATTACGCGGCTCTATGGTATTTCGAGATTAACAATTCGAGAGGGAAGGTCTGTTCAGCAAAATAAACCCTCAAGAGGTCTGGAACTCTCGTTTGGAAAGGTTAGATCTGTTGCTAAGCCTCAAAAGATGATATCAAAGACCCTAACCCTGATTTTGACCGGGGACAGCAAATAGGGTTACGCTTGGTATTCTGACAGCGAACCCTAGTTTCCACGGCCCTTTAAAGTAGTTAGTTGACCAGGGCTGGGAAATAGACCTCCTGGCCACTCACAGGATCTTCCGAGTTGCCAAGAGTTCCCGGTGCTTTAAAGCGAGGAAAGTGATGAGTTAACATCAAACCCTGTCGAATCTTATCACCTCAGGTAAGATTCAGCCCCGCCAGGATGACTCTAACGACGAAGTTCTACTAGTCAATCCGTTGAGAATTGATTCGTTCACTAAGCGGGTATCTACCTCGTGGTTCTATGCTGAACTTACTACAGTCATCGATCGTAAACCATTATTTCGCCAGAAATAGCTCACATCGAAAGGGGACGCTACCAATCACCTTAGTCAATTACGGGAGGACTTCTAACGGCGGATCGGAAGTAGCCCTTGATACTCAACATTAGGTATTACGTTGGATCGTGTTGGAAATAAATCACCTTAACTCACGTATAGAAGACACGGTATCTTGAAGTGGTAGAGGATACGAGCAATGCCTAATGATGCATACCAATCCGATGTTTGGTGCCATTTATGTAGGTATCCTACAAACGTGGCGGAGGATAAACCCTCTTTGTGGATTCCTTGAGATTACTCTACTAAGAGAGTGACTGAGATACTGAACCTCTAAATGAATTAGGCAATCAAAGCTAGCAGGAGCTATCCTAACCCATCTTAGTAGTGTTGTTCTTGAAACAACAAAACTGGCAGGAAGAGTATAGTTCTATGTGACTTCTAAATAATAACAAAGTCGAAACGAAACGATCTACTGACCAACGAAAACAAACTAAAATGATTTGAATCGATCTAATAAGTTTTAGGAAATAAAAAAGACCCGCTCGTACCCACTGTATATAAACGAAACGAAATGAAGAAGCCCTGCATGTATCCAATCCAAGCTTTCGCCATCAACCCCGCTTCTCCTCTAATAAATCGCATACAGCCAATCTCGGTCCTCCTATTCGCCTTCGTAATAGGATACACAAAGAAATAACAGAAACAATCATCATGAGGTCGGCCGCTGGCCATGGGTGACCGCATATATGAGCTCGCTGGTCTTAAACCATAGATACATAAAAGGAAAGAAAGCCAATCCAGTAACAACAGCCCAAATGGTAAAGTTCGAAAAATTATAAGCTACAATGTTGTAAGACTTGCTTTCAGCACTTGTTGCCAAAGCCACCTGCATTGCCGTCAAAACAAGCGAGATGCTACCGAATACGAACAAGAAGGGCGCGAGAAAACGGCTAAAGTAGGTATCGTATTGAGTATAGGTATCAAGGTAGGTCCATCCACGGAAGAGAACTCTACAGTAGAAATTGAGCCGGGTGAGCCGTAATTCGCCGTAGTGATATCGTTTAGCAACTTCATTGTCGGTCATATGCTGAAACCCCTGGATAAACTTGCACCATTTGATCCAAGTGATCGCTTCATCGTCCGGTAGCAATTCTAGCTTCTTCGCCAAATTGAAATCGGATTCATGAACAATCAACTTCGTATAGGTCCATAGAAATCCGTTCGCGGATTTTTGGGAGTCCAAGCCGGTGGGAAACCCCGATATATATGTTTTGAAGAAGGCATAGTTTAAAAGGCATCGAGGAATAGGCTTAACGAAAATTTGGTTGTGGTGCCACACAAGGTGGAGGTCTGGTCTTTCGGTAATGATAATGTTACGCCCTTTGATGGCTTGGTGATGCAAAGGGCTAATATTCTGCTTGCTCGAGACGAGCCAAAGTATCCCATAAATGTCATCAAGTCGCTTAGTCGAAAGCTCTCTATCGAGAAACGAGCTCACTTCTTCTTCGTCCAATGGAATCAAAGGCTGACCGGGGACGGTCAGGTTTGGACAACAAACGAGTTGTCTAGTATTTGGGTCCAGCTTCAGCCCATCATCGATCAGCTGGGTCTCTTCAGTAAAAGAATCGATATGCATTCGTCGGGCTAGGCGAGGTAAGTTCTTGGCAAAGCTGCTTTCCAATTAATATTGTCCACTTTGGAGGTTTGTGGGGAGGGGGCTGAAGGATGGAGATCTAGGGAGAAATGGAAAGGTATTTTGTTCTAAGAAAAACGCATTATTTTCTTGGCGATATATAGCCGCTATTTACGCTAACACTTCCCGAACATCTATGGAGCTCGAGGCGTGGCGGCACGCTGCGGCTCCAGAGCATCGCATCCCTATCCCTTAAATAGTCGCCAACTTTTATCCGAGTTTTTCTAACAGCAATGGATAGCATCGGAGTGACTTTAAGACATTCTCCACTAAGTCCCTAAAATTATCCAGAAACTACAGGCGTAATTCTAAGAATCAAGAGCCATTGCCACCAGTCCAACATAAGATAAGTGACACAAGTTAACCCCGCTGCCCAGGCCAGCTGGCGGCAGTGTTGGCGGTTTAAGGGGCAAGTGACCTATCCCCTGGATCGTAGTCGAGTGTTTTCACGGACTTCAGTCCGCGAATCTTGCCATATTCAGCACATCTCCCCGCAAATTCTTGTGTTTTACAGCCTATTATCTCTGCTATAATTGGCAAGTTTAAGCTACGGGCCCCTCGAAAAAAAATCAAGCGACTAAAGCCCAAGGTGTTGAATTTCGGTGTGTGAGGAGCTACGATCTAGGAGATAGTACCTCAAAACAGGGGTATGGGTTTGGGCTATCGTCACCAAAAGGCATTTTCAGGTATGCACTTATGGTACCAGCCAACAAACTTAGTCAGCCTTGTGTATGTGGAACAACGAAATCAAATGTTAACGAGCAACCTCTGAGATAAATATCTGGAAGCTCGACATACTTCTATCCATCCAGCTATATTCTACATTTTTAAAAATCACTTAACCATACCGAATTGGTTGCAACACGATTCCCATTTTGAGGTGCCCACCGTTACTACATGCACAGCTGCGTCTAACAAGTTCTTGCGGTTTTTGAGGTACCGCTACGAGCCCCACAGCACAACACCCCTAAATCCGCCATGCCTCCAACAACTGAACCTGAATCATGCTGTTGCAATATAAAGGACATACTATTATCGATTTAAGAAAGTATGATGCTGACTTTTTTGTTGAGTACTAAATATTTTCATAGTTCACTGTTGAATAGTTTATGGCACCTTGTTGCGCAGCATCAGGGTACTTCAAAAACCGCAAGAACTTGTTGGACGCAACTGTACGTACTTGTTGACGTCGCGTACTTACGAGGCTGATTAAAATTGTCAAGCGCTAGTAGAGTAGCCAATTTCATATAGGCCGGGGGAATGGTTTTGGTTTCCATATGCATATGAAAGAATCTTTTGATTCATTTATCCTAGATATAATATTTGGTAGCTAGTTGGCTTGCCTCATGATCAGCCATACCGGTGCGGATCTCCCTCTAAAGTACAATAAACTTATTATTGAAAAAGGTGGTGCATGGCGGTGAAACTCTTTCTTGAGGAACTTGAGCTTGTTTGAATTCCTCTAGTTTTCCCAACTTAGGGTAACATAATCTATGTAATACTCTTGCTTGACTAGACATCTTTGTCAGACCTCCCAGGAATTATGGGCTAGGGCAGAACATCTTACTACACCGCTACCTACTGCCAGACTTACCCTGCGCCCAGCCGGTAGCGTATCCAAAAGCTTAACTTTTGGCGATGGGCAGCTATGGGATCCCCCGCTTAAGTTCTTATGCGCTACCGCAAGCCACAGTAGCCTTTACCCCTCTATGGGGGAGTTAGTAGCGCGGTTACCTTGCCCATCCCCCCCTAATAATACAGTCAGGATATCTTGAAAGTGTTGAATTTCCGGACCCGGCCAGCTTAGATACATGTACCTAGATCACTTGCGATTTATTTCCCATTCAAGCTCCAATTATAGGATCGCCGGTTACCCAGTGAAATGTAGTTTTTTTGGTCCTGTGATCGTTTCCCGACGATGTTCCGGCCCATCCAGATAAAGGGGTTTTAGGTATCCTACAGCGATCGGTTCTAGTGAGAACCAACGAGCTTTCTAGTGGTCAACGGTGGTCACATACCTTCCTGCTCAAGACTCAATACCTTCCACTGCTCTACAAAGGATTGTTAGCACTTGCTATATTGGGCAGGAGTGAGTCTCTGGAATGTATAGTAGCCTTCACTGCACTCTCAACGAAAGACTGCTACCTTACCTCCTTCGATTTTATCGACCATCTTCATTATCTGGCCAAGCACTAGCTCATAGTTGTGCTGCTTCTCTGACTTGAATTTATTCATTCCAATATGATCGGCCTGCAGTCCTATCCGTTTTACCCCGAGATTGGTACTGGAATGTGAATCTACCCCCTAAAGCGGCATGCTCATTAATTGAAATTTCCAGCAGCTAGGTAAAGAGCGAATATCGACTTACCATTAACAAAGATATACCAAAAACCTTCATCCTCTGGACTTCAAAAAAGTCTACTAAGTCCCGTTGGCCATAACTTATGATAAAACTTCGATTCAACTGCCTGAGCAACTCTGCTCCGGACTGCAGTGACTCTAGGAGCTCTGTGCTAGACCCAAGCCAATACGTGCAATATGACACCAACTTCCCCAATGCTGTGAGTCGAGATCCATCATGCGGGACTCCGAGAAATATCGCACCGTGCATCAAATTCCCTATCGATTGGTACGCGGAGTAAGTGTTCTTCTCGCTCGCGGCGACTAGCGCCTAGTAGATATTAGTCAAGATGCTAATTTGTCTATATTTATCAAAACAGTTAAAGCTAGTACCTCCTTGACGATTATGCCGCCAAAATCGTACCCTATGAATATAATCGGCCGTTCCACCTCCTACGAATGACACAGTTAGTATAGACCTCCACATGAGTAAAATTCATGAATGCGCCACACTATCACATGGTATAGTTCGCCTTCTTGCCAAGTAAGAGTATCTGTATGGGTGTCGTCAGTACTCGAAACGTACCTGTGGTAACTTTCGGTAGCAATCCAAAGCTTCCAAGAGCTGCTCCCCGCAAACCCTTGTCGATTTGACGGGAGCATCACGAAACCATACGGAGTTGTGGTTATAAGTCATAATACGGGCCCTGGGAATCGCTTTCGGAAGTAAATCCCTCAACCACATACATTTCTCTCCAGTTTTTCTATCTTCCCAAGTCCAAGCTGATGCGGGATCCGATTCGAGCCCATGAACTGCCACAATGCTGTGACATATTTAGTAATATGTCAATAATATGCGCAGCAAGATTACGAGTATACGATTTAACTCACTCCACGTTAATATTCCCAGACTTGTCTCCTTCGTGATGAATAACAATACCATAATCAATTTCAGGTTTAGGGCTGAGATACCGAAGTAGAATAAGCTGTAGCGGTGATAAAGCAAGAGTAATTAAATTTAAAATGATGTATACCAAGGACCAGGTCCCAAGCATTTCGGTTTTATAGAGGCGTATCCCCAGAAATCCCGTGCATAACATGATCAATGCATGGAATCTCGGTTGTGGGCCATTTGTGAGGCATAAAAGGCCGATAGAGGATATAAGTAGGAAATTGTTCCAATGATCGATCATAGAGCATAGTGCCATCACCAGAAACGCCTGCCGTTGATGTTTTAATAAGGTAAGTACTACTTGTGTTCGCAAATTGATCCGTCGATTTGGTGATTATAAGAAAAGAGAGAAGCTCAAGGGATGACTACATGTACTTGTAGCCTCGTTCATGGTACCAGGCCGAGGCGGTGAACCCATGTGGTGTGTTGCGGCGCGGCGGCGCCAAAAGATACTGGGTTTTGAACACTTTCTCCACTTTGCGCTCAGCCCCTCATCATACGGCTTACTACTTACTATAGGGCGGTTACAGGCAGCTGCAGGGGATAGGGACAGGCTTAGGTAACAGTTGACCATCGCAGAGCATCAAAACCTTCATCTCTAAACCCATAACTACATACAACCTAATGCGAGGACGCTCCGGGGTAAGCTTCAATGCCAGTCGACTCAAAAAAAAGCTAGCCAAACTACTCGATACGCGTTCTAATACCCAAAAATGCAGGTAGTATTTATATTCTCGCCCCTAGTCCTAAGAAATGGCCATAGCTTCAGGATGAGTAAATATCTGTGAAAATTTGTTCCCGCAGCAAGTGGCTTGCGCGCTTAAATATAGACTAGTCAAACTCAAGCAGGAAACGCGCGTCTCGTCTTGCTGGGCGCTCCGCCAAATTTCACCACCAACGTACTATACTACATATATAGGCGCTTAGATTATTTTTGAGGGGCCAAAGACCGCTTACCAACACCTTTACCTCCGAAAGTGAACTTTTGTTTCGCCGAAACCACCAATCAACCGGCCTTGCGGATATAAAGTTTCAGTAGTATCATGGAAGGTCATATGTATATGCTATACTAAGGATTCTATCAGCTCTGGAAGTAGGAATAATGGCCCAAAATTAGTCTACGCGTTCAGGCGTATTCTACCATGGCCACCGAGGTTAACGAATCAAGTAATGCATTATTTTTTGCTGCAAAATATTTGTGTAGGTAACGCATCAGTAAATGTGCATATTTGGCCGCTAGATTAGTATAGAAATATAAAGCATATAAATGAATTAGGAAATGTGTTTTAGCCTGTAGTAAAATAGTGTGAGTAAAGCATTAGAAATGGATCAGGAAAGTTGTAGTAAGGGAAATTTCGAAATTCAATCTCCCTTTCCTATCCCTTTAATTTCCCCTCCCTTTTTCAGGCACTAAAAGTTCAAAGGGATTGCGCTAAAGGATGGATTCTCAGGAGTAGAACCCACTGTATTCAGCTTAGCTGTTACCACAACCTGTTCTCTAGCTACCCTCTTTACCACATACACTACTTGCCCATATGTGCAAGGGTTAGAAGACCCCATGATGTATTGTGCTATTTTGCGAGATACATATTCCCTGATGCCTTTCCTAATGCCTTTCCTAAATACACATTTTAAACACATTTCCCTACTATTTCCCCTAGAGTGACGCTAGTAGACTTGAAAAAGGATCAGAAAAAGCGGCAGGGAATGCATCTAGTGATGCATTTCCCACAGGCATCCCCAAAAGCACATTTATTTACACATTTCCTTGTCTTTTTCTGTATGGGCTAGACACGAGACTACTTCCGCTATACAACTCCTGTTCGTGTCTATATCAGCAAAATTTTCGGTTTTACTTGGTGTTTTTGGCTGGCCCTAGGAAAGGGGAAAATAGAATGGTAAGTAATAAAGGGTACGGCTGGAACACACGTCAGCAAAAATTGAGCCTCAATTATTGTCCATGATCAAAAGTCTGCGTGTTTTTGAGTTAGCAACCGAGTAGACCTCCAAATTGAAAATCCACCAATTCTAGATGGAAGAAATTGAAAAAAATAGCAAAAAAAATCACCGTGCCCTGTTGATTCCAGTTGCCCTCTTGAAATTACTAAAGGCCCTTCCCGAATGGTACAGATGGGAGGAATACGCGGTTAAAAGTTCAGATCCAGCTCTTCTATGGCTCTAGAAAAGGCTAACCACATTTAGAAGATATGAGTTTAGATTGATAAGTTAAGAGGTATTTTTTAGTATTTTTACGATTTTTCTCTCTAGAATTGGTGGACTTTCAATTTGGGGTTCCATTCAGTTGCTAACCCAAAAACACGCAAACTTTTGATCATGGACAATAGCTGGCGATACCAGAAGCCAATTCTGGCGGATGAACCGAAAAAAGGGGAGTGTGGCTGTCTACGGGTGCGTAGATGCTGTTACATACAATTGCAAAGCCACACACCCCACCTCCCAGTCTATATGATGGAGGACAGGTAGAGTCTTCGCAGCAGGTACTCTACTTTTAGTATAGTAGAGGGTAGAGGTATTCAACCACAGCAACCAGGGTGGCAGAGTTCTTTCAGTATCCATACGCATTTTTCCTTTGCTTTTATGAGCTCTAGAACGTGCTGCGATTTTTAACGGGTGTTTACCTCAGTGGCAGGCAGGCTGTCACGTGATTCTCCAACTAAACGTATCCTGCGGCGTCGCGAGACCATGAGCAGGACTGGAGGGTTAGGGTTCTTATTCCCTGGACGAAACCTTCGGAAGCAAAACCACCCTCCAGACACGCCTTTCTAGCCTCTGCCTCTTATCCTGTTTCTATTCCATACGTGTCAAGTTGTCGTTATTGTTATGAGCAGAAGAGAGTTTGTTATTCTGAATAAAGAACTAACTACTAAGCGGGATCCAGTCCCTATTTATTTCCATAATCTTAGCACCCATTCTGTTTCCTATACTCGCCCATCTCATATTGGGCACCTTCAATTCCGCCTATACTATTCTTCCGTCGGTCAAACAAACTATCCGAACACGCGGACTTTTGATCATGGACAATATTCGTTAAGGCATGATACAACAAAATACACGCAATGTGGTTATTTCCTACCACAAGGCTGTCTGCTGCGGCTCAATCTGCCTGCTCAGGTTTACCCCACTCAGATCAATTTCGATCCGCAACACTTTCTAAACGAACTCGAACTCTAGAAGATACATCATACATATCTGCTAAATCTACAAGGGAAGGAACCTACCGCTCGGAATCGAAACCAAGAACTTAGCTGATGGCGTCTTTTGGCCTGCAAGTTATCTACGATGGTGCGAAGGATCGAAAAGCATCTGAAGGTGCGGTAGAGTATGAACGCATCTATCCTTCTTATTTCAGCTCTTTGTTAATTCACAAAAATCTCTTAGCATCGTCGCGGTACATGGCCTTGGGTACAAGTGAAAGATGAACGTGCAGGCCAGAACACCGATGTCAACTGGCTGAAGGATTTGCTTCCTGATCGAATCCCTCATGCAAGGATTCTCTGCTTTAACTATGATTCGAGATGGTCTGGTTCCAATCTGGCGAACGCTACACTCCATGATGTCGCTATGAAATTGCTCTATGAGCTGCACCACAAAGTATGGGTTCACTCGCTTGAAGAGTCCGCGAAACCATGCATAAATATCTGACTTTTGAGGTTCTAGAAATCCGACAAGCAAAGACCATCAATTTTCGTCGGTCATAGTTTTGGTGGCTTGGTCATTGAACAGGTAAGCGTTCCTTAGTAGGTGTGGAGATATATATGTGGGTGAACGATTACTAGTACTCTTAAAGTAGGCTAACACTTCACAGGCTATAGTTTTAGCGAACTCTAACGGCAATAAGTATCAACATCTCGTGCAGTCAACTGAGGGCATTGTATTTCTAGGAACTCCATTCCTTGGCGCAGAGATTCACAAATGGGGCAATCTCATCGCAGATTGCCTTGCTTCATTTGGGCTTTCTGAAAAAGGTCTTCTGCAGTGGACTGAAAAATTCGGAATCACTATTTTACCTCTTGCGCCAGTTTGCGGATATTGTTGGTCGGAACTGGGGCCAGAAAGTCTTCTGTTTTCAGGAGCTCTACCCAACGCCCATTGGGCCCTTCAATCTCAGCGTAAGGAAATTTCACAGTTAGCTAGTTATCCTTTGGTTATTAATTATCTAATTAGGTTGTCGATAAACTGTCTGCGACAATACCCGGAGTTGAGTATGTGCCATTAGAAGCACATCATCGTAACATGAACAAATCTGGGAGCGAGGACGACCCTAGGTTTAAAATTATTTCTAATGCCATTGATGAGCTCAGTAAGGGTGCTTGGGAACCGATAAAGGGAAATTTCGAATTAAGAGGTTGGTTTGCTCCTTTATTTCCCGGTGGATCCAACCCAGATGAAGCTAATGATTCACATGTAGCGACCAAGACGACCCAGGAAGAGCGCGATTGCTTGCGGTGTCTGTTCTTGAGTGACCCCGCTGACGACCGTCAGCGTTTGATCGATAACAAAGACGAGGTAATCGACGAAGTTTGTGAATGGATCCTCTCCGATAGGAATTACAATTCATGGTTCAGAAACCCTAGTTCTCAGCTTCTATGGCTATCAGGTGGACCCGGAAAAGGAAAAACTTTTATCTCCATCTTCCTCACCGGAAAGTTGGCCGAGATTGTTAAGCAATCCCAACACCAGACGCTCATATATTTCTTTTGCGATAGTAAAGATGAAAAAACGAATACGGCAGTAGCGATCCTTCGCGGACTAATCTTCCAACTACTTTCTGGATGGCCAGACTTGTTTCAGTACATCTTACCGAATTTCCAGACCCAGGGAGACCGGTTGTTTTCCTCCGGGTCCGCTTTCCAGGGCCTTTGGCGAATCTTTGAGAATATGATCCGGAGCCTGAAATATGGCGTGACGTTATACTGTATCATCGATGGTCTCGATGAATGCGAGCCGAAATCTTTACATACTCTCTCTCGAAATCTAGGAAGGCTATTCTCAGCTACTACAACAGACCAGTCTCATGGGATTTTCAAGCTATTGGTCGTTAGCCGCGATTCTCCGGATTGCATTCGGAAGCAACTCACTCCTTTCGGCCAGCGAGTAGATCTCGATTCGCCGGCTTTGGAGGAGGGGGTGATAAGCAACGCGGAATTATTCATCTCTCATAAATCTAGAATGCTCTTTGAGGAAAGAGATTATCCTATGATGCTTCAGAAGTATATTGTGGAAGAGTTGATGAAGAACGCAAAAGTTGGTTTGCTCTGGGTAGCCCTGGTTTGCTCAGACTTAGAGCAGAAGGAAATTATTGAGGTGCGAAATACGTTGGGGAGTAACCTACCTACTGAATTAGATGGCATCTATCGCAGAATCCTACTGCAGATTAACGAAACTCGACGAGAAATCGCCACCACTATATTTCGCTGGGTTACTGCTGCTGTTCGTCCTTTGACCCTATCTGAATTGGCTGCTGCAACAAAGACTGGCCCTATCGAGTCCTTGAGTGCCGAAAGAGTAATGAGGGACAAAGTTGGGTTTTGTGGCTCGTTCTTGAAAATCGACAAGCAGGACAACGTGACCTTCATTCACCAATCGGCAAAGGAATATTTGTTACAAAAACAATTAGAGCTTATCCCGGATAATTGGTTTCGCGTCGATCTAGCAGCGGCGAACCTAGAGCTAGCACGAGCATGTCTCGAGTACGTTCAAGGTAGAGCTTTCGTGAATGGGGCTGTAAACATCAATCGCCACTCAGATGGTCGGTGGTATGGAGAAACCGAATCCGATATCGCACACCTTCGGATATTTCCCCTACTACAATATGCGACTCTCTGTTGGCCCGAGCATGCACGGGCCTTAGGGCCAGCAGAAGACGTCTTCGACCTATCGACTCCATTTTTCAAACAGGCCTCCCCTATCCGAACAGCATGGTTATGGACATATTGGAAGATCGACCATCAGCACTCGATCCCCCACGGTATCCTTCCATGCCCGGCCACACTACACATAGCCTCCAGCCTTGGTCTGACACCTTTGGTCGAAAAAATTATGGTACACGAATCAATTGAAATAGATAGCGAGGCCAACAATGATAGTGGGCTTGGTGCACTGCACTGTGCAGTTCGGGGGAAGCACATAGACACCGTCGAATTACTGCTACAGGAAGGCGCCAGAATCAACAAGAAGAATAAGTTAGGGGAGACTGTACTTCACATTGCAGCAGAGGGAGGTAGCGGGGACATCGTTAAGATACTGCTAGAAGGGGGCATTGCAATCGATGAAAAGAACGAGCGAGGAGAGACCGCACTTCACCTTGCAGTAGAGTGGGGCAACGAGGACATTGTTAAGTTGCTGTTAGAAGAGGGCGCCGCAGTTAATGGGAGGAGTAAGTGGGGAGGAGGGACAGCACTTCACCTTGCAGCACGGGGGGGCAATGAGAGTATTGTCAAGGCGCTACTAAAAAGCGGTGCTGCTGTCAACAGAAAGAACGAGTGGGGAAGGGGAGTCGCACTTCATTTTGCAGTAGAGGGGGGCAACGAGAATGTCGTTAGGGCGCTGCTAGAGAACAACGCTGCAGCCAACGAAAAGAACGAGTTTGGCGATACTCCACTTCATTTTTCAGTACAAAAAGGCAACGCGGAGATTGTTAGGCTACTGCTAGGAAAGGGCACCGCAGTCAACGAAGAGAACAAGTTTGGGGAGACCGCACTCCACCTTGCAGTAGAGAGGGGTAGTATTGACATCGTGAAAGTACTGCTAGAATATGGCGCTGTAGTTAAGAAGAACGATGCCGGGGAGACAGTGCTTCACCTTGCGACACAGATGGGAAATGAAGACATAGTCAAGATGTTACTGGAGGAAGGCATGACCGACGAAAAAAATAACCGAGGAGAGACCTCACTTCACTTCGCGGTACAGAAGGGTAACGAAGGTATTGCTAAAATGCTACTGGATAGGGGCGCAATCAATGAAAGGAACGAACAGGGGGAGACTGCACTTCATATTGCAGTACAGAAGGGTAATGAAGAGATTATTAGGGTGCTGCTAGAAAGAGGTGCCGCCGTCGACGAAGAGAATTGCCAGGGGAAGACCGCACTCCACCTTGCACAAGAAACGGGCAACCGGAGTATCATCAAGGTGCTGCTGGGAAAGAACGTCGCAACCAACGAGCAGAAACGGAAAACCGCACTTCCACACCCCACGACAGAAGCGAGCAACGAAGGTACTGTTAGTGCGCTGCCCGGAACGTTCGCCGCAGCCATCAAACTGGAGATGAATATCGCATTTCGCCATGCAATAAAAGCGGGTGATAAGGGTATCGTTAAGATACTGCTGGAAAAGGGCGCCGAAGTCAACGGAAAGTACCCTTACCCAGGAGAGCCCGCACTTCACCTTGCAGTAAGAGTAGGCGAAGAGGGTGTTGTTAAGATGCTGCTGGATAAGGGCGCCGAAGTCAACGGAAAGTACCCTTACCCAGGAGAGCCCGCACTTCACCTTGCAGTAAGAGTAGGCGAAGAGGGTGTTGTTAAGATGCTGCTGGATAAGGGCGCCGAAGTCAACAAGCTATCCCTTTCGGGTGAGACCGCACTTCATGTTGCAGTGAGTGCGGGCAAAGAGGACATTGTTAAGATGTTGCTGGAAAGGGGCGCCAAAGTCAACGGAAAGTACCCTTACCCAAGAGAGCCCGCACTTCACCTTGCAGTAAGAGTAGGCAAAAAGGGCATTGTTAAGATGCTGCTGGATAGGTACGCCGAAGTCAACAAGCTATCCTTCTCAAGTGAGACCGCACTTCATGTTGCAGTGAGTGCGGGCAAAGAGGATATTGTTAAGATGCTGCTGGGAAGGGGCGCTGAGGTCAACGAAGGGAGCCTTTATCGAGGAGTGGGCAAAGTGCGCGTTTATATAAGACAGACCGCACTTCACCTTGCAGCAAGAGCAGGCGAAGAGAGTATAGCTAGGCTGTTGCTAGGAAGGGGCGCCAAAGTCGACAAAAAGAATTTTGATGGAGAGACTGCACTCCACCTTGCAGTAGGAGCGGGCAAAGAAGGTATTGTTAAGGTGCTGCTAGAAGGGGGCGCCGAAGTCAACCAAAAGGATGCCGATGAAGAGACCGCACTTCACCTAGCAGCGAGAGCAGGCAACGAGGACGTCGTCCGAGAACTGTTGAAATGGGATGCCAAAGTCAATGAAGAAAACCGGCAGGGGAACTCCACCCTTTATCTTGCAACAAGACAAGGCAATAAGAATATCATCGAAATGCTCATACAGCAGGGCGCCGTTGACAAAAGGGCGAATTTCGGGAAATAATATATTAGACTTCTCCCCAACACATCGAGGCTGTAATGAGTAGCTCTACCCACAAACCATCCTCTCTCGCAGGAAATAAGCTAACAACCAGTCTAAGATCTTATCGATCACCTCAAAGCCCTGTATCTACCACCACTTATTCCAATGGTATTCACTCGCCCATCCCATACACCAATAGGGCCCGTCAGCGCGTCCACTTGCTCAAGCTAGTATATTTATACAATCGATAATAGGCTTCGTCATATATTACTTATTCTACTATCTCTTTATTCGCTCTTAGTTCTATGACCAATCAGCTGTGTACTTTCTCTATTTTAATTTGCTGGGCTTCATTTTTTTTTCTTTACTAGGAACTGCGTACTTTGGCCTGTAGGTGCTACAGCTATGATTTTAGGATTTCGTGTCTAGAGACCCTGCTATTTTCCAAGTTACCGAAGTGATATCAGTTCATGTAATACTCTATGTATATACATATGTGTTTGTTTCATTTCTCCTAGAAAATACTCACGAGACCCTTAATTCTTGGTGCCTGTTTTGACAAATCCTATCAAAAGCATAATAAGTCAAAATAAAGAAGAATCCGTGCCGTATGTGGCAAGCAAGTATAATGCGAATACTCCCGAATCTTAAGCCAAAACATTCCGTTCTTGAGCATTTCCCTAATCACCTCTAAAGCCTCCCTCAAGACTACACTTGTAAAGAAGCTACTCCACATGGTACGTTATAAGAGGTGATATTTGCTGTTTAGACGGAAGGTTGAATATATCTGATATAGAAGAAACGAAGGGAGGACGGAAAACTTTCTATACATACTGCTGTTTGACTAATTAGGCGCCCTCCACCACATCACCCACCGGCGTACGCCCCCAGGCCTAAAACAGCGTCCAAATACTCAGAATATGTCGAATAGACGCCTGAATAACCCATAGCCAAACGAGTAAGCAACCTATTAAGAAGTTCTACGTAGGTGTAAGAAAGAATAAGACTAAATAATAGGAATATCCACCAGTAAATAAAAAAACCTAACATGATACGGCAAGCCCAAGCCGAGTGACAAATAGTGAACGGCAAGAGTTTTCAGTGTATTTCAATCGTTGCGAAAAACCGAGGATATAGTAGTGGGCGACTATAAAACTCCTAAAGTAATTCGCGTGTACTCTTCCTAGTCCCTATTCTCTATCTAAAGTTTTCCTGGAATTAGTTAACCCTCATCGGTCCTGGCCTACCGCAAGACATTTCCGATTAACCTAAGCTCATTCCCCTTTACCCACAGATTTCAGCATTCACGGTTCAAGAAATCTTTCTGAACCTACGTAATATTAGCAAAAGACCGTGCATCCTTCACCTCTGTGCTTATCTTTATATTTCCCATCGACGTGAATTTGCCCCCGTACGGTTTCCTATATTCATCCACTCCGCGACGTAGTGTTGCCAGCCTTTTGCAATCTGAGCTACAGGTAGTATTAGGTATTTCTTAGATGCAGGCAAGTCTTAGGGTGTCAACCAATGCAATAACCCGAGATACCGGCCAGGCACCATCTTGCTCTTACCAACGCCAAGGTTGTCTCAAACCTCATTACTGTTCCATACAGAAGCCATCACTAACTCTTGCCAACAAAAATCAACCCATCAATATTTCTAAAACTTGTAATGCATTTCCAACCCCTGCTAGGCGACTCTTACAACAAGATAATCCTACAAACTTTATTGCTCCAGCGAATTCGAGCTTGCATGTACTTTTACAGGTGATTGAGGATACGAGGATGTATAACATGTCGGTGGAAAAGCTACACTGAGACTGAGTTTTATCCACGCCATAACCCCACTATGGGAATAGAAGCACGGAGATTACTGTACTCATGTAAAAATTATCTTGCACAAGTTCCTTGGTGGCTTAGAATTACGCGTTTCTCCTGCTCCCTCACAAAACCCATCACCAGCGGACAGACAAAGGAGACAGAGATACAACGACACCACGACCTATCACCAAAAACAAGCCTGAATAGCAGTGAGGTCAAAATAGGATAATAATATTCCTAACCTAAAGTACGAGATCCATATCCGGCCCAATCGAGACCATTCTACCAGATCCAATTAAGACATTGTAACGCACCCAGCATAACCCCATCTCATAAATTCCGAACGCTGCAATTGATATCATCATCGCGTTATATCATACCCTTCAAAAGAGACCAAACTCCAATTGTATACGTAGCCCCTAAATGAACTGAAAATGAACCACCTCGCGCCACATAATATCATGTCGTGTCATATCCTCCTCCCCTTAATGTGCCTTCAACGGCTTCTCCTCTCTATGATCCCAAGGATGCTTGATCGTCAAGCACCAAATGTCAAGAAACTCGCAAATGTTTGTGATAACATCGACGACAAAGCTCCCGTATACGCCAACACTCAGCCCGAGACATCCAAAGATATAAGCAACCGTGTACGATCCACCGCCAAGAGCACTTGGCCATCCGAGAGTATCCTTCCCAAACCTCTCCTGCAAGAATGGGCCCAGAGCGTCGAGGGTTCCCACGAGAATTGGGAGGGAAAGAATATTAAGGTATGGGTAAGGGCTCTTGGTCAGATGAGCAACGATTATAAGACCAACTTGGTAGGCAAATGAGGCACCGATAAAGAACATGAATGGGATCATATGTTCGAGGATCTCGGGACGCAAATAGCACCATACAGGGATGGTGAGCCAAGTAAGGAAGAATGGAGCCAAACCAGCGAGGGCAGGGAAAACGGTAAGGTCCTTGGAGCGGCGGGCACGAATGACGTTTTGAGAACTATTGGTTTGAGGGATAAGTTAGCACCAATTTATATGAATCCAAATGGTATAGTAAAAACTGTGCAAAGGTGAGGGGCGTCATGAAAAAATTAGAGTATGTTGTTGCTTTTTTGATCTTCATCGAAAAGATCTCGGGGTTAAAAATGGTATAATCCTTCGCCAATAAAGTTCAATTGTGAATCGTAAAGAACCGAAAAATATCTCTTACCTCTGGAAGATATTGAAAGTTAGAATAATGGCACCGTAGACCAAATACCAGTGGTTGAACGGCATATCCCTCAAAACCTCCGGCAAGAAACTAGGTCTCGGCAATCCAAGGGTTTCCAGCATCGGCCTCTGCCAAAAGCTACCGCCAGTAATCGCGGTGAGTGCATAAATCGCACAAAGCGTCAACACACCCTCTACAGGGCCAGAGACGATGCCAAGATACAATGTCCCAGTGTGATATTCTTCCCAGGTAGTAAGATAGAATGCACACAGCGATGCAAACAGCGTGAGTAGTGTCCACCAGGATTGGCCAAGGTTGGTTGCACCAGCAAAGATGACGACTTCAAGAGTCGTGTTCATCGCGTCAACGCCTAAGCATTTACCCCGTTAGCGAGAACTCTAATCGACACACTTCATGCAGGGATCAAGTTTGCCAACGTCATCGGTAACAAACACGTACCATGATCAAACAACTCTCCCAACGGGCCACTCTGTCTGGTTCGCCTTGCCTGAGTCCCATCACACGCGTCGAAAGTCTGATACAGAAACAACCCAATAGCCCAACTCAGATACACCCATCCTGGGCAATCCTGGTCCAACGTTGGGTTGTACCACAGAAGTGTAAGGAGGTTAAAAATTACGAAAGAAAACCCTGAGAGCGTAATCTATCCGCACATGAAGCCCATTAGTACATCTCCGCACAGGACAGGTGAGCAGTGGGGATAAAATACAAGATTCGGTCTTCAAGACAACCAATGTTAGCGGGAAAAATAGCAGGCAAGCAGAAAACATGGCAGGGGAAAAACATACGCCATCCATAACGGGAACACGTGTATAAAGACATTTGTGTAAAACGGCTTTAGAATGTATCGTGAGACTAGTGAGTGGTCCACACCAGAGTACTTGTACTCCTTCAAATTTCGGAGATGTGATTGTCGAATATACATCTTGCCGTCTGTTCACCCTGACGATGAGGATGATGAGAAGGAGAGAAGAGAAAAAAGATGTTGTGGAGGAGGAGGGGAGACGTTTAGATTAGATATGGGAAAGCGGGAGAAAGACACGGCACAGGACAGCTGTTGGTTTCTAGTTTCTGGGAACTTCGGAAAATTCCAAGATTTGACTTGCCAAGACATGCAGCATGACGAACCGGGGATGATGCTATGCGAAACGACCTTTGTCTCTGGTCGCCCCCACAGTTAAAATGCACAAACATTTCTGAGACCTAGGTTTTCTTTCATTTACAGATATTCTCGGCCAAAAGCTTTAGAAAAACTATCATCATCTCAAACTGAGATTTTCATGTAAAACTATCAGCCCATACCTAATCTTAATCCTGGTATCCTTGTATGACAAACGAGTGATCCCATATGAGCAAGTGTCAAACCCTCCCCGATAAACAGGTCTTCTATTTACACTCCATCTAGTGATGGCCCCCGTAGAATCTGCGAGCTTCCCCTAGAGAACCCCTTAGAGCAAAACGGCAAGACTCTTCTAGTAAAGACAGTCTTCCCTGACAACAGCCTGGGACCACCATAACCTATTCCCAGCCACAAGAAAGATCATATCTATCAATCAGAGTCTGCAGGCCCATATGCGAGTTCAACCAATCGTTGTCGAAGTTACGCAATCGCATCACCAACTGTTCAGCAGGACGCTCAGGAGCAGTCATAGCAGCAGCAGCAATCAGATGGGATGACATCTTTAACCCTAGCAGATGAGTACTACTATCGATGGGTCTGAACTCGATTGTGTTTCTATAGAGCTGATCAGTTACTTGCCAAAACATCTCCATTGGGCAAAACGGGGGAAATGGATAATCTATCCATCTCGGTGGAAATATACGGTAATCGTAATATTTGCTTCGTATCATAAGGCGAGAGAGAGTCTGCAAATCCTTAAGCGCCTGTGGTGAGAGAAATGAGCGGCTTGCAAAAGTCTTGATATCTTCGTATCCAAACCGTAAACCTAGCAGCCACGCCTCGTAGAAGTATTTCATCGAAAGAGATTCCTCGCGAACCAGAGCGGGGGACTCATAAGGGTCCACCAGCATAAAATATCTAGCACAGTCTTCAAAGAACCTTTGATTGGCTACAATATTTGGGATATCAGCCCGTTCTAACTTGAAACCTTTACTCAGCTCTTCCTTGATACCATTATAATCCGCGTTAAGGCCTGGTAGGAATCCATTACGCTGATGGATTAGAATAGCTGTGGCTGCTTCCCATACATCTGTCCTAAGGATATTCTCGGCGATGCGCTTCAGGGTTGAATCTGGATAAGTTGAAAAAACTAGAAAAAATACACGAGAGGCGTAAATAACGTCACGGAGGTCCTCGAAGGAGTTGAAGCAGTGGAGTATTTCGGCGATAATTTCATTTGGAAGTCCTTCGAGGGTATGCTCACTCATATCGATTAACGATACGAAATTGTTGGAGATGGTTCGAATTGTAACTAGGTGTCGAAAGAGTGTCAAGTATGAGTTGTCACAGGTTACACATTATTTGTATGATGGCCTGGTATAACGGATAATTCCACCACCCCGTCTATCTGCCGAGTCATCTAGCTATGATACGCCATGATACCACCTGACACATCTTTCCTCTAGCAGAACTAACAAACCACTTAGAACCTTATCTTTAGCCAAAGCAGCAAAATCAAATCCGTTCCCATGTGCAGTGAGCATCATTTCATTAATTCCACCCCTTTACTCCACATTAAGTAACCCACATCACATACCATCACTCGCCAAATCTCATGCAACATTCCACTCATCCCAAACCCTCCAAGTTAAACTCTTAATATTACAAATACATCTTCCCAAAAAATCGTTTCTAAAGATTCAGCAATCTAATTACATCCATCTTCATAGAAAAGAAAAAAAAAAGCAACGTCTTAAAGCATCCCCATCCCAATCCCCCCGCCCAAAAAACAAACCCTAACTAAAGAAAACACAATCTCATTCGTTTTTTCCTCCAAAGCCGAAAACCACAATCTTGTATAAAAGCATGGGATATCACGCAAGAAACCCCCAAAGACCAAAAGAAAAACAAGACCAAAACGATTTGAAACGGGATGATAGTTTTTTTTTATCTTTTTCGATCTCACGGAGATTAAGGAATAGAATTTAAACAAAGAAGCGCAGCGGCAGCTCAGAAGAAGAAACGTAAATACGCACACATCAAAAATAAGTAGAGTTGAAGTACCAAGGATAGAGAGTGAGGGCCAAAAGAAGCAGCCAAACGAAGAACGTTGCAAAGTAATAGAAAAAATATCGTAGTAACGGATATAAAAAAAACGAATCTCCTCTCAACACCAACAAACAAAAAAAAACTAAACTATTCCCAGTGATTTATAGCCCAGCAAGCCAAAAGATGAAAAAGAAAAATCACATAGAAACGACGCAAGAAAATCCTCCATCACATACATTATCCAGCCAGTGAATATAAAATTCATCAGTTTAAAAGAGGAAAAGGAATTCATTACTTATATCACTCCTCCCGCTAACGGCTGCACTCCCTGCCCCGGTTGCCTCCCTACAGGACTCCTACTATCCTCCCTACTATCACTCCTCATCGCTGCCTCCGCTTCCTCCTGATGCAGCTTTTGTCGCCACTGTGCAAGACTGCTGCTCAACTCTCCACCCTCCGTGCTAGTCGGGGTCTTCTCGAAATCGAACGTGCTACTGAGGCGATAATTCTTATTTGTATTCTCCCAATGTGTCCTCAACGCATCAAGCTCAGTCGCCAGAGAATCCAGCGCAACACTATTACGTTGATCCGGTTGGCCACCATAGTAACTACTATGCGCAGACTGTGGCTCCCCATTCATACCATTGGCACCATCGCGAATGGTGCTACGCCGGTACGCATCCACAGAGTCCTCAACACGGTCAAGAAGGAAAGACACACGTTCCTCCGCATCGTGAGCCCGACGTTCAAGAAGAGAATTCTCATTCTCAAGTCTCTCAACCTGAAGTCTTGTCTCGCCAAATTGCTGAGAAACATCCATGAGCTGCAGCTGCATCTGGTTATGGCTAAGCTTGAACTGATCCCGCTCTTCTCTGAGGGAATCGAGCTGAGACTTCGTTTCACGAATCTGCTTATCAAGAGCGGTAGCCGACTCCCGGACCTTAGTGCGGAGGTCATCAATCTCCTTATTGAGTAGCTCTCGCTCATGTTCCCACTCGCCGCCAAGCTCACTCCTAGTTCCCTGTCGGGACTGCTCACTCGCCTTCCGCTGAGCTTCTTCGAGCTCAAGGACCAGACGTGCGTTTTGGGCTTTATTCTTGGCGAGCTCGTCTTTCATGCGCTTGAGTAGCTTCTCGGTACCCTTAACGTAGTGAACAGCAGACTGGTAGTCATTTTCGAGCTGCTCAAGTTTCTCACGGAAGTGTTTCTCGACTTCCTGGGCTTGCATCTCCGCCGTTGACTTCGTCTCGCGATGAGCACGCAGGCTATCTTCAAGCTTATGTTCCAGCTCGCGGAGACGATTCTGCTCTGGTGTCGCTGATCCAGATTGAGGGCTAGGGGACTGGAGAATTGTTGACCTCCGTTTATCGAAACCGACTTGACTCGACCTCTCGGCCAGGATCTCCTTGAGTGCTGTATACTTCGTTGAAATGGAATCGACCTCCAACTGCTTATCGACCAACCTCGCCTGAGTCTCTGCATTCTCCTGCTTCAGCTTCCGGACTTCATCCAGCGCCTCCGCCATACGTCGTCGAAGAGCGATAGCATCCTTGCTAGCCTGTCCCTGCTGGAACTCTAACCCGGCAACTCTCTGCATAGCCTGCACAAGTTTCTCCCCAGTCTCGTCGGCCTGGTCTGTACTCTTCTTAAGTAGTAGCTTAGAAGACTCGACCTGCTCCTGAAGAGCCTTGACTCTCTCGTCCGTGAGTGCAGTACTACTCATGATCTCCCTATCCGCAACCTTCTGCAATCCCATTGCCATAGCTGCATTAGCCGATCGCGCCTCCTCAGCGTACTTCTCCATGAGCTCCTCCACATCCCGCAGCCTACTATTCACGCTCTCCAGGTCCGCTGCTTTTTCCTCATACTCGCTCTTGACCTGCGCCAATTTCCTCTCAAGCCCCTCCTTCACTAACCTCTCCTCCTCAAGTTGTCGTGCGAGTGTTTCGGTCCTACTGGCAGTCGCCTCCATCGCATTCCTCATCTCACCCATGGCACCATGGTAATTATTATTATCCTCTAGCGCCTCAGTAAGTTTCATCGACAGCTCATCCTGATCAATCTTCAGCAGCTTCGCCTCAGCCGTCGCGTCCGCCCCCGCCGCAGCTTCATCCCGGAATGCCCTCTCCGCATCTAGTAATTCCGCACGAAGACTCTCCATCTCTGATGCCGCACGATTTCTAAAGTCGTCTAGTTCTGAAACACGGCTCTGGGCAACACCAGCAGTCTCATCGGCGAGATGGCGGGCTTTTCGCTCTGCTGCAATCTCGGCGGTTAGAACCTCTACTTTTGCGCTTAGCTCTGCCTGTGCTGCTAATGACGCTGCGAGCTTCCGGGACATGTCGGTCATTTTCTCGGCATCCATGTTTGCCATGTCTGCGGATCTATCGCCAGGAGTAGGGGTGGCAGAACCACCTAATGCTGCAAGCTTCGCTTTCGCATAGACGGCTTCCTGGACTGCTACATCTCGCTGTCGCTCAACCTCTTGGATTTTCTTTGCCGCCATTTCAGCCTGTGCGTCTACTGAGCCTTGAACCTTGGTGAGCTCCCCTTTAAGAATCAACATAGCCTCCACGAACGGCCTTTCCTCTTCTAGCAATGAATCCGCTCCCCGCTCTTCCAGGATCGCGTTATTGCCAGACTGAATCGTATAGCCAGCTCGTCTCGCTAATGCCAATTCAGATGCATACCAATCATTCATATGCTTCAGCTTCTCAAACTCCTTCAGCATATCCCCATCAGCAGCATTCTCCTTCGGTACCGAAACCTGGTTTACTGCAATTGGTGCTGTTTGTTGGGGCGATAATGTCGGTTCTCGTGGTGATCGTGGCTCCAGACTCTTTGGGCTATCGTTCGGCGTTGTTCCATTCGTGAGTCCCTTCGATTGCGTCGGGGTCGAACTGCTGGTTTGATTCACCGGTGTTGAGGGTGCGTCGTCGCCGCCTAAGCTGCTATGAGGGTTAGGACCCTGCTGTCGAGAGTTTGACCGTTCCCTTACGGCACCGGCATTTATATCCGTGCCGGAGGTCTTCCGTTGTGCATTCGGGGTTCTCGTTCCATTCATGACGGGGGAGGCCCGCTCCTGGACGGGCGAAACAACGTCTCTGGTTTTTGGCCCAGTGGGGGTTCTACTTCGCTGCCCAGGTACAGTGCCATTTGTACGCGGTGGAGGTGCCTGCTGAGTCGGCGGAGGTGCCTGTTGAGTTGGTGGAGGTCCAACGGATGCTTGAGACATAGAAGCTCGGGGGAGACGGGAACTTACACTTCCGCCTGAAGTATTGTTACTGTTTAACGGCGTGGATCCATTTGGAGAAGATGACTGTGCTGAGCCAGCCATCACGCTTTCCCTTGGGCCTGAATCCCCTCTCTTCTGTTGGCCTCTCTGCGCGTTGGGTCCTTGACCGTCTACAGACCCGCTTCTGACACCCTGTAATCGTTTGTTCTCGGTACTTCCTGTCGGGCTTGTGCTAGGGTTGTTTTGGTGGTCATTCGGATACCTGATTTTTGCCGTATCCAGAATATAAATCAACTGTAGCTCCTCCTGGTTCCTTGTCGGTACACTCGGCTCTCCGCCGAGAACTATAATCTTCTGTCCACAAGTTGTCATACTATGTCCTGATCGTCTCGAAGGCGACGGGCCCATATTCTGGAATGTGTACCACCTCCGCGAAGATATCCGGAATGCAGCTAAATCACCTAGATCATCACCTTCGGATGTGCGCCCGCCGAAAATATACATGACGTCGCCGACGAGCGAAGCAGCGTGCCCTTCTCGTGGGGAGGGGATGTACCCGATACAGTCGAGCTGTGTCCATTGGTTTGTACGTGGATCATAGGACCAAACATCGTTAAACCATGTTATGCCGTTGGTACCACCGAACCTATTCACCAAATCAGACCACCGTTATAGATACGGATGCTAGTTAACATACAAGTATAGCTTATCCGCCCAGGTGACGACTGTGTGGTTAGTTCTACTCGCGGGGACATCCGGACTACCTTCCTTAGCGGGAACAAGAACTTCCCATCTCGAACCGACACTTTGGAGGGTGTTGAGGTCGAAGGCGACGAGATCATTGAAGAAGAAACCATCGACTTGTCCTCCGAAGATGTATAGCTTTGAACCCAAGATATTGATAGTATGGCCATATCTTCCAGCAGGTCGTGGCCCAAGAGGGTTTGCGCGAGACCATTGCCGTGTAGCTAGAGTCCTAATTAGACCTTGACGTAACCGAAGGGAAATAAGGGGTGCAAACATGTATTTAAAAGATATAGCGTCTCGTCTAGAACATCTGCAGGATCCAATTTCGTATCACCTCCAAAGACTACCCTGCACCGTCAGCGATTGCCACAGTAAAGCCACACGGAGAAGAACACGAACCGATGAACGCATTTCCGACGAGTAAACTAGCATGACCGACTCTAGGACCAGGCCCTTCACTCGTTGTAACAACCGGGTATGCGGCGAGCTGGCTCCCAGCTCCTTCAACCATCCACAGATCCCCCCGGACGCTCTGTGACCGTATTAAGCCACCCATGATGTAGATATCACCGTCCTTTCCAGAAACACCATTCGCAGCGTGGCCATACCGCGGAAACGGTGATGGATGTGAAGACGAGAGCGTCAGTCGACGTTGCGACCACGGGTAGAGCGCAGAATTGGCAGGATTCATCTGTGCTGGTGACGACTGCGATTTCTTCTAAAGTTTAGTAAGGAGCTCCCACAGATGAAACCAAAGTGAGGAGAGAAAACCCCCGTACCTGTACCGGCGCAGAACCCGGTTGTTGTTGAGGACTACTCATCCCTATATCACTAGGGCCTTGTTGTAGCGGACCCATTGATCTGGGGACTGAATTCATTGGTGAGGAATTATTTGGTGGACTTGCACCAGCAGGACGTTGTTGTTGGTCTTGGATGGCCGAGGTGGCGCCGACGCTGTTCTGTAGACTGTTGAGAGAGTTGTTGAGGGAGCTCGGAGGGGTGGTGGTGGAGGGACCTCCTGGTGCTGTTATTGGGCCTGTATTAGGTGCTCCTTCTCGATGACCATGCGCCCCCTTCTTCTTGCCGAAAAGAAACGCCATAGTCTGGTGGGAGGGACGTGGTTCGTGTTCCTGCGCCCCAGCTCTATCCAGCGTTAGTTGCGGGAGAGAGCAGCAGAGCGAAGAGCAGGTAGGTGTGGAGGAGGTCGAGCAGGTCGAGGGGAGGGTTGGATTGGGAATCCAGGAGGGAGAGCGCGTGTGTGAGTGGTTGGGGGACGATTCAGAAGACGGTCCTGTCCTGGCCTGGTGTGATCTGGAGCGATCTGAGGCTATTCTAGTTTTCCCTCCTCCCTCTCTTACTCCTGACGACCCGTGAATAATTCGGATCCGGGAGGGGGGGGAGATTCTATGGTTTCGCTTGTGGACGGATAGATCTCTTGGGGGAGGAACGGTGGAGGGAGAAGGGCCCAGAGATGCAGGAGCAGCAGCCAGAGCCGAATAATCCAGGGAGGGAGTGGAAAAAATAAAAATAAAAATAAAAAGGGACAAACACCTCTGCGGTAAGAGTAGAAATAATAGATTTCTTTTTTAACGCTGGAGATATCCGAGATATTCGCGAACTCACGGACCGTCCGTGGAGTATGTATGTATCGTCGGGACAGGGAAAAGAAACGATTGGAGGATGGAATGGAACCACAATGGCAATCACAATCACAGTATTAAGGTTATCTTTAAGTCGTCTGTATCGTGAAAAGGAAAGAATTGAAGAAACGGAGAAACGAGAATTCCTCTCTGCTCCTCTAGACTTGATGGATGAGACAGAAGCAGTCAGTGATGGCGATAGAGAGAGACTGCAGCCCCCAGAAAGGAAGAAGAGAAGAATTCAAAGCTGTCGTCGCACAGCGCACAGAGCACAACCCCGGTTGCTGTCTTGAGTTGCCCCTGGAGATGGTGATAATAATACCAGCGAATAAATTCAGTCCTTTCGTCTCTTGTTCTGGAAGATCACCTTTCTTCTTTGGATCTGAGGATCTTTGGGGGTTTTTTCTTTCTTTCTCTCCCTTGGGATGAGTTGTTGGTGGGTTGGGATTGATTCCCTCGTGCCTCCTTCCCTTCCCCGTCCTTTGTGTCTTTGTCGTTTCAGTTGGGGCCTCACCACACAGGGTACAGATACATACATAAAAGATGCATACATACATGTACATACAGGTACACACACTCTACATGCTTGTCAGAAAAGGGGTTGGTCAACGTTCTCCTCAACTTCCTCTCAGCCTTCCCCGTCTCTGCCCCTGTAAATCTGTATCCCTTCGTTCAAACCTGAGGCGCAACAATTGAACCACCATTTCACCTATTCCACCAAGTAGGCAGGATGAACCTCCAGACGTCACACACAGAGAAATAACCAGACACGCGGCACTTTACTCTATCCCTTCAATCCCAACCATGTGAAATCCATACCAAACCCTCCCTCCCCAAAACAGGCAAATATCCCACACCAATGCACGACACCCAGAGCCTCTCTGCGAGGTCGGGAGTGCTTTCACTGGACCCACGCACATCGCGATGCCCCGTCCGATGGTCTGGGGAACACCACCGCAGCTGGGTACATACCTATACATCTAACCACTCGGAAGCCAGAGATATATCTCTAGCTAGGAGCAATTGGTTATAAATAAACTAGCTGATAACCTGTCAATGACGCTGCGGAACCCCATCCGAAGTTAACCTCGCATGAGAAGAAGGTGAACGTCTAAGCGCTATTCACCGCTGCCACGCCCCTGCTGGCGTGTGTGAAATCTTATAGAAATATATGATTATTATTCATACATACGGAAGGTTCATGACATTGAGTGATCAATGCGTAAACGGGGAAAAACACCCGATTCGTGTAGTGAGGAATATTTCGAATGTTCGTTTCTTGAGCCGCAGGCGGTAGTTCGTCTCCTCAGGCTATTTGGGGTTTCTAGATTGTCATTGATGGGCGCAGTGTAGCGCTTAGGGAAACCCGGTTTTGCGGTACGGGTGCTGTGTTCGGCTGCTGGTTGGGGTTTCGTTCATTGCCAAGAGTTGCGTTTGTGGTTCGTATTAGTTATTCAATTCTATGTTTTTTATTCGCCTATTATATGAGCTTCGATGGTCTAGCTTGCTCACAAGGTTTCAGGCATTGGAGCACTAGTAGCATAACACAAAGCAGTATGGAACTATGGTGATAACCAGAGATCATTTTTCCCACCAGTAACTTCATCCTATCTCTAGGTCTATCACCCTAGATTTCTTTAGGAAGAACCGCTAGAAAGTGACCTGGCACCGCCAATGATACTCCCACCTCCATAGACGAGACACCAAGACCTTTGTATGAGACCTTCCAAAAGCCCCATGATTGTATCCAACCACAGACCCAGCAAACAGCGTTCCGGGGCTCCTGTCCGGCCTCTCCCCATAGGAATTCAGTCTCGAGACGCCCCAGCCCTCCCAGACGCTATCCCTCTTCTAGCCACAAAATCGACTCCAGGATGAGGGTTTTCGTCAATAGGCTGTATCTATCGGTTTTGAGGGATCTTCACGGGCTATTCTTCGGAGCTGTGGTTAGTTAATTTGAAACATCGATTGAGGCTCAATTAGAGTTTTGGGGGATGGGTTTGTATAATTATCCGGGGGTAAAGTGATGGAAGGTATGCTTTTTTTAAGCTGCGGTGCTCGGGGGTTAGAGGGTGTTTGTAATTGGGGGGGGGGAGTTGCTGGGGTGGTTTGTATTAAATTGATCTTGGAGTACTAATGAATCATAGACAGTTTCCTAAGAGAGCCATTACTAGGCTCGTTCCCATCCCCTACTACCTATGGCTGCTGCGCACCGTAGAGCAAGCTGCGTGTATGGGGCTGGGCACGAGACTAGTTCGCCGTTATTGAATTGATCGCGGGGTGTTTTTATTGAGCTGTCAATAGGTGTGAGTGTAGAGGCAAAAGTATCGATGGGTTACCTGTGCTTAGATAAAATGGTTTCCGATGATAAAATCCAATCTTTTACGTTGCTTGAAATGTTGTTTCGTTTCACCACTTGAATGCTCGCTTCATGATCATACATGTAGTCACTGTAAGGAAATAGGCCCCCAAGGCTCGGGTGTTGGCCTAGCGGGAACTTGTTTACGAGGGAAAGAAGAGACAAGAGAAACCCGATAGACAAGAGTAGGGAGCGCTAAGCATAATATCATCAGTCCATTCCGTTACAGTCACGATGCCAATATTCTTAGACTCTAGATGTCACAAAGCAAGGAACCAGGTGAATCAGCAGTAGTTGAGTACTTATACATCATTTAACATCAAGCTTTAGAGAAAGACCAAACTAAAGCCATCTTTAGTTAACGGATCCTACAAACAATCGCACCCGAGAGAGTTTTCAAACCCCTTCATGGTAGCTCCGTCCCCCCTTATAGTAGGACCTCCAACCTTTGTCGGGCTTCCTCCGACGCGACTGCAAACGTCCTCGGCGTCCCTATGAACTTTTTCAAATTATTTTTTCATCTCGTCGCCAATCTGCTCTATCTGGCCCTCCAGCTTCACAAGTGCCCTCCCCATCTCTGTAACTCCAGTCGTAGTCTTAACTTGGGTGTGCATTGGACCTACCCCAACGATCAGCGTCGCAGCAGGGTTTAGAAAGGTCCTCAAGGGAGCATTTGCTGCTAGGGTTAGTAGAAGTAGAGCACTTGGGAATTTAGAGAGTGGACGTACGAGACACTTGGAGGTGAATTAATTAGGGGAGCGAATTGGGGGGGGGGGGTGTTTCTAGAGATACAGTCAACTCGCCTTATAAGGGTTCGGGATATAAAGATATCTAGCTTATAGGGATATGAGGTCCGGTCTATAACCTTTTTATATGTAAAAATAGCGATAACTTCTTAGTATGATATCCTTAGCTTTAGGTTTTTTTCGTATGAGTATGCTTATACGAAATTCACCGCCATAACCCAAGGGTTGGATGCGTGTATGATTTATCTATCTATCTATCTATCTTATACGAAATTCAGGGTTAGAGGGTTTTCAACTCAATAACAGCCCGGTCAGGTAGAACCGAGCATTCTATTCAAAAATAATCTCCCGGTTAAGTCGTTTCGGAATTATGGAAAATCACTCGTTTATGTTATAACGATATCTGCTTTATAAAGGTATGCACTTAGGACATTTCCATATCGTCATGGGCGAGTCGGCTGTATAATAAGCGAAGCGAACTTGATGCAGGAAACTCGGGAAAAAATATTTGGATAGGAAATGTAAGAAAATGAATGAGGTGTAGAGAGAGAGAGGTGAAGAGGAAGCAGAAGAGGTTGAGTAGAGGAGCTTCATGACACTTTCTAATATAGTCCAGTCTTGTTTCTGCGGCTCTTCAGTTTCGTTTCACTGTTGCTCCATTCGTCTTGGCACCCGAAAAAGAAACGAAAAAAAAGTTGTCAACCTCTGAGGGGAACGTTCCCCCACCACGATTGCTGACATCCCCCACTACCACCCATCACATCTACAACAACACCCCATTCTCTCTACCCCATCCTTAATTTTTCTTTTCCAGATATCATATCAATTTTTGTGTTTTATAGAGCATAGATAACTTAGACCCTCGTCATGTCCGCTGCTCCTTCTCCTCCGGCGAGTCCTGAGGTTGACTCCAAGACCGTTATTGGTATTGCGTTCGGGAATACAAACAGTTCGATAGCGTATACTAGTCCGGTTTGTTCAGCCTTTTTTTTCCGCTCGAGTTCACTTTGGTGAACTTGGGATTTATCGGTGGGGTACTGATTTATCTGGATGTAGGACGGAAAAGCTGAGGTTATTGCGAATGAAGAAGGAGGTATGTGATATCTAGAGGTGAATGATGGGGGTGTTGGGTACTGACTTGAATGCGTTATAGACAGACAAATTCCTTCGGTGTTGTCATATGTCGGATCAGAAGAGTATCACGGTGCACAGGCAAAGTCACATTTGGTCAGGAACGCAAACAACACCGTCTGCTATTTCCGTGATTTCCTCGGAAAGAGGTATTATACACTTTTCTACATCGCTAATCCTATCATTGAGCCATATACTAACACCGCTCCCAGCTTCGCCGACATCGACCCTACCAATTCCCACAACTCTGCCCACCCCGTCGACATCGACGGCACCCCCTCCTTCAACCTCCAACAAACCGACGATGAGACCGCCACCCCCGTCTCCATCTCCGAAATTACCACTCGCCATCTCCTCCGTCTGAAAGACTCCGCCTCCAATTTCCTCGGCTCCAAAGTCACCGGCTGCGTCATCACCGTCCCCACCGACTTCACCGACGCTCAACGAGAAGCCCTAATCACCGCCGCCAAGGCTGCTGAACTAGAGGTTCTCCAGATCATCCACGAGCCAGTTGCGGCGTGTCTTGCGTATGATGCGCGGAATAACGTCGCTCCTACTGATAAGACCATCCTCGTTGTCGACCTTGGTGGCACCCGCTGCGATGCCGCCGTGGTCTCGTCGAGAGGGGGCATGTACACTATTCTTGCAACAGCTCACGATTTCGAGCTTGGTGGACTGCAGCTAGACCAGGTGCTCGTAGACCACTTCTCGAAGGAGTTCATAAAGAAACATAAAGTCGACCCGCGGGAGACCCCCCGCTCGCTAGCAAAGCTGAAACTCGAAGCCGAGGGAACCAAAAGAACATTATCTCTCGGTACCTCTGCCACCATCTCAATCGAGTCCCTAGCCGACGGCTACGACTTCCACTCTACCGTCAACAGAATGCGATACGAGCTTCTCTCCAAAAAAGTATTCGACCAAATCGTTAAACTCGCCGAGACAGTTGTCACCAAGGCAGATCTCGACCTATTAGACATTGACGAGGTTTGCCCCACCCCACCCCTTCTACTTTCGATACTAACGACTTAGGTCATCCTCTCCGGCGGTACCTCCCACACACCTAAGATCGCTACCCGTCTCGCCCAGCTCTTCCCTCCATCAACCCCTATTAACGCTCCGGCAACCTCCACTGTTGCCCTCAACCCATCTGAGCTCTCTGCCCGCGGCGCAGCAATCCAGGCTTCACTGATTGCTGAATTCGACCAGGAGGACATCGAACAGTCTACCCATCCTGCTGTCACCGTTGCTCCGCATCTCGCCAAGTCCATCGGAGTCTGTATTGATGGCGCCGAGGGGGGATTCCAAACGCTGCTTGAAGCGCAGACTGCGGTTCCCGCGAGAAGAACTGCTCAGTTTATTGCTCCGCACGGTGGGGACGTGGTCGTTAGGATCTGTGAAGGCGTACGTGAAATCGTAGTGACCAAGTCGGAGAAGAAGCCGAATGGCATAAAAGACGAGGCAGACGACGAAGATGATAGCGAAGAGGAGGAGGAAGAGGAAGAGGATATCAAGAATAGGGTTTTGAAGGTTGATAGGGTAATTGCTGAAGCGGCGATTAAGGATGTGAAGAAGGGCGCAAAGGTCGAGGTTACAGTTAATGTTACTGAGGATCTGGGCTTGGCGGTTGCGGCGAGGGTTGTGGGTGGGCAACAGGGGGTTAGGGGGAGTGTGGAGGGAGCGGAGAAGAAGGAGTAGGTTGGGTATCTAGTTAGATGATGGGGAATTAAAAGTTGGTTTTTCTGTGGGATTCACGTTTTTTACTTTGGGTTCCTTTCTTTTGCTTCTTATGAGAGAAATGGGGTTGTTTGTAAGCGGGTGCTGTGAGATAGATGGGTGAATGGAAATGTGTTGTGGATCATGAGCTATCACTCGACATGCTACAAAGGTTGGTTTATAGGATGGGTGATGGGGGTGGTGTGGCAGGGTTCTTTGAGGAGTTCCATTCTATGTGAACGGAATTACTAGAAGAAGCTAGGCACGTTTAACTGTCAAAGAACTAGCGATAACTAATGTCGCTTCACTGCCCCACCATCCTCTAACCATCCCCACTTCACTGCCCACCATCTCCTAACCATCATCACTCAAGACCACTATCATCCATCAAGATCGATCTTTCAGCCAGGTGCTTTAGTAAACCGCTACCACTCGAATCCTCCGAACATAGGCATCAGTCAAGGGACACAACACTGTCTACGTACTGAAAGGACAGAGTTGGCTCATATCGACCTCGAGGGAGGTTCATCATTGACATCTACCACAGAATTCAAAATGCTCATGAAGCACGCCCAAGCCTCCAGTGGTATAAAGAAAATACTTACGGAAACCGTGCTCAGAGTATACTAAGAATTGAATAAATCGTTAGAGCTGGGCCTGCTGGTATGAGGATGGATGTGAATGGATGGCATGTACGTTGCGGTAAACTCTTGCCGTGACATGTTGCGGTCGGAACGTGTGGCTTCTTGTGAAGGATTCATTGGGTATGACGATAGATGGCGTTTCTGTCAGTAGGAACAACCAGCTATTTGTGGGAAAATAATGATGAGTTGGAGATTCATGCCATTTTTGTTACCTTTGCAGCTGGGCTATGGGCGAAGGTATATTACACCTGTTGGTTGGGGTTTTGGGTAGCTGGCGATGGTGTGGATTCTGTTGAGTATAGGTGGCGCTTGAATAGATGCATTCGCAAGATATGAACGTCGTTACAACATGGCTATAGGCAATAGGCGGGTAAATGCTGGTCTGGGGGCATGTTCTGGCATCCTAGGATATCGTTTAAGTTTGCAATGAACGGATGCACCAAGAACTACTAGAGCACTATATTTTGGTAACGCGATAGAGGAAGGTCTTTTATTTTCGATACACCAACCTAGCTCAAAACAATCCATTGTTGTAGAGACGAATATATGGTATCGTTATTGGATCAAGCTCACCTGGAAATACCTCGGGAACATTACCTATATCCTTCGTATGGAGACTCGGGGTATCTTTATCACACTTCTGGCATATCCTGATAGTACCCATCGCACAAAATGAGACAACCGCTGAGAATGATGAACTACGGACTAGCCAGTATCATAAATTTGTTCAGGGTGGCAATTATTGCAGTATTACTATTAGTGGCGGACTCCGAGAAGGTTGAAGTGTTTTATTGGGTGGTTTGACTCTGGGTATAGCATCAATTTGGATTCATTGGGTATTTGCTCGGAGTTACAGTGGTTTTAAACTCTAGAGAGAGTTGGCTAATCAAATTTTAGGGCAATTGGGCTCATTAGGCTAATCTTTTTGGATATTTGGTCGGCCAAGCCTCGGTGAGATAATACATCATTTGGTCAAGCGATATCCTGATGCTCATTGGACGAAGAACCTTGGTTTTCTAATCGGATGTGAAACAAGGTTAGAGATGTGATCTCGCTACTAAGAAAAGGAAGGAATTCTAAGTAAACCGTTGTGGATAGATATGGTTGTAGTAGGTAGCGTCCTTTCTTTGGAGCCCGAACCAATTCTGCGATAACATTTTTAATTCGTTGCTGATTAGACCGCTTCGCACCAAATCACTCGTAACCTCAAATCTAAGCAAGAAAATCCGTTGCAGCATATTATCTGAGGTTGGTTGCTAGAACCCGTTGTTGTCCTCCTGCAGTTTTATTATCACAGTGCGTAGCTACCCCTCTCCAGCTGTCACTTTAGAAGTGGGTATCGTTCAGGCTTTATCCACATTTGTGCTCATATTCGGGAGCCCAGTAGAGTATATCCAGCTTTCCGGAGAGCATTACCAATGAAACAGTTATCAAGGGATTTGACACTCATCGTCAAAGAAAACACCCCGCGAAAGTGTTGAAGATGCTTCTTCATACGGGGCGTGGCTTCGGAGTCGGAAATGATTGAGGCAAGCACCCGAGAAAGCTGTTTAGATAGGGGCTGTACTTCCCACCTCTAGCAAGCAATCGAGTCTTCTATCCCCCCCTACGTGCCCCAATATTACAACGGAAAGTATTAAATACATGCCCATCATGCTGTGTATGTGTATTGAAACTGGGTTTGGGAACTTCGCCGCAAAGCAAGGGTGGAGTGCAAAAAGAACATTCTCCAGCAGTCATCACGCGAAGATAGTAGAAGGAGAATTGATCGGATGTGTCTATCATGTGAAAGGTCAAGGGTGAAATTGTCTATCTCTATTCTTTAGAGACTAACCCGATCCCTATAAACTTAGAGAAAAAAAGAATAGTATGCGGTACAAAGAAATAACATCCCGAATAAGAAAGTCCTAATAAACCACACATTGATGTAGTTATATTCACGTTATACGTCTCGTTAGTCTCAAACTTCCAGCAAATGACAACTTGGATGCGGAGTCGGCACCGCCGCTAGCTATCTTGAGTAGTTAAAGATAAGGATTTTTGTAGCTATTAGGTTCTGATCGCCGTTTCATGGGCGGGTTTTCTTAGTTTGCAGTTGTGATTTCGGCCCGCGATGGATTGGTGATACACTCATTGACATTCTGGGTTCTTCGGTCGGAGACGGGCGTATATCAAGTTTATACTTTGAACATTCATCCCGCGGAGCAGGCTAGCTATAGTTAACAAGAGTGCTCTAGACTTATTAATGTTATCCACTTTCTAGGCCTAAAGTAGCCAGAACGCCTTGCGCCACCATCATGAAGCATTGGTTGTTGTGATGTTGAGGTACTGCGACACAACCTCACTTTGTGTTTGTCCGGTTGTGGTCTCCAGGGATCTGCATCTCGGCCCGACATCAGTCCCACTCCACAGCCGTCTTTCAGATTCCCCACTCTGCCGAAATCAGCAACCGTCAATAGATAGTTCCCCAAGAACCGTCTTCTATGGATCAGCCCTGAACTGGGCGATCTTGCGGATTTAGTACTGGTTGCTCCTCTTTGTTCACCCCTGTCAATTGCTACGATCACTATGACGTTGAGGTTGTGTTAAAGTAATAAACTCCTTAACTCCGGGGGAGCAGAATAGCATTTCTGTCTCGCAGATGTAGGAATGACGGCATAGTTCAGAGACAAGGAGGTCTATATAACTCTTCAAGGAGTTCGTATTTTTGGTCCAGCACAAGTGATATCATCTCACAAAAATCAATTCCTATTCAAACAACCTTTATTAAAATTTACAACCACAATGAACGCCGCAGCAAATCTCGCAGAACGGGCAATAGGCAGCAAGCCCGTGTCGACATCGACTGACTACAAGCACCGTGAAGATGGCTCCACGATGAAGGCGCTCCGTTGGCATGGCAAAGAAAGCGTGAGCGTTGAGGAAGTGCCGGTTCCTACTATAACGGACCCTAAGGATGTTGTTATCAAGGTCACAGGAACCACAATCTGTGGTAGCGATTTACATCTTTACCACAAAGAGTAAGTTTCAGTATCTTTTTATGGGCAGTTATGAGAAACGTGGACTGATGGTATTGCAGAATCATCGAATTGAGAGACGGTGACATCTTAGGCCACGAGTTTATGGGTATCGTCGATGAGGTTGGCCCACAGGTTACCAGGCTGAAGAAGGGCGACCGGGTCGTTGCCAGTTTCCAGATTGCGTGAGTTTAAGCTTTCAATGGCGAGATTGAATATCCGCTGATACCTTCCAGATGTGGTGAATGCAAGATGTGCAAAGAGGGTCTTTCATCCATGTGCGACACTACCAACAAATCCAAGGTCCAGGAGAAAATGTACGGGCACACATTCGCCGGTGTCTTCGGTTACTCACGTATGTCCAATATTCCCTGCACCCTGCATCCGCATGCTGACTACATGCTGACCATATCCAGATTTCGCTGGTGGCTTCCCTGGTGGACAGGCAGAATTCGTCCGAGTACCTTTTGGTGACACCAATCTCCTCAAGATCCCAGAGAACGTGCCAGATGAGAAAGCCTTGTTCCTTTCCGATATTGTGCCAACTTCCTACCATGCTGTCAAGTGTGCAGATGTTAAGGAAGGCTCTTCTGTTGCAATCTGGGTATGTTGATCTCCCCGGCTAAGCACAGCGAGGATATTAACATATTTCTAGGGATTGGGCCCAATTGGTCTCCTCTCCGCTCGCTGGGCTCAACTCGCGGGCGCCCGCAGGGTTATTGCTATTGAGAATGTTCCTGAGAGAATTAAGCTCGCAAAGGAGAAGCTCGGAATTGAAACCATCAACTTTGATGAGACTCCAGATGTTGTTGCAGAGCTCCTGAAGAAGGAGCCCCACGGTGTTGATTGTTCAATTGAAGCGGCTGGTTTCAGGTACTTATTTCTCAGCATCACCATATCCGACATCTCTAACGAAATGTGATAGATACGCGAAAAGTATCGTAACCAAGGTTCAGCGCGCTATTGGCCTAGAAACCGATTCGAGTGAGATCGTCAACGAAGCTTTGAGAGCTACCCGGAAATTCGGAACCATCTCTTTGATTGCTGTAAGTTTATTTTCACACCTTCCTCGTCGGCTCCGGGATAACTGTTTATTGACGTGTTCGACAGGATTATGCTGCTCTGACGAACGGGTTCCTTATTGGTGCGTTGATGGAGAAGGGTATCACGCTGCGCGGCGCTGGACAGGTCAGTTGATTACTCCTCGTCGTTACACACGAATAGGATTCTTACGGTATTTTATAGTGCCCTGTCCAAATGTACTGGCACGACCTGTTAAAGAAGATTGAAGACGGCGCCTTCGATCCCACTTTCATTCTCACCCACCGCTTCAAGATTGATGAGATGAAGGAGCTGTATAATGCATTTGACAAGAAGGAATACGGAATCATGAAGGCAAGTATTTCCTATAATATTTCTTTAAGGATTCTGTGGGGGCTAACTTAAAATTTTTGTAGACTTTCGTCGAGACTAAGTGGTCGGGAGCCCCAACCCCAGGGACACCCCAGTTGACCAGCCTAAAGGCTGGAAATTTCTAAGCTGTATTTGTATGATTATGTTGGCCTTTTAGCGTTGTACCTTTAGGCTTGTAACGATGTAACGAGAGTCTACGGCAGCGTAGCTGCGATATGTAATTAGGCTTATGATATTCATGTTTTTATTAAGTTAAACTACCGTGGTGGGAATATGCAGCAAATATTTTGGGCACTCTGTGACTAGAATGCTTATCCAGCAGCATCCATGGGTTACCGGTGAATGGTGTACTATGCAGTACTCAAACCAGTCACACAGGTAACACGTCACCTGCCATACTTCCGTGTCCAACCTGGAAGGTTAATAATCAACTGTCAATGATTGTCTAGAAGAGGGAATAGTAGTACAACCTCGGAACAACGAATGAACGCTTTTTTCGAGTAACCATTCTCAACTTGCACTCGACGGACTATTGGAATAGTTGACTCACCTTAGATATGCCACTTATTTCCCCTCTTTACCCCTCGATCTCAGTAATGCTGTGGAAATGTCAGTACGTAAGAAGTTGCATCTTTCCGCGGCGGGTCCCGCTGCAGCAAAACTTTTTTTCCGCCCGCGGGAAGATGATCATCTTGCTCACTGTCGAGCATCAGTGATTATTGCAGCAATGCTATCGTATACGGTAGGAGTAAGCGTCCTAGGTACCCCCGCGGCGGGCAGATTTTTTTTTCCCTTATCCCCCAGCAATGCGATAACGAGGGTGCGATTCCCGAGTGCGGTCATCCATCGCTCGTTCGTGATTTGCGGGATCTACCCTTCAAAGCGTCGTAGGGCACGCCATGTGGCCCACCAATGCACTCAGGAACCGACTTCGAAGTGATCCTACCTGCCGGGCTGCATGATTTTCCCGTCTGTGTGCAGACGATGGAGACGAAATCGCGCAAATCCCCGCCTCTGTGGCTCATCTTCGCCAGTTGTCTAGGCCTTGGAAAGAAAGAAAAGCCTTGACATCTGTATGAGGTTTACCTAGCCACTTAGAATATGCCGCGCGCAATGCCCTGCCTCAAGGATAATAAATGTGGGAGAGCCAGAGTCTACCAGAGGACTGATTTAGGATGTCTTACCGAACTCGAATCAGGCACCGCGCCAAAATGCGAAATGTCGGTAAATAATGTCAGGACTCAGGAACGAGAGACACTCTTTTCTCTTTTCGGAAGTGTAATTTTGGGTCAACTTTGTGCCTGAACCGGGATTGGAGAAGAAATTTCTCGCGCGACCCCCCTGTCGCTTAACCATAATGGGTGTCATCTTAGCCAATTTTGACGCAAGGGGGACGTTTGATTGCCTGGTCGTACGGGGGTGCACAGCGCTTTGGGTTGGGAGCACTGCACCATTCACCAACAGGCGCTGATGCTTTGTGTGTAGCATCTTCACGCACGAATGCGCTGCGAAACTTCAACTTCAGTATGCTTTAAAGAAGTCAGTCGCTTGTTCATTCGTTCAATTTTTTTCCTTTTCAGGTTCAGAATCTTGAATCCATCGTTTTCAGCTTCACCACTTCGCGATTGATTCGCCCACGTCAGTCCTTTATACCGGGGAAAAAAACTGTCATTTGAAAGCCACCTCCTTCATCACCCACGCCCAGCAACCTGGGTCACTACAGCGGCCAGCGCATCCTAGTGACCGTATCCATACCCCACGACCCAATTTCTTTTTCATTCTTGTACCTTGCGCCATAGGTCCGCTAATAATCCCTACCACTCATTCTACGAGTAAATTTCCTTCCACCCACGGTCACTCGTTCACCTTAAGAACACACGAGAGCCCCCGAAGCTTCCGAACACTCTTTTCTTTCCCTTACTTCTTCATTCTATCCCTTCGGCACACTCTTTTGCCCGTTGTTGGTTCCATTCGGTCTTTATCCGTCTGCCATTCATTCTCTCGATTCAGCGTCGTTTCAGATATCCATCAACAAACAATCTTTCCAAACACAAAACATTCCTTCACCGCATACTGCCGCTTCTGAATTAAAAATTCTTGAAACAACACACGCTGCGCTGAACGATCAAAAGGACGAATCATCCCTCTAGCATCACTCGACCACGTCTCGCCCGAATCTCCCTCTTCAAAAATATTATCAGCGTATTTTCGCAACCACAGTCCTTCTCTCTGTTATTAAACAAACAGTCTAAAGCAACTCCTTGCTTCATACCATCTTCCTAGAAAAAAACACATTAACAATCAATCAACCAAAATGCTCTTCAATACTCTCATCGCTTTTCTCCTCCTCGCGCTTACCCCACTCTTCGCTTTTGCGCAGTCAGATGGCCCAAGCACTACTACCATCTCTACTACCATCACTTCAACTGCTACCTCTTATGTTACCATGACGGGACCTCCTCCCTCAAGCACGTCAGTATCCCTATCCACTACTTCCCTCACCCCTTCCTCCTCCGGGACCACCTCCGGGACCACCTCTACCTCTACCACCACTCCCCTCCCTATATCTTCCCTCATTACCTCCTCCCTCCTTCTAAACTCAATAACCCCCACCACATCTTCGTCCTCTTCTCTCGAGACCACAATTTCTAAATCTACCGGCGCTCCTAGTGGTTCTGTCAATGGCACCATTACTACTCCAACACCCTCATCAACATCATTTTCTGGCGCCGCACCAGGCACATTCCGTGTGTCCTACGGACTAGGCGCTGGTGTCCTCGGTGCGATTGTCTTCGGAATGCTATAAACGTCAATACGACCCAAAACGCCCTTTGGCGATGGTGATTTTGATGTTTGCAGTATCTTCCTTGATGGCATTTCATTAGCCTTTCTCCTCGAGTTTGTTTGGAGAAAGGATTTCTCTGTAAAATTTAATACCTTCTCATGATGGGTCATCTAGCATGACCTATCAACCTCTTATTCTTCACTTCTTATTTCCCACTTCCCTTTTTCTTCCTTCAGTGGAGATGGGACACAACACAGCCTCGTCGACTAGGCTTTTTTCTTCACTTCTTGTTATACTTTTCTTTCTTTTTTGTTTTTTGTCGCTGTTGGTCAGATTGTGGCATCTATTATGATGTCTGCTCTGCCTCGATGGCAACAAAATTTTGATACCCATGTAGAAGGGAATTAACGGGAAAGGTTTGGAGTTTTTTTGATGATTGTGGGTGATGATTATGGGGGTTGGGGGCTTCTTTGGTTTGGTGTTTGGGTTTGGATGTTTTTTTTTGGTGTAGGTTTTTGTATAGTTAGTATTCAGGATGAATACGTATATACCAAAGCGATCCTATTTGCCAGAGATTTCTTGACTAATCGTATCGTGTGATTCAAGTGATTCGTTGAGATGATTCAGGTTGGTGTTTTAGTAGGTTTTTCTAAGCGTTTTTTGGCCTGAGGCTGAGGTGGGAATATCTCGAAAATGGTATTAGCTATTAGCATTTTCGACCTACTTTTCGTTGAAATTTCCAGCCTGGATCACCCTACTGATTGAGTACCAACCCCAGCGAGTGATTACCATCCCCAATGGCTCATCGAGCAACCGAAAAAGACCGCAAAGCACCTCCAATCAAGGCTACCCTCAAGTTCCCTCAAACCTCCTAAACCGGCCCCTATTGCGTAAACCCCATGAATCAGCTTCGCCAACCCTATCTCAACCCCCAGGGAATCCAAGTAAAAAACCGACCCATCAAATCTCCACAAAATAGCTTTCCCAAAGGCCAAGGGGTGGCCCAAGTTGAGCGCAGCTCCCCGATCCAGGGTCCAACTGCGAAATGAGGTTACCCCACACCATAATCTTAAATTCCCCGCGCTAAAGGGGGTCCAAACGCTCACATCTCGGTAACGCTGCACGCTGCTCCACATAACTTCGCCGCTCGCCGTTCACCGATTTGTACATAGAGCCGTCGCCGTCGCCGGCGGGTGGAATTAGGGGAGTTGGGGAAAGTTGAAGTTGGAACGGAGTTGGTTACGGTTGCGCTAAGACATGGTCGCATATGATGTGCAGTACCTATATCAGAAATCACAAGTTTTGCATAGCTACGCTATTTGTCCGGTTCACGCTCCAGTCCGGAACCAGAAACCTCAACCCAGTTGAACTGATATGCAAGCCCGGTTAGGCTCCTCTGTGCATGCTGCAAGATAGTTGGAAGAGTTCATTGCAGAGCAAGCACAGACTTCGGATGCCCTACGAGTAAGATATGCAGAAAAGTTCGCTGATTTCAACCTCAGGGTCCAATAATGTCATCTGGAAATTTGGCACGTTATTGGAAGCCTTATTTAGTGGCCTGGCGGTACCTGCATGGTTCACACCTCACGCTTGAAGTGTTCGAGCCCCAGCATATATGCTTCTCGTGACCTGCTGACGGTTTTAAAACGCATATACGGTCCTAGAAAGAAAATCTACTTGATAATCCTAATCAGGATCTTCAACATTGGGTTGCTACTACCAAAAATGCCAAACAAATACAATCCATGACTAAAGCAAAACTCCTAACGACTCACGAGGCAGACCCAGCTCCGAAGGAAACATAGCTAATCAACAAGCCTTGCATAAAATCCCACTTTGCTAAAAATCCCAATAACCTGGACGCACGCTCATTTACGGAAACCCGGTTGCCGCCATCCCCTATCTTAGAGTCTAGTAACTAACTAACTGGGCTCCAGGGCAACGGCACCAAAATTCTACTTTCCATCCTACTAATCAACGGTACCGTCTTATGCACTGTATCACTCCATCCCCTCTCATTCCAGCTTTGCTCCCTCCCCACTTGTCTCTCTCTCAAGTCTGCAAATTGCCACAGATGGTGCACGGTATTTAGACTCCCAACCTGACAAAACCAGGCACCGACTCCCTCCATGACATTCTTCCTCGCCTGGAGACCACGGCGCCAGTGAGTTTCCCATTCGAGGAGATTACCGGGGCGTAGAGTATAAGTGCGGAGCTCAAAGATACCACCGAGAGAGCGGGGCGGTGTAGTTGGCCAGAAGGAGAATTCTTGCATTAAATCGGCACGGCGGGAGTTGAGGAGCGGGGGGAGGGCGTATTGAAACTTGCTGTAGGAGGAGGATTGGGCAAGACGAGAGTGGGTTTGGTGGTATCCAGCATCTAAGACGTAGGGTTAGCGGAATGGTTCGAGATAGAGCGGGATTTTGAGCGAGTTTTTGAGAATTGTCTCAGGAGAGTATCTTCAACAACGAATTGGAAATCGTAAAAATAAATAAAGGGTGTGCTCACATCCTTGATACTCCCAAATGTGTACTACTCGTAAAAAAAGTTAGTATACTACTCAATTGGCATTCCAATCACCACATCGCACTCATGATAGGAACAGGATATTTCAAACATACCAAATGTCTCAAAGTCACCAATCTCTGTCTTCCAGCTCCCCACCAAATGGCAATTATTTTCTTTTCTCCCGGCAATATCCGGATAAACATCTCCCACCAATTTGACATATTCCGCAACCTTCTCTGGTTTAACGTGATGGAACTCAATGGCATGCACATACTTCCCCCTCGCTAGCACTTTGCCATAGCTCTGCTCCATCTCCCGCTCTTCCTTTTGCCCCTTCTCAGATCCGTACAGAATACTCTTTACTATTCCACCCTTGTGATCTGGAGAACTTTGGTGCCCGTTCTCCCCCGTTGAAGAGAGTGAACTAGCTTCTGCATTCTTTTTGTTTGCGCGCAGCTGATTACGAAATGCAGAGACTCGAGTTTTGAATTCGGTCGTTGACTCTTCACTATGTGTGATGTCTGCTAGAGAGGGGATCTTAGGTGCAGATAGTATATGAGATGTGGAAAGTGGTCGTGAAGCTGTAGCCACAGCTGGCCTCGAGAGGAAACGAGGGAGCTGGCGAGAAAGTATCATAGTAGGATGGAGATGAGGCACAATGATAAAGAAGAGGAATCGAATCAATCAATCAAAAAAGCTGGAATGGAATGAGGGGTTTGATGTATAAATAGGGGATGAGGGGAAGTCGAACTGTACCTGAATGCCTTTGCTTGGATGACGCCCTTCCAAGTTTTGCGGGGAACTGGTGTCACGTGTAGGGGTCAAAGCGTTGGTCAGCCGCAAGCTTGGCATTACATCAACGTGGGGTATCGAGTGATTGTATGTGAGAGACGGGAGCTAGGGTTTTCATGGGGTAAACAAAATCCTAAGGATGGAGGCAAAAAGTGCATAAAACGTTTTGTTTCCTTTTGTTTTATCGAGGTCGAATCATTGGTCCAGGTGCTAGCCAATAGTTTAGTTCTGGGGAGATCTCGTAGGGCTGATGAGTGATGATGTATGATTCGGATGTCTATAATTATCTCTCGGCAGCTGGAAAATTTAAATGGGATAGAATATTTCATGAGTCGATAGGATATATGAGACTTGCAGGGAGAGCTGGCCTTTGGGTTTGAATTGGGACTACCGGCTAGACCGTCAACGTAAGCCGACCACGTCACGAGCAACGGACACTACTAAAACCCGAAGAGTTTTATTGGCGATCTGTTTTGGAAGATTGCCGTCGGACGGTTGAGATCTTGTCTCCGCCAGCTCAGACCAGTACGAAGAGCTTGGAATCCACGTTTCCTAGGTTGAACTATGGTACACCCGGATAGTTGGGAGGTTCATGCTACTCGTGCTAGAAATAGACTTTCTACCGTCCATGCATATTCCAAATTAACGGACACGGTCACATTCAACTAAATCAGTCTATGAATCGTGGATAGCCAAGCTAGTTTTATGGTAGCGGAGTTGTGCTACTTCAAGCTTTGGTTCCTGCACGTTGCGCCGTTAGTGCCTGTGCCAAGGCCGGTCACGGGTTTAGCGGGGTTTTTCGATCTTCGGGCTTTATCGCCAGGTGTGCCATCGGTCTTCATCCTCATCTCCGCCGGCTATCCTCATTCTCATTCTCCTACATACACGATAACAGATCCAAAGCAGAGCAACAAGTTCGTATAAATATCATCCTTTTTCCGCTTCGACGAAGAGTATAGGCAAAAAAATAAATAATCAATAACAGTAGTCGCAATGTCAAACTCAAACACGAGTGTTATCTCTAACCAGCTTCCACCAGAAGTTGTGGCTTGCTTGAAGAATGCTAGATACGTGAGTTTTTCCTTCTATGTTTAGATATCTTGTCTTTTTATCTAACAAAACCGAAATGTCCTGATTTTCTGCTATAGCTTCACCTTGCTACCTCTGACGGGCTTTGGCCTCACGCAAGTCCCCTGCTGTTCTAGCTCTTCCCCCAAGCTCCTAGCTAATAACTTCCTTAGGTCTCTCTTATGAATTATACCTACCTCCCTACAACCCCATACCCCCTTCCACCCACCAGCATCTCTAGATCCGGTGCCACTACCGGCCCCGTCATCATAATGACCACCCACCCTGGTACTAAGAAGACACTCAACCTCACCTCAAACCCCCGTGTCTCTCTCCTTGTCCATGACTGGGTATCCCATCGGCCCTCAATCTCCTCTACTAACCCATTCTCAACCTCCCCTACCAACACACACGCATTCCCTGCTGAGCCGTTACAAACACCACAACCGAGCTCCTTGTCTGCGTTCCTAACAAACCTGAACTCTGCGGCACTGAGTAGTATTTCAGCAACGCTGAATGGATATGCACATCTGATCCCACAGGGTGGTGAGGAAGAGGAATACTACAAGAAGGTCCACATGGAGAATAATCCACAGGATGAGAACAAGTGTTATCTCGAGGGCGCCCAGGTCAGGGTCGTAGTGGTTAGGATTGGATGGGCGAGAGTCGCAGATTATAGGGGTGGGGTGACGGATTGGAAGGCGAGTGGTGAGGATGGAGATGATGGTGGCATGGGACCAGAGATTCATTCGAATGCAGGGATGGTTAATGGTGTATAAATATCGAGGTTTCGAATTGCAGCATACCAAGGCCTTGTGTTGGTAGCTGGGATCAGGCATAATTAAGCAGAGTGTGTTGTAAGAATGAACAGGTGGACTTTTTGCTTCATGGTTTGAGTTGGCGTTGGTATTCTTTCTCCTAGCTTTTGGCGGCTCTTTCCAAGATTTTTTTGTTTTTGTATCGTGTAATTTCGAACCAACAAAATTTTTGTCTTCCTTCTCACCCAAAAAATGTCAGCTTAAAGAGCATGAAGAGTTCTGTCCAAACTTGCATAATTTATAAAATAAACAGTCAGCTCTCAAGTGAGGATCTACCAGAGACATTTCATCAGATGTAAATCTGGAGAGACGGATTATCTTTTTTAAAACGCATAGTAAGCAGTACGCTCGGAAAGTCGATACGAGATAACTAAGCGTGTAAACCTAACCAACCAAGAGTCAGAGCAAATCGTGCCCAGCCACGATCACCAAAAACAACACATGCGAGAGAAAAATAGTAATCAGCCCTTTCTACTCTCTCGCGCAGCAGCTAGGGAGGCGGTGACCCCCACAAAGAGACTCATCTTTTTAGAACAAGAAACGATTTAGGCTTCTTAGTTTCACTTTAGTTGACACAAGCGAGGGGGGGCCTAGACGGAGCGGGAGTGAATATTCAAAAATAGCCTGCTTTGGAGGGGAGAGAGAAGTGATGGAACCTGGACCTTTAAATGTTAGTAGTGACTATTTACGATAGCCTGCAAGAGGAATACGGGCGACGACGAAAGTGGCCTCGTTGTCTCTATGCGAGATAGTTTCCTAATAAGGTACCGTAGGTAGTGCAAGTAGTGTTACCCCAAGAGAAGATAGTGTTAAGATTTGAAACCCCAAAAAATAGAACTGGGTACAAAGAAGCCGGGTTATATACCTCCATATAATTCTGCACTTCTCGGAAGATCCGGACCACCGGATTAGCTCTCATAAGCCGACGATCACACAGACAGTCATGATAAGGTTGAGGCGTTTTGAATCATGTCGTGATGTGCTGTGCCACTCCGCTGCTCGGTGCCGAATCTTCTATTACCGTCCGGGTAGGTGGTATGACGCCAGCTCACCACATCTTGAGGTGAGGTTGGGTTACCCCGGACTAAGCTCTGAAAACTTTTTGTGCAGATCTGTTTCGTTGTCACTTTTTCCTAGGGTGGATTTACCGCTGGTTGAAATTCATAGCGGGTCCAGTTTGAAAATGGTAATTTACTAGCGAGAAACTGGGTAGAGCAATGTTTCGATATCATAGGTAATATTAGAGATACAGTGTAGGAAACAAGATGGTAAGGCTGACAGAAGCTTTCATTGATGTTCATAAATCATTATACAAAAGAAAAATTAAAACAAAATGATTGTTTAGTAACCCAAACCCCATTCACCCAAGAAAATAACAAAGAAGAAAAGAAAAAAAAATTACAAAATATAAAATATCGCACATCAAAGAATTTTCCTAAACCTGAGTAAATACTGCTAAAGAGAGCCATAGTGTCCCTAAGATAAGCCATGACTTCGATGGCGCAAAAGTTGGTGCTTTTGATGACGGCTCCGTATCAAAAGGGTTTTTGATCTTGGTCGCGGAGGCAGTAGCTCTCACCGCAGAACCTCCTGTTGAGGTCGTACTTGTAGTAGTAGTAGAGTTTGAAACCGAGGTTGTTGAACTCATCGAGGTGGTACTTGTGGTAGTAGAATTGGAAACCGTGGATGTTGACATCGATCTTGTAGCAGTGATGCTAGAAGTAGGAGCTGGGCGAATTGTTAGCCAATGATACTCATATTTCCACGCAGTAGCAATCCACTTACCATTCACAACACTACTACAGAATGCAGAAAGGTCTGATCTCGAATTCTGAACGCCTTGTATATTCTCACTGGGGCAATCTGCTGCAATGCAGCTATCGGCGACCTGGACCCAATCCTGTTGCTGGGCTGCAGTCCATTCCCCCGCTGGTCCAAAACTACAAAGACATGGCCAGTCATGATCACTGTCACATACATCGATTATGCGCTCCCAGAAGGCGTCCAGACAGCTTTCAGCGCAGCTAGGAGCGGAGTTGATGTTATCTTGGATTGCGGAGTAGTTCGTAGCTCGAAGGGCAAGGTGGGAAGACATGGTGATGGTGATTTTATTGACGACTGTCAGTGATTTTGCTATTGGGAGAGCGTGAGTGTGATGAGGAACGGATGGTGAAGAAAGTCTGGGTATAGGGGGTAGGTTGTGGTGGATATATAGGTGAAGTTGATTCCATTGATAGTGTCAAGATCGTTTTCTTCGAGTCAAAAAAGGAACAAGGGTGCGAGATGACGAGGATAGATCACTCGGCCTTCGGGGATAGGATGATAGCGGATAGATTCGTAAAGATTCAAATCTGAAGATGTGTTTATTTTTTGGAGGCTGAGCTCATAGGGTTACTCGTACCTGCATGTGGGGGTGGAAAGGTGTCCGATGCTATGATTTTTGTTACTAATTTTGGGATAGCAGAATATGCGAATTATAGCTAATCTTTACTGGTTGGCAACGAGTGGTTTTGTCATCAGCAGGCTTGGGATGAAAAGCTTAACCCAACCACGGACTCGAACTAGTAATAATCGACGTTCCCGAAATACTTCTTTAGCACTTCTAGAAGGAGAAAAGGCACTCTAAGGCGGGGTACGTGGATTAACAGTATGCAGGTTAAGCCTCTAACTATTGGAAAGAACTTATATTTTCTTTTTTGTCCCTTCATGACACCACATTTTTGTCTGCTTCCGGAAAGAATTAACCGAATTCACTGAAGGTGATTTGGGGGTAAAAGTACAATATCACCCGATTTTTTCCCCCAGTCGATTCAAAACAACCAGGTGCAATACGATTCCCGCTATTCAAATTTCGATGCATCCATAGAATCGCAGACAGGTGTACATGCTATACCGGTATTTCCCGTTGAACTTTGTGTCACTCTTAAATTATGGGATGGATGAGTTTACTCTTGAATTGGTCCAGCTTGCGATGCTTAGCATGATTATTTGGGTACGAGAAAGGGTACCAATGATTGTTACGCATGCCGACGAGCTCGGTAATGCACCTATAACCGGTGAATGCCATGGCGAAGTCACTCAGCCTCGGTAGCCTTGCAGCTTGCGTCCGTCTCACTAAGCGTTTAGGGGTACGTTGGGAACATGACAAATCATATTAAGCTCCTCCTTCTATCTTATTTTTACTGGTTCCTGAGGACGCGAATCCTAGCCCCGTATTCTCAATAGAGGTACGTACTAGTTGTAGGACTAGATGTCTTTAACTGCGTGAAGCCTGCTTTTGGAGATACGAGTATTTTACAGCTGCAGAATTGTATTAGGATTCGGAAAGTGAGACGTCCAAGCAAAGAGGTTCTGATAGGTTTCCCAGTGCTAATTTCGGTTATAGTAAAGCCCAATTGAGTACGTTTCTAGTAGGGCAGAAAAGCGAGTCTCGCCCGAGATACTTACGTCGCCGAACTTAAGCTCATTCGCATGACGCATTTAATTAACGATTTGTCACCACGTGATCCATTTTCAAGTTGACAACACGAGCATTGAATCATTGAATCGATTAGTTGTTCCGCGGTGACCCAACAGTACATTCCAAGCTAAACCTAGACACTCAGTAGAAGGAGGCTGAGCAGCGAAAGGGCTGCAGCCCGAATAAATAGCTGCATTATGCAAGTTGGGTCAATTTTTAGGTTTTGGAGTACTGAATCAATCTGTGATTGACGCAGATCTCCACCTACTGTGGGCTGCTGATTGCGACAGGCAATAAGAGCCCGATAACGGCCTCGCTGGTGGTGGTTTTGATTCGTCTTGAGTGAGCATATCTGCGACTTGGTTGGTTAACTTGTACATGCATTTTTGGGCTCTGTATGCCTGCCGCGAGCACATACCACAGAATGAGCTGGGCTAGGTATGGGACGATCTCAAACGCGACACTTGAGAGGTGGGGGACTTAGGTATAGAAATAATCGAGTACAAAGTAAGAACAAACTTGGGTTGCTCACCCAGGATCCCCGTCGAAGAGGTTATACTTAAATCATAGTGAGTTAACCCTAGGAAGGAAATTGGCATACTATCAGCCTCGCCTTTGCTTCCTGTAAGGGAAATATTCCAACGCCAGGTGATAGCCTGAGCCCCTTACATTGCTTACCTTGGGTCCTACATGAGAGGCTTGGTAAAGATGGATACTCTAGATACGAGTATAATCGAATCTTGTACTCGCAGGCCAGGGTTAGGGTTTATCCCCTTGCCTTCATTATCAAGATCGTTACTTAGACCTCTGGGAACCCCACAGCACGAAACCCATACGTGAGTGAGAAGAAACTGTTTCAACTCCCTAAAGACAAAAAAGCTTCCCTCGACCCTATCCGACCGACAATCCCATGTCTCCCACTTCCGATATACCCAACCTACCAGGTCGGGCTAGGTTTTTGGAGGTTTTTCCCTAGTTCCAATGCCTCAATGGGGGCCTGATGCCTGTAGTGCGCCACCATAGCCCTAGGGCTCGTTGCGGGTATGATGCATTATTATTATTGTTGTTATTATTACTATCCGACCGACTCGGAAACATTCCTGCTCCTGAGACGAACGAATTCGACTTCCAATTCTGCGATCTCCCAACTTTGTTTCAAATATTACCGAAATCGCTATATACAGTCACCAATCCAAACCATTGATGTTTCCTGCGCTGTCGGCTTATAGCTTTCGTTTAAAGTCATAGTATATCACTCGACTCGCGTGCACCAAATAACGAACCTATCGAAAGAATCCCCCATTTTGTGGCCTTTGTAGAGTTATGGGCTACTTTTATCGCCCTACGGTGCGCAGCAGCCTCAAGCAGAAGGGGATAGGAACGAGCCTATGCTATCGTTTCTATGTGGTTTAGAAATTTTGAGGTCCCGAAAACTATCCTTGATGTCAAACGATAGTAAAGACTTGGCTGGTAAAATATATCCTACTTAATAGAGAGCTACTACATATATGACGAAAATAGTAAACCTAAGCCCGCTCTTAAGAGCGCCCGATTTACGCAGCATTCAAATGTAAATATGTCTACTTAAGCATGAACAAACACTGCCACTGAAAGAAACAAAATTCCGAATCCAAACAGTTGTTTCGATGGCGAAAGGAACGATGCTTTTAATGCTCCTTTCGATGTCGATGCCGATGCCGCCCCCGATGCGGATGTCGGCGTAGATCCCACCGTAGTCGTTGGGTTTGTTCTGGTGGATCTAGTGCTCGTAGACTGAGGCACTCTCGTGCTCGAGGTACCTAAAGGTAACAAACCGTTTAGTTAGAGTATTTTGGGGGTTGTAGAAAAGTTGAACCCGGCTACCCACTTGGATGGAGAACATTAGTGCAAAAGGCTGCTAGATCGCCCATCGCAATTGTTGCTTGGTCAACCACCGTCTGCGAGCAATTGCCCTCGAAACATCCCGCCTGCGTAACAGTCAAATCGTTGTACTGATTTGATGTGAGGATCGTATCAAAGTTGCAGAAACATTCGAAGTTTGTTTTGTCGCCACCACACTGTGAAGAGTTGACAAGCGTACCCCAGAAGTCTTCCGCGCATTGTCGCCCACAAGTGGGAAGCATGTTATAGTAATCATCGATGGAAGAGAAAGATACGCTCGTAGTCCTCATGGACATTGAACTGGATAGGGCTATAGTGATGTTGCGATTGAACAGGTGCCTCTGCTTGGCTTTTGAGAATTGAACGTAGGAGAGAGGGCTGACTTTTTCAATGGCAAGTTATGAAGAATATATAGAAGACTTTGGTGCAGTAAGCCTCCAACTTAACTCGCACTCTAGCTGGCTCAATTTCCGCCAAGAAAGCTACTGCACTTGCACAAAGGCGGGGAAATTTGCCAAAGACTCTATAGGGTGAAGATGACATGGAGACGCCTAGAGGTGCTTCATCTTTTCTTTTTCAGGTGTGGGTTTACCATTCATAATGACTATCTTCGCTCGCCAATTGTCATGAATGGCTGCAGCGATTTCTCTGATTTTAAACATAACCCGGGCAGAAATCGCAGGATCTTCGGGTTCATAGTAGAAGCTTCTACCCTGTCCTCCGCATAGCTGCCAATAACGTGTGTAACATGGTCGTTGTCCGGATTTCCCTATTCCCAGTACCATAGGTATTCCTTAGAAAAGCTTTGAGCTCTCCCTAACTATCACATTACCCTTCTGGCTCTATACATTCTTATGGGGTGTTTTTTTCTTCGGGAGATACCCTGCAGAAAACCAACTCACAGAAAACGGCAAAGCCGAGTCGTTCAGCCCTAGTGTAACATAGAGTTTATGTGCGACGTGGGACCCCCCAAGCCACTTTTTGGTAGGTTGGACACAGCAAACATGATTGCGCTAAATTACCGACCCCACCGAATTAAGAAGTGGCGGTCTTACAACATTCACAGACTTCCGTTCGTAACACTGACCAACCTTTTTCACGGTGGTTTATAAGATCGAGGAATCGGGGGCAGGGAATGGGGTCTTGTAGCCTAATCCTAATGTTAGAATTTTCGTCGCGAACTCTAAGAACTAATAGTAGCCCCAAGCCCCAAGCCCCATATTTCTCTACCCTTTTGTCGTGCGTTGTATAGGAATAAGTTAAAGCTATTGGAGAGGAGACTTGAAGTTTAATTCAATGTACTAGTAGTACAGTGCGCAGCCACACACCACCAGCTAATGCGTTACAGCATAATTGCCGTAGAAGGGTACTTTCGGATTTGGTTCATATTACTTTATGTGAGCTACCGTATTATCTCGGAAATAGGAGGCTGGCCTGGACTAGGCTAGACTGAAATACTTTAATTAAAATTACCCTCTCTCAAGAAAGTAAATTGTTGACTGGGCAGCGATCTCTGATGCTTAGCAGCCACTTTTGGTACTTTCCCAAGCCTTTTGGAAGATCAATTTAGAAGTGTCTAATCTAGGCTAGCTTCCTACCCCGAGGTAGTACGGTAGTACTTTCCTATAAGAATATCTACCCTATAGGAACACAGATCTGCAAGCCACATTACATAGCATCACTCGGCTGCTCATATAGCTCCGTCGTAAAGTATGGGATTCAGAAAGCGGAGAGTGGGAAAAAGTTGACTCCTTGATTCCGGTACAGGCTCAAATATATAGGCCGCGAACGGATCCTAGAACGTTCCGTGTTTTCTGCACTGAGATAAGGATACTAGGAAGCCTGAGCATGATTGGTGGCTTGGCCCAGATGGGAGGGCAGAAAGATTGAAAGAATTATTCAGTGCGAGTTTCCAATAAAGTCCCTGCAAAGCCTATTAGCTGACGCGATATTATTCTGTATTCCTGATAATGTAGAGGGCCGCTCCTCACCTAAGTTGATCCGAAATGAACTAGTCCTTCATCGAGAGGAGTTTCTCTATGAGCCAGTGGAAATACCCCAAAGATCAAATCGCAGTTGCAACTGAAAATTTAATGTTCCAGGGATCAAAGCCTACCAAGAAATATTCCATTTCCTACCCCAGATGTGGGTGGCAGGATCCAAAATAAGCCTCCTAGGAAGAACGGTCAACTCGTCTATTCCATAGTAACAATTTAGTTACGCTATGTTTCCTATCATGATATCCCGATATTGGCCTCGTTCGCTATTGCTAGTTCAAGGCAATGATAGGTATTTATCCTCGTAGGAGACTTTAATGGAAGGTATCGAACGCAGCTTCCGTCAGACCATAGCGGCTACAGCCAAACCCAACATTTGGAACTGCGATCGAAATTCAGAGATAGCCGTGAGACAGGATAATTAGTAGGAACGCTGTTAGCAAGAGAATAAAATACCGTAAACCTCATTTGTCAACACTCAGTCTAACCATGCCCCAGATATAAAATGTCTGAGAGTAATCTGTTACTCGCGAGACCTGTACATGTTTTTGAGACCAGACCGCTGCGATGGGTTAATGGAAAACAAATCTAAGCGAGGTTTCGGGGTCGACATCGAATGGTTGTCAAACGAGACTTTCTAGTCAAAGTCAATCAAGCCTTCAATTCGATAGGAGAAGTTTGGTGTTGATGAATCGAGATATTGATTCTCTGATACAAGTTCAATGACGGCTTGGGTTAAGGAGCTATTCACCGAGTGGTCTGAACAAATTTTCATGTCCAAGCCAGCAGACGGAATCGGCTCGAGCTTATAGTAGGTTTCCGTGAATGAACAATGATGAAGTAGATGATGGGCCACTGAATAAATGATGAATTGTGGATGTGTTGATGGATGGAGGAAGATGGTGTGGTGGACAACATAACCTGTTGCCGTCTAGCTGCTGCTAGCGTGACATCATAACCAATCACTCGCCATCACACCAATAATAATAATGCATTATACTCGCGACGAGCCCTAGGGCTATGGCGGCGTACTATAGGCATCAGGTCCCCATTGGGGTATTAGAACTAGGGAAAACCCTCCAGCCTAAACTAACAAATTCATGAACAAAAATTAGACTCATCAAACAGTAAATACACACTCTATAAAACATAGTTACAGCTTCCAACAATGATATCAATCGATCCACCTATCCCTCCTACAGACCCGAAGAAAACCTGCTCCGAGAAAACAATCATAAAACCTTTAAACACTGTAAAAGATAAACAGTAGCTGCTCCATCCGCGCAATGACTTAGTCAAACGGTACCGAAGCTTTTCCCATCCATCCGTCTATCCATTAACCCGATCCACCTCCTCCCTACGATACTAACACCCCTCTTCCCCCAACTTCATATAATAACCTGGCCGCCAAATCTCCTCCCCTCCCAAGGACCCGGCAAACCCATCTCACAAGGTCTGAACATATCTAGCCCTGCGAACAGCTGGCCATGGGGGTAATTCCTGCTCACCGTTAGAACCGCGGTTTTTTGTTTACTTGTCACCGACACTCTAGCCAAACCACCGTCACGTATCAACGAAATAGGAAAAAAAAAGGGAGGGGCAGGAGAAAATATATAGTTCAGAACATATGTAACAAAGACATGAAAATGAAATCCAAAGTACAAAGCAAAACGGAAAGGAAAAAAACTACTTTTGCCCCCCTCGTAAACACCATAAAAATAGGCCGGATATCATAAAGAGAAGAGAGAAAAAGCAATAAAACAGCGAAACACTCGTCCCAACGGCAACAGCCGGCACGGGGACGCATTAGAACATGGACATGAAAACATCAACCACTGAGGGTCTCCACGCCTGGGAAAGTACCACTCCCCCGTTCCCTCTCCAAGCGTGGACACCCTTTACTCCTCCCAGCCTCAAGCCCTATGACGCAGCTCTCCCGCTGTCAGCAGAAACATACAAAGCAGCATAATACTCACCCGAGAAACCCGCGAAACGTCTCCCTCTCGCCCTCGCTCGCGGAATCGAACTCCCACACGCCAACCTCTTCATCTCCCTTCTGGGCCCCCACATCTCGCTCATTACTCTTCTCCTCTAGCAAATCTACTAGATCTTCCACATTGCTCCGGTTCCTCGTCATCCAACCTAACCGCTTCGACACCCTCACGACTCGAATCTCTGCAAGTCGCTCTTCTGCAACTGCTATGAAGACTTCATCCGGAGTGACTTTGTGCTCGACTCCCAAGTTCCCAGACGACTCTAGGTCAAGGCGACGCAACGGATGGCCTACAGGTGTGTTCTCTTCATCGAACATGTGGCAAGATATGTAGTCTACTGCAACCAGTAACTTAGTCAAATTTGGGCATATGACCAGGATCCTATCGAGTGCGTTGTAAGGCAAACACGGGATATTGTAGCCAATAGAAAGAGACGTGAGTTGCTGTGACAGGCGATTTAGGAGGTTACGGATAGAGGGATCTTTGGCAAAGGGACAGTGGGAGATCTGGAGTTCTCGAAGGGTCGGTGGAATAGTTGCATTGATGAGGAAGGAATTGCTTATACCACCTGCGAGCGAGAATTTCTCGATTCGAGCAGGCCAGCGGAATTCAACCTTGCCGCGGTCGAATACGGATGAACGTGGAAACTTAAGCGTGAGGAGGTTGGGAAGGTCTTGGATGTGTGTGAACAGTGATTCGAGGGGGACGGACTGAGAAACGAGGGAGAGGTCGAGGAGACGCAGCTTTTTGCAGTGGCCGAGTGCAACCAAGCAAATGTAGCCGAAGGAGGCCTGGGGGGCAACAAATTCCTCCAGGGAGAAATGGGTACGACGGAGGAGACGTGCAGTGAACGATGGTTTCCCTTCGTGGATAATTTGGGAGAGGTCGAGACGGCGAATGAGGTTTGAGAGTGGAGAATGTTTAACGTTGGTAGAGGATGGAGAAACAGTGGTTACGAATTTGAGGTAGTTTCTAGAGGTAATCTTAGGGTAGCAATAACTAAAGACGAGATAAAGCAAGTTAGCTATGGGCGGACGAAAATTATTGACAACTATTGCTTGCCTTTGCCCTACGGCGGAAAGAAAGATTGGACGGATTTGAAGGGTGGGGGGGATGTTGGCTTGGATGGCGGGGTCGCTTACAGGTACGAGGTCGCCGCAAAGTACCACTGCCGACACACCTTGCTAGCCGCAGCGAACGTTTTCTGGTCTCGCGGGCTCACAAAGTCAAGTGTTAGACAGACCAGTTCCATCGGCAGCATGACGGGCTTCCTCCCCTCCTTGGCGGGTGCCATTGAGACCGGACTCGGCGGCGGTGTTAGCTCCAGTATGCTGGGTCGTTGCTGCTGTTCCTGCATGTTATCTGGATTTGCAAATGCAGTAGGGCTGATAGGGCTGGTAGGGCTGGTAGGGCTGATAGGGCTCTCGAGCAGCTCGTGGGTGAGCCCAAGGAGCTTGTTACCGATGAGATACAGTTCTTCTTCGTCATCGTTCATGGGAAGCGGTGGCGAAGAGAGGGAAAGGCTGCTGAGAGGGGCAGCAAGACGCCCAAGATCGTCTGCGATTCGCATTTGAAATTTTACTGCAAGTACCGAGGCTACGGATTTGGTGCTGGCGATCTCTTTCTACTTGATGGAGGGGGGGATGGGATTGGGATAGTCGTCCTTGGAGCCTCAGGTCAGGAGATAGAGGGGTGGGTGTGGCAGTTGCGTTGATAAGATCACTAGTTAACTCACTCGCTCCACTCAATAACTCACTCGCCTGGGTGAGGTTTGGCGATGCTGAAACGACCGGAGTGAATAAAACGAATCGAGGGAGTGGAGGGCGAAGGGCGAGAGAGGACGCGAGAGAGAGCGAATGACCAGGTCTACGGAAGACAAAGAGAGGGAGAGAACGGGAGGGAAGACAAGATGAGGTGAGCAGAAAACTACCTGCAAGTAGGTAGGTGACTATTTAGGAACAGGACCAAGGAAAGCAAAGAAGGAAAAAAACAAAAACACTTAGTACAGGAACAGGACAGGAACAGGACAGCAGATACCTACCTGTTAGAACAGAGAAGCACTTGCATTGCTCAGAGTATTTTTCCAATTCGTGTTTGGGCTGCAGCGGGCGTACAGATTCTTTATCAACCAGTAGAGGATAGTCCTTGGGCACATTAGCCAAAGAGCAAGGTCCCGCAGCATATGCAGCTGAGGGTGTCCAACCCCGCTAGCTATCACCAGCTGGGGTCGTTTGGCCGGTCTGGCTTTGGATGAAACCCTATAGGTGCCACAGCCATCTCATCGTCAATCATATCCTGAATGGCGAGCGCTGGGCTCGGTTTATTACTAAGCCTGCGGTCGGTACGGAAACGAAAGATCACTGGGCGGGCTATTCTGCAGGGACTTTCGCCGAATCACTGGCCCACATTCATCCCCCCAAATCCAATCCCGAGACCGGCGGATTGGAGCGGCATTCCGATAGCGCCAAGACCCTAACTCAGAAAAGCTTGGCACAGATGACAGCTCCCCTCTGCCTATCTCATAACCTCACCTCCTGCAAAACATCATCAACACATGCGATACTCAACAATGACAAGCAAGAAACGCAAGTCTAAATCTGGTGGTGGCAGAGGCGGGGGAGGAGTAGGAGCAGGAGCAGCAGGGGGTGGAGGAGGTAGCAGCAACAACCATAAACGCCCCCGCTTCTATGACCGTGCCGAGAGCGGTGGGGGCAGTAGCAGCGGTGGCGGGCATTCTCGCTTCTCTAGCGACATGGACGGTCACCGTGGCTACTACGATCCCACCACTGGCCAATTCGGCGCGTTCCCTGGGCTTGAAGATGATGGGGAGTTCTACGGACCAGCGAATGATGGGATGGATTATCTCAAGATGGTCAGGTGAGATTCACCTTCTCCTCACTGTCCCATCACGCCTTTTGAGTTCGAATGTGTTAATGAGGAGCTGGAATCGAAGGAGTATCGATAAATAGGTGGATGAATGGTAAGCTGATACGGGTAAGTATGTGACAGATCTGAAGCAAAGAGTGTGCCAACTCTACTCGTCGCCGGGCAGCAGTACCAAGTCGTGAAGCCGAGGTCGCACCCACTTCCTGCCCACCGCTCTGTTGAACTAGCCTCGGATACCCTCAACTATGACGAGGACATTGACACCCTCAACTACGATGACGAATCCGCACCTACCCTAGTAAAGCTCGAGCCAACCTCCAATACCCCCAAAGCTTTCGAACCCAAGTATGAGGCCAATGATACCTCCGAAGCTCCAGATCCTGCCGGCTGGTACCATGATGGCACTTACACTGCTGCACCCCCACCGCCCGCCCCTACACCTCCTCCTACCGCACTATCCCTCTGGCATGTTGCCCTCCTCACCACCTTTCGTAAATTTCGTACCTCTTTCCATGCTTCCCCTAATCCACCTAGTTTTCATGTCAACCTTCCACCAATTCCTCCATCTATCTCGCACTGGCGCCAACAGCAACTCTGGAACACCTACATCCTCCATACAGCGCCCACCCCACGCACACTCCGTGCAATGTCGCAAGAACGAGTGATACGCGCATTGGAGGCACTCACACATGCTCCGAGGGTGAAAAAAGGCGTGCAGGGGTGGTGGGCGGAATGGATATGGGGGCTGCTGGTTAGATGCGAAGTTTGTCTTACGGCGGAGGAAGTCAGCGTGGTGAGGGGAGTTGGGAAAAGAGCATTGGTGGTGAGAAAGAAATTAGTGTGTGAGGGTGGATGGAAGGGGAAAAGGGAGGAAGAGGAAGAACCAGAGAGCGACTGGGACGGAGAGGAGCCAGAGGGATGGGTTGAGCCGGGGATGGAGGAGGAAAAGGAGGACGGGGAGGTGGAAGAAGGGGAGTGTAATGAAGTCGAGCTGGAAATGGCAAAGAGGAAAGCTATTAGTGCGCTAACTCAAGCTTCTGGACAGGAAGAGGGGGGGGCAATTAAACTCAAGCCTGAAGTTAATGCTACGGCCGAAGGAGACGTGCAAGGAAATCCGGATGCTATCGATCTTGGCCTTGATGAACCTGAGGCTACCAATATCATGTCTGAAGAAGCCTTGAGCCCAGGCCCTGATGCCCTCAGTCTTGACGCGGCGGATGGATCTGACATCGTCATGCCTGAGACTCGATCGACACCTAAGCACGGTGTGATAGAGCCAACTCAAACTGAGCCTAAAGTTGCCCAAAATGCCCCCAAAGGCCTCCTGGATGCAAGTGCAAACATTGGCACTACTCAGCAAGATCAAACCAACCCCATGGTTGCCACCGCACCCGAGGTCAACACAAACCCTGAGGAAGTGAAAACTGAACATGCTCCCCCGCCCTCTTCCTCTACCACTGTTCAGGCTCCATATGCTCCGCAGAGTAAGAACGAACGCACGCTTGCGGACACTCTTGGAGCGTTGGATATGGCGATTTCTATTGTGGGCGATTTCTTTGGGCAGAGGGATTTGTTGGATGAGAGGGAAGGGCAGTCGATGTTAACGATGGCTTAACGTGGGCTAGGGGTTTTTTGTAGGTGGGTCGTAGGTAGGTCGTAGGTAGGTCGTAGGTAGAGTAATTTTTGAAGGTAGGAATTTAGATTGGCAGAAAATTGTCTAGCTTGCCGCCTGGTAACAGTATTGAGTGTGGACTTATCATGCCCTATTATGTACGGCTGGGCGCGTCGTAAGTTAGGCGGACGCTGCAGTTTTGCCATGCGGTATTGAGATTTCGGATTGTTGTAAACTAGTTTTAATCATAATATACTTCGTACCCAAAGATTCCTCATTCTAAGGAGATGTTGTGCCGAGTGAGGCCGGGTGACTGCGCCAGTCTCTCAGAGTAGATCCCACTACATAAATCTTTTGTCTGCCCTTCCCTCTTCTCCTCCTTCCTTCAGCACTTCCATCCTCTCTCCGCCACATTATGTCCTCTCATCAGAGCACATCAATAATGAGTTTCCTTAGCTGAGTCATTTCAAATAACCACCATCCTTTTTCACCCCTGTGTTCCTTTCTCCGTTCATCTGCGGCACCTCATTTAGTACTAACGATTGAGATTAACGGAATTGGAGTTGAGGCTTGAACAAACCAAATTTCATCGGAAATCGAGAACAGGAAGTACCAATCATTTCCGAGCCCGCCAAACAGAGCAGCGATAAACTGTCCGCAATCGAACAGAACTATTCGATGGTGATCCCGCTCACCCCTCATGTTCCATTACTGGTCTATCCTACTTAAGGCGAACTCTAACTTGAGATTGCCGAAGCTGGCCATAAAATCCTCTGGAATGCAATGAAATACAGCAACAAAAAGTATAAATCCTTGGCATGAGAGTTAAGTACTATCGTTCACGGAATGGGTAATCTAACAATTATTATAATGGATCCTGATCCCGTACAACCAGGAAGCCCCCACCATATACTCCATCACCATCGAAGATCGCAGCGCCGCACCTAACCCAGATATTGCTTTAGCACTCCTGCTCTAAATGATTTGCCTAATTTATTTACCGGTAGGAACAACTATTCAACCCACCGCCGTTCAAAACATTTGAGGAAGAAGAGACGTTAGAAAAGCTTCTTCATTATCTTGTTCCAGCCATCGCATCTACTCGACAAAAGAACCACCGGTTTGCGAATTTGGTAAGAAGTGGTTTTATTAAGAAACACTAGGGATAGGCCCCGCTTATATAGCCATCAGATATCACCGCTTCCATACAATATGTTTCCGACATCCATTCCCTATCTTATCTCTCTCTCGATCCTACGGGTGTTTTTCCTTCCGAATCATTCTCTTATGTGGTTCCACCACATAGTACACAATTGCCTCAAATCGACACGGTTTACACCCATGGCAGTGGGATATTCAGGCTCTGGAAAGAATTACGTTGTGTAAAGGTTATTATGTCTTTTACTAGCTTCCGACATGATGATGGTCCTTCCATTGGCTGCTGTGACATTACCGTAAAAGGTACAGGTGTGAAGAGCTACAACAACTACAGGCTGCTATTAGTTAAAGGGCCTGATGAAATTCAGCAAAAGGCTTTGAAGAACCAGCCGTGCTTTGTTAACAATCGCCTTTTCCTTTTCGCCAACTAATCGCCTACCCTGTCCAGTGGCGAAAAATAATTAAAGGCTTTCCTTAACCCGACACATTCAGCTAAGTTCTCACGAGCATACCAAGAAACTCTATACTATCTCAAGCCATCCAGAATATACCATAGAGTACCCGAATAGCCTAATTTTCTGCTTTGTGTGCCTGAACTGAGGAGACTATCGAGAGCAGCAGGTACCTTAACAAGGTCACTTGAAACACACCTTCCATGTCAGCCATGGATCGGTTTCAAGATGCCCTGCAGAAACCATGATGACTCGAAGTACCCGAAGTTTAAAAGCGAGAAATGAACTCTACTATTTTCCTTCATCGACTTATTGTCAATACTTAAGGGGCATATTCACCATACACTACTTGAGGCAAGATCAAATATTGTCAGCCGCTTTGTTACAACATCGCACAAACTAGCTAGGCGGAGATCTGGCATTAGTTAACCTCGACACAAGTAGGGATAACATAAAAGGCTATGGGTATTTCAACCAGCGTTAATGTGGAGGCCGAAGAGTTCACATTGCTTCCACCGGAAGTAACACTACCCCTAGATATTACCAAGTTCATCTCTAGATGGAAGCAAGGTGTTCCCCAATCACTACTGGGATTCTATGTGCTCTCAAGACAACTTCATCAACAATTCAACCGTCTACCTGTGAAAGATACGAAAATTCCCGAGGACTGGGTTTCGCAGAGCACGGAATGGGCACAAGAAACTCTCCAAATCCTCGATGATATGCATAAGGTAACCCAGAAACTGACGAAAACTAGGCCAGCAGACTTATACGGTAATTTTCACGCAGTTGAAGAGTACACGACTGATATCGCCTCTACTATAGATGAGTTTGTGGAAATTCTTAGACCCTTACAATGTGCAAAAACTAAGAATACAGCGCTAATTAGAAAAGCTCTGAATGATATTCGGCGGATCTATATGTTTCAAGGGTATTTTCTAGATAAATAGACAGCGATCGCAAAATTAGGAAGCAGAATATGTTAAGGTAAATTGAATGTGATATAGACATTTTTTCCTTTCTTGAACCAGAGTCTTCCTATCAATGGCTAACCTTAAATAAATATATAGTCTATAGCTAGTCTACATAATAAATTAATGACGATTTAGGGTCAAATTTGTGGTACCCCCCATATCCAACTCTAGGTATTTTTTAACTGATATACCGAAAGAACTTAGAAACAATAGAAGTTTCCGCGTGAGTTTGGCTCAACAGGGAAGCGGGTCAGAAGTTGTATCAACAATAAAGATAGTAGCTTCATAGTGCCGATGTTGAGAAAGGAATACATGTACCCTTGATGGAACAATACTTTTACTCACTTAACAAGCCTAGTTGTATTCTAGGTTGTGAGAGCATGTAACCAGGAATCATTAAAAGTGTCCAGGCTAGGGTTAAAATACATTACTTCCAGATCTAAGCAGCTACATCAGTATTTTATTATTAAAGCACAGGTCTAGTATGAAGGAAACTAGGAATCCATGTTCGCGTTATGGGTTTAGCTGTTTGAAGATTGTTTATTTTTAACACCTGATATAAACACCCCTGTAGTTTAGCCGACACCGCAAGCATATAGATATAATGTAATATAAACAACTATAGCTATGTTCAGTAAAGCATAGAGTTTGTTTACACAGCGCCACCACTACCGCGTTGGTTTAAACACAACTACCACATACATGTAGTTTAATTTAAACGTTCCCATAGTTTGGTTTGCATGAAATTTCTAGCATTTATTATAAATCCCGCTCGACTGTACAATAGGGATTCTAGCAACTGTATCCAATCACTAGATGACTGGTAGTTATACCAAAGATTTAATTTAGCTTCTGATAAATCTCACAGAAAGATCTGAGCGGTCGGAAATCCAAGCATATTCTAAATGCCGAACACGTAATTACCCGCTAGTAGAAGCTGTTGTTATGTTGCCTTTGCCCCCACGCTCCCCGACCGTTATTGTTCTTAGTGTGTCTATGACCATCCATTACCATCATTTACATATTCGGCCGTTACATATTATACTGGGTATTTAACTCACCCGATTTCTTCCCGCAGTCTTAAATTGTATATATCTGCTACGAGCCTAGCTCTGTGAGCGAACCTGGCTAATTTAGCGTCAATATTCCAGAAAGAAACTTACCGAGTGATTACATATGATCTTAGCTTTAAATTGATGTTGACTAGCCTGAAACATATCTGACGACACTTCAACCCCCGTCACATCACCCAGACAGTCCTACAAATATATAACCCCTTTAATCCACAAGCAGTCAACGAGCGGTTCATCTGCTAGCCATGGATCAAAACTACTTCTCGATCAAGACGGAGCCTAACCTGCCTACAGCGAGATCGAACAGCCACTTTGGTGAGAATTCTAGTGAGAATTCCACAACGATAGCCCAGAACATGAACCCACTAGCCGCAACCTCTGTGAAGAAACGACGCGTTGCTCGTACGATTGAGAGAGGCGACATCGACGCACGCCTATCTGACGATGTGCTTGTTTTGGTGGGAGGGAGCTGGATGATTCCAAAGAGCTGTGATGGGTAAGCTTGCCATATTCACCTGGCCCACAATAGCTATACTAACATGTTTCTGGCTGGAGCTGCCGGAAGCGCCGCCTGTTCTGTGATCGAAGGCAGCCTTGTGGACAATGTACTACGAAAGGCACACGGTGTGACCGTCCATCGGGATTCGCACCAGCTAAACGTTACAGCAGACGTTTCTGGAGTTTAGAGCCTGGCAAACATGCCCATATTGACTACGAGGAGAAAGAGCAGAAAACAACTCAAACGAATGCTTTCAACGATGAAGATCAGGATCAAAGCCAAATTTCGACCTCGAATAACAGTCCTTTCACCCCCTTTTCACCCCAAGCAACCGTCTCCCCTGGAGATACCTTCACTCAACCGACTCACTCAATGACTCCTTCAACCCTTCATCACCTTACATCAGCTGCTCCTGTCGTTCCTATCGCTCGGATGAATTCTATTACTCCTCCTATTGCAGACGACATCTCCCTCATGACCCGCATCACTACTTCTCGTGAAGCTAGACGTATCTACGAAAGGGAAGCTTCAACTTTCCCTCTGTTCCTCGAGCAAGTACGCAGACAGTGGAAATTAGCGGCTACGGAGAGAATAATTCATGTTCAGGTTATGATTACGATGAAGCTGGATACGAATCCAATGACGCAAGCCATCGATATCAATCTAGAGAACCCATCTCAGTGGGATGTTGTGATGAACTTGATCAGGTTGCATGACAAGACAGGGGTTGTGATTGTTGAAATTAATTAGATGTATGGGAAAATTAAATGTGCAGGAGGGAAATTGCTGATATCGTGGTTGGAAACTATGGGGACTACATACACGGAGAAATTTTCATAGGGAAGGTGAGACAAGAGCCATTCTGTCGGAATCAAAGAACTAAATACTCCCAGTTAGTTTCTCTTTATTTTTCTCACCAGTACCTCCTCTATTGCTATCAGATTGTTTTTAGAAATATAAGGTAGAGAACAAAACTAATTTCTCATATTAATGTTCAGCATTGGGGAAATAGAGAGCGGTCAACAAAACAAAAGGAAATGCGTACCCTCTGACTTAAACTCGCCACTACACCTAGTAAATTAGATTCAACCAAGCAGTCATAATCCTGTAAGGTTACGCAGAAGTTAGCTCTCCAATCCCACCTTACCCAAGACCTCTCTTGTTCGCGAAATTCATAACATTAGTAACAAACAACTAGTCATCCTAGAAGTGCTCCTAAACCTCTGCGGAAATTTTTATTTACTTCCACCCATGCAAGTTTATAGCGGTTAGCACAGCTAACCTATGTGTGGGGTGGGTATATGTGTAACGAACATCTACGAAATATTCCCCTCGAGAATGAAACAATCAAAAATACCTAGAACCTCTAGTTCTAATATTTTTACGCAGCGTTTTGCAGGGATCTTTGCCGTGCTCGTGGCTGCATCGTTGTGAGTTGGCATCTGGTTGAGCGAAGCTGGGGGGCAGAAAAATACATACCCGTTCGATGGTATACGTTTCTACTTCTAGGATCGCGCCAAAAATGCGAACAGACGAGGTCAGAATTAGCTTCTCTAAGCGGTAGATGCGGGTGACCGACTATGCATCACTTGCCACCCTAGCTTGCAGCTAAGACTCATGGGTCGCGGCAGATTCCCATACACAACTTCCCACTCCCAAAGATTCCGGATTCCAAGATTCAAGATTTCATCTAGACAGAAGGCAATAGTCACTCTTGTTTTCAAGAAGCACTGCCTATTAAGCTTTATATAAGTGGATACGTTTGCGTTCTCTACTTCCATTTTCGTATCTGTGACCAACCACACTGAAAACTATCCGTTCAAACCCCACTAAGTGAATATTAAACCACTATGTCCCCATCTCCAAAACGCAAATCCACTAAGTTTGCATTCCATTACCCAATTAAGCGAGATGGTAATGTAAGGCATGCTAGTGATAAATCGCCAGTGATAAAACAGACCACCCCGCCAAAGAATACCCCACTAAGAAGAAATTCGAAACTCTCACGGACAAAAAATAATAACTATAATCTAACAAGAAGTAAGACCTATAAGCCCGGCCGTGGTGGTAATAGATGGAACACCCCCAACCATTCTAGCATCCAAGAGAGGAGCTATAGAGAGGTAGAGCAAGATGCTACCAACTGGTATCGGAACAACAGACGACCACCAATCCATATACGTGAAAGACTGGATGAAAGTGAGAGACTCCGCAAATTAGCCCACAACGAACCCAAGAACAGTCAGATTAAAGCACGGTACAACTATGAAGCAGCAAATATAATTATAGAGGCCAACAACCGTGGGCGTGGCAGACCGTGGGACCAGATCGATCTGCACAGTCTACTCAGAAACGAAGCTGAAGATTACGTAAAAGATATTCTAAAACAATTCAGGACTGATCCTAAGATCAGCGATCATGATTATTTGACACTTATCGTGGGTAAGGGCATTCATAGTCGTAATGGCCCAGTTCTGAAACCAGCCATCCAAAATCTCTGCAAAAGACTTGGATATGAGTTTTGGAGTGGGGAAAAGGAAGCTGTGGTTATTGTCAAATTACAGAGTGGGGCTGTTCATTGAGTTTGTCTGGCTATAAACAGAAAAGGACAAATAATCGGACACCTAGGCAAATACAAGCTGGTATAGACGAAAGGCTAGATAAGTTAGTTTATGGAATCTCTACGTATATAAATAGTAAGGATATGAATAGAATATATATAATGGAATAATAAAACAATAAATTAATTACTGTTGTCTTAATTAAACGTACGCGTAGGCTATAAGCCAAACCAAAAACTCAAGCTAAATACATGTAAATTAGAAACTACGTATCCCTACCCATGCATGCGATCTTGGGTACATCGTAAAATTACTTTTTTGATGTGACGAAGCATAGGGTAGCCAGTAAGGAAAAATTACATCAACTAGGTTCAATCACCTATGGCATTTCTTTGGTAGCTTTGCATTGGTTCCTCGTTTGCGCCCTAATTATAAGACTACAGCGTAGCTAGATCTACACGTAGCGAGTGTCGCCAGACCTATTTGGCAGGAACCGCAGTGAGTCTACTGGCTGCTAAAAAATACCCACTTGCAATTGGCCTATAGCTATCTACCACAAACCCAAAATTAATTACCAAAATAAGGTGTAAAGTTATTGAAATAGGGAAGTCAGGCAGTCATCTTTCAACTAAACCCTTATGCCGGCCATATGTAATGATACTTCCGTTATTAGCCTTAGCTTCCCAGTGGATCCCTTATCCAAAGGTTTCGCTCACATAACAGCTGCCTTTTTTCGGAATTCTTCCCAGAAACCCATTCGGAGAACTAGCCAAAACAGCACTGCATACAGTGCTAAGCCAAATATTAAAGACCTCCAAGACAAGAGCTTTTCAACATCCGGCAGCCCAGCCACACCAACCAGTAACCCACCATATATTTCCTCAGAACCTATCAACATAAACTGCATTTTTATCCCTGCCCGATTGATTTATGCGCAATTTAACTGAACCTGCTCAATACGATTGGTTATGATCCATATTACCAGGTACTCAGGGTTATCATAATATCTGCTTTTCTAACAAGCACAGGTGTTGCCTCTCGAGGGCTGAGCCGAGAGCCCTGCTATAGTAGATCCCCAACCCCTGAAATGGCCCACGAAGCTACCGCTACCCACGGCTTGGTGCAGTCTATAGGCACCCACCAATAATTCTCTCAAATATGACTTACTGTCAGAAGTCCCTTAAGTACTTAGAGGCCTCCCATAATATATTTCACCGTATAGTCAATCCCTCCCCGAAATTTCATGGTCCCGACAGAATAAGCACCTCTCAAGCGCTGCTAACAATAATATAGGTTTAAAAGTCATTCATCCAGCCCTTAGAGCTTTCTCGGTAAATAAGTTTCCGCCGCCTGAAAATAGGGAAAACTTGTCTCCTGTCCTATTCAGTAAGGCACCTAAAAACGCCCGAAAACCTAGGAAATTTACAGCAGCTTCCGATCCCCTAACATTTGCTATAGTTAATATTTAGAAATATCTAGTTGCTTCCGCTAGCAGTACCCCCGGCCTCCACGTCACCATCGAAGTCAACTCCGCCTATCATACTACTTGGGCTACCCTGTCCCGACTTTATCGCTAATTCCTTTCTCAAATTCACAAGAACCTCAGCAATCCGTTTGCGCAAGCTCTCATTCTTGACTTGGTCAAGCTGACCCTCTTTAAGCCTAATCGCCTCTTCCAGATCATGGATATCCCTCGCAAGTATTTCATCTTCCTCATTCACATCCACCTGTACTGTGACCTCCTTGACTTCCTCCTCCAAAGCAACACCCTCAAACACCTTCCGAAATACCTCCAGTTGATTTTTCCCCTCCGCCTGCTTCGTCGAGATAGCAAACACCACTTCCTCAACCCCATCCCACTCCTCTTTACCCCCCCGCCCCCCCTTCCCAGCACTAGCAACCAAAACCCTCCTCCACCCATCCGCAACCTCCTCAACCGGATTCCCATAAGCCCCACACCCCCAAGCCCCCAAAACAATCTTACTAACCCCACCCTGCACAGCCACCCTCATAACCCCCCTCATCTTCTCCCACATCAGCTCTCTATCACCCGCCTTCTCATACCTCCCAGCCTCCACCTCCGGGAACCTCAGCGCCGCGGAAGAAATAACATCAACATAAAACCTATCCCTCTTGGGTAAATCCTTATTATCCTCATCACGAAAAACCAACACATCTGGCGTATAGATAGACCCTAGCAGAGGTAGTCGATAAAACCCCTCTCTAAGAGAAGGATACAGCGTCGACCGCACACAAAGCGACTCCTCCTGACTTGTCGCCCCCGTAAACACCCCCCCACCGGGACGAAGTGGCGATGCCATCGACAGCACCGCAACCTTTGCCGGAGCTGTCTTAGATACTGGCATAGATTTAACGAGTGCAGTAGCAGCCGTAAATGTATCCGCATCAAGAATCCTAATCTTCACTACAGTCTTATTGTCCGTCTTCCCACGAGATGTAGATACCCGTGGGAGGTCCGTCAGAAGCTGTACGGATTCTACCCCGCGCCTGGCTCGGGGGTTGGAGTTCAATAGTGCTGGGATGGTCTTGTGGATTGTTTCTTTGGCGAAACGGGAGCGTTCGGCTCGGCGAACGTTGGGTGGAGGGGGGGCGTGCTCGGATGGTTCTCTGCCCATTTTTTGGGACTATCTTTCTTGGACTGTAGTTGTTATTTATTGAAAGTTGGTGATATGGAGGAAGTTGTAATGGCGGGGTTGTGGCGTCTTTGGCACCCGCATGATATATATGTGTTCGAACCCTAACCCTGGTGTTAGTATGCCTTATCATGATGTTGGTATGCCTTGTCATGATGTTAGTATGCCTTATCATGGAATGTCACTCGATATTCGTACCCAGTGAATAGTTAGAAATGTACGGGTACGGAGAAGGATCTGATCTAGCGTGAACCTCTAGTAGACTTCAAGGCCACAATATACCCCAGTTGGAATGCATATAAACGTTCACTGACCCACTCCAAATATACACTACTCTAGCTTGACTGCCCTAGAGTCAATACTAGCTACATAAACTAGGAAGCCATTGGCATTCCTAGCATAATGTTAACTAGGAATTGCTAAATTCAAAATACTCTATAGGATCGACTAAGCGCCGAGGATAAGGATATTTAGAGACATGAACTACAGCACCAATCCACGCGACTTGACCACCACCCCGCACATTCTACTGTAACCACTTTTCAATAAAGAAAGGAAAATATGAAACACATATATATCTTGTCTAAGCAATTCTAAAGCACCACCTAGCTACCTAGGAATCTAGCGCCATCACTCGAAACAAACATAACATACATGTAGTATCGCAGCGGTTAGCAGGAGCGCGCTAGATCAGCACAAGACAAGGCAGTACAGCTGCCACACATATATCTGTGCTACTCCTGCAATATCTTCCAAAAAATTGGCCCTGCACTTTCTGCCAACCTGATTTCCGTGAACCACCAGTCACAGACTCCATTTCGCGAAATGCAAGTATGCCGGTAAGAAGGTTAGTCATTAAATCATGAAATATCACTCCACACACGCTTTAGTCCATCCTACTAGAATTAAATTAGTTGACTAACACTGGCGAGAACTCATGACGAGAGCAGGGGCGGGATTGCAATTTCCCATATTTCCCATAAAGTAATTCGTACATTAGTTTTGTCAACAGAATTGACTTCCAAAGCCTGCAATAGTTTCAAAAGGCGATCTCAGGTCGGCATTCAGATAACCAACACCCCGGGCTTGTTGGATTTCGGGCCGATATGGCTTACACCGGCTGACGACTGCGAGGCTCACTGTTGGGACGGGATAGCGTAAAAGGAGAACCTCATCTTACCGGCAGGTACGAGGTGGACTGTGCCGCGTGGGCTGAAATCGCCTACCACGCGTGCGCGGGGGGCATCTATGACTATGATAGACGGGGTTCGATACTCATACCAGGGCCAAAGTATTGGGACTTGACGGGGGTCTATATGCCCAAAGATGTCTGTTCGCCGTCCCAATATTATGTATAACTCTACTACAGGTGCACCAACTCTGACGGACTTGAGCGATATATATCGATACTCAGTGATAGCACAAGCTCGATGGGGGATGTCCTTCCTCTCTATCTCTCCTTTGGACCTGTGGAAGCCACCACGTGTAACAATCTCTCGTCTGGAGGGGGTGGCTTTCATACTCCCTGTTGTTTTTTTTTTTGAAATGTTTCTTCGACGACACACTTCTAAACCTTGGGATGCCTACGAGATCTGGATATCTATTGAGTTCAGAACCACCTCTAACCCTAAAACCTTAATTCAGAGCCGCAAAGACTTGTTCTATTCCAATCGATGATGGGAAATCTCTCAGATCGTACACCTGTACAGACCATAACAGTTTTTGTGATAGTTATTCTCCCATCTGCAACTTACTCGATGTATGCATGCTCCCTACCCGGCAATAATCGCAATTTGGCTGATTTGACAAAACCTTGGCGGGAAGCTAACCCGTTGCACGAAAACCCATCAACTGTCGTCCCCGCCTCACCAGGATTCCCTATTCACAGTTTGTGCCCTGTCTGGTCTCTGATTCCGCAATTGAAGGTTCGTTTGGTCCGATGAATTGTTTCTTTTGACGTCATTGACTCAAGAGAAGGAAAACATGTCCAGTGAAGACTCCTATTCACCCGTCTCGGATATATGGGTGTCTGTATGACTTGACCCTTGAAAGCAAAGGGATCAATCAAATTCATTACCTTCGCAAGGCTGGCATGTCGTACTCTATATCTGGCTCTCTTATTAGTGTTGTACCATGGTGGCCAACGCCGCTAAGCCCCCGGGAGTCGGATGTTCGAGAACCTGGGGATTCCAGTAAAGGGCTGGTTCCCCTTTCTCCACCTCGCTTGCGGTAAATCACGCCCACGCGATGCAGCTGCTGTGAAGTTAGAGACGAGGATACTGATTATTCCCGTGATTATCATGATACAGAGCGTTTATACACCCGCGCGCAGTTAAAAGCTTCAAATCTATCTTGGGTAGAAACTCTTGAAGCATCTTTTGGAGCATGTCTCGTTTCTGCATGGCTCCATCCCGTCACTGGGGGAACCTGGGACAGAGGGGTCGTTCCTGATTGGTGAGCCGGGGATGGTTTTCTGCAGGGGCAGGTTTCACGATCTGCGGTCTTGCAACACCCAGGCAGGCAGGTGCCCCTGGGCCTGGATGCTCATCGTCTGTGAGGTCGCTAAACAGCAGTAATGATCCTCGTTTTTTTGCCTATGGGCTCTATCTCATCATCGCGGACTGTGCTCCTTTTTCAACTCTGTTCGGCTTCGGGTTACAGCCGTAAGAGGTTCTCTAAGGGATTGAATACTGAAGTTGTACCAATTCTGGGAAACAAGAATTCTTTCAGCAATATACAACTCTCTGTACCAACAAACAGCATCTTTTTGGGGTTCGAGAGATTTGATTGTTTAAGTCAGGACTCTGAGGAATCCGGGAACCTGCTTTTTATTCGATCCAACAAATTCTGCAGCACTATCACTTAGATATTAATCACCAGGCTATTATTGGAGGACCTGTCTTTCCCTCCCAGAGCTGGGAAAGACCTCGCAGTTCATTTGGATGAACAGATACTTGTGATCCTTTTGCAGGAGATCCAATTCCTTGGTTAGTAGTTTTCTCTTCCCTTTCCCCTCCATTTCCTCCACTTCCTCCCCAATCCACTTGTCTCCTTCGTGAGAGAAGCAGTCGCTCATTACAGTCGCTCGTTTTCTGGTGCGTGGTTGGGAAGTTTAGACGGAAACCTCTTGGACGAAAGCGATAGGATTTGCGCAGACCTTTGACCCTCTGCGATCATACGATACCTCCAACTATCATTCGAGCCTCGTCACAGCTCCGGATACGACCACCTTCGCGTAAAGTAATGCTTTTGGCAGAGCAAACGGCCATTTCCACATTCGACTACGGTTGGAATCGAGGATACTGATTATCAACTAGTTTTTCTAAGCCAAACCATTATTCGAAGTATTCAAATTCGCGATTCTTTTTCTTCTTCGTCATTCTTTAGTGTCGGTTTTGTTCGAATCCTTGTTGCTGTGCAATTTCCGTTCCTTAACTATACACCCGGTCGCATATTCGTTTCTAGTATCATTTCTGGTAGCAGAATCTGTGCGCATCAGCCCTCATATATACACATCACCCCCCTAGCTTCCCAATACCACGTTGAACACTCACTCTTGAACGAAATCTTTCGGGAAAAAAAAAAGTTCGATACATAGCTCTTTGAACGAATCCCGACTGTTGATAATCACGATATTTGCAGCACAACCGCTGAGCGGTTAAAATCCATTTTACACCGGTCGCACAATATCAACGGAGCTGCCGGTCACCTGCTTGGATACGTCGAATATTTGTGCTGCGAGACCAGGGATCTGGCCTGCATATCAGCTTGGTGAAAGGCGCCACGACTAACCTAGTTTCCCCACACCATGAGTCAATATAAGGATCCGTTTATTGGGGATGGAGGAGGGGGAGGGGGAGGGAGGGGAGGGAGGGGAGGAAGGAATAGGGAAGGAAATGAAGAATATATGTATCGAAGACGGGAAGAAGGTGATGGGCTCCAGTACTCACCAACCAGTGGGGACACAAGGTATGGGTTTGGTGCAGTGCCAATTACCGATATGGACGGTCGGTCCACAAACCGACCGACCCAGCAAGTCCGAAGACCTCAACAAGCGATGTCTTCGAGACAAGGTGGAAATGGTCAAAATCCCCCCATTCCACCAGTGCCTAGAGCGCCGAGCAATAGCAGTAGTGGGAATCGTGGACCCCAACCACGACCTCTAAGACAGAACTATGTTCCTTCCAATCTGGATTCGTCTGAAGTCCAAGAAGTACAACAAAATCCCAATTTCTCGTATCGTTTAAATCAGCAACCAGTTAGATCCCAGCCAAAATACTCCCAGCAATCAGAAGACGACAGAGTACACCTATCTCCAACGAATCGCCCTTCAGCGTCTGGCTCACGATCTATATTTATTGGCTTTGACCCCTCTAACTCTGCGGCTGCCACGAGTTCCCTGGGGGTGATACCGAACTTCCCCCCGGTTCCACCACCGATTCCTTCAGGGTCTAATAGAAAATCTTCCGGTACTGGTCCTCCTCCTTCTGCGCGTAGAGGTACCTCATCCTACTATTCTCAACAGGCACTCATGGTTTCTCCAATTCCTGAGGAATCCTCTTCTTCAGACCGCCATGGATCCTATGCCTCCAGCGCTGCTATCCCCACAAATTGGAACACCGGTCCTATAGAGTCCTATAATCGCGACGACATCCTTAACGACAGCGACGAATATGAATCCAGGATACTTGCCGACACCGACATTGAGGAGGAGAGGGGCTTAGTTAGACAAGCAAGTTTAGGACGAAAATCCAGACCCGTCATTACCGAAATTCGAAGTTCGGAGAGGTCGAGGAACGCTGACCAGGGTAGTAAGTCGTCGAGCTCAAACGAGTCGTTCAAAACTGGTCGCAGCGTTGGTGGTTCTGTTGGTGTTTCGCGCACTTTCTCAAGGTCACCGGCAGAAAAAAGCTCCCCGACATTGAACCCAGTTGCGGGGGGCTCTGGCTCTTCGCTACCAAGTATTTTCCCTGGACCTCAAGCTCAGTCACCCATTTCCTCGTCCTCTAGCGGTTCACCGATCCAGCCGCCGGTAGCTTTCACTGGAGACGACTATATGGATGGGGGATCCGGTTTTCAGAGAAGGGTTTCACAATCAGGTTCGCAGACTTTTAAGCAAGAGTCTGGGGGGCCTTCAGCATCAAATTCGCCATGGGGAACGGACCCTACATCAATACGGAAGCTGCCTCCCGCAGCAGGCGGTCTTGCTGGGCGGAGGATTCCACCAAGATTAAATATGGATGCGGTTCGAGAAGCGGAGGCAAGAGGCAGTTTGACAAGTCTACCAGACCTGATCAGGAGGGCAACAAAACTCGCTGCGGCTTTGGGCACTGGAAGGCCAGATTCGGAATGGGGTATGCGGGGAAGTTACATGGGAAATTCTTCTACTAGTATGCGCAACTTCTAGTCGACTATAATTGATTAGCTGGTATTAATATTTGATGAAAATAGGTCAGAGTAACGGTAGATCTAGAGATACGGACTCGATATCTGATATCTTGGCTTCTTTCCCACCACCCGTTCTTGCTCAGGGGAGAAACCGCAGCACGAGGATCGTTTCTCAATGGCCGCTACCCGGTGATTTCACCCACGAGAACGATTCTTCGATTAGGCCATCACGGAAACAAGGCCGCCGTATCTGTGGCTTACCGTTGTGGGCCTTTATTTTGCTAGTTATTCTTGCTCTCCTTGTTATTTCTGCTGGGGTCATTGTTCCGTTGCAATTGGTTAATCTCTCCAAGGGAGACAGCGATGCCGACGATTCTTCTCCAGTAGCACAATGCAAAGAAAAAAATCCTTGTCTAAACGGAGGGGAGAACATCGCAACGAAAAATTTCTGTGGATGTGTTTGCACGAACGGTTTTACGGGATCCGACTGCTCGCAGAAAGACGACTTGAGCTGTACCACAGTCGACTTGATGGACCGAAAAGGCAAACCGGTTGCAGGTATTCGGAACGTTACTATGGGAAATGCTCTGCCGAGGCTGTTTAAAATTGCTGATCCGTTCTACAACATTGAGTTGGATATGGCGGTGGTTCTAGCGGTCTTCAGCAACGAATCTATCTCCTGTACGGCGCAGAATGCCCTTGTTACCTTCAATGGAGTGGCTATTCCTTCTACTTCTACCACTAACGGTGGGAAGAGAGCTTTGGCGGATGCGATTGCTGCATTGGAAAAAAGGCAAGATTTGATTACCGCCACGTCAACGGCAACTTCGGCTGCGGCAACCGCTAGTAGCTCTGATGATGATAGAGTGCCCGAGCTGGATCCGGACGCGGTTGATTTCGCTAGAGTCGTTGTTCTCTACCTAACAAACTTTCAAACCCTCAAAGTAGCTGGCGAGGCTCAAAATGCATTTCAAAGTGGATTTACCGCTGGAAGGGATTTCGGCGATATATCGCTGGGGAATAATATCACGGTCGATTTCGATAATCGTAGCATCCAATTATCGGACGGAGACGTTGTTGGGAGCGTGAATGCAAACGCGACGACTAATTCGACCACGACTTCCGGGAAAACAAGACGTTCTATCTTGGAAACTTATCTAGACGAGTTGCTTTGAATACATGAGGGCAACTTCCTTCTCACCCCCTCGGGAAACTTTCTTAACTTTGCGCCTTGTTGATCTTACACTCACTTTCTCCCTTTCTGGGCCCCACTATTTTTTTCTTTCCCTTTCTCTTCAGATGCCGTTCCACGAACGATATCTTTTTATTACTTATTCTTTTGTTTCGTTCTTTTTCTCGGTGGTCCAAGCGACCTGTTAGATAAAGGTGGGCAAGCTGCTTTTATGCACCTAAAAGGCGGCTGCAAGCATGATATCGGTTTTGATATTGTGGGTGTAATCTTGTAGATATCTAGCGTCTGTATAGTATTCGATTTGGTGTAATAGTTGGGCCGGAACTCTCCTACTACCCCTTTTCTTCAACTTTGATTCTCTTCGAACGGATTCATTTTGCTTTCTTTTATTCTATTTTATTTGTTTGGGTTCTTGTGAATAAGGTTACTGTGAGTAGAAAAACGGCTGGGAATGGATCAGGACTTGGGATTTCGGATTTAATGATTGCCGAAATATTACGAACGTGGGAGCATGGTATCAGCAAATTATGGATGGCCTTGGTGCAATGGTTTCCCGCGTGCTGTACTGCATTGTTGTTGGAGCTGCACATACCCGTGGTGATTTCGCCTTGTTTATGACGTGGAGCATGGGCCTGGTACGATGGAAACGAAAATTGACCATTCATCAGGGCTGTAATGCAGTGGAACCACGTCTAATTTGTTGTTCCTTTCAGTTCCCCCAGCCTTGAGGCAAGACTATAAATACGTTTGAAACGCGCTGGATGTCGGGAAGCTGCAGTGTGGGACGGACCGATAAGTAAAATAAAGGTTTTGTTTGCTATGCTCGTTCTTTAACTCTGGGTTTTGTCTTTAATTCTTGTTTGAAACCGAACTCTCCCATCGAGATCCTCCACAACAGTTGTCACGGGATCCTGATGCGAGCACTTTAACGTCGTTCTGTCCTTTTTGGATCGCTACAGATCATCTCGCCTAATCATGTGGATTCGTTGATTGCGGAGAAGACTATGCCATCCTGATAACAAGCCACCGGCATGCTAGCTGGAATATCGCAGGTCCCAGCGCATACCTGTTTTCTTTACTGAAGAGGTTTTTGGTGATCTTGGATAAGCACAACGCAGAGTGTCTTGGTCTTTGCTGCTTTCCGGTACCGTAAGTCAACCCGCCGGCATAAATCCATTGCGTACGCGTGTATGTACGGTGAACAATGAAAATTCTGAATAGAAGGCTGATGGGGAAAAAAGCAAAACATGTAAAGGCCGCTATATGACCGCGGAGGAAGGCCGCAAGCAAGGCCGCAGAGGGGCCTGAAGGGGTGGATTAAGGCCGTCTATTCGACAGCCACTGTGGAAACTAAGACGTGGATTGGAAAACACGGGGGTTTGAAGAAAGAAAAAAGAGTGGAGGCCATTCATCTTTATCAGTCACATTTTCTTCGTTTCATCCACTGACGAGATTCGGTTTGATCCCAACCAACCATATTGAACGTCACTATCACTTCAAGAAAAAAACGAGTACCACTGCGAGTTCTACGTTGTCAATCAGGTATGTCCATTTAGCCACTTCCAAGGAAATAAAAAATACTAAAAAGGCGGAAAGAGATGGTGATATTGGGATTTCTACTGATTTGGTATAGCTTCCTGGTCCATCTTACGGCAGCAACCATGCTTAGCGCCGACGATACGACTTCTTCGTCCACCGACCCTCACCGTGGCTTCAGAAAAGATGAAGTCGATAAAATTGAATATCGCTCGAATGCGTCGCAACCATTACCTATCATACGCACCTCCAACCACAAGCACGCAGCCCATGACAAAGAAGAGAACGACTACGACGATGATAACGACCAAGGGTTATTCAGCTCAAGTCCACTTCTCTTCGCTGTTAGCACGTTCTCAGAATGGGGCACTGAGTCGGCTACAACCGATGAAGGAGCAGAATCGGATCCCTTCTGTTACGATGACGAGGCATTTCATGCCACGATTCACGGCAAACCTCTACCCGCGAAAGAGATAAAGGAAGATACTACTATCACGATTACGCCACCTGCATCCTCGATCGAGGTAACTGGGAATCCACCACTGAAACCCGTGGCCTGTGTTCAGGAAAATTTTGTGGGTCGCGAGAACGAGGCGGTTCTTGTAGCGGTGAAGAGTAAATCTATGTTGAAGAGGTGGGCCAAGGCCGTGTGGGGGGCTGTTACCAAGATCTTTAGTCGCCGTGGGAAGGGAAGAATTAGGGAAGGTAAAACTCAAAAACAGAACTGATAATAAGGCAGGAATTGAAGCAATTCGCTCAATCGAGTGATGCTCGGTGTTTGTGTATTCTGCTTAAAGGCTAGCTAATTCTCCTTTGCCTGTCATTCAGTTTTATCCAATTTTCCTAGGGTTTCCTTTGTATAGAAGAGCGGGTTGTTTGATATGATGGGGTATTTCATATGTATGCGTTGACAAAACTCCACTCCTTCACCTACTATTTACTATTTAACGAGATTTACTCAGCAGAGAGATATTTACCCTTAGCACTTCCAGAAACTCATTTTCAGAAATCCACTGCCCTTTTCGAAAGTATGCACGACACGTTTTGCAGAACTTCAGATACTAGAACGTATTCCCACGCCTTGTAAAATACAAACGAATTTTCATGGGAACCACTTCACCACTAGATTCTATACGAAGAATGCCTATGGCAAGCTGTGGAATAAAAACTCAGCTCTGAGCTAAGCACTAGCCGAGACGCTGATAAGAAGGACATGCTTCCCTTATTTCTGTAGCCAGGTGGTATTATCGAAAACACCATCCCATCCCACCTTCGAATCTCTCTCAAACTCTTTCCAATCCTCCACCTCGTCGACCCCTAATTTCAGATTAAAAAGATGAGGAAATTTCTCCCCTCTCCCACCACTTCCTGGAATGCCTTCCCACTTTAAATCTGGTTTAATCTTCTCATACGGGATCTTTAACAACCACAGCTTTTCTGCGGACCCCATAAACATGCTAATAACTCCTGGGATCTGTGTTGCCGTGCAAAGATGGATAAATCCTGACGATTTATCTAGTGGGGAGAGTGGGAGAGCCTCAGGTAGCGGCGAGGGTGGCGCGGCGATAAGGATCTTATACATATACTTCGTCCGTATCCTATTAACCTGGAATTCGAGAGAGGAAAGCTTCGAAAGGGTTGTTAGGAGTTGCGGGATGTCAGTTTCCACAGCTGAGGCGAATTCGGATTGGACAGTTCGTAGTGCAGGAGGAACCAAGATGCCGAACCATCTTATTGGGTCTCGATGGTCTGGCCTTTTTATGCTCTTTTTGTCCTCAACATTTTCAACATTTTCAATTTCTTCCTCCCCGCCCTCATTACCCTTCTCTTTCTTATCTTTCTCTCCCCCTTCTCGCTCCACCTCAACCTTCTTGCTTTTGAACGCAGTTCCATCCCCTCCCTCCCGTATCTCAACACCCCTCAGTGCAGACATCCTTTCATCGTAAGAATCCTGCCCGTATCTTCCACTAGTCGAATGGAAATTTGCTTGTGCAAGGGCCAGAAACCCAGCGGAGAACCGAGAGCTTAGGGATGTACGGAGGGATTGATATGTATCGATAGTATCGAGATACGAGAGCATAAGCTCGTCAAGATGTTCAGACATTGCAAGATTGGTACTAGGCTGCGGCGTGAGGCGGGGTGGTAAGTTGAGGTTGGAATTGAGTTATGCCGAGAGTCGCTACGCTAGAATCAACGCCAAGACAGGTGCTGGGTTGCTAAATATATCGCGCGTAGGTAAACGTACACATTGAAACATCTATTTCGTACTGTCTCTCACATGATACATTGCTATGGTAGTCTTGTATATACGTTAGTACGTGATTTGGTTGGTTTTGTGGAAGCTAATGGAATCATGGTATATCACCCGTCAGGCTCAAACTTTCAACTCTGAGTTTAGGATCCGTAGACTGGCCAAATTATTGAGTATAGAGCTGATTTCCTGGCAATCCTTTCAAAGCGAAACACTTAGAAGGTGGTTTTCTCCTGTGGATATGCCTGTCCGGACAACTCCGCCCGTCAACCAATGATTCCCTGCTGCAAGATATTCAGCACCGGCACAGGAACACTAGATGAGAGTCTAGCCTCAATTCATTTTGTATATCCCTAGGATCAAATCTGTGTTTCCGAATTAGGAAAATATGGATAGATGGCCGAGCGGTTAAGGCGCTAGCTTCAGGTGCTAGTGGGGCAACCCGCGTGAGTTCGAGTCTCACTCTATTCACTAAAACATTACTTTTTATGTTGAGCAGTGTGGTAAACTATTTTACAGGTAAGGGGTGGTAGGTAGGAGAGGAGTCACGATAATACGGCCTGTAAATAAACTTGGCTTTATGTTGGTGGCTCAATATGGTAAAGATTCTTTGGATTCTTAAGGGTTGTGTGCCCCATTCGTTGTACAGCGCTCGATATTCGAACGTGAAGTGGCTACTCGCATCTGTGCAGGATACATCATAGGATCTAGGGAAAAAAGTGTTGAGTAACCGATATCCCGCCTACTTCGGTAGATGCACGCCTGTGAGCTTTCGTTGATGGTCTCTTACCTTCCATGTAGTCAATTAGGACGTGGCACAATCTCCTCTCGGCCAAGTGACAGACAGAAAGGGGATCCGGTAAGAGTGAGTTAGAGTTTGGTCAGAAACGAACTATCCATCACACGGTGAGCTATCCGTATCTCAAACACCATCCTGTCAGACGTTATCTTCCAAGGCAATGTGACAAGGGGTCTCCTATGTATTACCAATGGCACATTTTTCTGCGAGTCTTAAAATAATCGTTGCTGCCTTCAGATGTTTGGGGATTGGCCTCCTAATGCTTATTTCTTAGCGCGACTATGTACATCTTGCCCATATATTACGTGCATTTTGGAGGTCCTTCTTAAAGCCACCAGAAAAGGCTTATTTAGATCAGCTAGAAGAAGAGCAACTAGGTCTCGTTCTTCGATCGATATTTCCAGCCAACGTAGATGATGATTTAATCGAGTGATAGATTATGACGGGGAATACGCGTACTGTATATTTGAGCCAATGACATATTAATATATTGAACCCGTAGAGGAGCAAGATGCTCGTAGTTGGCACTACTACCACCCCGTTGCTACTCCTAAGCCCTCGTTCTCATTATCTTTGTTCCGCAGCTGCTCATACCTTTGTCAACTTTGTCCCTACTATATCACTCTAGTTATTGATTCTTAGCACAGTGCTTGTAGTGTCTATTACTCTTTACTTATGCTTATTTTTGCCCATCTTTTTAGGCTAGAATGGGACTTGGCAGGATGTATATCCTCTGGAGAGTTTATTTGCTATCCTAAAGTCCAGAATAGTCGTAGGTTGGTTTTATCAGACTATCTCTAAACTAATCCGAGCTAGATAGGGCTGATGCTTGAGTGATAATTGCCGTCTCGAATGGAATGAAACTGCTTTATAACCTCAAAAAAGCGACAGCGATTCAATAGCTTGTAGCAAACTAGCCAGTAACCTAGTTGTATGCGTAAATTGTCCATCATGTTGAACTTTGGGTTACTATAATTTTTTAGGTTGCAATGATTGGTTGCGTGGTTGCATCGTTTCATTTGAGATATTAACCACCTAAGTAATAACTCCTACAACCGCAGTGTGTGCGGCGAAACTTCAGCAATAGCAATAACACACAATTATGGGGTATAGGTGTTTGAGAAAATGCTAGGTGAATGAATATGTTGACGCTGCAGGCTATGATTCAGAGCTTCTTCCAATACCTCCCACCAACCCTACGAAGGTTCGAAAAAGTTCCTCTCAGGTCTAGAAGATACTGTCTTGGCGTGTATTGGTGGAAGTTTCACCGTACGCTATCCCATAACCCGGTAAAAAATGCTGCCCCCCCCCCAAAGTGGTGGTGGCTAGACATAGAATCGTAGCTTAGTCAATTGGAAACCAACCAATCGAAATCTAGCCCTCTAAGGGGGGGGCAGCTTTACCGGACTATGGAATAGGTTAATTGCTACTGTGTCAAGATGGACTTACGGCCAAACCTTTTGTCACCATGAGTAAACTAGATCTATTGTTATGGAGAGACCCAATAGTAAGCCCAATACCTCCAATACATCCTTCCACAGCCTTCTTCACCAGATAGTTATAACTCAAGCATATGCTGCTCATCCTAGTCTAGACGTCCCTATCCCTTGCGCTATCACTAGTGATCTCCACTAGCTGAGCCTGCTCGAGCCTTGGGCTCAAATAACACGAGCTAAAGAACTCAAGAGACGAGCTTGTTCGAGCCTCAATTTTAGAAACTCGAGCTTTGGGCTCGAGCCTTGACTAATCATATATAGATTGTGCGTGCCGGTGTGTATGGTGAGACTCTACTGGTTGTATTACCGTATCTTATACTAGTATAGTACATACTAACGGGAATTCAATACACAGATTGTTAACATTGCTCACAAATAGTCACTCCCCACTCCCTCCCCTCTTTCTACGGGCCCCTAATGCCCCTCTGGGATCGAACCTGGGCTCAAGCCTAACTGCTCAACTCGAACACCACGAGCCCTAATAGCCACGAGCCGAGCCGGCTCGAGCTCTTCCCTGGGCTCGTTTCGAACAGGCTCACGGACATCACTAGCTATCACCTGTGCTGCCACCCTTAAAGTGGCAGCAAAGGTCAACAAAGGCAATTAGACAACTACCACATTAATGGAAGAGTTCCACTTCCTGCCTCCACAAAGTTAGCTCTCCAGCGGACGGCTGTAAAATACTGTAATCATTTTTCTCCTCCATGTGGTGACTACCGACATAATGGGGATGTACAGCAATTCGCTAGTTAAACTTCCTTCGAAACCTCGTACCGCACGGCAGGGAAGCACTGCATATGACTCATTCGATTATTTAGAGACAGTTCTTCCGGTAGTCAGTCTATGGAACGGTTTATTTGCTGAGATGCAGCACAATACTTAGGGCTTGATAGGCTTTGATAGATGCTGAACACTTAGGATTGCTAAGCCATTTTCGTCACCTCCGGATAGTTATCCAGTTAGACTGCCCCTGTTTTATAGCACTCCGCGCAACTGCACGATCACTTACTGCTGAACGGAACCGAATAATCCTACCGAACTAGTGCACTGGTACATACTTGTCACTTTTTTGCAATCGCTCCAACATCAGCCCCGGCTTTTCTGCAGTCGTCAGGCTACCTGCAGCAAATAATAAGAACCTAGTCTCATATGCGTCAATTCACAGCTAGGCGCCAATATTTAACTGGAGGATCCATGTGGTGTCTGCACCAACAGGGGTATGCATGTTACACTAAACCATGCAGCATCCGCCTCAGGCTCGGTAGCAGTCATGCAACAGGTATTTTCACTCAGGCTCGACAGCCTCGAGCCTGAGTTTCAAAGTGAGACAGCACAGATTGTAAACGATTAAATTGAGAGCATCCCCCACACCCCTCTTACAACAGATTTTTTCGTTCTTACTCTATTGTAGTGTTCTGTCTTGGGTTTATTCTTCTTGAACCGATAGATTTTTTTTTTGTCTTACGTGTACGCATAAACGCGTTTGCATATGGATACTTAAGCTGGTTAACGTTCCTATAGTTTGATATGGTGTGACGCACCAAGTGATATTTTTCCTTGCCGAATTCTCTGGAGGTGGGGTTATTGGGTAGCTCCGTAGCGGATTCAACCAACATATCCTTTAGACGAAATTAAACCAGCCGAAGAATTTGGCGAATTTTTAGAACTCAATGGGTTGATCAACATTGGGGCACCAGCGAACCAATCCAACATTCATGATGGCTAGTCTCGTGCCCAGTCCATACAGCAGTAGGGGGTGGGAACGAGCCTACATGATGTCCACCAAGGGATACCGTGCATACTTGCAACATCCCCCTGTTAGTCCCGCAAACCATGTAGACTTATCGATGGAGATCATATCAACGAGCCTGAGGGAGGCGATCCATCCCGCGGAAGGTTCACGTGAGCTAGCGTGTTATTCTCTCACCTAAAATTAAGTGCTCCTACCGGAACTTATAGTACTTATCCAATGGTGGTATGCACGAATGCTCTAGCTAGGTCAGATCCTTAGCTGTGTCCTGGCACGGCAATAACAACTGTTTAAGGACTCCCATGAGGACGTGTGACTTGGATCACCACTACAAAAGTGTTCACTGAGTTGGGACTGAAAAAGATTCAACTGCTCCGTGTTCGGCTGTCTTCGTATTGGATAACTCGCATTTAGCCATAGGGATGACATGCTTTAGCACTAAAGACTAATTCATAGAACAGATATCCCAAGAACCTGCATTAGTTAGGAGAGATGACTTGGATCTCGTCTGATAATACTGTGAAATTTGTGTTTTATTTTTCGTTGGGGATATTCCAATCGAGTTCATGTCTCTCTGTGCACTATCTTTCCTAAATGTAAGACCAATCCAATCAATGGGAGTAAAATAACACTGAACCTCTGCCCTGTCACTGGTGTAGAATTTAGGTAAACAAACTAGCAGTAATCTGAACGACACGAAAGCCTTCTCGTACGAGAAAGGCCAGGAGAAACTTAAACAATTCTGAATCACTGTGTAACTCTGATCTTTTCACCCCTAAGACATATTATATAATCCTGCCGTTACGATCCAAAGGGTTGAATGCGTGTATGAATCATCAATCAATCAATCGATATCATATAATCTTTAGATATCACTCGGAAAATGGTCAAAATGAAAGCTACGGAAATCCAAGTCACAATAGCCCGAGCGGGGTGAAGAACTGCTTAAAGTCATTAAAGAAACATATTTCAGCACTAAGAATCTCGTAAATAGCCTAGTTTTCGGATGACTAAATTGCACAACTACCCTGTAAGGGATACAGTTAGGACAAACCTGCATTCTTATAATTAAATTTCCACGGGAAGCTAAGGACAAATGTAGTTCCGAACCGCATATCCTTACAAGGCGAATATTCCTATAACCTGAACCCTCATGAGTGATTGTGCTATAACAACTACCTAACTCCAAGCAGACATACCTGTACTATCATGCCTTCAGCGCTAAGCAAGAGACAGCAATAACCAAAAAAGAGACTATCTTTCACCGTCCATAAAAGCCCAACCTCCTTCACGTAGCCTTCTCCATCACATACAACCGCCTACCTGTCCATTTACACGCCCGATACCCCCAAATCTCCTCATAATCACTACCTGGAAATTCTTCAGATACCCCCAGCATTCTCTTCTCCTTCCCACCCCACCCTCCCATCCGTCATTGTTGTATCATTATCTGCGGGGCCGAACCCTTTGAAGATAGCTCCAGCTAAACACACTAGGAATACACCTAGAATCTTAACTCCGTAGACCAACTACGACATCCCACTAAACGACAAGTCTCTCAAGTACACGAACCAGAGTGCGCAACCGCAACTCCAAGAACATCGAGTCCAACAACCGCCACAACGGCAAACCCTCACACGGGAACTTGCTCGCAGTAGAATACAAGTTCCCACATCTTCCAGAGCCATAGGAGCCCTAGTCATTTGGCGTTAAAAGACAGGTGAAGTGTTGGTTCGCCACCATATGAAGTATGAAGTAACGAGATTTGTGACGCGATGGACTAGAAGCATCGACTATGGTGCGGTAGAAGGGTTGGTTCGAGGGATTGTGGAGTACCACTAGTTAGAATAATAAAACTGCTGGTGGTTCGGTCTTCACCCGGGTTCCTCAGCTGTAGAGTTTGCTTGATCGATATGATGTTAATTGGGGGTTGTACTTTTGTGGTGTGCCAGTGCTCTTGGATGATGGTGGATGGATTCCAGTATGGACTCCGGCTGAAGACTTGAAAACACGAGATGATGATGGGGAGATTAGGATAACTATGGTGCTAGCGCCATAGGGAGCTGTGAGGCCTTAACGTTAATACCCAAGGAGTTTATACCTGAGGAGTGTTTCGAATGGTTGTCAGAGACTTTTGATGGTAACGTGAGCGAATAAATCCGTAAGAGGCACATTAAGCCCCATCTAGGATTATAGGGCTAGCAAAGAAGAAGCTGGAACGAATATGTCTGTTGAGATTCTCAGACGGTAGCAACGGATATTATGGAGTTTGTGGTGACGAGGGGGAGAAGGACTACGGGGGAAAAGAAGGGCATTTATGCTCTGACGGAAAGATGCTAAAAGACTTTTGTAATTCCATAGTTTGTTCAGGTGGCTCTACAACACAAATTTCTCACTTAGTCTATCTAGATCGGATGACATGCAGACCCAGAACGTCAAGCACACAAACACGACCCTACGTGTAATCAAGGGTCTTACTTTGATGGTAGAATCTGCGTGATATGTGTTATATATGTGACGAGAACATCCTTATAAACTAACGCGATGAGGCGTCCACGAGTGATTTTCTATGATGTAAATAGAGCCAAATATACCAATACAGTAGAATCGCCCTATAAGAATTCTGTTTATAAGAATAAACAGCCTATAAGAATATGGCCAGCAGAACCAGAGAATTTTGTATGCAAAAGTAAGAATATCGCTACAAAAGAATATTCTTAGCAGCCTGCTGTTTTTTGTTAGTATATTCTTATATGGCGGTCAGGGTTAGGAGGTTTTTATTGGGAGGCCTCTGATTCAGATAGATCATCCCTAGCTTCTTACTCCTGTTTAAGTTACACTGCGGCAGAGATAGCGGGCCAGGAGCAGAAAAAGATCACTATGGGTTTTAAAGATCAGTCTGCGTGGTTATATAAGGGTGGATAGAGAGACGTTGATGATACAATCGATCAAGGAGCCACAACTCAAGGTCATAAAAAATCACTCGGTTTTTCTATAAGAATACCCCCCTTATAAGAATATAGTGTCGCTACAAAATCATATTCTTATAGGGCGATTGTACTGTATACTATCAATCATTGCTCCCTGGCGGGGGAAAAGAGTATAGCTAGTATGCTGCATATAATAGCCAACTAAATTCGTCGCTGGTTGCCAAATATTAAACCCTTCGGTTGGTCTGGGTTACGGACGAACCAGGATCTCACGGAGCTGTAGTTCTCACTTCTAGTATATTTCAATAAATACTACCAGACATATTCAACAAAGCTAGAACTGCATATCTAATACCGAACGTTAATAACCGCAAATTCTAGTACATAACACATCTAGACACCATAAAGAAACCCACCCACTACCTCCCCACCAACCTCATCAACGGCCCCAACACCAACACCACCACCAAATCCCTCACCATCCTCGCCCACATACCAACCCTCGCCTCCGCATTCAACGCCCTAACCACCCTCCTCGTAAACACCTCAACCTCCTCCATCTCCTCCAACCCCACCTCCACAACCCCCCCACTCCCCCTCGGCGCAACCATCAAACACCTTCCGGCAACCCCCTCATCACACACAAACCTCCCCACACTATCCACCACATCCTCCAACCTTGCCATCTCCAACCCTGTCAACAACACCTTCCCCGCAATCGGCAGAATCGGCGTGTCCACAAAGTACGGACACACAATATTCAACCTAACCCCCGCGCGCATCGACGGGTACAACCGTAGACTCCTAAAGAACCCCAAAAGCCCATGTTTACTCGCACAATACAGCGCCATTGCCGACCCGCCGGCAAACGACGCAATTGAGCCAAGGAAGATGATGGTGCGGTCTTCACTCGCTGGGGTGGCTTGGAGATGGTGTAGTGCGAGTCGGGTGGTGTAGATTGCGCCCTTGAGGTTCACGTCGATGGAGGTTAGGTCTGGTTCGGGGGGGTCGAGGTGTACCGGGCCTGTCGGGGAGACGAAGTTACCGAGTTCGCCGACGCCGGCGTTGACGATTATGGTGTTGAGGGTGTGGGATGGGGAGAGGGAGAGGGAGGCACGGAAGAAGGCGGTTTGGGAGGCGTAGGAGGTTACATCTAAGGGGAGGAAGTGGAGACTGTAAGTGTGTTAGGGGGTGTTTGAGTGGGGGAGGGGGGAGGGGTACTTTGGGTTTTTGGCGGAGGAGCGGAGTTCAGAGACGAGGGCTTCGCCGCGTTGGGCGTTTAGGTCGCCGATTATTACACAAGCCCTGGAGACTGTTAGACTGGCTTTTAGATCGTGTGGGATTTACAATCTCTCTTACCCCAGTGCTGCGAACTTTCTGAATATACCCTCCCCAATCCCACTCGCGCCTCCGGTAATGAGGATCGTCTTCCCTTTCGCGCTCGTCTCATCGTATGGCACTGATAGGTCAATTGGAGACACTGAATATAGCACCTCCGACGCAGACAGCCCGTCTGGATGACTCGACATTTTGGAACAATAATATAGGTATTAGACTGGATCTTCGACGAAGAGGATGTAAGGGGGAAGTACAGCGGATAGAGCTGAGGACACCATTGATGCTAGGTAATTTATCCCTGGGAGGAAAAAGGAAAGAAAAAGGCTTATGTTCAGTGACGAAAGCTAGTGTGGTGCATGTAAAGTAATCCGTGCTTCTGCCGTGATTGGTTGCGGCTCGGTGGACGGGGGATTATTTCTTGGCTGGCCAGCTTTGGAGTATCAGGGGGAAGTGATTAGAGTATAGTTCCGATATCTAATGCAACATGCAACGCTCTTGGTTTAAGGGTTAGGGAGTTTCCGAGGGAGGCGTATAGCATAGAACTGAAGACTGTTCGTACACAGCTTAGGAGGAAATACCATCCATTGGTTTGGTCCACCTTTCAGATGTCCGGAACCGTATTTCGGATGGGGATAAGATACATGTAATCATCGAGATGTTTCCTCACGACTTTAAACTCTCAACGACTACAGGCCTCAGCGATTAGCATCTGCGACTTCAATTGAGCCAATAGCTTCCCGAGCAGTCCGACAATGACGCGTATTGTGGTGTTAGAGAGTATTAAGACTATGAAGATATTATAGGGGATGTAATTATGGGCTGGAGATACTCTGTTGGGCCGGGATTGTTTGTGATAAGCTATTGTTAATTTTTTTTCCATATATGTGAATGCATATGGAACTCAGGATACTCTTCTCAGAGACCAATATACCTCCCCTTATGCTCCTCACTCTGGGTTTGAAGATCTACATGAGAAATACAGTTTTCCCTATTAAATATTTATACACATCTCCAACCAGAACATAGATGTAAGCCTGCGCGAACCATACCGGAAATCTAACTCTATCCTCCCAGCTCCAACACCCCAAAACACCATTTCTGTACATCGGTTTCCCGTATAACGAAGGCAATCCCCCACGCATCTCCCCTCCACTACCAAATCGCCTTCTTCACCCCCGGAATATTCCCCGCCTTCGCATTAAGTCGGAATTGAAACTACCCCCATCAGCACATGCCCAAGAACCAGCACCAACCCACTCACCCTCGAGATCCTAAAATCCCTCATAATCCCCCTCCCCTTGCCCCCCATAATACACCTATTCTTAATCTTCATCGGCCTCGTATTCGTATCCATCTGCGAGAGCTCAATCATAGCCTTAAACCTTTGGCGATCCCCCAACTGTGTATTCCGCATAATATAACGCAGAGCCTGTCTCGTCTGTTCCGCGGCCGCAAACGCCTCACGTTTAGCATGGTCGCGGAGAACACGAGCGTTAATGAAGCATCCGAGTGGAAGACGACGGCCAGCGATGGCGCTGAGGTTGGTAAGTGTTGGAAACATGGTTAGGTGGTGGGGATGGTGGGGGGTGAGGTTGTGGTAAGCTTTTTTTTCACGGAGCCGCAACGGGTCTTTTCTTGTTACGTACATTGAACATGGCGGGTCCACTGAAACTGCTTTTCCTCCACGGATATACACAGTCCGGACCTGTATTCCACGCGAAGACGAAGGCGCTCGAGAAGACGGTTCTGAAGACGCTTCCGGCGGGGAGTAGGCTTTATTTCCCGACTGCTCCGCACCTGCTTAAGTTCTCTGATCTACCCGGTGAGCGGGCGGAGAATGAAGGGGGTGATGAGAGCGGTGATAACTGGGCATGGTGGAGAAGAAATGATGCTACGGGGGAGTATACTGGACTTGACGAGACGTGGAAGTTCCTGAGTACCTATCTAGACGAGAATGTTCCTACCCCCCCTAACTCCCTTTTACGAACATAATCTGATAGCAAACCCCACCACAGGGCCCCTTCGATGGCACCGTCGGCTTCTCCCAAGGCGCCGCTCTAGCTGTCATGCTCGTCTCCCTCCTCGAACCCACCCGTCCTGCATCCTCCATCCCAGCGCCCTTCACAACCCCGCACCCACCGCTCAAATTCGGTGTAGCATACTCCGGCTTCCGCGCGCCAGGGCCGCAATACGATTACTTCTATAACCCGAAGGTCACAACGCCGATTCTACACTTCTTAGGGTCACTAGATACGGTGGTGGATGAGACGCGGAGTATGGCGCTTGTGGAGGGGTGTGAGGGTGGGGAGAAGAGGGTGGTGTATCATCCTGGTGGTCACTATTTACCTGGTGGGAAGCAGTTTGTTAATGTTCTGTTGGGGTTTGTGTTGGATTGTGTGAAGCCGAAGGTGGTGGAAGAGAGGGTGGAGGATATGGATGTGCCGTTTTGAGGGTGGTGGGGGAGGGTAGATTGGTTGATCGATTAATTCGTGGGGAATAGAGGTAGATGATAGAGTTTGGCTAGAGATAGGGTTCGAGTTTTTATATATGGAATTAGAAACGGAATGGTTCTTTGGTCTTTGAGTGCGGATTTACAGTTGTCCTTGCCATTTTGATAATAGCGGAGACAGAAGAGTAGTATCCTGACAAATAGCTAGTCAGGGCTGCCCGGACAGATGATAAAATAGGATTAGACCTCCCAACCTTGCCCCAGGAAGCCTCCAGAAACGAACTAACAGGAACACAACAAAAAGACAGCATAAACGCTGGGGTAGGGATTGTATAGATCATATTTAGGCCGCTCTTTCGCGTGGTGGAATCTGCGAGCGGGATAAACCCTCTATGGACTGGGGTCTAGGCGTAACGATGGATGTAGCTGTCCCTTTAGTACAGGTGGAAAGCTACTTCGACTAGGTTTCTATAGATGGTGGAGTGGATGGTGTAAGTTCGCACTTACCAGGCACACTGTCGCCTCCGTCCCCAGGAACTACCGTAAGACTCGTCTAGATATTGTCCACAGGTTCACAGAACCCAAATAACTCCAATCAAACCTCCCCGCCTTTCTCTCCTAGCACATTCACAATACAGTCCAAAGGGTGATGATAATTTCACCAGAATCCCCCAGAATCCGAAACAGCCTACTCAACTTGGGGAGAGCCACAAAAGCCTACGATTCGTCAATAGGATAGCTGTAATCAGTCTTAATAGATTAAAAAATGCCATCAAATCGATTACCTCTATCTTCCGTGGGTGGCTAGCATTAACTCAAAGTCAACAGCGAGGGCCCCCAACAGGAGAACTATGAGTGAGTAGCTAAGTAAAGATTGCTAAACCTTTCCAAGTCTTAAATATCACTACCTCTTGTTAACGGTTTCTTCCGGTGTCATAAAAATTATGTCAACGAAAACCACTTTATCATGTTCCAAGCCGCAAGCCGCAAGCTCTCGGATTGCCAACGCAACACCGAAAAACAACATTATAAGCAAAGAAAAGATCTACAATTCCACCCAAGATTTCCCTACAACCTTAGAAAGATAGGGTAATGGTTCGAGCCTCGATAGATGAGGACCATGACAACCGCTGGAAGACCACCATCAGGGGCTAAGGCAGATGACACAGTGAGCAAGCCAATAAAATACATGTTGCTACCAAGATTCCAAAGTCCTATGCTGAAAGAGCCACTACTTTGATAAGTTCAAGATAGTTTCTAGTTGATAACTAAGAGAGCCTATTTACCAGAGTAGTCTGTATGTTTACTAAATACTCTTCTTACGAAGAGAAGATAAAGGCCGGAAGGCACATGAAAGGTTTCCCCACAAACTTCCAAGCAACCAGGATTCTATACAAACACCTTACTATCCAGAGCAACCCTTTACTAATCGCTTTACTTCCGCCCGCGGAGGTTGCTGTAGGAAGGTGCATGAGCACGAACGCAGAGCTATAAAAATAATGACCCCAAATATTGGTGAAGTTTCGAGTGATGATGTGTGACTTCTTGAGAAAGTAAAGCCAAAACCACTATGTTATTCGCTATAGTGAAGTACGAACAAACATACCCCGAGTGTCCTTGAGCCTCACGGTTTCGTAAGAACCCCCAAGAAAAGCCCAAAGAGCTCGCACCCCAGAAAACCAAAGTAGGTGCTTGTTTGCTACCACCACCAGAGCTACGTTTCCCTTATCCGCTACTGTATAGTTACCATATGACGGTTTAATAGAAAGCAGGGATAAACAAGATATCTGTTCTTAGCCCCCAGACCCAACTATCCAAACCAAGCGCATTCCTCGGCATCCATACACTGCAAAACATTCCCCAAAGCCGACCACTGCACATCCGATCTTACCCCACTGGCATCAACCGTAACGGCATCAACCTCATCCTTGTCTGGCTCCTCCAAAGCGGAGAATTGACTATGCACCATCTCATCTTTCATGTAGTGCCCCTTCCTTGCGCGAACACGCCCAAGAATTAGCTCCTTATCAGCGCGCAGATACACAAATCTCAACGCAACTCCCCCAGACTCCAGCCCAGCAATCCGGATTACATCGCGGTATTTGCATTTGAGACATGAGTAGGTAACGACACACCCACCAGCATCTCCAGTGACAAGTTTAGCAACAGCTTCATCACGGAGAGTGGCGAGCCAGTCCTAGCGGTTTTCGTCAGTAAGCAGGATACCGTTCACCATCTTGTTGATGTTTTGATGTGGATGAAACTGGGTTAAATCGATATGATTAGATTGTGATTTTGAGAAGACTAGAATTTAAAACTTACATCATCATCTTCGATATATGGAAAACCAAGCTTGCTGGCGAGGAATTGAGCAATTGTGGATTTGCCACAACCTGCGGGTCCCATGATAATACAGATGTGGCGTAACTGCTTTGGAGGACAAGCTGAGTACAGCCCACTCGCGAGATTGGTTAGAGGGGATAATTGATTCTTAGTACAGGCGAGCATTTGGAACAAAGTCAGCGATCGTTAGTTCAAGTGAAAAGGTCACAAAAGAGCGGAGAGTACAGGTGGTGGAACGAAAAACGAATCGCCAAGATTCGGGATGTATATAACGGGTGAAAATCTGTAACGCCTTATGTTTGTGTAAGTATGGGTATATACTCGTGAAGCAAGTTTCTGGGATCGATCGTTTTGGGGTTGAATTTTGTTGAAACTCAATTGCGAGGACGTCAAGGAATATATCAGCCTTCAGTATGAGGAAGAACCGGTAACCGGCTTCAAAAACCTGAAGCTCACTTCCTCCTAGGCTTTACGGGTTGAGGGACCCATTCAATTTACGCTTACTTCCTATCTCGGTTTGTATGCTTTTTTCTAGTTCTGATCTGGAAATATGATTAGGCAATATCAATCACCTAAAATCACTCATTAGGGTAAATAAACATTCAAGCCAAGAAATATTCCGGGAGGGATGAAGCCCGTCGTAAGCGAAGTGCAAGCAATTCAGCCAACTCTTGGCCTCTGTTCTAGATCTTGCGAGATACCCAGGCGTCGGTTTATCGCGTTAATTTCTGACCTTCTCACGTGGCCTTCATAAAAACGGTTTATATTTTTATGTCATGATGCAATTTCATCAGCGCTAATAGCTCAGTTGGGAGAGCGTCAGACTGAAGTTCTTACTTGGTCTAATATCTGAAGGTCACCCGTTCGATCCGGGTTTGGCGCATTACGTTTTTGTTCTCCTCGAAGCTAAGTGCCTTACTAGATTTCCCAAAGCCCATCATTTGCTGGAAGCATGGTTGCTATTTTCAATCTGCATGTAGCCCGCATTCAAGCAGACAAAACCGAGACGCTTTCCACAGGTTAATTGGCCCTTAGATTTCATGATGGCATCTGTACATTCAACTAACACACGCCTCCCATAAAATCTAATTGGACTTGGAAAAAAAAGAAATCCCTCACATCATCCCACATCGCATGCATACCTCGTTTTCTCATCTCCCATTTCAATGCTATCGTAATCCAAAACATGCTCCAAATCCCGAGAATGATAAACAGCTTGCGCCCTTTTGCATCGAATAAATCATAACGCCATAAACCACTGGGTCCAGCCCTTGCTAACGCAAAAACAACAAGAATTCAACAAGTAATCTCCCATCCAAGACACCATCGCACCAAGAAAAGTCAAAACCCTGCATTAAAAAAGTAAAAGAAGAAAGCAACAAGAAAAGCATATTGAGCCCCAACATCCTCATCAAATCATTCCGTCGTCCAGAACAGGTCATGCGCAACCCGACTCAGGTCCGACAGCGCCAATCCCTCAAATTTTGACTGAACCCAATTTGAACTGCGTAATAGCGGTCCATTCAAGCAAAAACATAGATACCCATAATCCTCGGCAAAGTCTGGGTCCTTCTCGGCAAGCTCCTTGCAACCACTAAACTCGAGATAGTGCAGCGCAACAAGGCTTGCCCAAATGCCGCTACGGACCCATTGGCGAACTTCAGGAATCATAGCAGATTGTACATCTTCTTCGTGCTGTTTGAGAGTTGATAGTGGGATGCCGATGGTTCTTGAGAAGGATTCGTTTAGCTCTAGGAAAACGCTCGAAGAATTGCGGAGTTGAGTTTCGAGTTCCACGACGAGTTCCCGAAGGTTCGAGAGAACGGGTGGCTGGCTTCGTCGTTTTGGCTTGAGGACTGGGCTATTAGGATTGGAATACTGAGGCGTTGATGGAGGGGTTGGAGGGACAGAGTCAGATCGGTTTCGGTTTGTCGGGACAGATTGGGTTGAGGATACAGAAGGTCGTCGGGGGATCTCGATAACGGCTGCTCGAGTTGGTGATACAGCTGTCGCGATTTCCTGGATGATATCTTAGTGTCTGATCAAAAGACAAGCATGGGAGGGATTCACATAAAACATACCACGGTAGAATCATAAAATGTCCCGATACTCAACAAGGGTGTCTCTGGCTCAATGGAAAGATCTTCATCAAAGTAGAAGACATCATCATCTTCACCATCCGAGTCATCATACCAAGTAAACCTCGATGAACGGCCATTGGAGGCCATCGAATCCCGTACCCTTGCCCATTCAGCTATCAATTGTTCTGGAACTGTCTCAAGACAGTCATAGAATTCCTCTTCCCCTGATTCCGCTCCCTCATCCTCCTCCCTCCATCTGTATGAATATTCGTCTTCGTCTTCCTCTCCTTCCCATTGACCTTCTGCCACAGCTACTTCCCCGCTGAAACCCTTGTCGATATTTCCATAGTCACTTCCGTAATCACTTCCATCATCACTTCCATCATCACTTCCGTCATCACTTTCGGCAAAAAGAAACGATCGGCCCGTAAATTGATCGTCTTCAAGGTCACGCCATGTTACCCCTACACTGCGAGTTGAAGGCTCGTAATCTGGGATAATAGGCGTATGACACTCGGATATGTCGGTGTCATCGTTGTGAAAACATTCACTGAAATCGGTGAACCCGCTTTCTGATATTGAATCAGTATCTGATAAATTCTCGGTAAAAAAAGTGAGCTGAAAGTCGTCGTTTCCCTACATCTCATCGTATATTAGCGAGTGAATCGAATCGAAAGTTAGCAGAACGTGGATTTAGCACTTACCGGGAGCACGGGCTCGTTAACTTCGATAGTAGCAGTATTTGATTCGATATCAGGGCTTATCAGATGTGAATCGGAGCGCACATCCAAGATCTGGCCTGGCATGGCCGACTCAACGTTAAAGGAAAATATAGTAGCGTTCTCCACTGGATACATTTCATGAGCTCTTGCTTCCGTTCCCCCCTTTAGGGATGAAGGAAGAGGGACGGAGAGGTGAACAGCGTTTTCTTCTGCGACTGTTTCATAAATGTAACTGGTATACACGTCAGAAGGGTACTTGGTTGCTGCAGGCAGGATATAAATATATGAGGATCGGAAAGACAACACCAACCGAATAAAGATGACTGCGTCTTTCCCGGCCTCCACGCGTCCGACGTTACACTGGAAGAATGAGCCGAAATGTAATATATTTGAACATTTTCTGTGTTCAAGTCTCTCCTCGGGATCCCCCGACACCGATACCTCCGACGATTTCTCGATATTGCAATCGATGAATGTCACGGAGGAATCTTCGGCAAGGCGGCAGTGGAATACCGCATCAGTAAAATCGTTCCGAGACGTGTTCTGGAACAGGAACCCTAGCGAAACCAAGTTCCGGAGTCCGTGAATCGACACCTCAACTGAGCAGTGGATCAGGGAGGCCGGACAAGCTGTTCCCCTCTCGTCATAGAGTCCAGTAAAGGGCATATTACTGGGAGCCATTTAGGTGGGGAAATTTGTGGAAATTTCGGCAGAAACTCGTAGATTTTCTCTGAAAAACGGAGTTGATCGAAACTTCAAGGGAGGATGTTCGAGGCAGGGAAGAAAAATTGTCACCGAGAAAGCCCGCAATTACCCAGCTACGTTTAACTCGACATAAAATAGCCAGTCACTGCATATTCCATCGCATGGAGTAAGGCCAGGTTTCTTATACATTTTCCCTCGACTGGCCACAAAAGCGAGATGATTGCGGCATCAGCATTGCGAAGTGTCCTGCCACCCACACACCAGCGTGAACTGCAAGGGCCATTGAGAGGAGGAAGAATAAGAGACAGCGAATCGAACCAAGCAGACGAAGCCTACCCCGCAAGAGTTTTTTCCATTGCCGCCTGCAAGATAGACTGGAGGTTGGGTTTTGTTTGGTTGACGGATGAGTAGCCACTGACCGTCTGCGCTGCGGTCCTGACGCCCCTCGGACCCCTGTCTTGATCCAAATTGGTCCCAGCTCAAAAACCTGTCGGCGTTCTCGGTTACTATCCCAGTCTGACCAAAAAAGCCCGTGTCGATCCCTCGGAGCAAGGTCACCACAACGTTGCTATCGCGCGACGCAAGGCACTATCCATGAATCCCTCGTGGAAATTATTGCTCATTGGCAAGTCTTCCCAACTATGATAAGGGGCAAAAAAATCTTCAGACTTGCTTTCACAGTCGGAAATCTGTGAGATCCGTGCGAAAAGGCAGGATGAGGGCAGTACTGAGTACTGCCGGCCAACATCGGATGACCAAAGTTGCCTGGGTAACATGCGCTGTTTTGCTCTGAATGTTGGTGGCTTTCAAACAAAAGTCAACCAAAGCGCTGAGACCTCACCTTAATTCCCATGTCATACAAAGCTTGGTCCCTTATATGGACCTTTATGTCCTGCTCTTTAGGGAGCAAATCCAGATTAGGAACAGGTTCAGCGGAAGAGGCGGCTTCCTGTGACGAAATGGGTGACCCGTACCGGCACCAAAAAGCAATGAACCACGGTTCATAGCAGCCCTATCCGCAAGGCTCGGAGACCAAGAAACATTCAACTTCGTCAAGTGTCAAACTAACTCCAAAGCTAGATCCCAACAAAAATAGGAAGGTTTCTAGCATTGTATTTCCTTACTACTTTCTCTGTCGATTATACGGCCAATCGCTATTTGTCCTAATGTTTGGGTCCGGTAAAGCTGTCAGCAAGGGCGTAGGTCGCCGAATGCTTCGCATCTCGCGCTCTGATTTCCGCTATTTCTAGAGCTGCGATAATTGAGGATCAAAAAAATATTTAGATATCACAATCCAACTACACGGAATTTGTTACCAGGATGTTCGACGATGGTGTAGCACTGGAACATTAATAGCCCAAATATTAACTGTACGATCCCAAAATAAACGGTCCATGGTTATGCAAGGAATGGGTTCCTGGCGCATACCTCCCATCTCATTACCATCGATCTCCTCTTCTCCCTGCATGCAGTTCTATTGAAGTCGAAAACCCTTATTGTCCCCAATGTCAGATCCAACTGCCAGCCTCCCACGCAGGCAAGAATGGGAAATGATCAACGCGAGATCCGTGAGAGTGGGGGTAAACACTTCAACACTTAGGACCAAAAAGGAGATGATCTTGTTGCCGACGCAGTGGTAGGCGGAAAAGTTGGTTGCTTTGAAAAACCACAGTTGCATTCCAGGACCACGTTTCTCTCTCTTTTGAATATGTCATTTTTTTCTTCCCCCCTTAGCTTAGAGAAATGTTACAGATCTTATTCATATCTTACGCTCCTGCGGACCGTGAGATCTTTTCTGGGAACGAAAAATTGCTCATGTTGGCTTTGGGTCTTATCGCCTCCTAGATTCTTTAACTGACCTGATGTATATTCCCTTCGTGGGAATATGAGAAGGTTGATTTCTGAAGCGCATGCACAAGGCAGTCTACTCGGGGGTGTCTGTTGTGATGTACGATCTACCTTTCTTCCTCATACTTATTTAATTACAATTCAGTTCTTGCTACTATTAGTGTAGCAGGGATCAGCCTAAGACACCTTAAACAACATTATTACACATCTTTATTATGTGTCATGCCTAGGAATAATTGAGTGCTGTTACCACAGGTTTTCTCGGCAGGGGGAGGGAAGGAAAAAAGGAGCTACATGTAGTCATGAAGAGATTCGAGGCCCGCTTGGAAGATCAAGAGAAGAAGAACTGTAGCACGGTCAATTGGGTTAAGGCATATTTCCAGTTAATTAGCGTCATTTTGGGGTGATTCTTTCCGCTTGGCCTCACCGACATGCTCGATTATGATGCTCTTTTGCTATACATTGCAGTATGTAGAGTATGCGATGAACTTAAAGTGTGCTCGAAGCCACCATCGGAGTTTTTGTCTGGTTCTAGCTCGGTTTCTGGGTCTAGCATAGCGTGCTCTCATTGAATTTTCTTTCGCAACAAAACGATTCACGATCGCCGGCTCAGGTTTAGGATTAGGTATCCAGGACTATCTGTAAACATACAGCGGTTGATACCATTAAGATAACCGGGGACCCAAGCTGGCGAGGCTCGGTAATTATAGACTTGAGCTGGCCAGCCCACTTTATATTAGACTATCTTAGAGACCTTTAGGTGTCTGGATGTGAAGGTGATCCGTGACGATATACGTATTTTACCTAGGTTTTGGGACCTGAAAGCGAAGCGAGGATTTTCGGCACCGGTATGTTGTTTCGTGTAGTGACGAATTTCATGTTCTTGCCCCCACCAAGGTTACACCCCGCCCTGGCCGATCTTGGCGACTTTACAGTCTTCCTTATGACTGGGTGTAATATCTCTTACCTCACTTTCTGGTATTTCATTTGAGCGCCGGCCAAGGAAGTGGCTTGAATGATGGTATGAGGCGTGTTGGGATTTGACTGGAGGACCATGTGATTTGCCTAAAAGAGTTACTGCACTATAGAACTTTAAAAACATCGTAAGAGCTCATCTTTGTGGCATCCTACACCTCTATATGTACTGCTATAGTATCATAATCTAACATCTATGCTGTGGGGTGTATTGGCATTTAAAACTATGCTATTGTTTGGCAAGACTGAGGGAAATGGTAGTAGCAGGATCTATCATCCCTAATGAAATGTTTTTGGGAAAATGGCCCAGGAATCCGAGATGATAAAAGCACCAGAACTATCAGTATCATACACAGGGAATATAGAGTTCCTCTTGGCCGAATGCCCGTATACTTCCTAAATGACTGTTGTGTGGGAGGGGGAGATTACGGTCGGAAGTAGCACCAACTGACCATCTAAGGTTCCATTTAATCACTGGTATATAACGCTGATGTTCCTACATCTCCTACTACCAATGTTGATATTCACTGCTAACGAATTGTAGAATACAGTACGCAAGCACCAAAAAAAGGAAGGAAAAGGAAAAAGAGTAGCGCTTTAAGCAGAAACCTCTGAAATTTTTAGGTCATTGATCGGGATCTCATCCGGAACCGGAGCATCCCATCCAAAAGCTGGATTGGCCGCTTTCATGTTGTTCAATTGATCCAGCCACTCGTCTGTATCAGGAATGTCCCCTAGAATTACGGGAACGTCCGGATTGCAGTTTCCAGGGTTTCTGTGCGCATCTTTCAAGTATTCGTGGAAGAGTTCTCGACACGCTGGGATAATAGCCTGGGGAAACATGTTTTCTGGATCGAGATGGAAAACGGTTGTCAGTCTAAAGCCCTTGGAAAAGAAAAGAAGCATAGAAAACAAGATTGAAGCCCGGCTTACCAGAAGAATAAGTGGCGCACCCAAAACGAGGATCAAGGAGGTATTCTCCGCGGGGGTCTCCATGGACTATGTAGTTTCGGGTTCGCTAGAATAGTTATTAACATTTTTGTTTCTTCGCGAGTACATCTTGGGCCAGGGGACACAAATCAGTGACATACTAGCCGCAGAAACAAACGGAAATCTTCAGAGGTGATATTGTTGATCGCATGCGAAGACTCCGAGAAAGCCATAGCGAACATACGACCTTTCCATTCATCCCCTACTCAATAAATTAGTGTCGCTTTCATCTTCTCCTAAAGGGCAATGGAAATACAAACAATTACTATTCAAATACTTCACGATAGAATATGCTGCAAACCCGCAAGCCATCACATCGATCTCGGCATCTTTCGAGACCCTTGGGCCTAAGACATTATTGAAAACATACTCTACATGTTCCTCCGGCGACTCATTTTCTGGAATAATGTTCTTGACGGAGTCCAGTGCTTCTGACTTTTTGTCTTTGGCCTTCCAGGAGAGAAAGTTCATGGGCGTCTTAGTCTCGTAGTCCCAGACAATCTGGGCTGGGTTCAAGATAACCACTGCATACCCATCTTCCTTAGCGCGTTGTACCGTACTAACCATCGAGCCGAACTGTTTGTGGTGTTTAGTCTGAGGGCCACATTGGAACATAATAGTGGAGTTTTATTACGTTGATAGTATCATCCTGCATTTGACGAATCCCCCAGATGCCTAAGTTCCCTCCAGAAGGGTCTGGAGAGAGTATGAGCACCCTTTTAGATTTCTCCAAGTTCTCGGAAATAAGGATTGGGACATGGGGTTCATCAGGAGCCGCTCCGAGAGGAAGCCGTATCTTCTCCATCCCCATACCCTCTAAACGCTGGATAACTATCCTACGAAGGCATTCTGTATCTCTAATTAGCATCTCTAAGATTCGCTTCAGAACGGGATTTAGGAATTGCTGTAATTCACCGTCAACAGCTTCACGGCGACGTTCATTCATCCGCTCCTTCTCCCTGGAAGGTGCTGTTTGCTTCTTGTCGTAAACGTAGCCATTGGACTTTCCATGAGCGTAATATTCAAACTTTCCTTCCGGGTTGTCAATTTGACGTAACTGATCCTGATCGTTGATAAAGAGCCTATTAACCACTCATGTCAGTATGCTATAGATTAGTAGCTGGGCATGGAGCAGAGCCTCATGATATCATAAGCGTGGAGTCAACGTCACAAACAAAACTTACCCTAACTTCTCAAGATCGAGAGGGAATTCGACTTCCTTAGCCCTCGTAGGCTTAGCTTTGCGGCGAAACATTATCTTACTAAGTTGCTGATGAAGCGCTCTTTTTTCCTACTAAATATTTCTTGCGAGAAGGGAATTGGAGTTGGAATTGGGTGTTGGAGATGCGTGGAGCGATGGGATGTTTTAACTCACGCGTCGAAAAAACGGCCGCTTAAGGCACCCCGCTGCGCGACCCCACCATCTGCACGTACGCGTGCCGCACCCCGCGTTCTCAGATACATGTATCATTGATGCCTGAAAGATTCGCATAAGAACAATACATGTATTTCTATGAATTTATGCCATAAGATTATATTTTATCTATGCATGCCTACCTACCAAAGTCCCCCAAAAAGACCAAATAACTAAACCAGGCAGACCACCGATCAATAAACAAGTAACCCAAAGATAACGCCGTATCGCCCAAACACAAGGAAAACACCCTCGCTGCCATATACATTTTATGCAAAGCTAGGAGGAAAAGGAAAGAAGCTTTATCCCGAAAAAAAACAATGCACCATGAAAAAATTGAAAAACTTTTTTTAGCCGCACCGCGCAATGAGATCGGTGTTTCTTAGAAAGCAGAAACGGCGGTCTCCTCGGACGACTGCTCCAACTCAACGTTTCGCAAAGCCTCCGCGAGAGCCTCCTCCTTCTTTTTCAACTCTAGCGAGAGTAAAAATTCGGCGTATTTAGATCGTTTGTTGTGAATTCCACACTCAGTCTTATTGGTTCCCTTCCAACGTCCAGCACGCTCGTCCTCGCCTTCCTTGATCGGGCTAAAAAGAACAATTAGCCTAAGCCCCACAAGAAACACCAATATAAAACCCAACTAACCTGGTGCTGTGCCAATCACCAACGCTCTTATAGCTCCGATCCAACAGGGAATTGTAAGGAACATTGTGTTCCTTAACATAATCCTGCACTTGCTTGAACGTCCAGTTTGCCAATGGGTTCACCTTCACTAATCCTGCCTCGTCCACCTCAACAATATCCAAATCGCCTCTCTTCCCACCCTGACTCTTCCTGCGTCCTGTAAGGACTGCCTTAACATGCAGCTCCGCATACGCCCTTTGTGCAGGCTCAACCTTGGCAAGGTAGTCGTAAAGGTTGTCATTGGTTTCCCAGAGCCTCTCGCCGTGTGTGCTCTCAAACTCGGAGGCATTTTCACAACCTAAGGGCTTATATACATGAAGCTTGACGGATGGGTATCGTTCTCTGACACGGTCAACCAATTCAAGGGTTTCCTTGAAGTGGTAGAGAGTGTCGAGGAAGATCAAGTCAATTTTACGGTCGGTGCCAGCATTGACGCGAGATAGCATATCGAGTGTCACAAGACCAGTCAGGCCGAAGGCAGTGGTTTGGTGAAGTCCAGGGAGAGTTATCATGCACCATCGTAGGACCTCTAGAAGGCGTTAGTTGTTAGTATCTGAAACCGAGTGATAAGTAATGAGATGAGACAACAATGCTCACCTTCAGGTTCGAGCTTCTGCAATTGCTCGTTTAAGTATTTCAAGTGAGGCCTGGAGAAGTAAATCTCAGGTAATCCTCCACTGCTTGATCCTGGAGAGTCGTAGCCAGACTCTGTGTCGTGAGAGAGAGACCTCTCAGGCTGCTCAGAAGCATATTCGGATACTGGTGTCATAGTCATGATGCTTTTTTTTTTGTATGTATTCTTCAAAAGCCGCAGCAATTTCTATTTTATTTTTTGAGGAAAAAATAAATAATTGTGCAGGAATGTGTCTTAAACAAGGTTATAAAAAAACTAGGTGTGGTGTGGGTTGGATAAAATATGAGATAAGGTAGGAAGTAATGTTAAGGAGGGAAGAAGACCATCTAATAGGAGAATGAAAGATATGAGGGGGATGAAGTAATCAGGAGAAAAGGGAACGAATTAACCCGCGCTTGCAAAATAATTGACATCGCCATCTCTCGGTTTCTTTGTGTCAGAAATCGATGACAGGGACGATGATTGAATTTCTTGCTGCGATGGCGTGCTCGACATTGACATGGGGATGCGGAAAAAAATACGCGAGCTAAGCCTATTTCGTCGTACAAACCATGGTTTGTAAGGGGTATTTCCGGATCGACAGGTAACAACTTCTCCACAACCACGAATAAGATGAGATTCAAGTGACGCAACGGCGCTGTCGCAATTATACCATGGTACTGGAGAAACGCCAGTATTTGATGGTGCGAAATAATTACGGAGATCGTTAAGCCTAAGAAACACTGATAAAAAAATTCATTGATTTTCTATTAAGTAGAAACCACGTCAAAGCTGAAGCAATATCGTAACCAGAAGGAATTGACTAAGTTCGATAAGGGCCAAAGATAATACTGGTACTGCGGGGTTAACCTTTCCTTTTTGTTCTTCGTGTCGCCCCTTCCTCCGATGCGGGACGCAAGCCGTTTGTTCCCAACGCCTAATGAGGGTTTTTTTTTCCGCCTCCCATATTTTAGTCGGATGGGGGTTCAGCCCCACCCATACAGCGGCTAGCGATTCGTCTCAACTTTTCGGACTCGGCTTCGCCAACTTTTTTCTTCCCGATCACGGCTTCTTTGACTAGGTTCAAGGCGTCTAGGTCTGTCTCGGCAACCTGTTGCCTCTTCGCCAAGTCCCTAAGTAGTTTTGGAACGTATTTTCTGTTCGGTTGTAAAAACAGTGGGATGCACCCCCGCCAATCGGTGTCAGCCTTGTGCATAATAGTTCAAGGAATAGCGACGCAGAGTGATCTCGCATTCAGGCAGTATATGAGCTATTCCCGATGTGCTGCCGGAGATGGAGACGAAAATGTGGAGAAATAGACGACGAGTGATTTGAACGTACCCTGTAGCTTTCAAGACCCCAGACGACGTTTTTGAGGAATGTATTATGATAATCGCCAAAAGGAGCATCAAAGATGGATCTTCTGTATTCGACAGCTGGGTTTGCATCTCCTCAAGCATACCCCTCTTTTTTTTCCCCAGATCTACCTCGGTTGGGAGCCCGGAGGCCAAGTCCTGTTGTATTAGCTTTGCCAGCCCGTTTTCAATTTCCCGAAGTGTTAACAGTGGCTTTGTCGATTCTGTCTTTAGTGTTAAACGTAATTGCTGCAGATATATCGCGTTTTCATCGTTCTCAAAAAAAGCAGATTCCAGCTTGTCCAAAGAGGTGGAAATGGGGCCTCTAGCGTACTCAAGCAGGTCGCTTGCGAGCTTCGCTTTCAGTGAAGGGTCCGCCAGAGCTTCTAGCCCAGCAAGGTGTAGGTGGAATCGGATGTAACATTTCTCAATGAAGACGCCTTTCGCGGCTTGGGTCTCCTCGTCTTTCAGCCCTCGTAAATGTCTTGAGAAGGCTGACGAAACCCGTGGGTGTATTGCATTCACAAAGTGTGACAAGATTGTCATCGGGATGGATGTATTCGTGAGGGAAAGGTGTTTAAGGAGCTGATACGTCATATTGTTAGTAAAATGTACAGATTTGAACGGATATCAACAGATCAGGGAAACTTCAACTGTGATCTCTTATACCTCTTGCGATTTGAAGGACGCATCCAAGACCTTGTCCTTCTCGGATTTTTTCTTCCATGTGGCTTCAGCTCGTTGTACGGCGAAGACACAAGAACTTTCTTCCAAGACCGATTCGAGGTCTTTTGACACAATCCTTCCCGCGACCTCCGTGAGCTCTGGCAAGTCGGCTAGGATCACCTGTCGTAGTGTCTTCTCGTCCGCTGCGCTTAATCGTAGATCGAGATCCTTTGCCCCAAATTTAGTCTGTGGTCTGAGAGAGAAAAAAGGCCCTGATGGCATGTGGTGGATATCAAGGTGGACACGATATGTTAAAACGAATATAGTAGGGGTGGTAGGATGTGGGATTTTTTTTACCTTCAGGTCACTCCACTTTTGCCGTTCAATGTTGTCGAGGATCAGTCCCTCGGCATTGGCAATAAAGTCAGCAGTTACAAAGTGGTTTCCTAACAGTCGTGCACTCGGGATTTTGTCGTGGATGAACCGTTCAGGGTTTTCAACCCCTTCTTTTCGCAATGCTTCCGTAGCTACGATACAGCAATCCCGTGTCAAGTCAGTAAATTTAATGAGAAGTGCAAATTCCCGTGGAATTTAAGGTACCGATGAGCCCATCCCTGCGTAGTTCGTCGACGATCGAAGCCTGACGCTGAACCACATATGTCTCGGGAACATAATGACCTCCTTCTATCGTTCCCTCAAGAACTCGTGTCTTTACCAGCGCTGATACCAGCCGTGTCAAGAAAATTGACGGCAGTTCGCTACCCGTAAGAATTGTAGATATCTCAATAGGCCTATCGCGGGAAATCAGCCCAGCTCACCAATAAGTCTGTACGCTTGTACGTATATCCCCCTTTGGGAACTCTTCGTAGATTTGACCAAGCTCAAGCCTGACTAACCTATTCGCATCTATAAGCGACTCCTTGACGTCCCGCTCTCTGGCTTCATAAAATTCTGTTCCCACCACCCAGGTTCTATCGTTTCCCAGCCACTGCCACAACCCTCCCGCTGTCGTACCTGCCATAGCTACGGGAGGAAGAAGCTTACGAAACAGGTCTGCATCTATCTCGTTCCGACGGCAGAAGTCCGCGACTTGTATGACTCGATTGCCAAGCTCTCTCACAAGACTTCCTTGCAGTTGTTTAAACTCGCCCCTGCATATATCCGCGTAGTTTCCTTCTAATCAGAATATCGCACGGTCGTTTAATCCAACGAATCAGAGTGAAGCCCTAAACATACTTACGTCGTCACAATTGTAGAGGCGCCGATTCTACTCCATCCTTCACGATGATACGGCAAAAGCTTCTCGATCGTTCTAGAATCTAACGACAACTCTGAGCAAAGCTGAACTATGGACGTACGAGGACATGCTATTACAACCCGATGGACGGCGGGGAAGTCAGTCGATGAGTCAAAGGAAGCCAACAGGATTGATATATATTTATGGCCAATATATATATGAATCGATAGGTTCTGAAGAGATCCACTCCCCCGATCCAAGGAAAGAAGCGAGAAACACGGCCGAATTACGGGAAGGGAGCCACCTACCGTCTCCTTCATCGCAAATTACCCGTTTTTCAACCTCCTCCCTTGCTGAGCTCTCCAAAATGATACCCAAGCCAGACGAGAGCTCGAAATAAGCAGGAGGTGGAGGAGCCCCTAGAGGGATTAGGGAGGAGGTGGTGGATGGCACTTGGGGATTGTTGTAAGAGCGGAACAGTGCTTTGATGTCGCTGTCGGCGATCATTGAGATGGCGGGAACGGCGTCTGTCCGTAGTCTTACTAACTAAGTTTCAGATTATGCGCGAAGCATGTAGACAATGCCTCACGAACGATTGTTGTTTACTAGAGCGGTCTTTTCGCGATTTGGTTTCCTTTTCTGGCTGGATGTTGAAGGACCATTGACTTGACTTGGAGCTCATGTCGTGTAGTGGATTGGCCGAAACTAGCCGAGCCCTAAGGTAGTATTTTCTCTGACTAACCCGAAATGGTGGCGCTGCAACTGGAGGGGTTCTTTGCAGCCCCGCACCCCACCAAAGGCAGTGCAGATCTTGGCTTTGGTTCTGCGCGGTACCTAGGTGTTGTCGGCCGTTACGCCAAAGAAAAAGAAAAAATAATCGGTGACAGCTCAATAGGAAATAGGATCTTAGTTAGAAAAAAGAAAAACGGCTCTTGCTTAAACTGAGATTGAGGAACGCGGATGTTGGATGATACTCCCAACGCACCAGACGTGAATCTCACCCCGCGATCACTGGCCGTATATAAAGTAGTCGCGATTGCAATGGTATCGTCTGTCATAAGCAGTAGGTGGTTCGTCGTTCGATTGTTTCCTCCTCGTTCGAATTCGTTTCCTCCAATTGCAGCTAGAGTAAGAATCAGCGTGAACAAGAGATTGTTCTCCGACTGGGCAATTTCAAAGACAGGCTAGTTGCTCGTCATCTTCTGCTGGTTCCCCACTCCTATTTGCGCAGGGAAAACAGGAAGGGAAAAAAGGAAACAAAGGGAACAAAACTCGTAATAAACCACTAGAAAAATTAAGCAGTCAACCGGGCCAGGAGAGGAGACAACATATCTTGTCCTCCCCCACTCCCCCCTCTTTGGGTAACTAGCTCCTATCATCGTCCCACTCGCCCTTCATCATATTTCTTCTCACCCAAAAAAAAGCAGCCTTATAGTCCGTCGTTGCTACCTGTCACTTCTCTCTTACGACTACTCACAAAAGATAAAATAGAAAACTGATCCTGATCCTATATCGCTACTTTTTTCCCCGTTCGATCAATCTTTGGGTAGAATCGAGGTATCGACCTCATCCGCCATGCAATCTGACAGCACCAGCCAGACGCAGCCATCTGCACCAGCTCCCAACGGTGGCCGCAGTGGCATTACGAGGGGCGCGAGTTACAGCCTGAGGCAACTACGAGGGAATGGCGAGTGTGAAAGCGCAAGCGAAAGCTTTGAGCACACAACCACGGATGGTAAAACCATCATAATAAAAAACAGCGGAATCGTGCACACTCTTTCGCACAAGAATTGTATTCCAGCAAGTTCCTCACTCGGACTCATCGCAACGTTGTTCTACAATACGCATAAAACGTCCATCAACCCTTCTGCAGACTTCCCTAAAGTTGCGCGCGAAGACATACACTATGGCGCCCATGTCTCCGATATGGCTGTTTTCGAGTTTATCCAGACTATTGACGAAATAATGGTTCCATGGAAGAAAGGAAGCCCTTCTCATCACAAATGCCTTGATTCGGCTCCTACGCCAAAGATCATGGAAATCGCGCTCTCCAAGCCTGAGAATCTTCAGGTTTCTGAGCTGAGACGCCATGAAAATCTCTGGGCATTTGAGAACAAATGGAACGTCGAGGTGGTGCTCCAGGAGAACGACGTTTTGAGACGTTATAAGCGTTTGGTAGTGTTTGACATGGACTCAACATTGATAGAACAAGAGGTCATCGATGAAATAGCCAGATATGTGGGTGTTGAGGATAAAGTTTCTGTACGTCTCCCTTCCAGAAGAATTTCGCGTTGAGTGATAGAGTGTGGAACTGGACTGATAGCATAGTGACATGTCGTATGTACAGGCGATCACTGCACGCGCGATGAATGGCGAGATCGATTTTACCGAGAGCTTGAAGCAACGGGTTGCCTTACTCAAGGGTGTACCAGCTACTGTTTTTGAATCGCTTAAGCCTGTCATTACCTTCACGCCTGGTGCGAGGGAACTCACCAGAGCGCTTAAAAAGCTGGGTTGCAAGATGGCTGTGTTAAGCGGCGGTTTCGTGCCGCTTGCGAACTACGTCAAAGGAGAGCTAGGCTTAGATTATGCCTATGCCAATACTGTATGAATACCTCTGCCACTTCTGTTTCTTGCTATGGGAGATATACTTGTCTACTTTAAGAATTTCATTCTAACTTCGCTTCAAACACAGCTAGTTGTTAGCGAGGACGGTACCCAGCTGACTGGAGAGCTTACTGGCGACATTATACACGCGGAACGCAAAGCTGAACTCCTTGAGAAGATCGCAATAGAGAACGGCATATCTCTACAACAGGTCTGTCTATCTGGAATCCCCCTTTCCCTTAATATTTCACTAACGCATGTCTTAGGTCGTTGCCATCGGTGATGGAGCTAACGACCTCAAGATGATGGCGAAAGCCGGCCTTGGAATCGCATTCAACGCGAAGCCTACTGTGCAGCTCCAAGCGCCGTGTAGACTAAACTCAGAAAGTCTTCAAGATGTCCTTTACATCTTAGGTTTCACTCGAGAGGAACAGGAGCAGATTTTAGAGGTCTAATATCACCTACTCGCAACTTTAGACGATGAGGTGGAGCGGCTAGATGGCAGTGCCGATAACTGGTCGAAGCTCCCCTATATTTTTGATTTCTCTGTTTCACTTATTATTTTTTACTTCATTACTTGTCTTCTTGTTTCTATGGGGTTTCGACGATAGGGGTTGAGGTTATTATCTAAGAATGTGTGCACGAACATATCGATCATCGTTTTTTGCTTTTGGTTACGTTTTTTCCCATGGGATCGGGGTATAAATAGGGTTTAGATCATTGGCGTGGGCTAAAGAGGGATATCAAATGCATCCACTTTCGGAATACCATTCTCGGCTCACCGATGACTGCGGGCGTACGTGTATTGATGTACAGTACCGTAACAAAGGTACATGTAGTAGACCAACTATTAAAGTTATATGAATAAAGCAGGGTCTCTACTTTGAGGCTGTGGATATAATATACTAATTTTGCACTTTGTTAGTCTCAGCACCCGACTAGGGCAATTTAGCGATTTGTTAAGTTTCATTGAAGCGTCGCGCAAGATTTGGCCTAGGTTATCACTAACGTATAAGAACTGCGCCTATTTGGAGAATACTAGGGTTAAGGCGTGAACCCGCCGCGTGTGGGAAGACATCTAGAGTATAAAGATCCTGTGATATAGCCTGTCGGTAGGTTTTAAGTATATCTCCCGTTCATGTAATGGGAATACTAGGGCTTCGGCATTTGTAGAGGAAAGTACGTATCTTGTATCCGAGCCGTTCTTACAGCTCGAGAGGTGGGGGAATAGGTTGGAGACACGGGAAATGCAGCTGCGAGGCGTCCTGCCGAGTTTATTGGAGACACGAAGATCAGGAGATCGAGGTTGGGTCGCTAGTGGTGTTTGAATACACTCATGCTCTGGCTGGCAGAAAACGCGCAACTGAGTAATTGAAAGTACTGTACAAGTACTGTACAAGATCACGAAACGTCACTGAGTTGTTTGGTTCGATTTCAAGCTCTAACAAAGGGTTGTGGGAATCTTGGATTTAGATCCGTCGATCAAGATTAGCGATAAGGATAAGGTTATCGTTATCAGGGCCGTGGTCGCTTTTAGCCCAAGATCTTGCTGATCAGGGATGAGGTTAGATGCAAGATGCGGCAGTAGCCGCTACGCAACCACTCGCAGCAAAATCTTAAAAATAGCTTATACCTAACGAATATATGATATAGGACTATATATCGATTCTTATATAGTAATAAGAGTTTACAACCGAAAAGGGATTAGTTGCTGCGTTGAAATTGTGTTGTGAAGCTGAGCTTAACTTTAGTAGGCAAAATGTATTAGATTTTGTCACATTCGATAGTGCCAACGGTAATACCGGGGTTCTTAGCTACGCTGGGGAGATTACAAGTTCACTTGATTCAAGATATCATAAAAGCAGACGATGGGGCCAAAAAGTGTTGGTAACTGAAGCTTCAGGTCACAAATGATTTGATAGCTGAATCGATAAATTTACCCTCGTGCCTTGCTGTTCCACAAATGATACTTTATATATCACCCCATTTTCAAGTTATGACTAATGGCGTTTCACAGGCGACCAGAGAACTGGAAATCGGGCTGGATAATTGAGATAAAGCGTAACACTGGGCCCGTATCGGGGATGCTATTTCCTAGTATTTGAAATTCTAGGAAGGAGAGCCTGATTGTAAATGTATGTGATAGAAAAAGAGATGAAATATGCATGTAGGCAAAGTGTAAGCCTATAGTGGGGGTAGGAGTGCATCGTTTTTGGGGCTTGCAGATAGAGCCAGTAGGTATATTGGATAACTACGATTGTAGAAAAGGGGTCAGGATCATCTTTTCGCCAGTCTGCGCATTGAAGACCGTAGCTAGAAGCCTAACGCGCTCATTTTTTTCGAAAAGGATATTCTGGGGTATAACAGTGGCCGAACCTCCACGGATTAGGACTATTAACTCTGGACTAACTGCACAAACTAGAAGACGATACTAGGAGGCGGACCTTTAGCTCGGGTGCGTGGCCATATTATATTACCAGTCATTAGTGAAATAAAAACTAGCCTTACCTTAACTACATACAGAAAAATAGTATTTACATTTCATTCAAGAACATTAAATGAGCATTTCCTCGGCTTTTTGGAGGGGAGTAAACTAGTCTCGTACCCACGTTGCAGTCGCCCAGATTTTTTCAATATTTGGTTAAAATCTGGATCCCTCTGCACATAAATAGCGATTTTCCCGAAAGGTCTGGAATCGAGACCAGGAGTAAACCGAGTTTATTGGGAAAGAAATCGCTTTTAAAAGAATGGAGCCCAATAGGGTATTTATCCTATGCCGCTGACTCTAATCAAAGGACAAGTGGTGCTTCTGAATTTTTTGTAGGGCGTCACGGTATTGTTGGGGGTTAACAACAAATCAGGCTTAGCTCTTTCAGCACGAAAACGACGGGGATTCGGCTAGAAGCCAAGCGTTTGCTATAATCTATCCTAGGGACGAGATTTTTTAGTTTAAGCCGTCCCTCAGTGGTCAGGTTTAAATGTTAGCCAGCACGGGATAATTTTGTGATACTCATACAAAAATTACTTGTAGCCGAACAACCAATAAACTCTAGGATTTCTTTAAAGTAATCTCAATCATATGCTGTCATTCAATTTGGGGTCTTTGTATTTTGTAACATTTCAATGTATTTAGATTTGCACAAACAACCTGAAGTTTATGAATACCATCAAAGCTCCATACAAAATGACCGTTGAAGCTGCAGATATACAGTGGAATTACTTGAAGAAAAACAAATTCTGAGGGTAACAACACATGGTTAAAATCACTTCGAAAAGATCCAATAAGTCATTGGCTGTTCTGCTGCGAGTAATCTTTGAACGAATATCACAAAATTTTGCCATGCCAGCCAACATCTTGGCTTGATCATTTACAAAAACGCTTGAACCGAAAACCTTATCCTTGGGATCGATAACATAAGTCTGATTTCTTATCAAACTACTATAGTAAAACTGCCAAAGGGCGGGGTTGTGCTAGTGATTACAAGCGTGGGTTGGAAATGTCGAGTGCTAAGAAATAGTATTTACGCCTTAATCGCTGTAGTCGGGACCTTTGCCGTTTGCCCGTACAGCTCCTGTAATACATAAGGGTGATAGGGGGTTGCACTGGGATCACAAAGGAAAACATCACGCCGGTGAGCACGACAGAAGTACGCCCGCCTTAAGGGCATGAGAGGGGCACGTGGCTTTCTGTCATCAATCACCCTTCACCTTCTTCCTCCACTCGGAGACAGCTCCCACTTCTCATACTGATAGACAGCTGGCAAGGCATATAAGTCTTCCGATAGAGAAGATTCGCGCGAAACACCCCAACTGCAGGATTTTCAGTGTGTTAAGACGCAGTATGCTTCATTGTGGTTCGGAATCTCTTGCAGCAGAACCTTATCATGTAAATCGTGGCACATGATGCCATGTAGCGATTGGGCTCGATTTGTCTTATCAGCCTAAGTGGCCCGAGTCCGCTGTTCTACCCGAGTAATAAGAAATGCAGTGTATTCTCCAACACCGATTCAGTTCTAGCAACATGATCGTACGGCTTTTTGGGGGTTGCACCTTTGTCCTCTTTTTTTTATGGATTTTTTCAGCGCAGGAGGGGGAAGAAAAGGTTTGGATGAGACTCCCTAACAACTGGCACCAACTCCTGAACATTTTCAAGGCTAGGCTAGCATCAATAACCGCCATCGCTTCTATGAAAAACGGAAAAATCACCTTTCTCTTCTCCCATCTAGTTTCAATTCCGAACGCTCGCGCATACCCCTGCTATTCCTAGAAGTCTTGAACTTGTGCGACGTGGCTCAGAGCACCTTGAGCAGAAGGGGAAGGGGGGGGAGAGGGGGGGCAAGGAATAAGAGTGCAAAGGGAACTAAAGAGAGAAAAAGGCACTGATGCGCTTTAGCTTCAAGATCACGACTCCTATACTTTTCAGAGCTGGTAGCTTACCTAGATAGAACCATGTCGTTACATGATACTACCTTCGAAGGTTAAGTCTGGATCAATTCTCGGTTGGAAATGGGGGAACAGGTACGAGAGGTCGGAATGTCTTTCAATGTGTGATCTCGGGAAGGAGGGGAATAGTATCGTCTCGGAGTCATATGACCGTCCGTCAACCACAGAGGATGAGATGTAATACATGGCATTTTCACCCTCTCGATACCCTCTCACACCCATATATTCCAGCACTAGGGATAGCACTTGCTCGAGTGAGACTCTATGATGAGAACATCCAGCCCTGGTCGTAATGAAGGAGCGCAGGGAAGGGACTGAAAGTCCGCTGATACTTCTATTCATTTGTTTACTTCATTAGAAACATACCAAGGCCTTCTAGTACCCGCTGGCTAGGCACAGGACTTCTAGGAAATACAACTCGGCTTCGAGGGTATAAATGACAGTCGAAGAATAGTAACTAAATAGGAAAGAAGGAGAAAGGACTCTTTAGCTCTATCACACAGATATTTTATAGATATCCGTGACTACTGGCAGGTTTTTGATCATGCTTCAGTAAACTTTCGGTTGTTGTATCGATATTGGTAGGGTTTTTAGGTATACACAAAAAGGTAACAGAAATGCCGAACACAGAGTAACCGGCGGTAGACTTATAAAAGTCACAGGTCCTCGTTGGGGGAGCCATTGAAGCGATTTTTATCTAGTATCTAACTCCTATGACCAAGAATTAGAGGTTCCATCATTGTCAATGCGCCTTCACCTTTACCCTGACTGCAGACAGGGATCAAACGGAACTACCTTATAGACAGATCTCCTGATACCCATCTACCCCACAGTTTAATTTATTGCCCCCTACATGCTCTGCTGACCGTTTCTCGCCTGATGGTAGAGTATTTAGTGCTACGTGGACAAAAAGCGTGTTCCTCACTTAGGGATTTAGCATGAATCCAACTAAACCATGCTGGTGGCTTGCCTACAGATCGCAACTTCATTTTCAGTAAAGCTTACTTCCACATTTCGCTAAGTCCCCATCGTCTGGAATGTTCTCTGAGTACAACCCCGTGCTTCTAGACTCGTGTGGCTTTTTGAGCTGAAGGAGGATTTTAGCCCTTTCATGTCTTGTGCGCTGGCCACCACATCTCGTATGATTTGTGCAGGCCTGTTGTCGAAATGATTCAGTTTAAAATAAAATCAAAAACGAAGCGAGGGGTTGTGCTATCGGGAGGACGAGAAGGAGCTGGAAGAAAGAAATAAACATGGGGTAAAGTGGTGAGGGGGCAGGATAGATCGTGATGCTGTGCGGGGTTTGTACAAACGCCAGCAATAGAAATCGCTGGTCAACATTTTTGCAGGCTACAATATGGACAGAGTGGCCAAACTGGCGGTGGTGGCGGTTTTGACACTACTGTTGGTATTTATGTCTATCACCCTTCCCGTGTGCGCCCCCGAAACCCGGTTGGACACACTCACCACCTGGCGTGAAACGCCAAGGCCGAGTGATATATGAAGATTGAACCGATCATCCAATAAACCCTAACCCTAATAAGATCTCGTTGATTTACAAATTTACTCCATCGGGCACGCCAGCTAAGGATATTAGTCTCGTACCTATCTTTTGGACATCCGAGTTCCTTTGATATTTAAAATCTAGGATTAGTAGAGAGCATGAAGCGAGATGTCTCAGAGCTTCGTCTTAGGGTTTCGTCCAGAAACAATTTGGCCTTGATGATGATGAATTCATTAAGTATGACAGTTTGCGAGACTACTACTTGATGATTACGTAGTGCCCGCTAAAGAAAGAACGAAGAAAGATATGTGGATATTGGATCTTGAGCAAAAGTTCAATCTACCCTTGACGATTAAGATCTAGTTTAATCTACCCTTCGGGTTTAATCTCCTCCCAAGACTCGCCTTTTCTTTATACACCCTAACCTTCACCCACATTTGTGGCTGCTATAACATTCTCCCAGGCTCCAGATAAAAGTACATTGTTTGCAAGGTTGCCAGGCTGTTTACAGCAAGTACATTATGTACATTTTATGTGGAGCAAAAGTTCGATCCACCCTTGACGATTGGGATCTGGTTTAATCTACCCTTTGGGTTTAATTTACCCCCATGAAACTGTATCCCTCCCAAACACAATTCATCTCCATCATGGCTGCCATCCATAGAAATCAGTAGTCCCTTTCTGATAAGATCTTGTATACAAGGGTGTCTCCTAACAGTGGCCAAGCAAAAAGAGGCAGCCCTGCTGTTGCGCTTAAGCAGAGGGCGCCAGGGGCCACAGGCATAATGTATGTACTTGCTCTAAATAGCCTGTCAATCTTGCAAATAGTGTCCCTTTGTCTGGAGCCTGGGGAGATGTCACAGTAGCCAGAAATGTGGGCGTAGGTCATGGTACATATGGCGCACGAAGTCTTAAGTGTCGACCAATCAAATCTATGGGTGGAACGCCACTGCCTTACCGAGAGTGCCAAAAACCCCACCAAACTCAGTGCTTTTCTTCTCCTAAAATCTTCAATCTTGATATTTTTACAGCCAGCCCTTCATCAGCAAAAAAAAAATTGCGCCCAATAGGTACATATTCCGCCCGACCGCCTGCCACGCCCAGGCGCCACTTACTGCCTGCAGCGATTTCCCTGGGCGGCGTTTGCTGCCTGCAGCGCTTCCGGGCGACCTCCCACCATCCGGCAGCGCTGGGCGGCAGCTTGAGTACTTAGCAAATTTTCGATCGAATTTTTCTAAGTCCCTGAGAACTCGGGACTTAGCAGAATTCACTTCACCCGCCTCCCAAGCACTTAGCGATTTTCAAAAATCTGGAGGTCGCTTAGTCATCGCTTTGTGGTTGCCAAGTCGTCGCCAAGTCGTCGCTTAGTCGTCGCCAAAGCAACGCCTAGTAAGACACCAATCTCCACCTCCCCCTATTCCTTCCCGTCTCTCCTCCCATACCTCCCCCTATTCTCTCCCACCCATTCTCAACCTTGCTGTACCATAGGACTTTGCTGACATCGTGACTTTTAGGCTCGAAGTACTAAGCTCTGCTTGCAAAGTAACTCCTAGGTACGTCTCGCTTCCGTTTATATGCTTCCCACTGATATGCCTCCTAGACTCGCTTTGATCCGCTGCTTCAGCTTCCTCCGCCTCCGCCTCCGCTGGCTGCTTGCTTCCGCCTAAGCGAGCTCAGCAAGCAGCTCAATTCGCTGCCTGAGCTTCCGCTGCCTCAGTCAATTGATCGATTCGCTGCAGCAGCCTCTGCTGCCTGAGCTTCCTCCGCCTCTGCCAATTGGTCGATTAGCTGCAGCAGCCTCCGCTGCCTGCGCCATATGGTCGATTCGCTTCCTGAGCTTCCGCTGCCTCTGCCATATGGTCGATCCGCTGCCTGAGCTTCTTGAGCTTCCGCCGCCTCCTGGAGGTCGTCAATCCGCTGCCCGAGCTTCCTCCGCCTCCGCCATATGATCGATTCGCTGCTTGAGCTTCCGCCGCCTCCGCCACATGGTCGATCCGCCGCCTGAGCTTCCGCCGCTTCCTCCGCTTCCGCCATATGGTCAATTCGCTGCCTGAGCTTCTGCTGCCTGCGCCATATGGTCAATTCGCTGCCTGAGCTTCCTGCGCCTGCGCCAATAGGTCGATTCGCTGCCTGAGCTTCTGCTGCCTGCGCCATATGGTCAATTCGCTGCCTGAGCTTCCTGTGCCTGCGCCAATTGGTCAATTCGCTGCCTGAGCTTCTGCTGCCTGAGCCTGAGCCTGAGCCTGAGCCTGCGCCTGCGCCAATAGGTCAATTCGCTGCCTGAGCTTCCTGCGCCTGCGCCAATTGGTCGATTCGCTGCCTGAGCTTCTGCTGCCTGCGCCTGAGCCTGCGCCTGCGCCAATAGGTCGATTCGCTGCCTGAGCTTCTGCTGCCTGAGCTTCTGCTGCCTGAGCCTGAGCCTGAGCCTGCGACTGCGCCAATAGGTCAATTCGCTGCCTGAGCTTCCTGCGCCTGCGCCAATAGGTCGATTCGCTGCCCGAGCTTCCGCTGCCTGCACCACATGGTCAATTCGCTGCCTGAGCCTAAGCCTGAGCCTGAGCCTGCGCCAATAGGTCAATTCGCTGCCTGCCTCTGGCAGGTCGTCGACTTGCTGCTGCAGCTTCCACGTGTTTTTTAGCTGCACCCTCGATATTTGTACATAGATATATAGATACATAGATACATAGAATAAAGCAATTGTCAATGATATTGGTTCCATACAAGTGATTCCCGAATATTCCAGGCCCTACTGTACAAATCCATTCTACAGGGCGAACTGCTGCCAAAATCCTGCGGCAGCGAGGGACCACACGCGTCCAGAAGCAGCCCACTACACCACTTGCTACAGGAGGAAACGACCTCCTCCAGGCGGTCAAAGGTCTGGAAACCATGCCTCCAGGGTGCGCCGAGATGCTGCAGCAACCTAACAGAAGGGTAACATTCCGCCCGACCGCCTAGACCTCCAGGCGGCCGGGGCGGCTTTATCAATTTTTGCTGATGTTCTAAACATATTTCCATCTAAATATGTGTTTCTTATCACTGAAAATACACTAATTAACCTTCAAAATTAAATTATCATGTATGTCTCCCCCTGCGTATATCTCATCACTTACAGGGTATTTCTTGGAACGTTCCATTTCACACTTTTCACAGCCAAAAATGAGGTTTTATTCCACAACAACCACTGGGATCCATAGTCTATAAAAAGCTATCAAGCTTTACCACTATCATCCTAGACTTGATAGCTTTTCTTGGGCAATTCTGCCGGGTGTGAGTGTCGGAATATCGGCCCAAAATTCATGGTCTACGTTTAAGAGTGCGTGCGCCATAAGAAAGAAAAGAGCAAGTCTTGGAGGGAGATTAAACCCGAAGAGTAGATTAAACCAGATCTTAATCGTCAAGGGTAGATCGAACTTTTGCTCTTTTATGTGCCTACCTGTGGTCCCTGGCACCCTGGCCCTCTGCTTGAGCGCAACATCAGGGCTGTCTTTCTTTTCTACTTCGCTGCTATTAGGAGAACCCCTAGATACAAGGTCTCATTGGAGAGGAACTACTGGTTTCCATGGATGGTGGCTGTGGTGGGAAGTGATGAATTGTGTTGAAAGGAGATATAGTCCCATAAGGGTAGGTTAGATCCGAAGGGTAGATTAAACCAGATCTTGATCGTCAAGGGTAGATTGAACTTTTGCTCTTAGATCTTCGTCTAGTGACCCAAGGTGCTAAAAGCTAGTCTCGTAGCCGACTCCCGCGTGACCATTCATTAAATGGGACGTTTTAACTTCCAGGTCATAAAAAGGACTCGATATACGCGCACCCATGGAACACAACCCGAGTATAAACCCCCCCTCCTTTTGGATTTCATCTTCATCTTCCTGTTTAACTTCTTCGTTCGAGATTTCCCCATCTCACCGCGCGAACCCAGTCCTCTCCAGTGTGCAGATAGTACTTCTTTGATTCTAGGCTGCGTAATTCTATTTTTCTCTATATCTACAGCACATTTTCTACCCTCCTAATTGGCAGCAGTTATGTTCCAGACGTAAGATAGCTCGACCAAAGCCCCCTATTTAGAGCAAACAAGCGTCGATCGCGAGACTACCAAGAGGGATATTCAATAAGGAATATTTCTAGCCAGTTTTGTCTGTGTGAATAGCGCTAACATCCAACGGTGTTAGGATTTGTCCCACCCGCAGTCCCGTGGAGGATAATTTTTAACGTCGTAGGGGGCAGAAGGGTTCCGAACACAGCTTTGTCCAACCATCAGCCTATTTCCATACATTTTGCGAGCTTCTTTGCTACAATCTCTCCGCTCATATTCCTTATCAATTCTACTTTCAGCTAGCTCCTCGGTTTCCGATCACCCTATTCATCATCTGCTCACCATCCATCACTATAAAGGCCCTGGGGTTCCCATAAGTTTCAAAAATTGGATTCGACTTCTATTCGGAGCAGCTACTTACCACTCTTCAAATAGCACATAGAACTCCTCCTTTATCATACTTTATGATCTCGATGCTAGCAAGGGCGCCTGCGATGAAACAAGAAGTGGTTCCCGTAGCGCGGCCGAGTGTATAAACCAGGTGCGAGTTCCCCAATCTTCTTAGCAATCTTCCAGTCCAAGGCTTCCAAAAATCCGCCTTTGTGCCCTATCCTCTCCCATCAGAAACCAATAGCCGAAGGCTTTGATTGGCACAAAGCCTAATGGGTACCCTCTACCGTCGAAGTCGACTACTTGATGTTAGTTCGCACTAAAAGCAAATATCGCACGTATAGTGAAATGATTTTTTCCCAATCCATCGCCTACGAAACTCGCGTTCGTTTAGCCGTGTCTGAGGCAAATTGATATTACTTCTATGTTAAGTCCTAGGGCACTAGTGGCTTCTTGACACTTTTTCCCTCTAAAGCGCACTTGCTTCCCGGAGTTTGTTGCATCCTTACTCCAATACTCGGGATTATCTACCATAGCAAACTTTCCCTTAAACTTTTAGAGTAGCTGTGTTAAGTTTATTATAATCATCCACGTTTTGGAGGTCATACCCGATATTTCTATGATAATAGCACCTCTGGTTCCTGAATTTCACCCCTTGAAACATATCCTTCGGTCGGGTAAATTGTCTTTCGAGTACACCTGTCATTGGAATTACCCGAAATCACAAGGATTGCATCTCAAATGAGCATTGAAGGTGGCTTCACGGCTCATGGGACCGACTCACAAAAGTTATTGGTACAATCGCTAGGAAGATTCCGGGGTCTTTAGCACTGGAGTTTGAGATCCACTAGTATCGAGAAGAAACCCGGTAAGATCTAGTCTAGGGATACTCTCTGCATACACCAACGTATAGAGTCCAGCTAATGTAATCATTGTGACATAGATTCACAGTGAGCTCAGAGCCAGTGCTGATGACCTCAAAGCCAACTAGCGGTTGGGAGACGATTCGGATAATATGTAGGGACCGTATACTTTTGGGGTGACGCCGTATAAACCCTATTAAGTGACTTGACTAGTAATAAATCCTTCGATATAAACCCCTGTTCAGTTTTCCGGGCAGCTAGCTTAAAAGACCGTGGATATCCAGTATACGAACTATCCAAGGGTTTAGGGGCCACAAAGGTCTCATAGATGAAAGACCCTCCGTCCCGCAAGAGATAATCTCTAGGATGCTATAAGCCTCAGTAGATGCCCCCACGACGCCATGTGCATCAGAGCCACCGCTCAGACGGCAAGAGGTTGATGATGAAGTTCTTTGGCAAGTACAGGAATTCAGTCCGCAACCTCCTGGAGTATATTCCACCCGAGGTACTTAGGTCTTTAGGAAGCCCAGAGGCATTAGACGCCATTGCATTTCTTTCCCCTCTGATGCGGCCCAGAGGAGAGGAATTTGTTGGTTGAGGGGATCTTTTGTAGGGGAAAGGTATCTCGCTGAAAAGTGATCCGCTAGTGAGGGGAGACCTGCTAATGAAAAGGGACTCGGTGAAGAAGAACTTGCCGTCGAAAGTGAAAGACTTGCCAGGGTTCTACCACTCTGAGCTATCATTTATTTATGGTAGCTATAGCAACTTGGATTCTCTGTCATAGTGCTAAATATAGCTAGGATCATGATGGCCTGTTAATCGACGAGCTTAATGGAGAAAATATTCATAATGACAAAGAGCTTGGCATTTTAACTCAGGCGAACAGGAAATGCGTTCGACAATAGCTCCAAGCAAACACTTTAAGCATCGACTCATAGACAGGCGCTGCTTCTAGAATATCTCTACTAGATGTGGATATTCTTACTAGGTTAAAGCCTGCCTTTGCGGTGAGCCTTCTCCGGAAAGAGTTTCGTAGGGTTGTAACAAAGCCAGTCGGTAAGGATGTGTCAACACTAGGATCGGAAGCGCGCTAATTGACGTCATCACGAGATGTCACCCTACTGGAGTACTTGAGGTAGTTAGAAACCAAATGTGGCTTATAGGTTTCCCTAGGTAGGGACGAAAATCACTATGAAACAGCTTCATCTTCAACCTTGAGGTTTTAAATTGTTCTACGTGTTCTTATGAGGCTCGGTTGCTGCCTACGAGTCATGTTATACTTCCTAGGGCGCAATATGGGCTGGGCGTACGACTGCACTTGTAATCCGATTGTCAGAAAGGTGCTTAGACCGATCGCTCATGATCATTTTTATACTCCGTCTCGCATCCTAACCCATCATGGCCACGTACACCGTATTAAGTTTCGGTTGAGGGTGCCTCGCCTCGTATTCGCTGGGAAGTGATCAACCTAAACATTGCCAATCGGTCTAAACCTAGCTTGGACACAGGTTTAAGAACAACGATTAGCACAGTACAGTCACTCACGGGGTGACGGCGAATCCTGTCTGATGGCGAACAGGGGTTTTTGGCCAATAAATGACCGAGAAAATTGACAGCTTAGCAAATCTGTACTGAAATATACTGCGCATAACCCCTGTTCGCCATCAGACAGGATTCGCCGTCACCCCGTGAACGACTGTAACTTCCCTATGGAATTTACAGCCTTACTCTATCCGCTTGATGGTGTGCAGGAAATAATTTCCTTTACACCGGGGGGGGGGGGGGGGGGGTGCAGCGGTGGTAGATCCGAAGGCTTAATCGATCACAGCCGCCTCCTGGCAACGATAATTCCAACAAGTTTTCCGAAGAAAGATTACAATATAAGAAAGTAACTTCGCCATGGAAAACAACTTCATCTCAAACCAAAACCACCACAAACCATCTGCCACCAAAAACTTACCACCAAAAAACTTCAAGATGAGCGGAGAAAAACCTCAAACCCCTCCCCCAGCATCTAGCACCCATCTCTCTCCACTCCAAACTCCCTCCTCTCCGCTCCCAACTCCCACCTCATCACCCTACGACCCATCCTCCGTCCAAGTCAGCCCCTCGCCACCATATCCATCCCCACCATACACCTCCCGCAGCGTCACCCCCACAACCGAATACCATGAGAACCAACTTGGATCAGCTCCAATCCCAGTATACCCCAACTCACCCGCACAATCACCCGGAGACGACCCACATCCATTAGAAAGAGTCCCAACCCATGGAAGTAGCCAGTACCTAACCGCTGTACCAATCAATACGCTATCCCGTCTGCCAGCACCAGTGGATTGTCCAGTGTGTAAGAGGAGAGCTATGACGAATACCGTTAACGAGACTGGGAATTTCACACAGTAAGTTCCTTCCTTTCTTCTAGATACCATTTTCGAGCTAACACGTACATACAGTATGTGGGCGGCGATAGCGTGCTTTACGATGTGTCTAGGGTGTATTCCGTACTGTATCGGTACTGTGAAGGATGTTCGTCACAGTTGTGGGAATTGCGGGAAGCCGTTGGCACTATGGCATAGGAGTGGTGGTGGGACTGATGTTTTGGCGCATCCGTTGAAGTAGATGGTTACTCTTTTTCTTTCTTACTATCATGGTAGGGTTTGCTTTATTACAACTACGGACTAGCTCTAGCGTTAGGATGGAGTTTTATTTCTTGGGTTTAGTTTTGAGCTGTATGATATGCTGTATGATAATTTGGGTACTTAGATTCTCACTCGAATACAATACGGTGCTCGGTTTGGCTAGTCAAGGTCTAGTATCATTATCAAGTAATTCAGTTTACTAGTACAGTACAATCGCTCTACAGTACAATCGCTCTATAAGAATACCACTGGGACCGAGAATACAGAAGAATATTCTTATAAGAAGGTGATCTAACTCAATAGAGAAGGTTTATAGGGAAGACTTTACCAAATACGGGCTAGGGAGGTAGTTTCGGGGGGGTGCCCCGCTAAGAATATTTTTATAAATAATACTCTTATAGGGCGAGTGTGCTGTACCGTGAAACGAGTTCCTGAGGAACGTATGGAATTTACACCATCACCATATGATTTGAGCAGCGTGCTTTAAATTCTCTATGCATGCCGTTACCTACAACGAACTACTAGAGAATACTCATCAAACCAAACGAAACTTGATTGCGACTATCACGCCACATCCCTTTTTACCACCCACCCTAAATCCCACAAAACACGTAGAATATAACAATAACCTTCCTTCATCATATGCACCCCTACAAACCCTCGTAAACAATAATATATTTCCACGAAGCAAAAACCCCCCTTAAAACAAAAAACAAAAAAAACACCCTGAACTAAACCCCCTCTACTCAATGGTATTTCCCTCCTGATCCACCACCACCGTCTCAGTATGTAGCGCCTCCTCCCATTTCGTCTCCGTAACCTCCTTCGCACTCTCCTCCACCACCCCTTCACTCGCAGGGCTCGCCGCACTCTCGGGAACCACCTCCCTCGCCTCAGTATCATCCAGCACACGTGCCTCCTCCTCCTTCAGCACCGTTTCCGGGTTCGCACCATCGACTAGTGGTCCGGCGACAGACTCAGCGGATGGCTCAGCAATCTCATTCCCGTCTGTGTCGACTAGTCTAGTTCGTGTTTCGTAGCGGGTGTGGAATTCGACTTTGCCTTCGAGGGCTTTGACCTGGTCTTCGTTCAGAATGTTGCCGTCTTGGTCTCGGTACTCGATACGTTCTTCGGAGTGGAGGACCTGGGGGTCAGCGAGGTTGACGATGGGGAGATTGACCTGGTCGACAACGGGGGCGCCAGAGGGGGCGCCGGTGACGGCTCCTTCGGGGTTAGGTGCGGAGGAAGAAGGTGGTGGGGAAGAGGATGTAGCTATGGAGGAGGATGGGGCGGATGGGGAGATGGCGTATTCCTCGTACTAATACATATTAGTTAATCGTCTCTAGGAGGTGGGAGAAGAGTCATACTGTGTTGTGGAAAGTATTACAGTCCCAATCCCACGTATCGAACAGCTTAACCCTCCTACACTCATTCTTGGTCCACATATTACCATACGCCAATGGTGCATACAACGCAAACCCAACCACGCTCAACGCCAAAAACACCACAGCCATAGTCCACCCGGCAACCGGTCTCTTCCTAAGCCCCAACGCCGCGATCCTAGCCGTTACGAAATCAAACAACTGGCAAAACGCAATAATCGCAAAATACAACGCCGGGAAATAATGATGCAAGAAAAGCTGTCTCTGCATTAGGTAGAATGGGAAGTAATGGAACCCCCATGCAAGTACCGCCACACCGACCTCAAAGTCGAAGCGTCGGAAGTTGGTTACGGAGTAGTCCTTATAACCACGCTGCCATCTGAGGATCGCGAGAGCCTTGAAAGCGAGGTAGACAGCGATAGCGGCGCTTGAAGACCACCAGATAATCGGGTTGCCGATGAGGTAGACTTGACGGCTATCTTTACCCCAGAAGTTGATACCACGCTTCAAGATGGGCCATGAAGGAGGACGGGAGTCCCAAGCGTGGGATTCAACAAGCCCGGCATTAGTACGCCACATGACCTTATTCAGTTCCCAGAACTTCCCAAAGAATCCAGGGTTCCGGTAATTGACATGTTCCGCATCTTCCCCGAGCTCAGGGTGCTCATTCTGCTCAACATACCAAACACTATTAGGTAGAGTAGCACCCTTTGCACAAGTAACCTCCTGCTGCTCAAAACCCCATTCCGGGAGCTTAACCTTATGGGAGAAAAGAACACAACCAGTCATAGTGTGGACGAGCTTAAACTTAGTCTGAATAGTACGGAGCCGTTTCTTCCCTTCTGTGCCCTCAGATAAATGCTTAATAATCTCAACCCGGAAGACGTCATTCGCATCACCCTCAAAGCCCTTATACCCATACGCGGAGACCTCATTCTGCCAATCCGCCTCCGTAACCGGCGGTCTAACATCATGCGAGTGTAGACGTCGATCAGTCGGTCCGTGGTACAACCTAATCATAAACCCATCCTCAATCAACACCGGTGGAGAGTTCGCATCATAGAATTCACCTCCAATGGGATTGGTCTGGTTCTCGACGATCCAGATATTGTTTTCGTCCTTGTGTGGGTAGAGGGTGATCTGCTGCTGCTTAGAACCGGTGGGGTACATGTGGTTATGGGAGTGGAGGTATCCGCCCTGGGTGTTGTGGTGCCTGATGGAAATCTTAGACCCGTATGCAACATCTGCGGGAACGCTGTGCATGCCCTTGGAGTTGAGGGTGGCCTGGAACTCGGAGGACATGAAGCCATCACCGTCGCCGGGGTTACGGAGACAGGCGAAGTGGATGACGAACATGGACATGTAGAATACCAACGGGATGACGATGAGACAGAATACACGTGCGAAGAAGTGTTTGAACCATAGTCGAGGAGTGATGGTCTTGGTATCACCCAAGAGGAACCACAATTGGAGAACAGTCAAGCTCCCAACCCAGGCAATGGTGAACAAGCCAACCCACTTCACACTGACAGTAGCCCCAAGACCCAGTCCAGTCAACGACAGCCAGAACCACCAATTAGGCGAAAACGCCTTCGATTCGCCCTGCTCGTGGACATTGAGGAAGGAAGTCCAGGCAAGACCAGTAAAGGCTGTAAAAGCAACCAGAGGCGAGTCCAAGAGGATAAGACGGGATTGAGTCAAAAGACCGTTTTCTGACACCCTAAGTCAGCATGTCTCAGTTTCCCGGAGTTTTCCCCGATTGCACTGACCGAAAATAATAAGACCAGCGCCCAAGACAGAAGAAGCCGTAGAACACCCAGCAGCCTTCAACGTCAAAAACATGGTAGGAACAACCAAAATGCCGAGAAGCGCAGGCAACAGTCTCATAGCCACATAAGGCACTCCAGGCTCAAGATAATCTTTCCCAATTTCCTTGAAATCAAAGTCCCCGTTGAACCCAGCTAACCATCCAGCAAGAGTGATGAGCAGCTTCGCCAGTGGGGGATGCACATCCATGAAGAATTTCCCTTTGATATATTTTGACGCGAACCCACCGAAGCTAGTACCCGTTAGTCGTGTAGCTGCAGCTTTTGTAGAGTAGAACTTACTGGACTTCATCAAAAACAACACTCGTTGGCTGCTGAATCCTAAACAACCGTACTCCTACGGCTACAACCGTTAAGATCGCCATTAACTGAAAGTCAAAAGACGGCAGATTCAGGATATCATTATCCCTGACTCGCTCCTCTTTTTTATTGAGGACGACGACATTTTTCTTCGCGGGAGGTGCTGGAGTTAGGGTTGCTAGAGCTTCTGGAGTTGCGGCTGGGTTGATCTTCTTGGCTTTGCGACCTGGAGAGCGACTTCGAGAGCGAGAGCGCGAACCCTTCTCGCCTACTGCTAGACGGGGGGTTTTCGGTGGCATGGTCGGGGTCAATTCGAAGACAGGATTAGATTATGATGTAATCGAATGGATTTTTATTTATTTATTGTAAGGTATCTGGGGGAGGAGAGTGACACCAGAGGATATAGGGGTGTGACAGCTACAGCGGCGGTGGTGAGTGGACAGCAACAATTAAATAACTAAAGGGGAGTCCAATCGATGGAACGGGGGGAGAGGAGAGAAGCTCTCCTGCAAGGGAGAAATAGCGAGCGGGAGAGAACGAAGGGGGGAGAGCGAGGGAGGGAGAACGCGAGAGAAATAGATACTCCGATAGAAAACCCACAGCTGAACTCGTGTTACTTGTGAACAGGCCAGATGTTCAAGTTGGAGGCGAAATGCAGCAATCTATTTTATTTTTTACCTTACCCTACAATAGCGGCGCGCGTCTGATTCTCGAAGCCGCCGTCGCGCTTCTCTTCCAATAACCAACGCATCGGGGCAACTAGTCGACTCGTCACGAAAAATGCACAGTTTGGTATTCATAGATCTCAATTGAACTGGCCAATGCGTGGGGAACAGATATCACCAGCTGTACGGCCAATTGAAATACGACTGCTGCATGTCGAGTCCGATGGCGATTCACGTGCTGGGCTGAACTGATGAGTTCCCTGGCATTGGATCAGTCCCTGGCTACATGTACCTACGCTGGGGAGAGTACCGTACTGATGTACCTACCGGACAGTACCACTCCTAGTAGGTACACATTGTATGTCAGTGATATGCACAAGAGAGTAACTCACCCGCCCCCTCTCACCCACCCACCTGCTTTTCTGCATCGCATCTTCAAAGTGTTATTACTGCTTAAGTTAGACTGAACACTCCCAAACCTCTTTTTTTCTTCCGAGAGATTCTCGCTTACTGCCGAGATCCTGCAACCCGAGAGTGTTGCAGCTCAGTCTCTCCGTCCTCCTCCTCCTCCTTCATCTTCTTCATCTTCTTCATCTTCACCTCTTGTATCCTCACTCCCCCTCCCTTCTCCCCCCTCTCCCCCCTCCCCTCACCCCTCACCCCTCTCCCCTCTCCCCCGCTCAGATATCTTCATTCACTTCAGTCATTCATTATTCATTCATTTCTACACTTCTTCCTTTTTTTCTGCCCTTTCGTGCATTTTCCGCCCACCCAGAGTATGCACTGCTGCCACTGCTGCTACTGCCTGCTGATTAATCCATAGCGTTGCTCTAACACCCCTCTAACTCCTATCTTCCCCTACTCCACCCACCCACTCCCTCCCTCCTCCTACTCCACCTCCGGTTACCCCTTGCATCGTCTACTGTCCATCTCTATCCTGGCCCGCAGCTCGTCCTCCTGCTGCTGGTCCGCTAGCTTCCACCGATGCCGATGGCCTCATCCCGAGGCCCTTCCTCACCGTTGTCTTCAGTCTTCCTACACTCACCTACTCACGCCGGTGGCCTCCCTCTCTCGCTCCATGAAATTCACGAAGACCGTACCGACCATGGCACCCACAGTGTCGTTTCCTCGCGCATGACCGACATCAGCGATAATGCCTCCGACATCATGGGTCTTGCCGAGGCCCAGCAGTCTCAGCAAGGCACTGCATCCCGTCGGTCATCGCTGCAACCTCCTCTAGGCCAAACCCGGACCCGAGTATCTGTGAGTGAACCCAAACCAGATGCCTTCTCTGGCTCTCGTCCCAGCACCGCCATGTCAAGTTCTACGGCTGGAATGAGAGGATGGTCGAATGCCCCCCCGTCACGAAGAGGGCTGAGTTCTGTGGGGGGAAGTCAAAGGGGGAGACCAACTTCGTCCGCATCGCGAACACATGCGCCGTCGCTCACCAGCCACGCATTTTACCGACCTATGAGTTCGGCGAAACTGCAGGCGCAGAGAGGGAAGGTCACAGAGGAGGATGAAGAGCAGAACAGGATACGGGAGTTTGCTCAGGCTGCGACGGCGCCGGAACGATCGCCAATTTTGGGGCTATCACTAAATGAGCCAATTGTACACCAACTCGGCCAGAACAGGTTAAGCGATGAGCGGGGTTATGTGCAGTCCAGAAGGTCATTATCGCCAACAGCTCAGACGGCTCAATCAGTAAGCTCGGTCTCACCTCTACGAACACATGGGGATTCGATGGTGGACAGGAAATTGAATGGAAGCCACACAAATGCGGTGAATGGAACCCCGCCGCTGCCACGACTCGATTCGTCGAGCAATGGCTCCAGTGATTCAAAACAAAAACACCAAAAACAGCAACAACCAGATTTGGGGAAGAATTGGCAGTATTTTCCTGGAAACACGAGTTTCTGTTTTGGTGGGAGGTTTCAGACAGCAAACGACTTTCCAATGAACATTTTGACGGCAATCTTGATCTGCGTACCAGTGGCGTTGTTTTTTGGTTTTTCGTAGGCTACCCGATTGGCGGAGGTGCGAGTGAGAGTGTATGAAACTGATTGGCTGGGTTTTGGTAGGGCGGAATGGTTATGGTTGAACGTATCGCCAGCACTGCCTATAACATTCGCTTACCTGTTTCTGTTATGCATGTCGTCGTTCATCAAGGCTTCTGTCTCGGATCCCGGAGTATGTTTATCCATCCACTAATCTATTCCAAATCCTGCAGTATTTCAGCCCCGTACTAACACCCACCAGGTCTACCCCCGCAACGTGCACCCTCTTGAAACTGACGATGAAAACGATCCCCTCGCTGTTCCCCCCGCTAATGGCTGGGCACTCATCAAACCCCCAAAACCAACGCAAGTCCACCTTGAAGTTCCCATAAAATATTGTCGCACTTGCCGCATATGGCGCCCGCCGCGCTGCCACCATTGCCGCATCTGCGATAACTGTATAGAAACACAAGATCACCACTGCGTCTGGCTTAACAATTGCGTTGGGCGTCGTAACTACCGGTACTTCTTCACATTTGTCACTACCGCCACCATCCTCGGGCTATACCTCATAGCACTGAGTCTTGTCCATCTGATCCTCTGGCAAAGAAAACAAAATGAAATAAACGACAGTGTGGACTTCAACGATGCAATTAAGCGCTGGCGGGTAGTTTTCGGAATGGTTGTGTATGGAGCTCTTGCGTCACCTTACCCACTTGCGCTATTTGGTTATCATGTCTTCCTAATGGGCCGAGGAGAAACAACAAGGGAGTATCTCCATGGGCATAAATTTGTAAGGAGCGAGCGACATCGACCGTTTAGCCAGCAGAATATCATCAAGAATTTTATAGTAGTGTTGATGAGGTCAAAACCACCAACGTGAGTATATCTCTATCCTATAACCGAATAAATGCTGATATTGTGATAGGTACGTACAATTGAAAGACCGGTATCAAAAAGGCGACCAACGCTTTGAGAGACGAAAAATCGAAGGTGACGCGCAGAATAGCGATCGGGAGTCGAGTCGGGGTGAGGGTACGAGGAATGGGTCGTAGTATATTTGAACTTTATCCTTTTTTCTTGAGCGTTCTGGTTTTTTCTTTGTTTGACTTCTACCTTTACTTCCCAGCTGAGACACGTTGATGCGCGACTTTTTCTGATTTCTTTGGCTCTTAAATCTTTACTTACTCCACGTAACTTATATTTTCTATTTCCATCCGGGGGCACGGGTAGTCCTTTCTTTTGTTATTCTGTTGGGGTTGTTCTTCCCTACAAAATATAAAGAGTTTGTGGGAGGAGAGGGGGTGTTGGATTGGTGTAATTTTTTTTCTTTTCAAGTCTGACTTTATCATCTGGATCTGGACGGAGCCGGGTTTCTGAGGGTGTTATATTCTTGGTGGCGGGTCGGTGCATGGATCGGTGCATGGAAGCGCGGGAAGACAGTGTGAGGTGGCGGGTGAAGGGTATGTGAAGGTGGACTGGTGCTTGGTGTACAAATATATATGTATAACTGTAATTACTAAACACCATATATGTGTAGTTACTGGATATTTTGACTGGACTAGTGGTGGAGGCGAGGGGAGGGTGGCGGTGGAGGGTAATGGGATTTTGCGGTGGAGATGAGGAATGGTGAGATGGCATTGATTACCATGACTCACGATATGATTTGAGGGTAGGGTGGGTGGGTCATGGAATATCACCCGTATTAGTTGGGAGGAGGGATAAGTGTTGTAATGTTAATATATTTCTGCTGTGCCTGTTTGTGATTTTTTTGGTGGCCAGTGTGACGGGGAGTAGATAAATTAGGTACATGCAGCTATAGGGTTTCGTGAATTTCTTAGTTGCTTTATGAGCAATTCTATAGTCTTTCTATATTCAACACCCATGCTATAGGCGCATCCCCATACGGACTATTCCTGGTTCCCGTGGCCCAGTTCCGTGCTCTCCCTCTGAATGGAAGTATCAAATGTGTTTCGATGGATCTGTGGGGAGATTGTTCAAAGATCTTCGTTCGACGCTAGGGTGAGAGAAAGACTATGATGAATGTAGGCTCGTTCCCATCCCCACCTACCATGGTTGCTGCGCACCGGAGCAAGCTGCGTAGTGGGGCTGGGCACGAGGCTATGATGAATGTACCCTCGTAGTCTCGTACCCAGCCCAATCCTGTGCAGCTTGCTGAGTACTAGGCACGAGACTAGTACCCTCGATAACTGGGGGCTAGTGTGGGTATCCCTTTCTGACTATCAATAAACTCAAACCTTTATTACTCAACAGTGACCATACACACTATCCAAACCCAAATCTGCACTCACCCCAAAAACACTTCGGCCACCAACCCCACCGTTGCTACAAGTGATGGTTTCTACAAACTAAGGCAAAACACCAACCTATCCTTCATCACCTTAGGTTCCAATCATACCATCTCTACACAGGAATACCCAAAACTACCCCCTATCATCCCACATCAACCACATCAACCACCCATATACCAACAAATTCCACAACTGCCTCATGCCTATAATCGACCAACAACGCAGTTGCACCTAGGTATTCCGCTTATAGACCCAGTGCCATTTTAATAGTACTTTCAAATACTGCTATGCGATTCTGCCCTATGTGCTGTCTCAGCTCTGTGACGGCATCAAGACAGCTGTAGAGCTATAGAACCGTTGTATGTTATCCATATTTGTATGAAGCTGCTAGTGGAGCTGTACCGCTTCTCATAGTGTAGCGTTTGCACCGATGTCTCATCATAGTAGAGTCGTGGTTGTGGTTGGTGCGAGGTAGAGTAAAGTTAGAGTCAGGGGGTTGGGGATTTGGAGGAGCTGTGTATCTGTAAGCTGCGAGGTATTGAGAGGAGCGTGTGTTAAGGTTGGGTTAAGCTTGTAGGTTGTGGATTGTGGATTTGAGTGGGTGTTTGACCGGCTATGATTGAGGGTGGTAAGGTTGTTTGCGAGTACGCGGAGTTAGCGAGTGGCCTCGGACCATCATGTTTATCCTCGAATACGAGTTTGTGGTGAGGAGGCGGATGAAAAAGCGGCCGGTCTGGGGGGGATGCCACTGAGTTTTTTTCTTGCGATGACAAAAAGTAAGGGAGGCATTGAAGGGGTGCAGTGGGTGGGGATGCGATGGGCCTTGTTTCAGCCTCATCGCGAATCGGACTGGGGTTAGGGTAGAGGAAGCCCAGAACATTGAAAGAGCAATTACGGTTGAAATCCTATATGCTAGAGTATTGAGGGGTAATGTGACTTTGAGGGATTATGGGTTAAGACGGGACATCGAGTGATATTCCATGATTGGAATACTACAAGCAGTGGATTCCCCGTTAGAAGCTAGCGTCTCCATGTTGGGTTAGATTTGAATATTGCTGCAACCCCACGCAACTTCACGAAGAACCACTACAGTCAGCACCAGAACATCCCGGATACATCCCACCATCCATTTCTTCGATACCATCCATAGCAGCGAGAAACCCCACTGCAGGTACCCGAAGTCACCTCAATGTCTTCACCCCACTTAAAACAGCATGGCCTCTCTCAAGACCCCCTGTCAATTCCCCCCACTCCCCGTCGAGACACCAACCAAACCATCCTCACCCTCGGCCTAGAACTAGAATTCCTCCTCCTAAACCTCCTCATCCAAGACGACCCGCACGCCATCCTCAAAGCCGCACTAGAATCTCACGGCCAAGTCCCATTCCCCTACGACCCGTCTTTCTCCAACCTCGGGGTAAACCAAACCTTCCTCCCCGAAGTCCGCTGCGATATCCGGCTAGACAAAGTCGTATGGTTTCCATATGGCAAATCAATCGAGAAGACAACCTGGGGATTCGGTAACACGCCAATAACACGAACCCTCCACCGCTACAACCGAAAACACTTCGCCCTCATGAACGAGAGCGGGCTCGACCCGAAGCGTGACCGTGGGTCAATTGGTCCTGTACAGGAAATCCTAGACACCGGGGAGGTAAGGAATCGACAATCAATGGAGGTTGCAACACCAATTATGCGAGAACACTCCTGGCGCAGGGTTGTCTCGACTTTGTTAGCCTCGTTGGAGGCTCTTGGTCGGTCACGGTTGGATGTGATTTTTAATAAAGATACTGGGTTACATGTACATGTTGGCCGTCGAGGTGGATGGTCCGTGTGTCAGTTGAAGAAGATCCTAAAGGCCGTTGTGGTGTTCGAGGAAGCGATGGATACGCAGCACCCTGCGTCCCGGGTTAGGAGTGATGTGGATCAGAAGGTGGTGAATATTTCGTCGAATATCGAGATGATGAAGATACGGCCTATGGCAAAGCTAGAGAGGGTTAGATATGTTGACTCGAAGATAAATAGCAGGACTGCGAGGACTAGGAGTGAGGGTGTTATGCGCGTTTATATGCTTAGTAATGGGAGTAATAAGTGCACGAAGTATAATTTCCTGTCTGCGAAGGAAAGTGGGACGGTGGAGTTTAGACAGGGTATCGCGTCGTTGGATTGGAATCAGGTAGGGCGTTGGGTTGATGTTGTGTTGGATTTCGTTAGTGCGGCAATTACTACGACGAGGGTGGACTTTGAACAGTGGGCGGGTGATATGGACGACCCTGACCATGATATGTTGAGTGTTCTGGATAGCTTCTTAACTCATGGAAGGGAGTATAGGTTCCGTTCGGAGAATTGGAGTGGGGATTTTGAAGACGAATTGCCGGAAATGAACGAAATAGAGGAATCTCAGCATGGGGTTCAGTATTATGAAAATGCTTATTTCCCGGAGGAAAGGAACGTACCAGACTGGAAGGGAAAGGGTGTTGCAACTGCTACTCAGAAACTCAAAGATAACTATGAAGAGTCAGGTCGCGGCCGTAACAAGAAGGGCGCTGGTGAAAGCTCCGGGGCTGGGGCCCAGTACCATAAGGATACAATCGGCACTATGAGTAGCCAAGCCTAGGCTATAAGAAAGTAAAAGGCTAAAGAACGAGCAGATAACAGGTATAACGAACTAACTAGAATTATTAGAGAAACCTAGGTCTATTAGGTTATGGCGGATTATAGATGACCCCTAATCAAACAAACTTCAGCCAGCTGAAGTTTCAGACACGTACTCGCCCTTCATGTAGACTTCGCGTAAGAATTGACGTTTCAAACATTCATATAAAACACTCTGCTTGTGCACAGCTGATGTTATTATGGGGCTGTGCACCAGCTGATACGGGATATTCGCAACGACTTGTATGGCTGATATACCGTGTGAGCGATAGACTAGGTATAAATTCACTCCCCCGACCGCTCACATAGGACCTCTTGTTGGTTGCTTGAGCCGCAATGTCATGGGTAAGCGTTCAATCGCTATGAAGTCATATCGAGACAGAATGATACCATTTTGGGACATCGGACCGAGACACATCATCATCCAGAGCCGTGATGCAGGTAGGCGTAAAAGTAGATATAGACCGCAAATACGAGCTTCGCTTATTCTCCCTTGTATAATAACCCATTCAGCTAAGCTGCCGTTTCTATTGAAACCCGAGGTAGAGGTAATGAAACGAAATGATTCGGTTGCGGATCGGGCCGATCCGAGTAAGCCTCTATCACCAACAACTTAAGCCGAGTTTATAACGCTCAACTTCTGATAGTAATCTCCGGATGGGTGAGTAGAAGGTGCTATGATAACAAGCATAACTCCGACCCTCAGCGTTCGGTTACCTAATAGTAATATTCCCTAAGTGTGTCGTTGGTACTTTCATGTAGGTAGAGTGAGAAGTTCACTCGACGCATTCGCCCAACGGAGTGCGACGCTCATTTTCATGACAGGCAAAAAATCCCTCTAGGAGATTCCTGCTAGTAATGGATGTAATGGTTGGTATGTTTGAGCAAGGAGGGCGCATCTTGCAAATAAGGGTTGGCCTACTTAGTAGCCTATCTAGACAGGTAAATGCACTTGTTGAAGTCATCAGTAGTTTGCATGATGGTAGAAAAAGGCGAAGGTTTCTAATGCGCTCGAGAAGATCTAGTTGGGAAAGTCTTTGATTGTTTAGTATTTATACCGCAGACTCAGCTCCAATAATTCCTGGGTAATTCTTTCGGAAAGGCGCAGCTGACGGTGGAGCTCGGCGTCGTAGCCCTAGAAAATATAGGAGACTGAGGCTGGGGAGCAGAATGATAAACTTTGTCATCCTGACTTGAGGATATCAGACGTCTGCTAGATCTACGAGGAGGCCATAATCTTTGAAACCGCTCTTAAAGAGCTGCTTGTTAGCATGATATGGGGATTCGCTAGGTTTCTTTTTGAAATAAAAAAAGGTAAATCCCGTCAATGATGCTTTCAGATAGTAGAGTGGTTGAATTTATTGTCAGCTGCGCTTTGGCGCTGATAGATTAAAGCTGTATCGGCTTCTTCCTAGCTACCCTTGCCGATAATGTTTCTTGCTCCTTGCTGCTCGTGTAATCCAGCCTGTGAATCGTGAATTGGGGCCCCGCTCATATTCTTGCCTAGCCCGCTTCGTCAGAATCACTACATCAGCGTTGCTCGCAGGTCGTCTCAATGATCCTGAATTATGGGCTGGTAAGACGGCTGGTGTAGAAGGTAGGACTAGCGGCTCTTCGCATTATTTCCCAAAAACACTTGTAACTCAACTCTCTTCTTTTAATAGATAGTGTTTGAAGATCCTAGAATAAACTAGAGATGATGAAAGGATGGAATGTAGGTTGTTGAAGCCCCAAAGCAAAAGTATCTTAGCGATAGCACCAAGATAGAGTTTTGGTGATGTAAATGGACATCCCAGCGGACGGTGTGAGATGTGGAGACTAACAGATGGTAGTGGAGAGGAAAGATTCAGAGAAGAAAGAAAAAACCACTCAGGTATAGGTGGTCTTTTTATTCTAATTTCTTTGTTTTTCAGGGCCAGTTTTTGTCTCCGGGTCATCAGGGGGTTCTCAACATCGATCTTTCCCTGATTTTCAAGGATTCTCGTTACTTGTTTTACCCCGTTTATCGGGTAGCCCCCAGCATCGGAAATTATTACGCATCATAATGTATCACTCGACACATCTCTGTTTTCTGAAATTTAGCCATTGTCCTGTGCTGAAAAGAGATCAGCCCCTAAAAGACAACACAGATCGTAACAGACTCGAATGGAATGTTAGGGTAGCGGTGGGTTGGCTGGAAAACTTGAAATCTCGATGGATAGATGGGGTTTCGTGGCCAGAGAGAGGTCAAGAAGATATCTGATAGAAAAAGCCATTAGATGATGTTCAGATCTGGTGAATATTCGAATTAGAGGCAGAAGGTAAGAGGACGACTGATTGAGTCATTGATCCTTAAAACCAGCTCTATCAAAACGCTAGTAAACCTACTGGAGATTACTTCTTCCTGTACATTTGCACATCACCTCTAAGATATCTGCGAATGCCAAGTCTTTCCGGGATTCCCTGTCAGATCTAGTAAATTATGATTTGGGCCAAGTAATCACGTATATCAGCTTCAACGTAGCTTCTTGGAATACTTAAACCTTTCACAGTCATCATTCCCTGGGGTACTAACTCACACACCGTAGAATTTCCTTACCTCTGACTATGCATATAGCTTACATGTAGGTAAGATGACGCTGTAAAGGCAACCATTATATACCAAACTCAGCACTATATTAAGGTCAGTTGGGTAACGATGACTACAAAGTGGTTCCATTCTATGGCTGCACAAGAACCGAGGACCTTTGGCTCCTTCCACAAAGGACTTCTAAGATCTCGCAGTACCCTAAGCCATTTCTAGGTCGGCCCGGCAACCTAAAAACCTATCTGAGTCATATGATTGGCTGGAAATACTTCTCCGAAGGCTTAATCTCGAGCTTCTTCGCAGCTATTACGATGTGCTCACTGCCCAAGACATTTTTTTAGTTCCTCGATCACTGAAGATCAGGCTCTCCATGTCTTAAGCGATGGAGTTTTAACGAGTCCTCCAGAGCCCAGTTTTTGATTTTCGTCTGGTTAATCTGGTTCTACTCGAGAACCACGCAGAGAATTTCATCCAAGGACTCAGAGCGACCGGTCGGATTGTGCCCGAGTGAGAATTCATGAAGTGGATTCCGATATGCATGAATGTATTTTGCGAAAAAGCGAAAGGAGAACTAGCACAAAGATGATTGACAGGTTAAAGATCTACGCGTGTTGCGTGATCGGTGGGAACAAAGGAGGCTTACACGTAAGAAGCCATCGATCAGTGCTCGAGCCTCGTCTGCGTGAGTGGAAATTTCAAGCGAAGCAATCCAGCAGGGGCTACGATAAGAATTTATGTTGTTTCTTGCATTCTAATAGAAGCATATATAAGCACCTCAGCTGGTGCGTTTTCTGGGAAATTTTCCTCTTGAGCGGCAACCACTCTCTCACCAACGGAAGTAGAGATCCGAGGCGTTGATCTTGACCCAGACCAGGCCAATCCGAAAAATATCAGTGCACCAATGCAGCATTTGAGTCTTTCGAACCTCCTACCTCGGCCGTGATTCACTTGCAGCAAATGGTGGGTAAACGTTCGTTTTGATATAGGTCGTGATCCAACTGGTTCAAGCCAAACATGTGTGCGGTTTTTTCTGGCGCAAGGAATGGTCAGGCCTAGGTTCAGCCAGCCTTTTACCACGTAAGGCCAAAGGTTGGCCACCCGGGTGTTTAGTTGGATGTCTAGAAGAGACATACTCATGAAACGATCGAAAGATAAACCATTGCACAGGCCTGGGGTGGGCTTGGCCCACGAAATATTTTAGGAAGTTTCTGAATCGGTTGGATCTCTGTGGGCGAAATATGTATCGGAGAGTGATGGAGAAAAAAGCGAGAAAATCAATTAAAGCCTATTTGGAATCGGGGAAACCTTATAAAGAGGAGAATTGGAAAGTTGCCGAAGTAACAAGCGGGATGCATGCCTTCGGAAGTGCTCCGATCCAGTTTCCATGAGACTGGCGGCAAGGTATGTGGCGTTCTGCATCATCGATTTTCTACTACTTTACGTGCAGCTTTCGATATTTATCTACTCGAAGCCTTTCCCAAAGCGATCCATACATGTTTCTTTGTTGGCATAAAATAAAAAGCAAAGTTTCACTCACAACTACCCAAGTTAGCATGAGAAACAGTTTGTTGCGCTGTCAGTGTAGTTACCGTCGTTTCGGTACACAACAGCCGTCTGGTTCACGATTACCATTTAATTTACTGGCATCCGCCACGCCGGTGAGGGTGATTTATTTGTTGATTGTTGTTATACTGGATGTATGGATCCGGCAAATGGGCGGCGCCGGCGGGGATTGGGATTGGGAGGATTACTTCCAGGATGCCAATGCCATAATAAAGCCTCAATTTGATTGTACCATATGTAGTGCATGAATTTTTTCTTCCCTTTCAGCCCGCGCCCCTAGAAGGGTATAGGTATTTTTTGAGGATCCAGGAGTTTGTTTGTGTGTTTGTAGGGACTCCACTAGCTATTTAAGTACAGTAGAGAGCCCAACTAAGGGTGGATAAGTCAAGTATTAGAAACACAAGTCCCTGAATAAGATATAAGCGCCTGTTAGGGTTCTGGGGCAGGGAGGAGGGGGGCAATGAGATTCGGAGGGTGGTTGAGTTTGGAAGATAGTATGTAAAGAGAGATAATGAATGATACTAAATATGCTTAGAGGGAGATTGTACCATACTGTACTACCTCTCCTACATCCGTGTCTTCCCTCCCTCATACCCATACCCATTCCCATCCCATACCCACACCCTCTCCTCCTTCTCTTCTTCCTCTCCTCTCCTCCTTCTCCTCCTCTCTGTCTTTGCTGCTGCTTTCTTTTTCCTATCCGTGTTGCTCCTCGCTCTCCTTCTCTCCCCTCCCCCCCACCCCTGCCCTTTGTGGTGGCCAAGTTGTAGACACTCCATATCACACTGCCTACTTCGCGTGTGCTCTTCCGCTCTTTTAATCCTCGTGTCTTAATTGGTTTCCCCACAAACCTCCTTCCTCACCGCTTGCATTCCCGTGCATCCCCCCTGCACTCCCCTCTTGACTTTCTAACCCTTAGTGTCTCCCTTTCCGTCTCTATCTTTCTATTTTCTCTCACCACTTATCCCACCCCCCGCCACGGTTTTACAATGGAGTGGTCTCCGCCTCCCAATTCTCCTCCGCCGGACTTGACAAATACTCTCGACGCTATTGCTATGCAGCCGTCCTCGGCAACGCCTTCTGTTATTGATTCGGCGTCTATAACTAACAATTCCAATTCGGCGACCAGCATCTCTACCACTCCAGAACGAACAACCACCACGGCGGAGGAAGGTGTGGAAGAGGGAAAAATGCAAGACGACAAATCGCTAGAGGTAGAAATCGAGGAAGGGGCACAAAAAGATGAAGCGGAAATACTGGAGGAAGGGAACAAAGAAGCAGGAGAGGGGTTAGAAAAAGGAGAGAATCCGGAGGACACAAACGAGGGTGAAGAGGATCTGGAGACGCGCGACACGCGTAAATTACGAGACCGCGCCCGACTACAGGAAAATACCCCTATCACCCCTTCTACGAAGAAAACAACAACGACTGTCGTGAAGGAGGTCACGACAGTAACTAGACAGCTCAGATCTTCTGCGAAAGCGCCTTCTTCAGCTCCAGGCTCAAAAACCGCAGACAAAACGCGTCGCCAGAGCAAACGATTGAGCATAATCGCTAACAAGCTTGCGGAAACAACAACGCCGACCGGCTCACGAGGCAAAAGATCACACGATGTTATGGCTGGTGGTTCTAAGAGTGCTGGTGCGAAGCTACAGGGAAATACTTCTGTTAGGTTTTCTGCCGACGGAGCTCCGTTGAGGGCTAGCAAGAGAGCAAAGAAGCACCTTTCGTACAATGAAGATGATGATGATGAAAGCTTTGCTACCCGCGACTCTCCGGAGGCGCCTCCGGTTAATAAATATCTGAAACCAAAGAAGAAGAAGAAGGTTTGGCTAAACCAAGGGCTTTATCTGGGGCAAGGCCAAGACTTGGATGTGAGGAAGCGGCCGGGAGCTAAATCGAAGAAACGGGGCAAGTCGGGGTCTGATCGGCCGCCTGCGTTACCATTACCCATGTTCACAGGCTTGGTGATCATGGATACTGCTCGCGACTTCAAACTTCCATTCAACATCTTTGCGCCAAGTCCTTGGAGGTGTGGACCAATTCAGGATTGGAGAAAGCTCAACCATAGTACATCCACCCTTCTCTTTCCGTCCCTTTCCCTACTCGCATAATCAAATTGCTTGAAGATATATTTTTGTCCTCTTTTAAGGTCAGTTGGCTAACTAGATGCCCGGTGAATTCCCATGCGTACCCGTCTATCTGTAGATGTTTTGATTGGGGATGCTTCCCAAGTATGGAAGAAAGAAAAGGCATCCATGGCAAAATGCGTTTGTACAGAGAAAAAAGGCTGTGACGAAGATTGCCTCAATCGCTGTACCTGGATGGAGTGCGATGAAGGAAATTGTAATGTTGAGCCTCAGTATTGTAGTAATAGGGCCTTTGCCGACTTGAAGGAGCGAGTAAAGACCGGGACCAAATTTGCTGAGGGAGTAGAAGTCATTTTGGTAGTGTCCACATTTTTCTTTTTGTTTCTTGGTCCTCGTGTTTGCTTCTAGGGTCACTCGAATTTTTGCAGGAATGTTACTGACCAGAGGAAACGTATTTTGCGTGTAGACCCAAAACTGCGGGCATGGGCTACGAGCCACCAGAAGCTTTGCGCCGAGGCAAATTGTTGTGGAGTATACCGGAGAGATAATCACACAAGAGGAGAGCGAAAGGAGGATGATTGAAGACTACAAAGACAATAACGTGAGCAAGGGATTGCCCTTTTCGGAAAGGTTAACAATTGCTAACATTCTGGCGAAAAGAACTATTATCTCATGCTTTTTCATCAAAATATGATTCTCGATGCTACCAGGGGTTCTGTTGCACGTTTTGTCAATCGTAAGTCTGTTCGTGCTTTTGTGTAGAGAGTTTGCTCATACTAATGTCTCGCTTCGCTCATTCAAGACTCATGTGATCCTAATTGCCGAATGGAGAAATGGCTTGTGGATGGAAGACCTAGGATGGCTCTGTTTGCTGGAGATAAGGGTATCGAAGCTGGAGACGAACTCACTTATGACTATAATTTTAAGTGAGTCCGCATAGCATGCATTATATCATACCCGGAAAAGAATCACAAACTGACAAATTCTTCTCTAAAGCTGGTTTACAGGCGTCAGTCAACAGGCCTGCCATTGTGGATCCGAAAACTGCCGAGGTGCCCTTGGAAAGAGAGCTGATGGACTGCAAAAGAAGCCGGAACTGCCATCATCCAAGGGCAAAGGCAAAAACAAGGATAAGGGCAAGAAGAAGGGGGTTAGCGGCAAGGGCGGAAGACCAGCTGAAGTCAAAAAACCTACAAGGGGAAGGCCGAGGAAAGTGCTGGCTCAAACTCAGAAATCGGTCATCATCAGCCCAAAACGGAAACACAGACGGAAACCTCTACCATCCCCTGTAGCATCGCCTTCACCAGCACCAGAAGACTCAGAGCCCGAATCTCTTTCTTCTCTTTCGTCGGAGGCCTCAGACCACCCAACGGAAGCTTCCCCCACCAAGAAGAATACTGCACTCGAAGAGGCTGCTCGCCGTCGTCGTACCCGCAATAAGGCTGGCAGGCCGCGTGTCACGAAAACTTACAAAGTTAACAAGACGATACGCGGTGTAAAAGGAAAGGTTATCCCCAAGTCTATAACTAGTAAGAACGCAGTCTCGACGCTTAAGAAGAAGACCTACGAAAAGGTCCTCACGGCTAGCACAACCACTACAACTACAGCCAAGGCTAAAACTCCAAGTTTACCCTCCTCTTCCTCTTCGGTCACTAGCAGATCCTCCAGTACGGTCGTGACCAGGGCTACGAGGAGGAGTATGGGTGCTGTAACGGCTGTGGATGATGAAGTATCAAACCAGCTGCTTGAACAGGCTATCACGACTGTTTTATCAGCAGCAACCGGCATTGATGGCTTGCCTGCTGAGGGTCCCATCGTGACTGCGCCAGTTTTGAATGCCGTTCAAGTTGCCGGATAAACTTTGCCTTTTCCATTTTCTTCATTTCCTTCCCTTCATTTTTTTACTCAATGATCAAAAAAGCTTGCTTTGGGATTATGTACATGGGGTTTTTGTTCCTCTGGTTCTTTCTGGTTTTAGATTCGAGCCGCTGGTTGTTGGTTTGTGTATCTATGCTTTGTTTCTTTTGCATTAACTTGAATGCATGGTTTGTACCTGATCACGGTTGCGTGATGGAGGGTTAGGTCAGTACATGCTGGGGATACTGGGTTCTTGTTTTATTTTCTCTATTCGAGTCTTTATTGACTATTCCTTTTTGTTTGTTCCCTTTTCACTTTCTCATAGCTTTTCATCCTCTACTACCATGGGAAATTCTGTAGCACATATTTCTGTTGATTGTATTCCAAAGGAGACGATAATGCGTGATTTCCTTTTCCTTGTTTTTTTTCTTTTCACGATGTATCAACACATCTTGGTCTCCGGGTAAACTGGGGTAAGTTGGAGGAATTATGTGAAACGAGCGGACCAGGCACGACAGCGAAGAGCGCAAGGAGCAGGAGAGCAGGAGAAGAGAGGGGCGGAGTAATGAAACGATTGTGTAGTCTTAACTTTCTTCCCTTTTCTTCTAGGAAATGTCTCTTTTAAGTTTTTGTTTTTGTTTTTGTTTTTGTTTTCTTCTCTTTTCTTTCGGGGTTTGGTTCATGTTTTTGGATTTGGTAATTTTCAACATTATTTCTTTATCTTTTTTTCTCTGTATTTCAACATGTACGATACTGAACTCGCCCTGTCGAGTCCTTCATCCTTTCCGTTTTTGTGTTTAGCCTGTTAGTTATGTTAGGGGAGGGGTGCGATAGGGTGAATTGGGGACCAAAATTAATCACCTGATGTTAAGTATTTCGAGATCAGGAATGTTACATAGCTATTATGTCCGCAAAGTATATTCAATAGAGTGAATACTATTGTTGTCCTTTGGGTGGAATTCAGCCAGAGTTGGTGAGAGAGTTCCGAGATGTCTTATTCGAGCTGGTGGAGATTTTGGGTCAATGTCTGCTACTCGTTGGGAAGCTAGACGAGGCCCACACGGCCCCGCATCATGTCATATTATAGTATCTGATTCTCCAACAGGTCTAGATTTGTGACTGCGCGTATGCACTTCTACGGACACCGAGGTACCGAATTCGGGGAGATACTAGCCGGAGCCGGCAGATAGGGTAAAGCTACAGGACCCAAAGCCCAACGTGGCGAGTGATATTTGATGAATGGTACTGTCGCCCTCAAGCACCTTCTGGCAAACTGAGACTAGGTCTAGAAAAATCCCGATTCTAAAGACTGTGTATTCCGATTATTTCTAATGGAGTTGAACCTGTGGCGCTGTCATTCAAGATTTTATCTAAGTATCTGATACGTGGGTATTCGGAGCCGAAGTCTATGATATCAATGCACGGACCGCCCAGTGTTTCTTACGAAACATAGCCTCATAGTTGAATAGTGGTTTTAATGTTTTCCAGGAGGTTCTTGTGGCCACCGTTTGGGATGTTACGTGGCCTGGCCTGGCCTATGAAACTAGTGATTCTGAAGAGTCCTGAGACCTCGGCCCAATTTGTTTTTCCCACTTCCCTTGTCTTCCTTCTTCTCTCCATAGCCGCCACCTAGACCCTAGCGTTTGCCTTCTCTTCTCTGCCAATGCATAGATCACAGGTATTAATAGAGAGACTTTTAAGATTTGAGACGGGCTGTGTGGAATATCTCGAGTGACAGTATATGATTTCAGCCCTTTTGGTGCAGGTCGTTGATACAGTCGCAAATACTCACCTAAAACTTTATAGAAGGAGTCACCACACGAGAGTGAACACACGTTGTTGATGGGCTTTAGTTTCCCAGGCTTAGTAACTCGAATACACTAATCCTTACTTACACATCCTCATCTATACGTTCGTTTGAATTCCGGAGGGACTTCTTTCCCACTTACCAATTCCTAATTATGGTTCATGCTAGCCTTCGATGAGCTGAAAAAGACAAAATATGACATTCCTTCTAGATGCAGAACCTAATAAGTATGACAGAAAACGATTATTTGCATGTGTCCTGGGGGAGGGGGGAGAAATGGTAAGACTGGCTCGCGATCATATCCCCATCCGAGACGTGGATAAATTAATATGCATTCAACGTTTCTCATTGCACACCAAAATGCGTGAGATCCTGACGCCCCTTTGCTATTTTTTTTGCGCTGTGTCGTTGTGATGGCAGCGCTCAGCCCCCCGGTTGCTTGGTCTTTTGCTTCTTTTTTCTTGGCAGCTGAGATTTCATTCGCCGCGGACAAAAACGCGGTCTCGAACTATTCGTGTCCCACGCCAGCTGGCCAAGCGTTTTCGTTGAATGGAAAGATGGCTCGCCCCAAATATCATTTGTAATTGGTCATGTTACGGGGTGTAAGAATCTAATATCACTTTCGTCGAATAACCGAGGTACTTGTAAACCGGCCGAACCATTTAGAAAAGGGGGTGGTTTGTTAGCTAGCACCAACCATCACGATTTTTTGCCATCGACTCTGCGGAATTCTAACCTACTGGTCGCTTTTAGTTTTAATTTTAGTAACTTCTCTTGCCTTAGATCTTGTTTATCCCCAAACATGCTACTTGCTAGGGTCAAACATCACCACTAAGCAGTAGGATGGCCTAGAACCGAGTGAGAGCTTATGACGTTGCTTTGAGAATAAGATATCAACACCATTTGAGCATCACTTTGACAAAACACTAACGCGGTTTTTACGACCGGATTCGTGACGTCGAATTGGTATCCTTGATCTTCCTATTTCTGGCTAGTATAACAGGGGAGCGGGGGGGGTTCGAAGAGCCTTCTACTATTTTGAGTTATTCCATACCACATAAAATATTAACTGGAGTAATTAACTCATCCCTCTAGTATAGATGTTTTGGAACGGCATTTATTTGAATTGCCATTGCATCATGCATACACGTTTCATGTTTGCTGATCATTTATTTCTCTCCGTTTTCCTTATTTCTTGAACCCTCGAGACGATGCTGAGGCTGAGATACGACTCATGAACGAACAATCTCCCCGCCTCGTTCAGCATCATCTATGTCTCCATCCTCCCCCAGCCATAATCCAACAATGGCACCCACCCCCGCCGCTCCTGCAAGCGCCCACCATGCAATTCCAACAGTCCCAACCTTTAACCCCAGACCAAATAATATGCCAGCAACCGCTGGGCCAACTGCCTTCGACAAACTCGCTAAACTAACTGCTAGGCCATGAATCCGTCCAAGGACCAGTGGAGATGGTGCTGAGTTTGTTAATAGTATTACTGACGACGGCAGTGCAAACGTTCTCGCTGCAACTTGGAATAATAGAATCAAAGTGATCCCTATCCACACCACTGGCCCCCCAGCCGCAGCTGGGGGTGAGGTAGTACTTGGGAGAATGCTAAGGTATGGGATGAGGAAATAAGCCAGGGGAAAAGTGAACAGGGACCACTGATATAGGTTCAGGATCCCCATGTGCTGTGCGACTGGAGGATATGCGAGGATTTGAACCGATATGCCAAGGATGCCGAAGAGGGACATCGCTAACCCAACTGATGCTGGAGAAAGGCCCAGGCCACCGTTGAAGTAGAAAGGAAGGTGCTCATGTCCCCTGTCTGTTGATCTGGGTATCGATAGGAAAACGCCCCAGAGATGCATAAACGTGGACATATGGATTGGCAGGATGGCACAAGAGAGGATAGTCAACTTAACGTTACGCGTCCATATTTTTGTAGGAAGAATAGGGCTAGGTGTTTGCCTGGTTTGTTGTGGATTACTATTCCCATTAAGCGAGTTTCCACTAGGTTTGGGGGCAGACGATCGATCGGCTACTTCAGCACAGACATCGCTTCCTTCGGGTGTCTCCGTGTCTATGTTTTTGAAACGACGGAAAAAGCACTTCAATTTTTTACCGGCATGGATTCCAAAATCCAGATCTCTCTTCCGTGTTTCTAGTGTCTAGTGTTGCTTGGCGGTTAACATGGTGTTCTTAGAATTCAATGGTTATAACTCATAAATAAGATACGAGTACTATGAAGATCAAGCATCTTACCTCCTCCAAGAATAGAAAGCAGGCACCAGCAATAGTAACCAGCAAAATTGCAGAAATCACATTTGGCAATGCATATTTCCATCTTCTCATCCACCCTACACCATTTTCACCACCGAAGAATGTTCCTGGCCCAAATAACTTCGAAGCTGGTGAGCTCTCGGAGGTTGGATCCGCTAAGAATCCGCCCAACATAGGTCCCAGGACTGCTCCGAAATTGAAGGTCAAGGGGAGAATAAGAAAAGCACGTGAATGATATCTAGGATGCTGTGTTAGCAAGGGAGCACCATCCCTAGAGAAGGCTGTTTTGGGCATCTGAGATTCATGTCTAATCCGCTTCTGATCGGAGTATATATCAAAAGCTTGAAAATCAGTGCTTACTTTTTATCGACCACGGTTTCCGTAATCATGGTCCTTAGTATAGCAATATTTCCATCCATCAATCCTGCCAAGCATCTCGCAATTACAAGCCCGTGATAGCTCTCGCTAAAGCCAAAAATGATACTCGCAACTGATGTTGATGTTAATCCTATCAATACAACCTTCTTCCTCCCAATTTTGTCCGCAACCCTACCCCAAAGCCATCCAGTCAAGAACATGCATATTGCAAAAGCGGACGCCAGGTATCCTGCCTGGCGAGAGAGTGCGGATGGTGGAAGAGTCGGATCTAGGGTGCGGAGAAAGTAGTAAAGGTATGATAACACTGACGTTTGGCTGACAGGTTCAACAAAACGACACAATGCTAGGAGGGTGAGTTGACGTTTCTTAGGGAGCGTCAGCCAGGATGCAGATGTATCCTTAACTGCTGTAACTTCAAGACTTGTGACTCCAGGAGTTTTCGTACAGGCCGAATACTGAGCAATAGCCTCGTTTTCCTCGTTTTCCAAAGCAACACTCCGATTTACTGCCTCTTGGATACCTGTTGGACTATCGACAACTAAGGCTGTTGGATCTTGGAGAAGTGGCGTACGTTCGTCATTTTCATGAGATGTTCGGGGCATGTTTGAAAATTGTGCGATTGAAATGCATCTTCAAGAGAGGGATAGAGACAACTCCGCACACGGCCTACTTTTGAAGCTCTAATGTAATGTATTCTTGTCATACCCGCATGGTTCATGGGTAATTACCTACTTGATCGCTGATTATCTCCTGATTAGTAGAGATAATGCAGTGTAACGCTACTACCGATAACTGCTATTTGGTATCGATAAGAAGATGTGCCAAGATGTGCCGTAACTGCCGTGACACTGGAACGGCCCCGCTTCACGCCACGCGTCATTCTTTCGAGATTTGTACGACAGAAGTTGAAATCCTCAAACTTCATGTAATGATATTGCAAACCACGAAAGAAAGTTAGACGCCATGTCCCTTAACAAGATCCTTACTTTCCCTTTCCAATACCTTCCGCGGCCTCTCCTCACCAATCACAATGTCCGGTTGTTATTCTTTCAACGCTTCGTCCGCCTATATGCATACGGTTCTAGTACCTTAATTTTGGCCCATTTTTTCACAGTTCTTCAGAATCCGACATCTAGGACAGGACTCTTCATGACGCTGACTCTCTATGGCGATGTCGTAATCTCCTTAATCTTAACTCTCTTCGCCGACCGTCTCGGACGACGTAACATATTAATGTTAGGCGCTGTCTTAATGACAATGTCCGGGATAACCTTTGCATTAGTCTCAAATTTCTGGATTTTACTTGTTGCAGCCGTACTCGGTGTTATTTCCCCGGCAGGAAACGAAATAGGCCCGTTCAGAGCCATCGAGGAATCAGTCACGGCACAACTAGTCGATGGTGGTGCAAGGACCGAGATTTTTGCATGGTATACACTTATTGGAGCCTTTGGAGGAGCGTTAGGGAGTGTGAGTTGTGGGTGGCTAGTTCATTTTTTGACTGGCAAGGACGGGGGGGCGGCAGCAGAGGAGAAGGCGTATCGAGTTGTGTTTTGGATATATGCGGGGATCGGATTGGTGAAGCTGGCGTTGGCTTGGGCTCTCACAGGAGAATGTGAGGTTGTTAAGAGTTCCGAGGGACGCAATGAGGGTGAATCTTTTTTGAGGAACCAGCAAGCTGGTTCGAAGGGACTTGGGTTGTGGCAAAAGGTTATGGGGTTGTTGATACCAAAAGTATCGACAGAGTCTCTATCGATCCTTTGGAAGCTTTGTCTTTTGTTTGCAGTAGACAGCACAGCCTCAGGCCTTGCACCAGCGTCAGTTCATCAAAAGTGTATGCTCTATTATAAAGCTGGCTGACTTGAGTTCTACAGGTCTTGGTTAACTTATTACTTCACTACTAAGCACTCGCTCTCTGTTTCTACGCTCGGCACACTCTTCTTCACGACTTCTCTTCTCGCAGCAGCATCTTCGCTTCTAGCAGTCCCAATCTCAAAGCGCCTTGGTCTCATTCGAACCATGGTCTACACGCATCTCCCATCAGCAGTTCTCCTATGCATGATTCCGATACCTGGAAGCTCGCGTGTTGGGACTGGATTCGCGATGAGCTTTCTGATTCTAAGATCTTTAATGGCGAGTATGGATCAAGCCCCAAGGACAGCTTTCCTTGCTGCTGTGATGATGCCCGAAGAAAGAACAGCTGTCATGGGGGTGGTAAATACCCTCAAAACCTTCTCGCAAGGTATAGGACCGTTCGTTACTGGCTGGCTGGGTGAGAAGGGCAAAATGGGTGTTGCGTTTTTTATTGCAGGGTTGATGAAGATATTCTATGACTTGGGATTGTTGACATTTTTCTTGAGGGGTGGGGTTTCGCAAAGAGTCAAAGATGGAGATCGGGATCAAGAAGTTAGATATAAGAGTGTTCAGGTTGAAGATGGCGAGGAACTGGATGAGGCAGTGTTTTTAGGTTCTTCAGACGATGAGAGTGAGTAGTCAAATTGGAAATTTGGGGTTTGGTCACGTTTGTTAGCGACTTCATGAACAGGTACAGTTGTAAGCGTTATCGCATCAGATTTAGCATTTATTTGGACGAGAACTCAATCAAATTGAACATATCGGGAAACGACCCGGAAATATTGATTAATATCATAAAACTGCTAAAAGAAAAAAAACCAAACACCGAAACCATTTCCCAAGAGGATAGAATCATCCTTTTAAAACAACCCAGTGCACGTTTATAAGCAGTAACATTTCCCATGATCACATGACCAAATTAATAGCATTTACTGCGACCCACCACGAAGACGGAGAACCAAGTGGAGGGTGGACTCCTTCTGAATGTTGTAGTCAGAAAGGGTACGACCATCCTCAAGCTGCTTTCCCGCGAAGATCAAACGCTGCTGATCTGGGGGAATTCCTTCTTTGTCCTGGATCTTCGCCTTAACGTTGTCGATGGTGTCTGAACTCTCGACCTCCAGGGTAATAGTCTTCCCAGTCAAGGTTTTGACAAAGATCTGCATACCACCGCGGAGACGAAGAACTAAGTGAAGGGTAGACTCTTTCTGAATGTTATAATCAGAAAGTGTGCGACCGTCCTCGAGCTGTTTCCCAGCGAAGATCAAACGCTGTTGGTCTGGAGGGATTCCCTCCTTGTCTTGGATCTTCGATTTGACATTGTCGATAGTATCCGAAGACTCAACCTCGAGAGTAATGGTTTTACCCGTCAAAGTCTTAACAAAGATCTGCATACCACCACGAAGACGGAGAACCAAGTGGAGAGTCGACTCCTTCTGAATATTATAGTCAGAAAGAGTGCGGCCGTCCTCGAGCTGCTTGCCGGCGAAGATCAAGCGCTGCTGGTCTGGGGGAATGCCCTCCTTGTCTTGGATCTTAGACTTGACGTTGTCGATAGTGTCCGAAGACTCAACCTCCAACGTGATCGTCTTCCCCGTAACTGTAAGATATGTTAGCAGGGTAGTCGACAAGCGTTCAAACAGGATAGTACTTACGAGTCTTAACGAAGATTTGCATTCCTCCGCGGAGACGAAGGACCAAGTGCAGAGTGGACTCCTTCTGGATGTTATAGTCGGAGAGGGTTCGCCCATCCTCAAGCTGCTTCCCGGCGAAAATCAGACGTTGTTGGTCTGGGGGAATTCCCTCCTTGTCCTGAATTTTGGACTTGACATTATCGATTGTGTCTGAAGATTCAACCTGTAACCGGGATTGTCAACTTCAACTTTCGGCCAAGTTTATCACCGAAAGAGATGTTGATAGAGTATTTTGCCACCAACAGCTCTCGGCAACGCAACTTGCAGGAAACAAGGGGCAACATAGGAAAAGCTGAAAGTACCTCAAGGGTGATAGTCTTCCCGGTAACTATGGTGAAAATTAGCATCGATTTTCGTTGAATTAAGAGATGAGGAACTGGGGAGAGAGCTTACGGGTCTTAACGAAGATCTGCATTTTTATGGATTGGTATTAAGTGCTTTTGGAGATGGATAAAAGGTTCGTTGTGGTTTAAGAGGATGATGACAGGAAATGGAGAAGAAGAGAGGGAGAGGAAGGGGAAGAAGAGAAGATAAAGGGAGAGGGGCGAGGCGGCCAGATTCTAAGCTTGGAGGTGAGGTGGCCTGAGACGCCAAGACACAGATACAGAGCTTATGCGGGGAACCATAATTGGTCGGAATTAGTGCCCAAAAGTATCAATGCGGCGGTCGCATGCGTGCATGTGACTCATGATAGACTCACGTCTTGGCAACCGTCTGAATCAGGCATCTCGATTCTAACAGAACCTTTTGCTTGTCAGTATTTAGAGTTCTTTGAGCAACTGATTTCTCATAGACTTAAAAATTCCGCCCTGGTCCTGAATAGCTAGCTGGTCGTGGAAACTGCTAGCTAGGAATATACATATAGTCATAGTAATATCTTGCATTGTATGATCTAGGGTATAGAATTTCCTAGATATACTATTTGAACAGCGGAGATTTTCCTCTGTATTCTACTCCCCCTTACCTCATGTAAGTTATTTTACACTTTGTGATGGATGGCAGGCCGAACACGTTTACAACACTGCCCGAGCCTGCAAAGATTCCTCCACCAGCTTCACGGTTTCCTCAGACATCCCATAGCTTGACTGGTCTATGGTACTTGTCAGCCACATAACTACCAATCTAAAAGGTTGCATCCCAAGAGAAAATGATAGGGTCACTTACATCCAAATCCGCCAGCACCGTAGTTATGCACAACCTTTAGACCATCAATAACATCCTTCTCCACCCTCGGTCCCCCGATCCTCAATGGCCTCAATCCCACACTGTGGCGTATCACGTCTAACCCTTCAACACCTTGTCCGGGCTTTACGAGCTCTGGACACCATTCTATAGCACGCTTCATAATCCTCTGGGCTAGGTTCATATCAGGTTGTGACTCCCAGGAGTTCTTCTGATAGGATCCTCCAAGGATAGTTCCTCCGCCTGCGGCCCTGGTCATGATATACATGGCCTCGTCATCTCCATCGTCTGTACCGGAGCTAGTGATCATGGCCGGCGCAACATTCCTTACTAGAACAATCTGTCCTCTCGCAGGATAAACGTTCTTGTCTTCAACACCTCCGAGCTTGTATGCCATCAGCCCAGTGCAGTTAACTACGAGATCGGCTTTCTCTCCCGATGAGTGTAATGATGCGGCTTCAGAGATGTGCTTGAGCACCCCACGCTCAAATACCACCCCATTTTTAAGACACTGCGAAACAAGGTATGCAAGGTAGACAGGCGCGTTGATGCATACAGACTTCCATCTGGTTCCACTGGAGACACCTGCAGGAAGCTCGGACTTCGACAGTTCTCGGAACTTGGTGTAATGTCAGCTAGCCCACCAACAAGCTATATAAGCGTTTGATTACCTCTGGAACTATATTCATGAACCAAGGATCACGGCGGAGCAATTCGTTGAACCAGTCAGCGGTAACTTTCTCCTTGTCCTTATCGCGATTGTATATGACAGCATCTTTTTTTATATAACCGTAAGCAAGTTGCCGACAGGCACATCTAGAAACACTCCTACTATATCCATACCTTGAAAGTGGATACCAGCTTCGGGGACATTCGACGTGAGCCTATAAAGTTCCACGAATGTCACCCTATCCCATTCTGCAGCACGTGAGCCTTTCGGAGAAACACTAATTTCGGTCATAGGATTTAGTTGAGTTCTGGTGGCGTTCAAAGGACCATAATTGGGTTAATCGGAGGCCGGAAAACGCGGGTGTCACTGACGGCAAGAAATTCGCACCAGCCCAAGGCGAGGTGTATTCAATGTCATAATCGCCAGGCATATGCTTTGCGACAACGGTAACGCCGAAGCCGCTACGACGACTAAGTAGCAGCGCCGTCGTCAACCCCGCTACACCAGCTCTAGAGAAACGTGTCAATTACCTATTTGCAATGAGAGCTTAGATATAACTTACCCTAATACCACTATATTCGCCCGTGTGGCCATGGTTTCAATGTGTTAAGTTCTCACAATCGATGGTTTAGTAGAGTTTGAGGTGATGTCAATGTTTTTTGCTGGTAAATGGATAGGTTCTTCTGTACAGGACCTGTGCTTTGAAGGTATAAAGCTTGAAGAAGTGTGAAGTGTGAGGTGTGAAGTATTCATGCCTGTTAGTATGCCAAGACCCATAGCACCATACCATTAACCGCTGCCGTCCTCACCGATTTTTCTTGGCAGACAAAATATGTGATTAGTATGATTGGCCGAAAAATCTGCCATATCAGATTGCGACCAAACTTTATGTTGGGCGATCGTTGATTGTGAAATGACGTCTATTGATGGCCATCTCTTTAAATTTCCAGGATAGAAGTGATAGAAAACCTGCACCTGGGTGGCTAAACCGAAACGACAAAAGAAAGTAAAATTGTTCCACAAGAAGACTACCGAAGGCGTTGAATATAAACTCCGAGTAATCAAACCACGCTCCTATTAGTCGATAATTATGCTTTTAGGAGGGTGGACTCGGAGGGAATTTGCAAAAGAGAGTCGTTGTTGGTTGTATTCATGCTGCGGTTGAATAAGGCCGTGCGTCTGTTGGAAGGGAGGTGGTGAGAAGGTGTTCCCTGCCCAGCTTCAGGATTGCCTCTTCCGGGGTGAGACCAACAGCTTCAGAGTGAAGGAGTTTATAGCTAATCGCGTTCACCCAAAATATGAGTGCAAGTTGTTCCGTCCTCGCAAACGACTCTATGCTTCTCGTGCGGGTAGCCGTCGTATCAGAACATCGTGTCATTTAGAGCAAGCTCAAGCTTTTTATATGGCCTAGGGGAAAGTCCCATGTGACGTATGCCCAAAAGGCTTTCTCTTGCGCGGGGAATCACATGTACAACGCGATAACAAGTTTTGCCCATATTTTTCCTGTTAGCCCGTTAAGGGCCATACTTATTTATCTACGAAGAGGTCAGACACGGACGGCAGTCACGTGTCAGGAAACTGGTGTTATCTCAAGCCATTGCCAGCAAATTCATGGCTTGATCGAGGTAGTTAGAATATTCTGTATAGGGGAATTGGCTTTGTTAATAAGGATATACCGAGTGACATATTATGATGCAATGTGATGAGGCTTTGAGAAAGGACCAGTTTGGCTCGCCTGTAATAATAATTGGGGTTTCCTTTGAGACCTGCGGCAACACGAGCAGCATAGCTCTTAATGGAATCAAGGAATAGGCTCGTAACTTTGCTTAATGACACCCGGAATGTTGGATATTTCCTTCCTTTATGTCGCATTTGGCTGTTCTTACCATTATCTGCTATTTAGTCCCACCTTTTACTTCACCTACGTAGGGCTTCCTAGGACTATGTAGGCTTTCTTAGCAAATTTCGCGCTGTAGCAGACACTTCTTTGGCTGTGGATTATTCAGGCGCCTATTTGGCGTATTTGAAGGCTGCTTTGGGCCTAGAGGCGCTAGCCGGCGAGAAATATGGTGGAAGACGCCTAGTTGGCCATGCAGTATATACGGAGAGTCTCCCCGCCTTTGTTTCGTTTATTTCTTCTATATCGAATATATTAATTAAGCCTTTGGCCTGAGTGACGGGTATCACCACTTCACGGAAAACATCTAGCCCACCGAGTGATACACCATGATCTTCACATTTTCATCGCAAAAGGTTAATAGTTCTATAGTACAAAAGATTTTAGGTCAAATATTGCCAATTCTTGTCACACCTCTTGATTTTTTGATCTTTGAAAAAATCCAAACACAATACGCCAAACTCAAAGATCTAGGGTCTAAATCTATAGGGTATCCAACAAGCCATCACTCTCTAGCAACAATACGATCTGGTGCACAATGTTCCTAACCGTCTGCTTGCTCGCATCCACGACCAAATCCGGCTTCGCCGGATTCTCATATGGGTCATCGACACCCGTGAATCCCTTGATCTCACCTGCGCGTGCGCGCTTGTACACACCTCTCTTGTCGGTCTTCTCGCAGTAATCTAGGGGAGTAGCAACATGGATAAGGTAGAAACTACCGTATTGCGATACGGTCTCCTTCGCCTGGGCGCGAGAGACGTCAAAGGGTGCGATCGGAGCGCAGATAACGGCAGCGCCGGAGCGGGTGAGTTCGGCAGCGACGAATGCGATGCGTTGGATATTAGTGTGGCGATCCTCACGTGAGAACCCAAGTTCGGCTGAGAGCTCGGAACGGACGGTTTCGCCAAGCAGGAGGGTGGTGGAACGGCCGCCTTGCTGATTGAGTGTTACTTGGAGGGCACGACCGATCGCGTCTTTGCCACTGTTGGTGAAGCCAGTGAGGAACACAGTAAATCCTTGCTTATTACGCGGTGGGTGCGATTCACGGAGAACCTTTACGACTTCGGGGTAGGAGAACCATTCGGGGATGGGGGTGCCGGTGCGGAGACGGCGGCGGAGTTCTGCGGTTTGTTAATACCTGTCAAATATGGAGGAGAGAACAGGCTTACCAGTTCCGGAGATGTTGAGAGTCTTGGTTCCTGACTTGATCTCGTCGATTGGACAGTATTCGTCTGTATCCGGTAGATAAGTCATCATCTGGAACGGCACGACCTCGATGCCGAGCTCGGCCTTATATTTTTCAACTGCATGTTGCGCATCGTATGGGCCGTAGAACTCCACACCCTTCGAGTTGCTACCTGGCCCAGCGTGGTCTCTACCAACAATGAAGTGTGTAGCACCGTGGTTCTTCCTGATAATAGCATGCCAGATGGCTTCGCGAGGGCCACCCATACGCATAGCCAAAGGCAGAAGACCAAGAACCGCCATCCCATTAGGGTATCGGGGCAGGATAGCCTGGTATACGCGGACACGGGTGAAGTGGTCGATATCGCCAGGCTTTGTGAGGCCAACGACAGGGTGGATGAGGACGTTGGCTTGACGGGCACGGGCGGCACGTACCGTGAGTTCTCTGTGGGCGCGGTGCATGGGGTTTCTGTAGCTGTTAGAGGTTTTCTCTCTTTTAAGAGCTTGTAGTTAGTTTACCTGGTCTGGAAAGCGACAATCTTGGACCAGCCGAGCTTCTCAAAGTGAAGACGGAGCTCAGCAGGAGTATCTGGTAAAATGTTAACCACAGAGATACTCGAAACATGCGAAATCACCCAATGGGGTGCTTACATCTCAAACCAACATAATCGTAATGGCTAAGCCTGTTGATAGCATCTAGCTTTCCGCCAACATAAAACTCCTTCGCTGTATCGTAAAGGTAGCGAATAGCAGGGTGCTCCTCGTCACCCCCGAGAACCTCTTTAGCTTCCTTTACCCTAAAATTTGCCGGAATTAGTCAATTGAACCAATACCTCTAGCTATTGCATATTCACATACTTATCCGGCTTGTACACATCGTCGACAGTGACGATAGCCAAATGGCGGTCATCACGGAAATCACGAAGAGTGATACGTTGACCAGGCTTGATCCCAACCTCCTCGATCTGCTCTTTGGAAACGTCGAGAGTAATGGGCATAGAGAACAAAGTGCCATCTGCAAGACGGACATTCTCAACGACACTAGCTCTTCAGTTAGGAGATATACGGAATGACTTTTTGCAAGGTGTATACCCATTATAATCCTGCTCGTTCATGAATCCTATGTAATACCTGTATCAGCCATCCAACCTCTAAATGGAAGGACCTTAGATTTTCTACACACCTTCAAGAGGGGAAAACCCTCCGCTCATGATTAGCTCCAAATCACATAGCTGTCTCTCAGTCAAGACAATCGACGGTAGAGTCTCAGATTCCTTGAGGAGCTCTTGATGGCGGGGAAGATCCCTGGCAATCAAGTCCTTTAGGACACCACCGTGAGGTTCCGGAAGTCCAGCCATTTCTAATTGATCTCGTGACTAACGTGAGAAAGTAGTATGGTTTTGAGTGAAAAAGGATGCTCACACAACAGTCAGAGGAAGAGGCAGACAGGGCAGAGAATATCTAGACTTCGCGGGGTATATGAAACTACACGAGTAGAGCGGGGAAACAAAAAAAAAAGGCCAGACTGCAGAATAAACAATAAAAAAATCTTCTAAATCTCACGAAAAGGGAGAGGAGAGCCGGAATACGTATAGTCCACCCCTAGCTCCGGGCCTATCTGCGGGACTATAGGTGAAGGATACATCTACTTTATGTAAAAACCGACAGCCGCTATTTGTTTATCAATAGCAAATGACGTGCTTTTAGATAGAGATCACCTAGCACTCAATTGTGTGATCCCAAGAAACTTGGCTTCTTGGAAACTTCAAACTCTCGTTCACGGATTCGTGGTTGGCAACAGATTCATTTTTTACACTTTCTTAGTCGTTTGTCTTGTAGGCGCCTTGTACTCCATCACGAAAAATTTTCCCTTCTCCAGCGTAGTGGTGGGGAATGGGGGCCGCCTGCGGTGCCAGCTGCCGTTGCAGATGAGCCTGATGAGGGGAGCACATCATCGGAATCCGGGAACGCTGATTGAGCAGTCGCACCTTCGCGGCTCTTCTCCGGTGCTAAAGGGTCCAAGGGTCTGCCCTTCCCTTTCCGCGGAGACTGGCTCCGTCGATCAGTGGGTGATCAGCGTATTAATAAGCAGATATTTATCTCTTGGCACTGATTGATCTGATTGATAAGAAGGGCTCTCGTTGAACGTCATCACTTGAATTTGAAACTTTGGTATTTAGGTAGCTTTTTTTTAGAGCAGCCTCAGGAACGAGTTTTCTATCACGATGTCAGAGACTGCAGTGCAAGTGAGGTCTTTGGTAAGTAAATTCCTCTCGTTCTTACTACTTCTATTTCCTCTGAAGTTCTCCTTCTTTGTGCTGGGGTCAATGTTTGCCGTTCCGAATTTTAGTGCTGACCATAAGAACTTGATAGTACCGAAGCCTCCTCCGCTTCTCGAATCGCTTCGCAGCCTATAACTTCCGCGAGTATGCGAAGCGCAGGACACGAGATGCTTTCCGGGAACATAAGTCTGAGGAGGATCCTCGACGGATACAGGAATTAGTGCAGAAGGGGTTGAGGGAGCTGCAGGTTATCAAAGTACGCTACACTATCCATAAGCTCCGATGCTGTGATTAGAAGATGGATGAGCAAGGCTTGAGGGGAAGGGATATCTGTTCGGATTGCTAATGGGAATTGTGCAGAGACAAACCGTGGTCAGCCAGTTTTTCCAAATGGATAGGTTGGTTGTTGAAGGCCAAGCTTCTGTATGTTTATCATCGATCACCCTTGAATGCGTCTGAGCATCTGAGCAGCGAATTGATACTAACCTTCTCTGTAGGGTAGGCAGATTAGTGGAAGTGGCGACATTGTTCGTCAGAAGGACACAGGGTGGGTCTATTCATTCCCTAAAAGGATATAAACCTCTAGAATCTCATGATGCTAACAACCTGATCTACAGCTGGAATTAAACAAAATTTCCTTTCCGACTTTGTCCCACTTCTCCTCTCTATTCGTACGGATGGCGGGGTCCAACCCTGAGTTTTCGGCGTGTAATATCATTTCTCTGCATGGTGTTGAACTGTAAATAAACTATACGGATACAATTGATATCTACGGTATGAGCAGACACATTTGGTGCTGCCGAGCGTTTTCTATCTAAATTATCTCACTGGTGGCGAATATTCCGTTAGTCCAAGTGCGAGACGGACCATTCAGGGCCGGGTAACGGTTCTATCTTTCACGCGCATCGCCTATCCTAAACGGTCAACTCCATCCCTCGATCGCGACCGAGCGACCAAAAAAAAGGGAACAACCGCAAAACCGCAAGTCAACAACGCGTTTCCTGCAGAGCCTCTTGCGCCCTCATCTACAATCGGTCATCTTTCGCACGCTCGCCACAAATCACCAGCCCACGAGCCCCGTGACTTCGCCAACCTAGCATTTTTCTTACACGCGTTAATCACCCGCAACAATGCCTGCGCGCATCTCCTTTGTACGTTCCCCAAAGCTCGCCTTTCACCTCCATAGCTAATCCACCACAGTACCGACCCACGGGTCAATCTCGCCGCCAAGCTCGCTCCGCCCACGACCACGACGTCTTTGAGGGCCTTCCAGTCCGCCGCTGGGCCCGACAATGGGTCGCCGTCGGCAAATCAGCGCCTCCACCACCCCCGCAACCCGAGCTTCCTCTCCCGAAAGAAACACACCTGCTCCAACCAATGTCGCAGGCGCTTCTCCAGGCTGCGCGCAGCTCCTCATCCACCCAGGCTAAACCCGCACCTAAACCCCCCGCTACCCCCGGCGGTAGACTCTTCATGACGAAGCGCTGGGTGCAGGTTCCGCGAAGCAAAGAAGGTCCGGAGCCCGTCTACCTCGCGAAAGTTCCAGACCGCCCACGGAAGCGCGGAGACGTGGAGATTGTGGAAACCGTTGAAGCAACGGCGGTCATGACTGTGCGCCGAAGGGTGCCGCCGCCAAAAAGGAAGGCAAAACCAAGGGGACGCAAACCGGGTCCAAAGAAGACGGTCTCTTTCGCCGAGGAACGGTTGAGGACGTTCCCAGTTGTTATCCCGCATAATAGCGATCCTAACGCTCCTGGCGGGCCGACTCCTGGTGGTATACCGATAGGTACCGTTCCTGACGTGGCTGTGGTTGCTGCTGTGATTGCGAGCGGCGACACGGATATGGTGGATGTGGACGCTGCGACGACGGAGGAGTCGGCGCCGATTAACGAGGTTGCTGTGGAGGTCGAGAAGAAGGAGATTGAGGAAGAAAAGGCGGCGCTTGCGCAAAAGGTCGATGAGCTACCGAAGAAACCAGTTCCTGCACCACCACCTGCAGGGCCTGAAAGGAAAGCCCATCCGCTGCCGCCGAGGCCTGCTGGGTTGCCGCCAAAGCCAGTCGGTGCAGCGAATTTGGTAAACAGTGGAGAGCATCCGGCGCTAGTGAGCGCGATATTGAATGATGAGTCAAAGACGCCAGGAAAGCAGTAGGTATAAAAGCTAGAACAGGAAGCGGATAAATACCGTAGAACTGAGCATGGGTCATTTCTACTTCGGGCTGGATCGTAGGAGGGAGGGTTTAGAACTTAATTGTTTTGTTTCTGTTTCTGTTTCTGTGGTTTTATGGTTTTTGAATTATTTTTTTCCTGATCAACTTCCATCTGCGATGATCTGATATGATGCGCTATGGATGTTTGATGTCCTTGCGGGTTAGATGAAGGGTTTTCCCTCTGTATTTCTATCTCAATTGAATTCTCGGGTGCTCGGGGCGTTTTTGTCCCTAGCATTCGTCTATGATAAAAAACTATATGCAGGAGTAATTTCTATGGTAGGCTCTGGAAGTCATACATCCAAGAGTGCCAAGGTTGTCCTCGTTAACGACGTAACAGGTGGAAAAGGTACAAAACTCTGTACCATAGAATGGGATTTGCTCATCAGGATAGCTAGCCCTTTTAGGTGTTCGATATTTGGCGGATTCCGGGAATGATTAGCTGAAGCCACTAGCTTTAGCCCTCAACGTGAAGCCCCCAATAGCAGTCCTGGGGTCCTGAAGCCTGGACTTCATCGATGCACCCACCCCTCCCAGCATCCCACACACCACTATCAACCACCACCACCACCACCACCACCACCTCTAGTCGTTAGCTAGAAGCTCTACGCAATGTCAGAAATATCTTCAAACCTCCTACGGCTTCATGCAGGGTCGAAAACGTCGAAAACGTCGAAAACCCATAGCCTACAGCGGTATTGGCAGAAAGCACGGTATTTTAGGCTAGATTTATCACTCCTCACAATCTCCCAAACTGAATCAACGGTGGAAAACGTCTCTCTATTCTAAGCTATACACATTCCATCACCCTTTCAGCCTTGTATTAGCTACTAGCATCCACGGATCGGGGAGTAAAAAGACACACTGCCAGCACATTCACTAGATTAAACCGAACCTTGAGTCAGGATAGGTGTATGATATATTGGATTGAGCGTCTTCACATCCCAAGTACAGTGCTTCGTCGTCCCTTCTTTACACCGATGTTCTAGCTCTAGGGACTAATTTATATAGCAGGTCATTTCCTGAACGAAAGTCTTTCGGTGAGATACATACATTAACAATCACTACCCCAGAGGGCAATAGAGACCAAGTATTGAACTTTATGATTGGTCCAGCTCTGTTGAACTACATGTATCTAAGGAGCATTTTGCTACTATTATTCTCGCGTGCAGTCGCTGGATTCTTGTTCAAATACATTTAATCGCCCACAAAATATACCTTCAAGGGTTTCTGTCATGGGAAAATATCCAGAAGGTTATATAGCCTCTATTTAGCCTTTCTCTTCTTGTCTTCATCATCATTCGACTTGATATTATTATTACGCTATTGTCTAGGCTCTAAGAACCTAACGGTTTCCCTCTTACCGTTTTGGCCGATTAGTCAAACGGGGTGCAAGAGTACAAACTATTCTAAGTAAATATCAAGTTAACGTCTACCCGCTAAGTACTTGCGCTAACACTCTAGAAAAGTCAAATATTTTATACCTCAAACAACTAAACCCATGTCAGGAGGAGTCTTGAAAGAAGCTGTCATTGATACTGGATTCGAGATGATGGGATTCTTGGTATAAGACGCGGGAGATACCCATATGCTAGGTATAAAGGACTCGCATTCGATAATCAAGTCTGTTGAGGAGCCATGATGTATAGATCCACCTCTTCAAGATGGCCGCGCTTAGCCTCGAAGAACATAGAAAAGCATTAGCTTTAAGGGTGCTCGAAGGTATTCTTACCTAAGTGCTTAACACGGGCCGTGACTTACATCTGGTAATAGGTCGTATTAAATTAGTTCGAGTGAGAAGATATGAAGACCGAGGTATTTTGGCACAAATCTACTTCTTTAATGCGACGCGCTATTAAGCGGCATACAAACGGGTTAAGAATATTCAGTGGGGGGTATTTCTTCAGGTGTGAGGAGAAATCATAATTAATATGAACATGTGTGATGATGGGCGGGATGTCTACTCTATTATTTGCAAAATTAGAATTCGGACAGTATAGGTGGACATGTGTCTACATGTAGTATTGCTGCTCGGTTTCTTACAATATTAATCCGTGGACTAGAACCCCAATTTGAATCTTGAATTAATTTCTAGTTACGAGGCTACGGGGCTAGTTCCTTTCTGAAATGTGAATTAACTTGTTAAGATAGCAATATTCATGTCAAGGATACCTGTACTGAGAGCCTATAGCATATGGCTAAGGAATAGTTTTATCATTGATCATAGAGGTGTTTGGGGTCGAAGGAAGTCCAACCCTCAGAGCACGAAGGAAACTTCTTGCATTGGCCCAAGCTCAGTCTGTCTGCGATAGTACAAAAAAATCATCCCTTAAAAACAGCCCCTAAAGATCCAACAAGTATTCTAAGAAAAAACCCTTAGTGCGCCTCACTACTACGATTCACTCCTTCCTCTCCTCTTCTTAGCCGCCACTTCCCCTGATACTATCTAGTGTCCCCAATCTTCTCCCCGCCGGCCCGCCGGCAGACGGTGCCATATACCCTGGTCCTCCACCTGCACTACGTACATTTTTCTTCTCACCCATACTCGCCGTGTTAAATGAAGAGCTCTCCGCCGCCGGGATCGGGTCCAGCGAGAACAGTGATGTCAGATACAACCCAATAAATACCACTACAGCATTCAAAACCCCGCGCAGCCTTGCGCCAACCGGCAAGCTATCCAAAATCTGCCCGCTACGCACATACCTTGCCGCCGCCGCCGGAGCCGCCGCTGCGGACGCAGATGCAGACGAAGAACCTAGAGTGTACCCTTTTCCGCTGCTCGCAAAGGTAGCGGCCGCGGACTTGGCTTCGGCGGCGTATTTCTCTACCGCGGAGGTGAGGCCACGGGCGTCGGCGCCCTGTACGCGTGCGACTTCGCTGCGGTTTTTGAAGATTAGGAATGTGGGCATGCTAAGGAATAAGAGTCAGCTATTAATAGTTTTATCCATGGGATGTGGGGGGAACAAACGCTCGGACACCATATTGGCCGGCGATGTCCTGGCACTGGTCAACGTCACATTTAGTGAACGCGACTTTGCCGGGGACGGCGTGTTTGTTGGCGAGTGATTCAAAGGTCGGAGCGATGGCCTTACAGGGACCGCACCAGGTTGCGTGGACTGTCGGTGGGATCCGTATTAGTGTTTTGTTTCTTGCTTCTTTCGTGGGTGAACCTTGTGGGGGGGGAGCTTACAGTCAATCACGACTACGACATTCTTAGATAGGATTTCGGAGAGCTGCGAGACCGAGCTGAGTGTTTCAATTTTTGCCATGATTGTTTTGCGTATGAGGGTGGTCGGAGGAGAGGAGAGATATCAGACAACCGTGGCTCTCTCGGGGTGGTTTAGTGATGAGGCGAAGCTGTGAGGGTTAGGGTTGGGTGCGTAATAGCCGTTGATCATGGTGTAACTTGGGTGGCAGTTGCCGCCGAATCGGGAGAACCTTGATATCGCGGGATATTACGTGGGGGTATTTGAATCTTTTGGTCTTTTCCTACTAGCACTTGAGATGATAGTTAAAATGTCGATATCTATAATTCCGGTGTCTTAACCGACGGCATCAATGCCTGGCCGTCATTGAATGCCGCTTCCCAGAAACAGTACATAGCATGGAGGTATCACACCAGCTTCTTCGAGTGTTTTGCTTGTGTCAACAATATATGGAGTTTTTATTAATCTCCATTGCTTCTTCGCCTGTCTAGGGGAGACGCGAGTTGATAAATATCTCTAGTTGGTCGATATCTGTTGGTGATCTATGATTTATTTGGGAAACTTTTGTTAGGTATCCGTTATAGACTTTATGTGTGAATGCTTAATTATTTCTCTTAGGAGAGGGAAGAAGGTTATCTTATGTGAATCTGGCTCAGTCAATGCCTTGGTAAATCTTCAGTTGGTCTTGCTGGACGTAATTGAATGTGTTGGTTGATGTTGAATGGATATTATTCTGCTTCAAATGTGTATTTTGTGACGGAAAACCCCAGATACAAGCGGGTGCTCTCTGCTCTATATATACAGCTCTCTGGCTAGCGGAAATCTTATACTACAAACTTCTTGCTCCTTCGTTGATCCCCTCGCTAACCTTTTAGTTGGCACAAAGGAGACAGTGTAATGTGTTGGTGGGGCCTAGAATAAAGTTGAAAGAGCGGGATCTCATAAAGGAAATGGAAAGACCCCTCAGAAAATAGTATTGAAGAAAATAGAATCGCCATAAATTACAAAGAGCCTTTCAAGAATTAATCCCTTCAACAGCTGACACGTCTCGCCTATATGATAACATCATGTGATGCTATGATAAGATGCTAGGAGCCCCTCAACAGACATATCCGTGGTATAGAACAACCATCTACACAATCTACATAGTTGATTAATATCTTTGAGGTAGGAAAGTCTACTATTTCTGAACCGTCTACAGTAGGGTACATCATAATTTCACCCCCAGGGCTCTTTCCTATTGCAGGGATAAAAAAACAAGATTTTCCTAGCGAAAAGCTATTGAAATTCAATTCTGGTTTTTCTTACGCCTTGACAGGGATACGGGTGAAATGTAATTATGATAGGTTATACTTAAGCTCGTTCCCATCTCCTACTGCCTATGGCTGCTGCACACCGTAGACGACGGCAAGCTGCGCAGTGGGGCTGGGCACGAGACTAGGTTACACTGTATTTTTTTTAACAAAGAGCTAGTGGCCCCCTGCCTGTGACGAGATCAATAGAGGGTGATTACTTTATGCATATAACCACTTTAGGGTAGTGATTTTCGTAGAATGGACGATAACCTTCGAGTGTTATAATCCTGGTGCCAGACCAAGGGCCCAAAATTAGAGGACCTAGTCGTTTACTGACCTACATGTAGTATAGGTTTGAGACTGCAGCTAGATAACAACTTCTAGGCAGCTTTCCCTTATGTAAAAGTTACTCTCGGTTTATTATCTCCTAAACTCAAATTGTTCATAGTGTATTGTCTTCCTCTTCGAGATAAGGCTATTCCTGGGCCTTTTTTAGCGGCTTAAATTTTACGAAAGTACGTGTAGTGAAAGGCTTACCTAATTGCTCATTTCCCCAAGCTATCTGTGAGGTGAAGGTGAAGGAGAATGTGGCCCTTGCTCGCGACTGATCCTGCGACTGGAACCCATGCACAAGAATCCTTTTGACTGGAACAAGGTACAACTAGGCCTTTTCATAAACTTAACTTACTCGACTTGAACTTAGTACTAGCTCGATAGATCAGTTACGCCTATATTTTCGAAAATCTTATACCTACTATAGCTATACCTAATCAGGAAACCTATGATAAAATCTCCTTATAAGTATTCGAGCTATAAGGATATCAATATGTAGTCCGGTCCGGGCAGGGATTTTATGTGTGCCAGCACTTTTCCGTAAGAGTATATACTTTATAAGAATATATGTTTGCTTCAATTTCGTATTCTTATGGGGCGATCATACTGTATCCCCAACGGAATATGGTTTGGTAGCACGAGTGATATCCCGTGATGTGTAATGCCGGTATGGGGTGAAATCCTCCCACTCAGACACACGGCTCACGAGCCTAGAAAAGAATGTAGTGAGAGGCAAGGCGTCCCGTGCCTATGGCTAAGAGAATGCCCGCAAATTCGCGGATAATTATACTAGTTATAGACTGACAAGTAGTGATTCTAATACTCTATCGATCAGACCTCCCTTGCGAGTGCCCAGCGCTTTAATTTCATAGCTATGGTGCACCCAGTCTTAAATGTCGACCAATAAAATTTGAGTGTGGAACGCCTCTGTCTTACCAAGGATGCCAAGCGCCGCACAAAAAACAGCCTCTTTTTAGTCAACTTTTATATCTCTCCAACAACAATTCTTTTTAAGGTATTTCCTTTCAAAAATGTGCTCCTAAGACCCCAAATATATTAATTTCCCTTGTAAAACCAAAGTTGAAGTAGCTTCTGCCTGTGTATATCCTATCATAGATAGTGTAATTTTTAGAACGTTCCACTTTACACTTTTCACAGCCAAAAGTGAGGTTTTATTCCACCACAACTACTCATATTTGTGTTCTGTAAAAAGCTAGAGAGCTTCAATACTATGATTCTAGACTCTCTAGCTTTTCTTGACCTACTTGGCTGGTTGTGAGTGTTGGAATATCGGCGCAAAGTCGTGGTCGATATTTAAGATTGCGTGCACTATAGAAATACTCTACGGACCGAAGACTTGAACTAGATTACACTTGAAGGGAACTAACAGTGGCCGAGGAACAGCAAGGAAAGTAACGTGAAACAAATAAGCGGTAGAGTTCATATGATACCCTGCTAAGGCCATCTAACTATCGTTCACACTAGGCTCGTACGCGTTGAAATCCACCGTCCTCGTGGCTTTACCCTCTACTTGTCTGACCGTGTCCCCTCTTTCTATGATGCACAGACTATAATTCCCCTCACCAGCCTAGGAAGAACTCCCCTGCTGCAGTATTTCGGCATCACATTCCTTCAACGTATCTTCCAGCTCTTTGAAGAGTTTATCACAGTACGAGGGCGCTGCAGGGTGGTCACCCTTTGCTGCCATACGTAACACCTCCTCTGCGAATTTAGCATATTCCCTCGCCACCCCATCCTCCGCGATCTCCTCTATTATTTCAGTATATTTTCTCGCTACCCCATCCTCCGCAATCTCCTCTATATTTCTCAGTTTGATAGCCTCAGCGAGTCTAGTTTTAAGATCGGTAATAGCATGTCTAAGAAGGTAAGCGACTTTGGCGGCAGCAGGGCTGTATATCGGAATGATCTTTTTGAGTAAAGCTGCAGATTCTTTATGCTGCTCAGCATTGATATCTGCGCTCGAAAACTCGAGATATGCAGTAATAGCCTCTGAATCTTCCTCCGGAGGTGGTATGAACGGAGCACTAGGGTCGGCTTCCTGTATCCTTACTGCTTCGGTTAGCCATGACATCGTTTGTTGCATGCCCTCCATGTGATAAATAGATTTTTTAAATAGTAGATCTTGCTTGCTTCTTAGGTTGATGGATATGTATGATGACGGTGGGGGCGGGGTTGTTAGTGGAAGCCAAGGGTTTCAGGTTTCAGTAGTGTGGTGGTATGTTGAGTTTTACGTTGGTATGCACACGAGAAGTTAATTTATAGTCGTTTCCCAGGTGAATAGTATTAGAGCTTGAGTACATGCATTCTATGCCTAGCTTCTCCATAGAAAATATTCCCTAGGTGGTACTGAAAAACCTGACGCTTGGTCGCCTGTTTCGCCACAGGGAAATTTAACACTCTCTTTTGTATATAGCTCTACCACCTATCGAAAGACAACCGATCTTACTGCGTCACACGCTAGCAAGCCTTAGAATATGGCTCGTATAACACAAAGTGCATTATGAGGAGTGAAAACCATTAAATCCAAATACGGTGAAAATAACCAGCCCCAGATGCAGAACGGGTAGGCAACGTATTGGGTGTCCACAATCTAGCAAATGTTGTTGGCAAGTGTAGACACCACCTAGTAATTTGCTTGGCCAAGGCAAAAGCCCCTACTCATATATCACAACTCTGCCACCAATAGAAATTCAACGAGCCTACTGCGCTCAGCATTGCTAAACCCCAAAATATGTCATGGAGAGCGAGGTCAAACGAACTCAATGTATCCAAAAATAACCAATGCTAGGCAGAGAATAAAGAAAAGAACATATTAGAAAGCTATTCCTCAACATCAGGATCCTCTCGGTGTCGAGTGATAATCCATGATAATAAATCATCACTAACTTAAAGTCTCCCACGTGCGCGTCACAATATTCGAATGTTGTCGTTGCTGCTAAATGGAGTGCCTCAGCTAACTCCTCTATAGCTGTGTATTGATCGCTTTGAATATGCTGCTGAGCCGAAAGAAAATTTGAACCTCAAACGAGCCCCCTACTTAGCTATTTATTTTTGTTTTATTTGTCTTTGTTAATGTCGGTTGGCCTTAGCCAAACCCCCAGAAGTTAACCCAAACTCCCCTAATGCAGGAATAAAACCCCAGGAGCCTTTCTAATAATTTTCTTCCTGCGATCGCTAGCGGCAGCGCTAACCGCAAGTATGGGTATCCCTGCATCTGCAGAGCCGCAGGGGTTAGTCACAAGAAAACGGTCGACTCAAATAACGCAACTACTGTCTCCACTACACGTACCTACCTATCAGTAACAGCCACAGGTGATCCCTCAAAAAAATTCTAGCAAAAATATCACAATGACAACCTACCACCCTGCCAGTGACGAAAAACACCAATCGTTCCTCACGTGGTGCCGCACCCAAGGCATAACCTTCAATAAGATCACTCCTGCACGTTTCCCTAATGCTGGTCTTGGAATAGCTTCCACAGAGTCCATCGAGGGCCCACGCCGGGCTAAAAAGGGCGAGAACAAGAACCGCATGGGTTTTTCCGAGGGCGAAACTATAGCGTTTACACCAAAGGCTGCGTTACTGACGAGGGAAAACTTGAAGCAGTTTAGTCCTACTTTAGGCAACTTTGATGTGCTGCTGAAGGAACTATCCACCCATGCTGTGTTTGCGGCAGCGATTTCAAAGGAGAAACGAAATGAAAAGAATCTTTGGGCGCCATGGATGAAGGTGTGGCCCAGTCTGAAGGAGTTTTCTGAGGGGATTCCTCTGCTCTGGACGAAAGAGCAACAGGAATTGTTGCCACCATCTACGATTTGTAGGCATACCCTGGATTTCAACTTAATCATTAGCTTCTTGGCTAAGACTAAACGGTAAACTAGCTATACTAGAAGAACAAAAGAAGAAATTCAAGGCAGATTTCGAAAAAGTCAATGCTTTGGGGTTCGAATTTTCAAGGGATGAGTACATCTATTCTTGGCTAGTAGGTATGCGTCATCGTTCATGATATATCACTCGTTTCATCCAGCCTAACACTCGGTCAATTAAACAGTGAATACTAGAAGCCTGTTTTATAAACTCGACACACAAGACTACAAGGAACTCACTAAAGAAAACTACATGGCCCTATGCCCTTTCATCGATTACTTCAACCACTCTGACGATGGCGTAAGTACCTTTCTGTCACCTGAGTTATAGCTTCAACCAGCAACAATACTCACATCCTCTAGTGCAAAGTGGAACTCTCACCAACCGGGTACATTGTAACTCCTAACAAAGACACCCTTCCTGCCGATACGCAGCTCTTCGTAACCTACGGTTGCCACAGCAACGACTTCCTCCTCTGCGAATACGGGTTTATCTTACCCACGCAGTCTAACAAATGGGATGAAGTCAGCATCGACACATATATTCTTGCCGACTTGACCCCAGATCAAAAGCGTCATCTTGATGCAGAGGGGTTCTTGGGCAATTACATTTTTGATCGATCTACATTCTGTTTTCGCACGCAGGCAGCAGTGCGGATGATGCTGATTAAGAACCCGGGAAGCCCTAGGAATAGTACAAAGGTAGACCGGTGGCGGCGTTATTTGATTGGACAAGAGGATGGTGAGCGTGAGAGGGCTGCAGTGGAAGAGTATTTAGGGGATTTGTTGGAGAAACTGAGAGTACGTGGGAGAGAGGCATGGGGACATGCGGATGATCTTGCTGAGGGGAGTGTGAAGAGGTTGCTGTTGACGAGATGGGAGCAGGTTTTGGGGATGGTGGAAAGTGTGGAGGCGGATATGAAAGGTGAAGATAGGGAGGGAGGTGGTGGAAGGAATCTAGGGGCGTATATCATGTGAAAAAATGGGAGGAGGATGATTTGGTTGAGTCTTGCAAGTTTTCTGTTATTTTTTTACGGTATCTTGGCGCTACTGGTAATGCCAAAATATAAAAGTCTAGTTATAAATGATATTCTATAAGAATATACATGATGTTTTTGATAATGTAAACGCAGTACCTTTTAGCCCCTATGAGAGAAAGAAATCCGCAGACTAAAACGCCCCCTAATTTACAGAAACGAGAAGAGAAGTTTTGGAAGCACCCGCCATATATAAAAAACACCAAAAACTAGTCTATCCCACTCACCGATCTACTTTTACGCCTCCACAAATGGTATAGCATTCTTCTCCCTTTGCTGTACAATCTTTCCTTTCCCTTTCACTACATTCACCAACATCAAGTTCATCGTGCAAGGCAGTCCTGTCTCCTTAGCCTTATCCACTATAAACCCGTTGATATAATCAACTTCTGTCTGCTTCCCATTCCTCACATCTTGCACCATAGAACTCCAATTATCCCCCGTTGCCCTTATCACTTTGATGACCACATCATACAGCCTCTCCGCCGAGAACCGCACCTCCCTCCCCGGCGCTGATGCAATTTCTGGCAACGCACACAATACTTGCGAGACCTCCCACAACACTACCCGCATCGTCTGCACGATATAGAAGTTATTCAACAGTTCGCCATTACGGCAATCGAACAGAACCGTAAGTGGGTTGACAACGGCATTGACGGCGAGTTTCTCCAGCTGTACAGAGAGCAGCTCCGGAAGTGATATATGGTCCACAGAAAGCTCGGGGGCTTCAAGGAGCGTACTTATGAGGTATTCAGTTGTTGGTGCAAGGGAGCGGAGTGGCGGAGGTTTGTCGGTGACTAACGGTTCTACTTGTGAGAACCAGGACGAATTCTGAGGCGGTGCTTCAATGGTTGGTCTATCTGGGATGTAACCAAGCCGAATATTACCAAATCCTTTCTGAACGACAGAGAATTGGCTCTTGCTGTAGACTCCATGTGTTGTAATTCCAGTAACGAAGTGAGGTCGTGAGGCTGGGTCAGGGAATATCTCTGCCTTGATCTCGTCGATAACCCCCATGCCGTTCTGAAGTATCACTACTGTCGAGTCCTTCGTGAGGCGACTCGCAATGGGCCGGAGTGCCGCGACGGTGTGGTGTGCTTTCGTTGTTACGATGAGGTTCCAGATTGGCCACGGGGATATAATCGGGGTGCCATCAGCCGCGTAGACATTCGAAATCTCGCTATCGAAACCAGTGACAAACGATTCATCGCGGTGAGGACGCAAGAGACTGATTACAGAGCCTGCAGCCTCAAATTTCAGCTGCCTGGTCTTGTCTTGGAACAGTAGCGAGATCGGTGGTGGCGAAGGAAGAGTTCGTAGGGAGTGAGCAACAATTTTGCCAATGTTGCCGATTCCGAGGATGTGGATTCGGGTTTGTGGATTTGTTTCTGGGTATGGATATGTCTTGTTTGATGGCCATGTCGAAATGCTTTGGATCTGTGTTGTTGTCGCCATGAACAGTTTTGGAGCTGATTGCTGTCCCCGCAATGGTGGAAATGAGAGCATGAGTCGCAGAGATGAGCGGGGTATCACCGAGGGCTGCAGGCGCATGGCCAGAGACAGCACCCCACGGGAGAAGAGGAACAAGAGGTGGGGGTATCTAATGGGTGAAGCCTCTGCATCCGTAGAGGTCAATTGTCCATGGAAGGCGAAAAATGGCGAGTGCCGAAAGATGACGGGATATATTTATTCTTTTTTTCCCTTACCTTTTTTTTAATTTTCCTTTCCCTTCCTTCCTTCCTTTAACATGTTGGAAATACCAATGATAGAAATTGCTGGTGGAGGGGAGGTTTTCATGAGGATCGAGTTTTATTTAGTTGCACGTGAGGTTGAAAAATTAAGAAACCTAACCCTGGAGCTAATGATAATCGGCCCAAATGAGGTTTTTAAAGGGCGATTGCCTTTGAGCCGCACCGCTTGGCGGTTGCCAAGACCTGCGTAACTTCACTTCAATGTTAGAATCTGTAAGACCCACTGCTACAAACACAACCCCCTCCCAAATATCATCTTCATCAATACATACCACTCCACAACATAGTCGCAGATATGGCAAACATGAGCCCAGACCAGATGATGGATATCGTCGAGCTCCTTGATGATCAAATTGACGATATCACCGAAGCCCTTGCCCCCCTGCTCAAATCCTCTCTTCAAGATATAGCTGCAAAACTCCCCGTCGTGGATAAAGCTCGTCTCTATGTTCTGACTACTTATGCCATTGACTCTTTACTCTTCTGTTTGTACCTCCTTCTCCCTGATTTTCTTCTGGATGGCTGCTAATAGTCATAAAGCATACCTAAGACTCAATGGTATCAACGCGAGAGAACACCCAGTAATGCGTGAGCTTGAGCGCGTAAAACAATACGTCAAGAAAATCAACGATGCACAGAGCGGTAACACCGAAGCAAAGCGGGAGACGGCGCTAAATAAAGAGGTTGTAGCGAGATTCGTCAAGCATGATTTGGTAATCCCACCTTTTATCCCATCAATCGATCACCCGAGACCATCGCACTAACCTCTTTGGCTGCAGGCTGGAAACGATAAGTGGGATCGCGAACACGCAGCGGAAAAGGCTAGAGAGAAGGCAGCCGCCCATGCCAAGTTCGAAGAATTGTCACGGAAGATCGAAAGTCGGGAGGCGGAGAACCCCTCGAATGAGGAAGCACAGGAAGAAGATGACGGCAGCGAATCGGACGAAGAGAATCCAAAGGACAAATACGAGCACGAGAAAATCCTAACGATCAATGATACGGAGGATGTGCCGGATGATAAGAAGATGAAAAACGAAAAGCAGGTCAATCGGATCCTCAATACCTTCAAGAATCATGGGGTCTCTGTCAGCCCTGGCGGGAAGAGAAAATTTGATGGAGATACAACTGGAGGGGGCACGGAAGAAGATGTCAGGCGTGAGAGGAAGAACGCAAGCAAAAAGAAGAGGCGTCAGGAGAGGAAGGAAGCGGAAAAAGCTAATAGGCTTTCTAATAATGACGAAGGTTTGTGCTACCCTTCCTACGTTTCTCACTATTGATCATACTAATACCGGCCATTCACAGAAGAAACCTTGCCGAAAAAAGGCAAGAGGAAGCATTTTCGTAGACGAGATTAGGCGGGCATATGATATCAAGTATTTCCTTTAGAAACTGTGTATAATAGGGTCTTCTGTACATTATTCTTTGCGGGTTACATAAAGGGCAAGGCGTTCTTGTTCTATTTGTCTATTCCTATTTACGCAGGTCCAGTCTAGAACTTGCATCGTGAAGTCCCGAACATTCTAAACTCAATCACATGACTGTCCAGTAAGCGGGGCTTGGCGGAGGGACCCAAACTTTCGGTTTTCTGATGGCGAGAACTTCCGACGACTTCAAACTTTACTCCTCCAGTTTGTCCCCCCACTTCAAAACCAGCCACTCCTTCTCGTTTTCTCATCCGGTCGATTCTCCATCACACAACAATTTTTCGAAATGGCTCGTTCTCGTGGTCCCGCTCGCCCTGCTCCTACCAGGCGCGCCCCAGCTCCTCAGCAAACCCGTTCAGCATCGACTGCCTCGGTTCCTGCAAGAGTCGCTCAACCCCAACCACCGGCCACGGCTACTCAGACACAAGCACCTGCAACTCAGAGCCCAGGTCTCTTCGGTCAGGTTAGTTCTTTCCAAGACTCCAGGAAGAACCCGGATGCGAGATAAAGCAGCAATGGATAAGACAGAAAGGCTAACTCCCAGTGGATAGATGGCTTCCACCGCTGCCGGTGTCGCTGTCGGAAGTACCGTTGGACACATGCTCGGTGCTGGTATTAGTGGAATGGTACTTTTTTTCCCCCTCCTTGTCTTCACTGTTCCTTACTCCGGACCTGCATATGGCTAACCAATGGCATCATTAGTTCGGTGGATCATCGAGCCCCGAAGCTCCTGCGGCGGCAGCCGAACCTGTCCAAGCCCAGTCTGCGTCGAACTCTTCGTGGGGCGCTCCCTCGTGCGAAGCCGATGCGAAGAGCTTTACAAAGTGCCTTGACGATAACCAGGGAAACATGCAGATCTGCAGTTGGTATCTGGATCAACTGGTAATAAACCATTCTTTGCTTGATTTTTTTCTTTCATTCCTAAAAGTGTGGGTGGGGCTAACGGGATGGGATGAATAGAAAGCATGCCAAAATATGGCGAGGAATTACAACCAGTAGTTTAATGGTCGTACCTGGGGGGATTCGATTCGTTACTTGTCTATAATTGATTGCATCTTTTTTTTTGATGGAGGCGGGAGAGAAGGCGTCCTGATCCTCTCTTAGTGGGTTGGACAATTTAAGAGAATCGGGTCGCTGCGATGATCCGATTGATACCGATGTAGACAGCTTCTGCCTTGTACCCAGCGCAAAAGCCCACAAATGTACAGAATATCTCTACTCGTCCTAAGTCTCGCGAATATGGTGGTTTTATACATTCTGATTTGTTGCCGGTGGGTTCTCCTTGATGATCTTCGATGGCCGGCAATTGTAGAGTAGAAAAGCAACGATCACTCCTGCGGTTCACTTTTCACCCCGCCCCCTCTTTCACCATCATATCGTGACATTCCACAATCACGGGAGTGTATCTACTCTGCCCTCTACTCGTCAACCGTCCGAGGAGGAGAAGGGGAAGAGAAAGAGTGATGATGATGCTCTACTCTCTCTCGTAAACCGGCAAGAGGGACGAGATTGACGCAATACTTTTACCTATCTTTTTTTTTCCTCCTCGCATCCGCCTTGCTGCGATCAACGTTCTGTCACTGGAGTCTGATAGGTTGGTTTTTAAGGCACTGGCTACCTGCCTACATACATACAGAACGCAGACTTACATACCTTCTTACCTACCGACTGTTTCTATCCTGAGATTACCCAGCAGCAGCCTATGAATGGGGGACCGTGGTGAAATGCACTGACACGTCAACGAGCGTCGCGAAACTGATTCGTGCCGAAGGCACGGGACAGGACCCGAAAGCTACATGCCCCGTCGATGCAAAATACCTACGACCAAGCCATCGTTCAATAACAAACGAACGAATAGGAGCCTGTGCTGCCCTACTAAACATCCCTTCGTTTTTACACGTCAGCGAAAAAAAATAACAGTTCCCTATCATTTTGAGGAAAATATCGACAGGTTACTCTTAAGACGAGCACACAAAGCAGGTTCATGGGGCTAGGAGATGCATTACTCCCCACGGGCGCCGGTCCATGGCCAGTCTCTCTCCAGGCAGGTTCGCACTGAAGGAGGGGGCAACGAAGTGAAAGGGCGTACATGTCGATAGGTATCGTACATATCAACACAGCATCGGTACATACTACCTACACTCTACCTTTACGCACTTGCTTTGCTTGTCCCCTCCCTCGGCGATGGTTCAGGGCCCGACAGAGAGACAGGGAGACAGACAGGGAAGGCCCTAAGTTCACTTTGAGTTGAATTGCCTTCTCTTCCAGCTGGGACCCCGTCCCCCCTTCCTACCGTACCGCCCGCCCCGCACCTGCTTGCTTTCCCCCGTCGAAACTACTTCCGGCATCAATCCGGCATTGATTCCCCTCTCTCCACGCTCCGATCCAGCACGCCTCTCATACGATCGCCCTCGCCTTTGCTGCAAGATATAGCAAACTGCGACTCTGCAAGCCTCAATGCTGAAAGCTATCTGTCAAAATGAGGTCAAGGGCAAGGAAGGTAAATATGCACAGGCCAGCACGGTCTCGTTCGCACAACCATTCCCCCCTCCTGCTCCTTCTCCTTCTTCGGTCCAATGGTTATGTTTGCAATATGGTATCCCATTTCTAGTTTGCAATATGCCGACCTGGTTTTCTACAGTGGGATATGAGCTCTTTCCATGTACATACATCATCAACCTTATGGCTCAGAATCGCTCACAGGAGCTAGTTCATAGCTCGGGCAATGACCACACCCCAAAACGAAACAATTGTTACATCACTACTACTATTACCTTACCTACTAACTTACTATCGTTTTCTGATTGTTATATTTTGCTTTTTGCCCTTTGATCCTCCACACCGGTTCGCTGGGACGGAAGTACCGGGTCCTGTCAATGGGAGGGGGTTGTCGCACATTGGATGGTCCTGTTTCAATGACGGGGTACACCCGCTCGCTCGAGCGACAGCGCAGTCCTGGGAAACGTACCGAGTGATGGGCGGAGAAACGAACCACCATGCAGCCGCACCCACCCCCAGGCGCGTTGCTTCTCCACGGTAGAAACGGGTAGGGTAATGTCGGCTGCTGTGCTGCCATTCGCTCTCTGCTATTTCGATGACGCCCATAACCAGCCGAGATGTGAGAGTTGGCGTGAGATTCCGCGTGGGAAAAAAGAATGCACGTCAAACATATGAGGCTGGCTGAAATCACAAAATAGAACGAGAGAGAAAAAGAGAAGAAAAAGTGAGAGCCTGGGCTAAGTGTACACAATTAGCAGGACGATACCCTCTTTTGTACTATCGTTGCTGCAGGCTCAATACTAAGTAAGGGATATTTTGGATGGTGGTGGTTGAACGGAAGAATTTGCAAAAAAAATTGATGAAAGGGAAGGGAAAAAAAATTGCGATCCTGCACACTTTCCCCGGGCCCGTTGTTTCAATCGCGCGACGAAGAGCTGGTAATTTTTTTTAACAACGGAGGGGTGGGGCAGGGTGAAGAATAGGGCATTGATCTGACCCGTAGCTGCCAGCGTGGACTACTTATGCGCTGGCAGGAGTCTTCTGTGTTCCTGCTTCAGCTCAATTCCATCGTCTCTTTTCGCAGTCGACGGACGAAAATTACTTCTCTGTTTGTTGTTCCCTCAAGTTTGTCCGGGGTTTCATGACAATGAGTACGGCAAGGGAGAAAATCGAAATAGAGTCATCCGTGAGTTGTCGTCTCTTTTATTTTATTTTTTCCCTCTCCACGTCTGTCTTGCGATAGATATCCCAACCCTACCATGTGATATGGAATGAAAGTCTGAAAAAGAGTTGTGTTTTTGAATAGTCCCTGCTGGATACAGATATTGAAACAGACATTTGGGCACTTGGCATCACGGAGTAAGAATCTCTGTTTTTGTGTTTATTTTGTCACCTCAATTGTTTGTCCCAATTGCTTGCCATTTGTGGTTGTCGTTGCCATTGTCGAGCAGGGACTTTCTATGGAGGTTCTAGAAGAAACCCTATGCTGACCGACTGCGGGAAGGAAGTCGATCTCAGCTGAAGTCGTCGGGAATCCATACAATCCTGGAGATCTGGAAAGGTACTGTGGATCCGATCGAATGGTTATCAACCGCGGAGGACGCATCATCCCCTCATGATTGCACGTCCGCTAATAAACGATATATGTTCGGATGGATAGGGTTCATCCTAGCATTGATGCAGGAGAATATGCGGATGTAGATTTTCCCCCGCGGAAGCAGTTTGATTTCATCCATATCCGCTATCAGAGTTCTGGGATCTGCGACGGGCCTCGGATATTCAGGTTGGCGTTCGAGTAAGTCGATACTGATACTGGTCTCTTGTAAATGTTACATTGGTCGTTCGACTGGACTTACCAAAGTTGCGTGACGGTGCAGGCAAACCAAGCCTGGCGGTTGGATAGAGGTCGTGGAGAATGGCCCAACGTCGTCTCGCATATGCTCTGCACCCACAGACGAAAACAAGAAGCTGATAAGCGGCACTGATAACATGGTGGCTGGCTTCGGAACTTCAAACATTGCCTGTTGGATCAAGCAGCAGCTCATTGACGCCGGATTCGTCGAGGTTGAGGAAAAGGTCTGGAAGGTATCCTCAAGACCGTGGCAGAAAACAATTGCCGGCATCGGAAAATTCATTGTTGCGTTTTTGAGCATGCGTTGGGTCTGGGATGACACTGGGACATTATGCCAGGAAAAAAGCCAAAAACAGCTCTACGAGCCCAGGTAAGACCGTTTTTAGCCTCCCGTTTTCTCGATTCAGAAATATTTTACTGACTAGAGTCATGTTTCAAGCGTATTTGTTATCGCGAAGAAACCATGATTTCAAGATTATGTTCGAAATCGAAGTTCATGTTGGGGGGGAAAAAAATCTCTTAGTCCCGATGGAAAATGGCTTTCAGGAATGTATTAACGGTCCCTTTGTTTCCAGGCCGTGGCGTTGGCTAGAGAAGAAGAAAAAAATACGGCTTTGGAGTACATAGGGACCTTCTTTTTTTCTTTTTCTTTTCCTTTTATATTTCTGGGTCAAGGGTTTCGAGGCTTTATCTCACTATCCTCCTGCATCTGCATGCCGGGTTTAACGAAGTTTTACGAATCATTATCACAAACAGATGATTGTTTTATTTTTCTCTCTATATTTCTTCTAGGGTTCAAGGATACTTATAATACATCGTTTTTATCCACAATGGTGGAGAATACCGATACTCAAATCAGGAAGCCGCCGAGGCAAAGTTAGAATCCGTCGCGTACCGGAGAGTGCCGAGGCCGGCCAAGCTTCTGGACGTTCCCCCGCTGCGGGGAACATTCGTGTTTCCGCCCCGCCATGCGCGTAAATAAGAGGCGGCTCTGCACACACTTATTTCCTTCTTCTCAAGGTTCTAAGACATCTCACAGGAATCACCTGTCCAAAAATATCCAGACGAAGCGATGTCTCGGACGGCCGAAGAGTGGGAAGCCGCGGTCCAGGCCAAGGTCGCCGAAGTGTTGGCCGACACTAGCTCAGAGAACTACGCACCAACAATAACGACTGCGGATAAGAACTTCGCCCGGACGATTGATCACACGCTCTTGAAGCCTGATGCCACGCCGAGTCAAATCGATGGGCTTTGTGATGAGGCTATCAAGTATGGTTTCAAAGTATTTCGACGCCTTTCTCATGAGTTGTCACCTTCTGCTCCTCCTCCTGCTCCTCATCTATATCACTCTTAGTTCTTTTTTTTTTTCCTTTTGATCTACAACATATATCATTTGTTTTTTTCACTTGTTTTCTTTTTAATCACTGAGGGGTGCGCCCAACTAACGCGTCGAGCATCCGATCACACGGGGGTGTGTGTGGGTGTACAGGCGTTGGATTGATAGTCATGCTGTGTGAACGGAGCCAACGTTCAGCAAGTCGCGAATAGACTAAAGGATTCCGAATGCATCCCCTGCGCGGTCGTTGGATTCCCACTCGGCGCCATGTCCTCTCAGGCCAAGGCATGGTCAGTCACTCATATCGATAGGCTACCGGCATGCACTTAAGTTAACACTCCATAGGGAAACAGAGGATGCCTGCAGAAACGGGGCAAAGGAACTTGATATGGTCATCAATATCGGGCTTGCAAAATCGAAGAATTACTGTGCTCTATATGACGACATCCACGCAGTTGTAGAAGCCGCTTCTAACCACGCTACCGTCAAGGTGATCATCGAAACGGTTTTCCTGACCCCTGAAGAGAAGATCGCAGCATCATTCATCGCGGTTGAAGCTGGTGCGACGTTTGTAAAGACGTGTACGGGATTCAGTGGAGGGGCAGCTTCAGCGGTTGATGTGAGGCTTATGAGGAAGGCTGTGGCGTATAAACAAGGTGTTAAGGTCAAGGCTTCAGCAGGTGTAAGGACGTTTGAAAAGTGCCTAGAGATGCTGCAGGCGGGGGCGGAGAGGATCGGAACGTGAGTTATCTAGATCTCCGTAGGAATGTGTGTTTGCGATTTAGGGTGATTTTCGGGCTTGCTGACATGGATGCTGGCAGTTCATCTGGTACAGCGATCATGGAAAAGGTGGAAGCGCAGGTGGGGACGTATTAGATGAACAGTTGGTTGAAGCTTCGTATCAAAAAAATAGCATGTTTTTTTTCTTTCAAATATGATATTCGAAATGACAGGGTTGTCAGAAATACAGAAATGACTTGAATAACACCGGTCTAAAATAAGGCCGATACTAACCTTTAATTGCAGCAAACGACACGTCAAAATTAGATAGCGTGTGAAATAGACAGACAGTCCACCACTCAATCTAATTAGCTAGGATCATCTCAAATCTCTCTCTCGAAACTTGAAACGGTGAATCACCTCATATGACCGTCTTGCTTTACAAAACTACGTGTTCTATTTAGAACAGAACTTGGTTACTCTGTGCGGGGCATGAGAGGTCATCGGATTCATGGGTCATGTTCTGTCACCCGTTCTGTCAGGCTGGGTAACATTCGGGTCACCTGTCGGATCACCCGTCTTTTACGACTTGATCTTCTGCAGCCCTCTCGCCCTGGAATTTCTTTTTCACGATGCGTGAATCAAGCCAATCTCCGTCTGGGGACCCAATACACTGGAAATAACACCGCGAGTGATCGTCTATGATCGAATCTCACCAGTACTATTCCTAAGTTCAACTCCCTTGAGACCCTAGTCTTAGGATACAGGATCCACTCAAAGTAAACTAGAGCCCACTCAGTACCATGGCTCGGGCCGCTCTTGCATCACACAGAGCCGAGGCCAAACTCTAATTAGCCTTGTATTCCTGCAGGCACAGTTGTATCTGTCAAAGTGCAACTGTTCTGTGAAGTACGCTTAGATATCCTCCATTAGTCCTATCTAGCGCCAAAGCTGGAATGTCACTGTGGCGTTCTTCGTGAATCTTGCTCATATCTCTAACCTTAAGCTGAGGTTCTATAGTCCAGTAAGACGGAGCGCCAAGCGTCGAGGCTCCGAGGAATTCTTCCGATTGCTCGAGAGCTAGAACGCCATACAAACCACGTGAAACATCAACAACACCTCTCCAAGAGCCCCTCTTTGGCATTTCCTGTCGATAAGTACGATTATCTCGCCTAAGTTTTGTCTTCGCCGTGCATCGAGCACATGAACATCACCCGTGAGATTCGCAAAATTCACCTGCAGGGATCAACAAGTGTACGTCTTCAGCCTCAAAAGCATATCACTAGAGACATCAGTCAGCCCGAATGAAGATCATGATACTTCCCAGTGCCAATCAAACTCAGGAAATCTTATGAGACCGTTATGTTTTCAAAGTAAATGTGAGGCGTAACGCGAAAGCATCTATATCCGGTGAGAAATTTCACTTTGCGCTGAGGCTGAACGTAACTACCTTATTTCATCTCTTTTAATTTTTCATCCCTCTCATATCTGCAGCCCTCTTTGGGCGCCAGCTAGACGGTATTGATATATGTCGGCTTACTGTACAGTGCATCGATTTAGAATCGTCTCGCTTTTTTTTCTTGAACGCGAAATGTGATAAATCTACTGCTGCAAGATTTTACCACCACCTTTTACTCCAGTGAAACCTGTCATAATTACATTTTTGTTGGTGCCTGGAAAGGGCCAGAAACCCCAAAGCTGAACATTTGAATGCAGCACCTCTTAGCGATTTCCCGATTTGACCTCTTGTAGAAGCTGAAAACATACGAGAGGCACGATTTCGAGTCATCCGAACGATACGCATTCCCAAAAGGACTAGGTCCAGATTGCTTTTTGGGAAACCGGAAACATCATCCAAATTCCAGTATGCTGGGTCATTAAGGTGGGGTAATATTTAATTCCTTGGCAGAACGTTCCCTTGGTTCTCATCCGAAGAGCCTCGTTCGCGAGAATGCAATCATCGGGATAACTATCGAGTGATATAATATGATCGGTGTGCTTATCAGCCTTGGGTTCTTAACGTGGTCTCACCGCTATAGAGAATCGCGGATTATTCCGCTAGCTAAACAAGAAGGTAGTAGCAATTTCGCACAACCGTTTGTCGCCTATACTTCCTTTATTTCTATACTCTGGCTGATGTTCGACCCCTTACTTCTACTTCACATGCATACTGAGGGTGTTCCCCGGCCCGTGATGTCCCTGCTGCAACCTTGCCATCTTGTTACCGGTAACTGGAACGGTGGTGGCAGCCCTGCATATATTCCTTAATGATAACTTGGGATAAATTTCTCCCTATAGTTGCGGCTCGAGTGACCTCATGGATGCAATGGGCGGGAAAATTCCGTCTGAACTCCATAGCGGGAAATTTTCATAATTACCTGGGGTTAACAAGTCCATTTTTTATTGCGGGTTGGACTATCTGCAAAACAAGTGACGGTCAACCGCTCTAACCAACTTTAACCATCCCCGAGCGGTGATTCCAGTTTGAAAGCTGTCTGAATATATCTGCCCTACCACAGTATATAAGCCGAGTGTGTCGTGCGTCTTGGATCGGAAAATCGTACTTTTTGGATATCATTGACTGTGCTGACTAGGAAAACCTATGCTGATCAGATGAAAAAAGAAAAGAAAGAAACCGAGTGGCTATAGGATTCTAGATAGCTAATGTATCTTTGGTAATGGCGTGCGCGATTGTGTGATAGTCATGTAAAGTCGCTATTCTGGCCGATTTTCCGTTGTCGAGTTTACAAAGTGGTACGCAACTCTCTCACTCGGACAGTACGGCATATGACTCTCTCTCGCTAGACGCGACTGGCATTAGAATATGCCTTGGTAATTGTGTTGTTCTTGGTCAATTAGGTTGGTGACCGTTGATCCGACACTTGACCAAAAGGCAGCTAGCGCCGGTAGTTATCGGGTATTTTTTAATTACCTCCCTGGAAAGCTTTTCTTCGAGATCTAGTTGGATACCTCGAAGGACCATATGTAAGGTGGGGTCGTGTACAGCAGCTTGCTATTGACACTAATTTTGAAAATACCCAATACCGGTCCAATAAGTGTCGCCAACTTCATACTCAGAAATACACACAATCCTATAGCCAGGGTAGATCCCAGCATTATGCATGCATCGGAAGGTTGGTTACAATTATCAATCTTCGTCGAATAATTGATCTAGAGGAGTCTCTCGCCAATTTAAACGCTGCAGTTGCATAAGAGCATTATGCAATAATACAGCTATTCTCCTGATATGTCACCGTAAATATAGAAATCGAGGCGATCGGTTGTAAAACTCTAGAACAGTGGATCGTGCTAAGGGACATGTCGTTTGCGTTCCTCATCCCACGCGGTTTAACAGCAGGCATGTCCGCCCCCCACCAAGGGATCGTGTTCATCAGCGCAGCCACAATCATCGACCTCATGTCCGAGTTGGCTGGTGCTTCAACCTCGGGATTTCTTTCGATCCCGATCCGCCAATCAGAGATGCTGTGCTCTACCAGCTCGTGTTGGAACGGAGCCCTTCTCGTTGGTACAGTATCGCGTAGAAAGTGAATATCAGTCTCTAGTGGGGTTGTCGGGATCTTCTTTCATCAAAAATTCTTGCCTTTCCTTTCTTTTTTTATACCTTCTTACAACTGCTACTGGGAAGGCGTCTGCTGCCTCCTGCTGTGTTGTTCACGGAGTATGGATACATGCATCGCATCCTGCGGTGCCGAAAGGGAGCTACTGTTGATTAAAGGCGATGCTTATTTAGCTAAGAGAATACTCGGCCGGAGGTGACCGCAAGCTATGCTATTTTCCCCATCACAAATGAAACCGCGCAGGTGGTAATCAGTAGTACAGCCGTGATTGCACCCAACTCATGTCTTCTATCTTTCTCTCCGTTGCTACAGTATTTCGAAGGGGCTCATCAACAAGTACCATAAAAGTGATTTAAGCCTGCACAAGCGGGAAACAATCGTGGAGACCTTTCCCAAAGAACACATTTTACACCCCGCAATCAGCTCTTGAACGAGCTCTTTCGCTTTCGCTTAAGTTTTCGTACATGTGATATCACATTGTACGGGTAGAGTACTCGATGCCCGCTGCCCCCGTCCCCGTCTACCTAAGTCTGCGAGGGCAATTCTGCCTGTGATGGCCATTTTCTGTGGCCCAGCCACCAGACCCAAGCGTCACGGCTATAATATACATGCGTTGGGCGGGACACCGGGACCGGAGGGGGGGTTGGATGGATTGATGAGGGGATGGGATATGTGGATGGGTGGATGGCCAGATGGGATGAAAAGGTGATAGAAGTAAAAAGGGTAGCTGCTTACATACATCTCGAGTCCATCGCGTGACAGGCCCCTGTGTATTCCCGGGGGTTCGCCGTGAGGGTGATGGCGGTGATGCTGGTGATGGTATGCTGGAGCATGCATAGAGGATGTACCTATCACTGTGCTGAACTCGACAGCTCCTGCCTGGGCCAACTGAAATCCTTGTCGAGTCTTTCACTGCCTTCCACCCTTCTCCGACAAGAGCCTTCTCCAGTATGTAAATCTGCCGCTGCCACAGTCGAGTGCGAGTCAAAGTCGTCTTTCTTCCCGTGTGCTTGTTTTTCTTTCTTTCTTTCTTTTTCTCCCATTCTCTTGCTCGTTCTCGATCAGCAAACACCATTCTTGTCCCCTCCCTCTCCTCCCTCTCTCCCTTCTTCGTCTGATCCTTTTCTCTGACCGTGCACTCGCTTCCGCCCATAGTTCGTTCGTTTGATTCCTGGGAGGGCGGAGGATAATGATTCAGAGAAGCCCGAGGGTTGTAACTGGGCCGCACCCTTGACATACGACTTTTGAGGCTCAAACTTCCGCCTCCCCCGCAAGCCTTGAAACTCCTCTTAGTGCCTCCGCCCACCCCCCCCCCCCCCCCCACCCACAGTACCCTCTACCACATCGCTCCAGTTAAGATCCAGGTACTGCTCGACAACACCATTTGCCAGCTGAGCTTTTTTTTCTTTCCCGGTCATCCTTACCTTCAATAACCCATCATCTCCCCAGCAGTCTTCTTCATCATTCTTCATCCTGTTGCTCATCTCTCTGCTTTACTTCACTCAATTAGCTAGTTATGGATGGTGCTCCCGGAATGAATGGAGGCGGTGCTTTCGTCGATGACCTGGATCCCTGGAGCCAGCAAGTAGAGTATCGCGATATTAAAGCTCAGCAGCAATTGACGAAGCAGCACTATGGTTCTCCGATGGGGTCACCTACACACTCGCAGCCAGATGTTATCACCGGTGAAGATGTAAAGGCCAGCCTAGCAGGCTTAGATGGACAAACACAAGATTTTGCAGAACTGGAGAAGTTATCGGGAGATTACCAGCCAGACATTCAGGTAAATTTCCCTAGAGCTGGTGATTCAGCTTTCTCATTTTCCGTGTAGGAAATTTTATCTTTTTTTGGGCTTTTTAACTAACATTAAAAATGAATGTAGGGTGCATTTGTTGGAGACATCAAGTCGAGTAAAGCTCTTGAGGTTGAGTACGCAGCTGCAGATCCAGCCTTTGTCAGGAAGACTATTGTAAGTAATCACGAGCTTTCACTAGCTGTGGGGCTATGCTGATTATCTAGGCACTTTCACCAAAACACCCTTTTTACAGGACAATACTTGGAGATGGGAATTGTGGGTGGAGAGGTGTGTAATATCTTCTCTCACAATTTTCGTCATCCCTTAGGATGTTGGCGCTGACACTACTGTAGCTGTGGCTTTTGGTTATTTTGAGCTTTTGCTTAAGGCTGGTGACCCAAACCGCATTGGCATGGAGTACGCTCGAATAACTTCTCTCAATAACCTTATGAATCTTGCTGGACTTCAACCGTACATATATGAAGATTTTGCAGAGGCCACATTCTCATTATTCGGTCAAATATCTGCTTCCCCAGTGATCGATCATCCTTATGACGTCTCTGAAGTTGTAAATGCCTTCAACAACCCAGACATTTCCAATGCCATTATCACACATTTCAAAGTCAGACTTCCTATAACCTCCTTTCGTTTCCATGAAGTAATACGCTGACATGTGTGTTAGTTTCTCACGAGCTCCTGGATGAAAACCCGTGAAGATTACTACCAACCTTTCCTCGACCGTCCTGTGAAGGTGTTTTGCGAAACTCAAATCGAGCCGTACGGAATTGAGATCGAGCACGTAGGGCTTATGGCTTTAATCGATTGTTTAATACTTCCTGCTGGCCTTGCAGTGGAGGTCTTCTATTTGGATAGAAGTGACGGAGATGAAGTTAATGTGCATCGATTCGAAGATGCGGAAACTGAAGGAATGATGACGCCGATTGATGCGCCAGTACTGAGGCTTCTTTATAGACCGTGAGTTTTTTTTACCCCCAGGCTTTGCATTGACTCTGACATTGAACGATCAGTGGCCACTATGATATTATCTATAAAACTGGCGATATACCAGCAGCCCCACCACCTCCTCTTCAAGTATCTTTTCTTTCCAGCCTCCCAGAGCAGACATTTGCACAGACGCCTCTCGCTTTTTTCCCTCACATGCCCCCCACGAGCATGGATTTCTTCCCAACAGAACCAGGTCCGTCAAATTTCCGCCCTTCTATGTTCAACTTGCCAGCATTTCAACCTTCTCCCCTTCAATCACTTCCATTTCAGACGACGACTTTCCGGAACTCGCCGTTCAATCCCAGCCATTTCCAAAGTGAAAATTTCCAGCCTGAGATATATCAACCCCCTACTCCAACATCAAGTTCAGGAGCCTCCAAAAGAAGCTCCTCGGTTGAGAAAAAAGCGCCGCATTCATCACAATCTGGTAGCGAATCTTGGGATAGCAACGGAGGGCAGTATTTGAGTGATGGGTATCCCACAGGTTCAGGACATGGCCAACATCCATCATATTCATAATATTTGGCGGGATATATGTTGGCGCCTTTCTGCGAACAAGTAAATAGACGATTTGGGTGGCTCTTTTTATTTCGTTTTATCGGTCATTGTCACTTGAATATATCAGCGGACCGGCGTATTTTCTTCTTTGTTTCGTAACGGCCCAGGACGCGTTTTACGGGCAGGGCTTGGGGGTTTCGGTTGGGACTTCGGTTGGGACTCGACGGGTGTTTAATGGGTTATTAATTGAATCCTTTGTGTTTAGCTCATGATTGAAATGGTATTCGTACATACCTAAATGAATCTTAGTATGGCATCTTAGTATTTAGAATTTCTGTCGGAATTCGATAATGGTGCCAAGAATGACGTATGATCGCCGGCAAGGATATCGCAACATCACGGTTCGTCATCTAGTTCACTTCCGCGAGGACGGAGAGGCTGATGTACTCTGCGCACCGTTCCTCTGCCGGTCTCCGCTAGCCTAACCGTGTTTGATAGCAGTTGCGCTTCACTACTGTCATTATAGCATCAGAGAATATGTTCCAAGGAGCCCTCGGTCCAAATGTCTCTCGTGATTTGCATATATTTGTGTTGCTCATCCTCCAGCCTGGTTTTCATGGCCTCTTTCTCCTAGAGATAATCCAATCGTGATACCGAATCTATCTATAATTTCGCCTATCCATTTTTTATATCTCTTTTGCAATCTCCCAGTTTAATAATGTCCGCTCGTACCCGTACGTAACTATCACTCGGATTTTTGCCCTTTTTCCTGTCGAAGGAATCCATCAAGCAGCATGTCCAACTTCTGACCTTCTTCCTTAAAGGCATTGGAGCTGCTCTCCCATCACTTATTCTCATCGCGGGGGCAATAGTCCTACTATTCCTATTAATCCTAGCTGGGGCGTATAATAAACGGCCTTTAAATGAGATATTCTTCTTACAAGCGGATACTAAAGGAATACCAAACGCCCCACAAGGAATTTGTCATTGGACCCTCTACAATGTTCGTTTATCTGCACTTTCTTCAAGGAAACTAGAAGGATGGTAATTGAATATTAACATTGTGCCTGGAATCATCTAGTTCTGTGATGAGCGTCACGGTAAGAATTTCAACTGCAGACCCAACCAAGCAGCATACCCATTCCTCCCCCAACGGAACTTCAACACCGATACAAACATCCCTCGAGGCTTTCTCGACAACCCAGGCCGGTATTTTTATTTGAGTAGGTTTTTGTATGCGTTCTACATCATTGATGTAGTGTTTGCGATTCTGGCACTCATCGCCGGTCTCCTCGCCCTTTGCTCGAGAATTGGTGCGGCGGCGGCGGCGCTTTTCTCAGCAATAGCATTGCTCTGCGTTACCTTTTCGGCTTGTATCATGACGTATGTTAACTTTTGTGGGTTGAAATTATTTTGGTGCTGGGACCTGACTCCGAGTGATTTTTAGTGCTTGTTTTGTTTTAGGCCAACGAATGTTCAGGCGCGCAGGAAGGAAAGCACGTGTTGGTGTGAAGGTATTTTCAGCCCTTCTCTTCTATTATATCTTACGACTAGTCTTTATTAGTCTTTATTTTTTCTTCTAGCCCATATTCTAACACGTCACTAGGCCTTTGCTTTTACCTGGACCTGCGTGGCCCTCTTGACTCTTGCTACTATTGGCTTCTGCATATCTTTTCTTGCCGGGCGAAACAGGAACGAATACACAGGCCGAACCCGTGGCTCCAGATGGGCGGATAGGGTTCGTCACAGAGGCATGGGCAATAGATACGACGAGAAACGGGTCAGTGGCGGGACAACAGATGGCTACTATACGGGTGGCAGAACTGAGAGCCAGAGGAGACTCAATCCTAATGTCACCAATCCGGATGTTCAAATCAACTCTCCTGCAGTAACTGCGCCTGCTACTGGATACGACACGGGGGTTTCTGGCTACGATGCAAGGAGATGATCGTTACCCCCAGAGAGAAGATGGTCGTGCAGGGCTGAATGCCGCGACGAAGGGGGTTTTTTTTTGGTTGGGTATGGATGGCAACAGGTGCTTTGAGAGGCCGCCTGATATTATGGCTACAGTCTAGAATGGTAGGTTCGATTGATGTAATACTAATGACTAAGAGACATCGAGGATTATGAATTTTATTATATGGATTTGTAATTTCTATTATAGACTCCCCTAAGGATGATGGAGTGATAATTTTAAGCCAGAAGATGATCATGATCGAACCTGCAATGCTGTCCCTAATATAAGACACCGTCTGACTAAGTAAGACTCAGTACTCGCAGGAAGGAGAAAAAAAGAATATGAAAGTAGGAGCACAGATTTAACGAACCAATAAGCCAGTGCAGTTAGTTCGGGCCGACCAGTTTTTTTTTTTTTACCAAGAAAATTCGTTTTTGGTTCCTGTTGTCTGGTCCGAGTAGTGTAGTATGCAGGATTTAGCCTACTGCCCAGAGCAACCTCGAGAGAGTGCAGCGTGACTATAGTTTTCTAGGTAGATTATTAAAATAAAGCTCGCAAAAAGATCGGAATTATGGCGAGGGTCTCTCTCAGCTCTACCTAGTTAACCTCCTTGTTAATCCTAGAAGCGGCGAGTTAGCTTCAAGGGAATTTCTGTCGGCAGGATTAAGGTTTTTATTGCAATTGCAATATTAGAAGGCTAGGCGCATAAGAAATTTATGCTAGCTTACTCTCGGGCTCCTAATTAGCCGCGACGTGGAGTGTTGCTCCGAGACTAATAGTCAGCTGTCTCCGCTCGGATTTCGTGGTTTTACCTTACTCCATCTAGTATATGAATAGACCGAGCACAGGCTTCCCTTTCCTGGAAGAACCGTTAGCAATAGTGGACTATATATGTCTTTAAAAATTGAAGGGTTCTAGAAGTAAGGAAAGAGTGGTGGTGGTGGTTATAAATAGGAAAACTCGTATTCCACTGTAAAAATGTCTTACTAGCTTGTCTTTTATGTTCCTCTGCTCTCTAAGGCATGATGTGGTAGGGTATTCAATACGGTTGTTATTGAGCCCCGGTATTAGGATTTCAGTTGTGTGGTTTTGTGACTGATATTCGAGTTTTGGCTCTGATCAAATTTAGATTACCAACCTCCGAACAGGTTTGTTTCCGCCCCTTTTGCCCTACGCTCAGCATCGGACAAAAGAGGAGGAGACAAAAATGAAGGACGTCAGACTGTGATCATCTAGATTGAGGTGGAGGGACGGTAGTGATCGGTATTTTTGAGGGTTTATGGGGAATGAATAACAGAATCGAGGGTGAGTATCGTCTCTTTTTATATGATCAACTTTGTAGGCTATGTTGCAAGATTTTTTTAATGTTACGTCCGCCTACGAACACATTTACGTCAAGGACCGATATAGATATGACAAGAATCACGAAAGGAGTCGCTAATACTGAACATGAAATTGCTAACAGCCATTCAATTCAAAATAGCGCAAAATTGTGGTCAATTGCGGCACATAGGGGAAATATCCTTGGTTTTTCGACACCGTTGCTTGGAATATACAACTATCTACTGCGATCACTGGGGCTCGGGCCTTCTCTCGGTCTAGTCTGCTTCGACTGCATCAAGCATCAAGCATGTACATGTGCACCAGAGGTGTAGAGTGGCTCCAGGACCAAGGTGACTCGTCAATTGGTACCTATTGACAATGTGGTCAAAGCTTTCGGGGAAGGGCGAAGTGCCGGTGAGAAATTGCATTTCTACGAAAAACTTTCACTGGAGGAAGATGGACGTCGCCGATTTTCAACATCCCATAATCAGCTTTCGAGAGGGTCATGGGATGCCCAAAAAATTGATTCAGATGGTGATGTTGAAGTGTTTGGATAATAGCCTCCCATGGCCTAGAATCCTAGAATCCGGGGTTTAGCTGTAAAATATTTCCGGCTTGAAAAAACAAATCAGACAAGAGAAAGTTGAAAATTAGGATCATTGAAAAAACAAAAATCGTTTTTTGTTACACAACGATATCTGCTCCAGCGATCCTCGGTTCCAAAGCAAAGGCTGATGACTGGATGTAATAATATTTCCCAAAGGAAATCACCAGCCTATGTTCGGCAACCCATGGATGCTGATAGGAAGGATAATCTGAAGACAGCCCGCGCGGCACACGATTGGGTGTATGGGACCACGGGATGTGACATGTAACGTGTCATCGAATCGCAGGCGAAAGGCCAAGAATATGAAGTTAGGTCGAGATGCAACAACATGCAGCCAAGGAAACGAAGCTCCCACGCTCCCACGCTCCCAACTACTCGCGGCGCCAATGCGGCAAGCACTGCGGAAGCAGATTTGATGCCCGATGCCTGATGGCCTTTTTCTGCCTCAGAACTCGCAGCACAATTTATCACTCCTCAAGCGAGGGGTCGGTGGGAGATAAACCCACACTGGACAGCTTTATGTGTAAGGTAGTAGTAAGTCTCATATCTACCGAAAGGGTGAAATAAACCAAGGAAATATCCAAGATGGAAGTAAGGGTACCTTTGACCAGCGTTTCGAGCCATATTCCCTAGGGATATCATTTAGCGCAAGGCCTCATCCTCTCATGGGTGTTGCACATGTTTATTCGTTCAAATGATATTACCATACCTGGGTGTCGTACAGAAAACGTTGAGGGTTCTCTGTTTTCCCACCATCAAGTTAGCTGAGCTTTTTATTTAACCCAGGTGCCGGTCAAAGAAACTAAACGCCATCCTTACCTATATGATACGGCAGATAAGCCGGATTTGCCGACAGGGACTCGCTGATACGTTAATAGGCGCGATTCTTTCTCAAAGCCCCCACTAGAGATAGATTGAAAATAATTCTGCTTAGCAATCACAGTTTAGATATACATCACATCATTGGCAGTGGAAATCGACAAGTCCTCCAATTGTAAGCAGGGGAAAGATTTGGGGTGGTAGAAACGATTTGATTACCCAGGTATTCTGAACATGTGTTCCCGGTTGTGAGGACCTCAACATAACCTGAGTCTTTTCCGAGACTAGGTAAGGACAGTTCTATATTCAGTCCACCAGCTTTGCTGGCAAAACAGGGGCGCCAAGCGATCTGTGCTTTGCGTCGGGATGTGCGTTTTGGTAAACTAGGTATCGACCCGTTGGACGCATCAACCAGGTGCATTCAGTGGAAGGATCTGAATTCCTGGGGCATTTCCCCAAAACCATAGGGTTTAATTCAAGTGTTGACTTCGAAGCCCGGGAGATAAATCAGGCCATTACGAAGCTTGATTCAAAAGTTGTCTTGGGTTGCGCTTCCGCATCACGCGACCTGACCGCTCAAGTAGAGGTAAAATGTTTCAACCATCGCATCTCTGTAAGGTTATCGTGGCCATAGTCAACTACAGCCCAAGCTAGAAAAGTAGATTAGTTGAAACCTTCTACTTCTCTGGTCGCATCGGCTTCTACTCCCGAGTGATGATACGTGATTGGACATCACGCAAGCGCGAAAGCAGCCGATTAGAATGCACCTCCCCGAGGCCAGCTCGGGATCTAAGCGAAATAAGCGACCTATTCGTTGGCATGCTTTAATAGCCAAAAAAGTTCCAATCCCTGGGCCCACTCATGTTCCAAATTCTGCGGCACCCATGGGAGCCGTTCAAAAATTATGCTGTGCCACTTACTGTTGGAAAGTTAATATGGCCGAAAAGGCATTGAATGGCTGAGTAGAATCGAGATCGCGGGCAGGGTTGCCATTCCAGTACTTCCGCAAAGATTTTCCTTCTTCCTAGAACCCTCGAGAAGTATAGGTTTAGAGAATAGTTCCTCGCCAGCCTATGAAGCCAAAATTCGGCGCCTATCCTTCTTCGATCTCAGCCGATTGTCTATCTCCCCGAGTACTGCATACCCGCTTGACTAAACGATCTTCTGGCCTATCGCGTTAGTACCGTACCATTAAAAAGGAAATTACAGGGGGAAAGGGGCTGTAGGGAGTAAGATATACCAACAGGGCACTATGAAGCCAAAAGGTGGTTCTAGATCTTAGCACCGACTTTGGCTTATTCAAAATTTTATTCCCCTAGGTTTCATCAAGTGTGCTCCGCGCGTTCAGCGTGCTACGCCAAGCCAGTATTGGTTAGAATAGCCTGCAGCCTGCCCTTATCCATTGATTATAGGACCATATTGTGTGTGAAAATTCACTAGCTGTTGATGCCCTTTCTCCGAACCAAAAGAACACATTCGGTGAGGTCGTATCTCGTCAACCACGTATGCTTAGGCGTGAGTTACTCAGCAGAAGGGAAAAGGTGTTAGTATCATTTGTATATGGTCAGTATTACAAAGGCCAACCGCAGCCCCAACGCGCAATAATCTGAATTCTCTCCCCGGTTTAGCTCTCTAGAATTCGCACATCACGTACGATCACTCGGATCGAGTTTCTCAGTTAAGGAAGCATAGTCACCAGGTACAGCCTAAAGTGCTTCTAGGGGCATATGCAAATCGGTAGTAAATAGAGATAGAAGCCTATGACCCTATCGGTAAGAAAAATAAACCCCCCAACTTTATCTTTGCGGTGCTAGTTGAAAATCTTGATTCGCTTTTTACTACAGTTGCATTTGCCCCCAGGAGCACTGTGTTGGCTACGTAGTGACTGCTTGCGCCCTGGGAAAGTGGTCTTGAGCCTGCAATTCCAATACACGTATGTTTTGTGTCAAGCTTAACCCTGAAACACTGGCGACTTACATCGGAAGTGGTGGGTAATCGAAGCCGAGTTAGTAATCCTCTCCAGGAGGAAGTAGGCGAACCCCAGGTCAGTGGCTGAATTTCGATGCCATACATCTTGGCTGGTAAGGCCTTCATCTGGACAACGCACAAAAGACTGAACATCACTCAAAAAGCAAAAGAAACTTGGAATGGGCTTACCAGAGTTTTTCTTGCTTGGATATAGCATGTTCTAGAATTCACCTACCTACCTACGCCCCTCGATGTAATCGACCAATTTAAAACGGTCTGCTACCACTTGGCCCTGAACCTCCTATGCACAGCTAAGCTTCTTAGATGTGATATCAAAATCATAAGTAATACAGAGCAGCCCAACCCCATGATCTAATACGACACACTTACCTCAATCACACCGCTCGAAAGTCAAATCCCAACGCACTCTCTTCCTCCTGTATGCTATGCAGAAGATTACCCACCTGTCGATCATAGGCGATCAGTAGTTGTTCTTGAGATCTTGAGTGAGAATACACATACTTTCACCCTGAATGCGTGGCCTTGGAGCAACGAATAGGCTGGAAAGGTTAGGGAAATGCTGTGACGAAAAGCTAGGAAACACCGAGCAGCATGAAATTACTAGATGCTTATTCAATCGCGCATCTGAAGAGAAAGCATCAGCTGTCGTACGAAAAAAAAACCTTGAAAACAGGAAATATTAACGAGACCAGGATGCTACTGTCGACAGTGTTGGTTAATCTTTCTCTTCATACTAACATTAAGACTGGCCGAGAGGCCTAGCAGGGACGTGCTCAGGCTTGCGATAATAGCGACCAGGTTCGAAGGATTTTCATCTGGCATCACACGACCCACCTGGTGTTTAGTTCTAGAGAAGTATTTGACACACACCCCTCTTTAAAAGAGAATCTTAGTGCCGTTTCTGACTGAAAACTGTGCTTGCTCCCAGTTATTTTTGCATAAGATGCGAATTCCTAGGCTGGGTCGCCCAGCCAACTTTTCTCTCTCTCCCATCCATCAATTAATACTCCCCAACACGATAACTACAGCCCCCTCTACTCAATTTCTTTTTCAACTTGTTAACCCTCTCACCTCAAGCCTCTATTTCCTTGCCAGGCAAGATCTTGTTCAGAAATGAAGGGCTGTGGTCTTTTTATGCACACATAGCTCTATTTTAAACATTTTTTGTAAGCAGTTCGGTTCCGCATACATAAACGAGGCCAGACTGAGAGAAGAGCAGCTGCTCCCAGAACGAACATCATTTCAACCAGAGGCGCGAGTTCGGAATCGATCTGTGGGCACCTATGCATTTTAGACCGGTTCCCTGACGATATTCTAAGTAAACCCTGGCTGTAATGTTATGACAGTTTTTAACACGACTCTATTCAGAAAAATTGGTCGCTTTTCAACGGCGAACCAACTCACCAATTTCTTTAGGCCCACCGCATGACTTATGTCCACCCGAGATTACCATGGTTGCACCAATAACCAAGCGATAAGTATCTCTATTCTAGGTTAGTTTGGAAATATATCTGGGAGCTCCCCAGAAATATTTTCAAAGCTAGCTTGGTGCTGTGAATTCAGAACCATCCTTTCCCACATCTCTCCCCTGTTCAACGGGTTCTCGACTATCAGTCAAATGAGATTAGCAGCCGTCTCGATTCCCCTTATCGAGAAATTGATGTCTCACCCAGAGCGACGCCAACGATGGAGTCCTTCCGGTAGATTAGTTATCTTGGCTAAGACATCGATTTCTCGGTAAGTTGGATCCTGCTGAATTGGGGCACGCAGTGCGCATTGCGCACATCTCGTCCTGGAGTCGACAGCGCATAAAATTATATTCTGTCTAGAGAAACTGGTATTTAAGTGAGGAGGGTAGTTGGTGCATAATGGCAAGAAAGGGGCGTAGTGGTATGGGGGAGAGTTTTATTCGTTGAGCAATGAACAGCCGAGAAATCCCTTTTTCATGCCTCTGAGACTGCCTCTGAGACTGCCTTCCGCTCCCTGCTGGCACTTAGAGCAAAAAAAACCCCTCTTCATTTAGATTCTCGAAAATATCGAAAGTAAAAAACTTCCCGACCTTGTTCATTCGTTGCTGCTGTTATTGAAGTGCAAATCATGTACGGCTGCACGCGCCTCGAGCAAAGTAGCGAATCTATGGCAACGATTAAAAGACGTCAATAAACGAAAAATATTGACAAAAAAACTCTGCAATTTTCAACAGACTGCCTACCGAAGCCCAAGATGCTGTTGATAAGTGCCTAAGACTGTAGTTTTGTCCTAATAGATGTTAGAATCCCTCAAAAAACACTGCTCTTCGTGGCAACCTCAAAAGGGGTGTTCTTGGTTTCATAGCTAGCCGAAAAAGTCGTTATCACCAAATAAGAGAACGAGTCATTTGAGCAAGCCATCCGAATGCTGGCGTCGGGTTAAAGAAGAATTTTCACCTGTATGGTTCTTGTTGATTGTGGCTTAATGGGTTCGGAAACAGGGACACGTTACCGGGTCCACGGTGACGGGACCTGCGGCTCAACAACCTTATTTGCCGGGACTGCCAAGTCTGTCGTTACCCGGCCCTTGGCTTTTCATGGATGACTAATTAGCTATTACTCTGCTCCGCGCTTATCTGGTGAGATAATTCTTTGCCACATTCCGAATTACAACAGTGAATAAATCTGTTCTTTCTTCTTTCCTGTCTGGTTTCCTCAGTCGGTCTACTTATTGATATGGCTTCGTTAAAGTTATCCGTAACCTTACGGACTACCTCCCGACTCCGCTGCCTTGATGTCCCTCGGTTCCTTGCTCCAGCCTTGTCCCGCTCTCTCGCTACAGCTACTATTGGCCCCGAGGGCATTACCAAACGAAAGGCAACAATATTTACGGATAAGCTAAACGCCGGACCATCTTTTTCGGACTTTGTTAGTAGTGGTGCAAAAGAGGAAGCATTGTCAACTGAGGAGGCTCTAGCTATAGATCTCAAGGCTGGAGCACCCAGGGGTGTTAGAACAGTCATTGATAAAAATGGGAAGGAGATAGTTAGGCTACCAGACTGGCTCAAGACATCCGTGCCTATGGGGACGAACTATAACAAGATTAAGAATGACCTAAGAGGGTTAAATCTACATACAGGTAATATTCGATACCGTACCTCAATTCATCTTCAATTCAGAAGGTTCGCTAACCGAATTCTTTGAGATAGTGTGCGAAGAAGCCCGATGCCCTAACATCTCGGATTGCTGGGGTGGATCCGATAAGTCTGCTGCCACTGCAACAATTATGCTCATGGGCGACACTTGCACCCGTGGATGTCGCTTTTGCTCCGTCAAGACATCCCGTCGCCCACCTCCGTTAGATCCCCATGAGCCTGAACACACAGCAGAAGCGTTATCGCGATGGGGCCTCGGATATGTTGTTTTGACTTCTGTCGACCGTGACGATCTCGCTGATGGTGGGAGCCGTCACTTTGCGGAGACAATTTCAAAGATCAAATCGAAAGCACCACATATACTAGTTGAGGCGCTGACTGGGGACTTTATGGGTGATTTGGAAGCAGTGGCACATGTTGCCAGAAGTGGGCTAGATGTTTATGCACACAACATCGAGACGACTGAAGAGCTTACACCGATGGTGAGGGACAGAAGGGCAAAGTTTAAACAGAGTTTAAAGGTCCTAGAGACGGCGAAGTCAAGCAAGCCAGGATTGATCACAAAGACGAGTATCATGCTTGGATTGGGTGAAACTGAAGACCAGCTTATAGACGCTCTGAGGGGTTTGTCTTACCCTCACTTACCTCCATCCTAGAAACATGTGATACTAACACCATTGAAATAGAGCTCCGCAAGATTGATGTAGACGTCGTAACATTTGGGCAATATATGCGCCCTACGAAACGTCACATGAAGGTGACCGAGTACATCACTCCTGAAGCGTTTGAAAGCTGGCGTGTTAAGGCTCTCGATATGGGTTTCCTGTATGTTGCCAGTGGGCCGCTAGTTAGAAGCAGTTATAAAGCCGGCGAGGCATTCATCGAGAATGTTCTTAAGAAGAGAGCCAGCAAGAACGCAACCGCACTTGAGGCAACAAGAGATGGGAAATTGAGTAATATTGGTCTCGACTAGTTAACTTATAGCTTTGGGGATTTCTGTGGGTTCGTTGGTGAGTTTTATGCATAGACATCTTGGGGCCTTTCAACGAACGTCAGGTTTACGGTGTTTGTTTTTGGATTTGTAAAGTTTATCGGCAGTTCAACACATTTGCTTCTTTTTTCTTTTCTTGTTTTATTATCTTGGATGGATGGATGGATGGACCTACGACGACGCTGGCAGGATTAGAATCATATGTAGTTAGGATACCTCATTAGGATTGGGGTTTCTCTACCACAAGCAATTCTTAGCATACTACTATTTTGTGCAAGCAATTTCAAAATTATCGTGTGCTTTCAGGGTGAAATGATGAGGCGGCCTATTTTTTGCAGCCACATAGTATCACCTCGCAATTCATCTGATCCCACGCAAATAATCGCTTAGCCTAGAGGTATGGGACATCCACTCATCCCTAATCTCATCCTCTCTCTGCACAGAGGAGGGGTTTCAAATAACATGGGAGTCCTACGTGTAGGGCTATGAGCACTTTTTCGAGGGTACACAAGGACAGCCTTCCAGCCGGTCACCGATCTTAGCGCCCGTAGGACATTAGAACCAAGCCTGGCGGATCGATCTGTCCCATGGCCCTTAGCGAATACCAAGAGATTCTGCGGGAAAAATACCGCGAATTCTACTCCCAAGATCTCTCGATCTGGCATAAAGTAGCCGATTTGACTGCGTTGGAGATGACTCTGTGTTCCAACCGACCGTAAGGGTTTCGTGTGATCCGATCAGGGGCATGTCAGTAACGGGCGTTGATTTCAAAATAGGCTGCAGCCACACATGCCCATTGACGGGGAAACGGGCCCTGTTATGGATTTTAGAACGCCATAGAGGCTTGAGAAAACTGTCGGAATCGAAGCAAGGGCGAAGAAGGCTTGAGGTTCACCTGCACACGTAGATTTATCTTAGGCCAAATAAGCAACTCTAGCACAGCACACCAAATGCACCGGGTAAAAGGGAAGCTCTTAAGCCGAGATTTGGAACTATATAACAACAGTTACTAATAGATAAATTCCTGTAGTACACCTGGAAGGAATCTGCGAAAGCGATAGGACCAACAGTGCCAATTCTAGATCACCTCACTAGTTAAAAGTCACAGAATCTCAACAAAATTTACACTAGGTCTAAAGAAATTTGTTGTCAAGTCCCTATAATTATAAAAGAAGCTTACCAAAATCCAGTGGCCGAGATTTAAGGCAAATGTACGAGATATACTATGTCCAGTCGCTAGAATACCCCTTCCAAATACAACAATTATAACCGGCCATACCTTACAACTGACCTGCCACGTTGGTGACTGAGGGCATCCATAGTACTATAGTGCTTCCGAGACAGCGCAAGTTCGCGATGCAGTGACTTCCCATCACCTCATACGTATTTCAGTTAATGCAGGAGTAATGTAAAAATACCCGGAGAATAAAACCGAGTGATATTTAATGAATATATTGAGCAAAAGCCTGACTTCTGTATCAACCTCACCTCGAAATTCCTAAACGGTATCGCACGTATTCTTAAAAAAACTTAAAAGTCCTCTCGAAATATCTCTGGTGCCGACTCCCTGTCATCTCAAGGCCCCTTTACCCAAGGGGACTTGCTTCGGGTTCTTCTAGTCTGTTTTATCGACATTAATATATAGGGGGGTCCTCATCCCCAGAAATGTAGTCCTATCTCCATTTAATGCCAAATAGCCACTATCAGCCACCCCATAACTAGGCCATTGCTATTCTTACAGCCTATTCTAATCAGTTTATGAATATGATATCATGTAATATCACTCGATTTTTTTCCTGCAACTCATTTTCTTATTTCATTTCATTCGGCATATGAACCCATTTTAGTTAACAGTTATGATAAATCCTCAACTTTCTGAGCCATAGAGATTAGATCGATATCTCAGTAAAAGGTAGAGAAGGAAATCTTCACTAAGAAGAAATTCTATGCCAACTCATAAAATCCTTGATCTATAAAACAACTTTGAAAATATTCTAGAACGCGCGAGTCTGAGGGGATATATAATCGAACTAGCCCCAAAAAGGAGGTACATGTAGCTATAGCAGAAGAAACTTATTAGAATGATACTAACATGACCAGTAGCCGCTAGAAGATAAGGTCTTTACAACTAGATAGCTGAAAGAACAGCTAGATATAAAAACATAATACTAGACTCAATGGTAGTCGGTCTAGAACCTTTGGGTTAGCTTGGATTATATATGTATTTCAAGCTTAAGCTACTTTGAGAGGGTTTGCCGTGACTGGAAGTACTCAGGCATGTACTTGAAAGTTTTATTTTATTTTCAAATAAATAGTCAGATAGAAGGGAAAAACTTAGTTAAATAAAGTGAAACCTTATTTACACGATACTCATAACGTGCGATTTTTTCCTTTTTAACCCTGTGATAACCATCAATTAATACAACTAATACTAAAAGCAGCAAATATGCGTTCCTAGCGTTCCTAGCGTTCCTACGGTGAGAGAATCGCCTAGGTATAAGCTCAATGAGCCTCGTTTCCTGATTCTTACAGCCTAAGCCTCAATAGCACCATATTCTAGGTTGTTATACGCGCTTAGTAGAGCTGACGGATAAATAGGATGAATGTGGGTCGCAAGGTGAATCGAGTGATAGCTTGTGAGTGAATTACCTCAGTAATTAGTTCAAACGAGATCCGCTTTTCTATTTTTCATCTCATTAGGTACATTCATTTCCCAAGTTATAATGCAAACAGGCCTCTTAGCGTGTACATTTCCTCTCGAATATCTCCAAATTTACTGTCCCCTGGCTGTCGACTTTGGTTTTCAGGCTCAGTCTACAAGGTCTTTAACCATCGCCGAACTTATTTCAGTCTTCAAGCTTCGCGTGTGGCTACTCTTTAGCACCAATCAAGAAGCCTAAATTAGGGCATGTCTCATTTGTTAATTCCTAGATGGGATATCAAGGGCCTGAAACTCGGGCCAAAGATTTTAGCCCATCCATCACGTTTACCGTAGGATTCACTCAAAAAGTAGTAAAAGTCAAAGGATATCACTTCACCCCCACATATTCTCACTCTCGTAATTATGGGTCGTTCATAGAGGTAACAGATTATACTAGGAAGCCCCACCCATCTCACAAATTTTCGCCGAGGACCGCTTTAATTGATTCGTCCTGCTCAAACTACCGTTATTTTCGGGGTAGTGATCTCCGAACTAGGAATTTTTTATCATAGCTACCATGGCCATCACTCTATGAGTTGTGTTAGTAACGCATGTTGGGATTAGTCTGAGAAGACGGACTAATAAAGTCTAGCAAACACCGTATCTAATCTCATCTTATCAGATTAACTTCACCACACTTCACTCGGATTCCCCCAGGATCTTCTCTCCACCCAGGATCTGACTCTCACGATGTTATCCCCCAGCCAATTCCTTAGCTCTCATGTCTCCGTCGCGCCTTCTCCATGTCCATCTTGGACGGTGCACCTATAATCATGCCTCCAGCATCCAATCCCACCTAGTCAACGCTTTCCTCCTCTCCAAAGCCAACCCATCGCAGCCAGCTCCAAAACCCACGATTCTCACGAGCGAATTCAACCCAGTCTACACACTCGGACGTCGTGAGCGTGAGCTTCTAACACCAAAACTACTGTCCGAACTCACCTCCCACGGGGCAGAAGTCCACACCACTCTACGCGGAGGCCAAACTACTTTCCATGGTCCTGGGCAGTTGACAGCTTACGTGATACTTGATCTCAAAACACACAGTCTTACGCCGCGCTGCTACGTGCGCATGCTTGAAAAGGCTTTAATTGGTACCTGTGCGCGATATGGGATCCGAGCGTTTACAACGGAGAATACGGGTGTGTGGACGAGTGAGACGAGGAAGATTGCTGCGGTCGGGGTACATATGAGGAGGAATATCACAAGCCATGGCGTCGGGCTGAATGTATCTACCAATATGGATTGGTTTGAGAGGATTATTCCGTGTGGATTGGAGGGGATGGATACATGGTCGTTTGAGAAGGAGGGTGTGCAGGGCAAGAGTGTGGAAGAGCTAGGTGGTGTGTTTGGTGAGGAGGTTGCAAAGCTGGTTGGATGTGGCGAGGTAAGGAGGGTGGAGGAACTTGAGATTTTGAAGATTGTGTCATCATCTGCGGCGTCGTGGTGATGGGTGGGTGGGAAGTTGGAAATCGGACGGAGCGCGCAGAGTGTATTTATTATTCCCTTTTTTGCCTTCGCCAGTACCCACCCGACCTGATCCCGACCCAACACATAGCCTAGAGCGAAGAACTCAAATCCTTGGAACGACGGAACCCATAAAGTTTAATAATAGTATGTATAGTAAGAAAAAAGAAGAAAAAAATACAAAATGACAAGAAATAGATAAGTCATAAAAAATAAATACCAAGTAGATATCGCCAAACTAAATCGCAGGAACATAACCCCGAAGAAAAGTCCAAAATTGAAACCAAAAAAAAAACTTGCAACAGAAACAACCCACACAACCTTCTACCAGTAGTTAGTTAACCCACGCATCAATCAATCAATCAATCAGCCCGACATGTATCACGTCCAAATCCAAACCCTGCTCATCTCCAAAATAAAAGAACCGGACCAATGCCATAGAGAGAAAAGATAGCAATTACATTCCACAAACAACACATTCGCAAGACAGATGGAAAAGATGAGTGAGAGAACGCCACTAGCTAATCACCAAGGTACAGGAACGTACCTAGATGGGGATGAAAAAAGAGTATAAACCGGGAATGAGGTCCAACAAAAGAAAGGAAGGGAAAGGAAAACGAGTGTTGCAGAGCTAATACAAGGACAAAGGAGAGTGTAGATGACAGAACGAACGATAGTGTAGTAATAGTAGCCCAAAGGGCAACCGAAGAATCAGAAGAAACCCATATGCCTTTCCCAATAATCCCCCACCCCACGACCCAGCGCCCCCGTCCCTCCCGAACTTTTATATATATTTATATCGAACACGAACACCCCGGTTTAATAGTGAAAACAATCGCAAACTGAAACCTTTGGAAAAAAATCTAACGCTCTCCTTTCTGCCACGAATTGAGGACAGCCATCATACCTACGCCGAGCAGCATCACTCCGATGATGCTGACGTAGGGTGCCGCATTCCGTTTTGATAGTACCAAGGAGGTTCTTGTTAAGTCCTCGGGAGCTATGGCGGCGCCGTTCGGAAGTTTCTTCACGATATCGCTTTGTTTTACGGTACCGTTGATTGCGGTTTCCATGATCTCGTCATGAGCCATGTCAACACAAGATTGCATGCCTGCGTTTCGGACATCTACTGATTCGGTCTGGCTTCCAGATTGTCGTTCTCGGGCTTTTCGGGCCTCCTCTTTTCTCTGGATATCCTCGACCATTTCAGCAAGGGTCTTCCTCGTTTTAGCATTCTCTTCCTCCGCGGCTTCCGTTCGGAGCTTATAGGCTTCGATTTCGGCCTTTGCTGATTGAAGCTCCAACATCATTTCCTCGACACGTCTTTGGAGTCTGTTTGCCGCCTCCGCCGCTGCCAGAGCAGACGGATCGACCTTAACTTCTAGAATGCCGTCCTCGAGGTGGATTTCATCGTCCATGGACTGTCCGTCTAACGATTTCTCATTGTCACCACAAATGGTATCTGCATCATCCATTTCAGCCTTCTCATCAGCCAAAACTTTCTCAGCCTCGAATTCTCCAAGAGGCCTTTCTCGGGAAGCTCCCTTGACAGAGGCTGTTTCTAGCTGTGCAGCACGGTCTTCGGCCACCTCGCGTGCACTCTTCTCCCTTTTTAGCGCATCTTCAAGATCTTTTACCCGTGCTGTCTTAGCTTCAAGTTCTTTTTGAACCTTAGCTAGAGTGTTAATAAGTGAAGGGAGCTGTGCCGGAGGGTGAGCCGGCTCTGGTTTTGCTGTTTTCTCGGACTTCAGCTTGGGTGGCATGTTTCTATCATTGCTTGGGACGGGGGACGTCCGTGGTGGCTCCCAACCGGTTAGCTGTGGGAAGGGAGGTAAAGAGGAGGATGGTTTTGAATAGGGGAGAGGAATTTCCTCTGTTCGAGGTTTATTTTCAGCCACATGATTCTGTGATTCTTCAGCGGGCTTCGGTGATAGGAGGACGTCAAAAAATTCCGATGTTCGTTGGAGATCTTGGGACTGTTGTTTCGCAATTTGGAGTTCGTGCTACAATGCAGTAGTCAGCATGGGCTGAAAGCGTAAAAGCCAAGCGAAGTACCACTCACGTTCAATTTCTTGACAACCATCTCCATGGTGACTGGTGCGAGCATCATGGGGGCTTGTCGATGATTCATGCCCCCATTAACGCCCATTGCCGAGCTCCGAGAGCCTTGTGAACCGGATCGACCTCGCATACTGTTGTTCTGTAGAGACACGTGATTCATTTGAGAGTTCATTAAAGGGCCACCCCCTATGGAATCAAGATCCCCAAAGTTTACCTCAAAGCTTCCAAGATTTGACGACTGCATTCCCGCATATTCAACCCTAGCAGCAACCTTGTGATGTATAATAGTCTTGTTGTCCTCCCCTACTATGTCGATTCCTAGCTCTAGCACATCGTCCGCTCGGAGTTCGTGTGGTTCGCTATCGCGATTTTCTTGTGATAAACGTTGGCCGTTGACAAAAGTGCCGTTAGACGACTTGACATCGCGAATCCATACACGACCACTGGACTTATCCGCCCATACCTCAGCGTGTTGCCTAGATAAAACTTTAGAGTCAAAGTAGCCGTTGCTTTGGGTAGGTACGGTCTTGGCGTTGGTTTGACGTCCGATACGCAAGGTGTCAGGATGATAAGGTAACGGAATGAATTTTCGATCGAATGTCCCGTTGAGGGGCTGTAGCATCAAAAAAGAACTGCTTTGTGATTGTTGACCTCCATTAACTTGAGACTGATTATTGGACATGAGGTGTTGTGATGGAAGTATAGGCATGGCCTGGTGCATAGAATTTATCGGTGAGCTAGATACGGATGAGCCGGCGTGCCCGTTAGCGCCTCCTGGGACCCTCATGATGTCAGGTTTTACAGGCCAGCCTCCGTTTGAAGCGGCCCTTACTCCTCCTCGACCAGTTCCTTTCTTCTTTCCGCTGAGCGAATTCCCCCAAACCCCGTTCGAGCTGTCTGAAGTAACAGATGAAGTTGATGAAGTTGATGAAGATATCGAAGAAGCGCCAGAAGTTCGTTGAGAGCCTTTGATAAAAATTCGCGCTACCTCGTCGGCAGTCATAGAGTTGATGTTACTTTGGCCACCACTCCATGACCTAGGGCCGGAATGGAAATTCGGTGGTTGCGCCACGGCGGTCATATGCTCCTACAGGCCCGTACAGGAGACGGAGACGGGCGGAGGGGGGTGAAGAAAGGAGGAAGGGAGAGGAAGAAGGGGGAGGGGTGGAGGGGGGTGGAGGGAAGAGTGATAAAGGCGGCTGACTATGTGGCGATGTGTAGTCGAAGGCCGGGTTGAGACGCGGTAAACACGGTATATTATTTTATGGGGGGGGGCTTTTGGCGCTTGTATAGTCTATTGAACGAATGTTGCCGTTACGTCAGATGGAGGCTCCAGCGGCGGAGGCGGAGCGAAGATATGTTGTATTTGTATTATATGGCGGGCGAAAGGGGGACCGTGGGCGGTGATGGAGGGCACGGGCAAAAGGGGTATTAAAGGGAATGGAATACCTACTCCGGACCTCCCGTGGAGGAGAGACGCTAGGAGGGGCAGTGGGGGACAGATGGTGGCTAGGGAGATAGTAGTAGCCCGAGCAGTGAAGAAAGAACTCCAGGGGAGTGAGTAGGGGGTCGCGCACACGAGGGTTGGATGAGTGGGAATAAGCTAATCAAACGGGTTTCTGGAATGGAATCTGGGGTGGCTGCGGATTGGGGGATGAGCGACTGCAGCGTCTGAGTGGATGAGATGTTTGTATGGCTGGGCTGCCTGATGGATTTTGATGTGTGTGCGTGTGTGGATGGACTGACTGATGGATGGACGTGATGGCAAAGAGCGCGGGAGCTAGCCGGGACTGCAGCTACAGTAGGTCACTCACCAACACTTGTGTTCAGAGTACGTACCAAAACGCGCTCTCGGTGCTGAAAAGACAGGAAAAACCCTCACAGTTGAGAGAATGGCGACAACCAGGAGTCCAGGGTTGGTATGACAAGGAGATCAAAGGGAAGAAAGAAAGAAAAAGAAAGAAAAGTGCTGGGACGGACGGGCCAACGAGAAAAATGGACCCACAGGGTCTGCAGACGTCGCTCTTAGGGTGCGTGCTAACTGACCGGTCAACTGGCAGCAGACGTTGCGTCGTGGGTTCGTGGGCGAGATGTTCCGCGCGGTTAGGGGTTCATGGAATTCTCTCTTCGTCACGTAAAGCGTCTTTCTCCAATGTGGTAACCGAGAGCGTGATGGGGGTGTGCGCAAGAAAAGGGCATGTACACTACATATTATACAGATCCAGGAGCCTCAAACACGACTGCACTGCACATTTCACACGATTCAGATGGGATCTCTCAGTCCGAGATGTCGGATTAGGTGCACTTGCAGACGCAGAGATTCGATATTATCCCGCATTTCGAATAGAAACACACATGGGATGCTTTTGAGAGAGCAAGAGAGTTGAGTTGGACTCTTAGTTTCAGGCGCACAGAACGTGGAGTTGTGGCGCTTGGGACCTCGGGACTAGGGTCTCTTTCCCCAGAGTCAAGCAAGGAAGGACTAGTTAGCAGACCTGGTACTGTAGTAAACAAAACACAGTGGCTCAGCTGGTGACGTGACCTCAACAGAAGAGCCTCTGTTGCTGCTTTTCACCCCAGATTCCGCTGGTGTTGTCAGGCAAGTCCTGGCACGTCTCGTCTCTGCATCACTTGTTGCCACTACCGCAGCCGCAGAGGCTAGGTACTTACGGCACTTGCAGCACTATCCGTAAATAGTCATCACAACATTATTATCAGCCCTCCCTCCCACCCCCAGCTACCATCCAGGTGTCCTTCTTTCGACGGCGTCTATCTCTCTCTTCTCTCTCTTCTACAGCGTGGTCGAGTTTTCCATGCTTCTTGCTTCTTGCTGGCTTTGGCCATGAGCTTCTTATCATTTCTCGTCGTTTATCTGGTCGGAGGGATCTCATTCTTGCCTTTATTACTCGGCCTCATCCTGCTCTACGCTCATTTTACATTCCCACATGTGCTGCTCGAGGAACCTACCTCTGACCTCGTTAGAGAAGGCGATGACGAGAAAATCTTCAAGACAGAAGACGAAAAAACGTTAAGAAAACACAACGCCTCTGCCGATGTTGCTGCAGGCTATTTTGCCGTGACGAGAGAGTTTGTGCCCGGAGGTGTGAATGGTAAACCACCGGAGCGAATATCTCCAGGAGGAACTCGCTCTCCCGTAAATGATTCTCCCTCCGTAGTTCAATCAATGTACCGCAGCTTGTTCGACAGGCGAACGAGCACTGTTACTACAGATCCAAACGGTGGGGAGAAGAAGGTCCGGAGAGCTAGGAATGAGTTCTATGTGGTACTGAGGTGGGTCTGACCGCCGGCCCCTTGGGCTTGGAAATGGCGTTGACGTTTCATGATTCTATGCAGACACGGCCATCTCATGCTTTACGACGATGCAGACCAGACTGAAGTTCGCCACGTTATTTCTCTAAGCTTGTTCAAGGTCAGCATCTATGGCGGTGGTGAAAAGATCCCAGAAGGGGAGCTCTACATTCGTCGCAATGCCATTTGTTTGTCGCAAAAAAACAGCGCTCTCGATCCATCGCTTGATACCAGTACCGTCACGATGCCATTCTTCCTATTCTCGGAAAACTGTTCGTTGAAAGAAGACTTCTATTTCACACTTCTAAAAAATCAGGAGAAATCTCGCAACGATCCAGCTACCATCCCTCCAACGCCGCAACGTTTCGAGCAGAAACATATGATATCATTATTACAGCGCCTTCACTCCTCAGAGGATCATTTACAAATGAACTGGGTCAATGGATTATTCGGACGTCTCTTCCTGGCCATCTACAAGACTCCTGACGTTGAAAAATTAATCCGAACAAGAATAACGAAAAAGATAGCCAGAGTTAATAAACCCAATTTTTTGTCTGACATCGTGCTTCAAAAGGTGCATGTCGGCGAGGGTGTTCCGTACATTACGAATCCTCGGCTGAAAGATCTGACTGTGGATGGCGATTTCTCTGCGGAGGCTGATGTCAATTACACCGGTAATTTCCGATTGGTACGGATCTTTTTTCTTTGGTGTAAATTCGTTAACATGCGTTTGGTTCAAACGGCGCTAAATTCTGATTGGGTGGATTTTTAGGAGGTTGCTGCGAAAGCTACTCTGCAATTGCCTGGTCGTTTTAAACCTAGAGAAGTCAACCTAGTCCTGAGTGTTGTCTTGAAAAGGCTCGAAGGTCATGCCATTATCAAAATTAAGCCGCCACCCAGTAACAGAGTTTGGATGACTTTCGAGACTATGCCCAAGATGGAGCTTGATATCGAGCCAATTGTGGGTTCACGACAAATTATTTGGAATCCTATCCTCCGTGTGATCGAGAGCCGGATACGGGAGGTGATAGCAGAAACCATCGTGCTTCCTCATTGGGACGATACGCCTTTTACTGACACTATAGCTCAATTGTTCCGAGGAGGGATTTGGGAAGAGCAACTTAAAGCCAATGGCCAACCTGCTGAGGAGGAGTCAGCAGCTGAGAAAGATGTGGTTGATGATGTTGATAGGGACATGGGGCTTACAGAAGAAGGATCAGAAGATCAAGTAGACAACCCGTTCAAACAGATGGCTGAGAGGACAATGAGCATGCCAGTACTCCCACAATTACCAGCACCTCTCGACAAACAGAAACCTGCCTCAATAATTGGCTTGAGCGAACCGCCGGACAGTCCTCGGGGAGGCCCAAAATCTCCTGCATTAAGGTCTCCCTCATTAAGGTCATCACATGGCGAGAGAAAGACAAAATCTCACAGAGCACAATCATTGACAGCAATATCACCTCCCTCGCCCAGCGTGGTTGCGGATGCGGTGAACGTTACAGCAGTTCGTGGTAAGGGTGATGTTGCCGATAAAGGTGTCACCTCCGCAGTAGTAGCAATGAGCAGGTCCAGGTCATCATCCACCCCTCACTCTCCCGCGGGAACCCAGCCGACATCTCCTACAAAAGCAAAATTCAATACAGATAGCCTAGCAGTCGATGCTCTAGCTGATCAGCTTTCGGATAAAAGCAGCTACTCATCTGTGAATTCGAATTCTTTTGAAGGCCGGACAGACGAAGTGGTTTCGAGGGCAAGAGGAGCCAAAAGAACGCCAAGCCCAGCTCGTAGTATTTCCGGAAGTTCAATTCGAAGCTTCGTGTCTACAAACCCGGGCGGCCCGAATGCTTCTGATCCGAATTTGAGTTCTACAAATCAGTCATCTATTATTCCCAAGGCACTCCAAGAAAAGCCATCTTTTGCAGCGGTTGCCAACGCAACTGCAGCTGTAAGAAACTGGTACAAAACCCGGAATACAAACGGAGAGGGATCATCATCAGTGGAAATCTCCAGCAGTAGACCTTCAGCACCCCGTAATCTCCCACCTGTAACTATTCCGCCTCCTGTTGCAAAGAAAACTCCGCCTATCAATGTACCAAAACGAAAGTCACTACCGCCACCATTATTACCTTCAAGGACTAAAAGCCGCACAACACCAGCTCCACCTATACCACCCCGAGATCTTTCTCCATTCAATGGGGGCACAGACCAACTGTTAGTCGTAGCAGCACCGGACTCGGAGCCTCCCTCGCCCGCACCAACTGTCGAAGGTGAAGAAAGTGATTACATCCGGAGGAATGCAACACATAATGGCAGTATGGAGTCTCATCTCATGTTCCCTTCATCATCCCGAGATTCAGAGTTTTCCTCTTCGCTGTCACCGACTCTCCCAAGACGGAGCAAATCGTTAAGGACTCCAAACGGGGAAGTTGACCGAGAAAGGGAGCATGAGAGGATGGTGAGGAAGGAAAAAGAAGCAGAGAGGGAAGTTTGGCATGCTGCGGAGGAAGCGGAGTCGAGAACAAAGGTCCCGTGGCAGCCGGATGAATCACTGACTTAAGTTCACGTGAAATGGATGTGAAATTATTTCCTTTCCAAGTTCTTGGGCTTTCTTTTCTGGCCAAGGGAACATACATAGATATTTTCAATCCAGGGCAGACTTCAAAATCTGTTTTTCTTTATTCCTGTTCGTTCTCATATCCTTTTTTGGGGGGTTCTTTGGAAATTTATGGATATTGGTCTTGACTCTTACTGATAGGATTTTATGGTAGCATAATACCTGGTATTTGATACCGACAGCGGAGCAAGCATTCAGGAGGGATAGATGCACAGTGCGTTACTTTTCTTCCATCTTATTTGGTACACCTTTTATCTCAGGTGGAGTGAGAACGGGAAATTTCTTTGGCGTCAATTTGCAGTGTTTTAGGTGTTCTCTCTTTCTCGTCTTGTGTGATGGGTTAAGTTTTTGTATTGCTTGTTTCCGCTGTCTTTATTTTCCTATTTTTATTATCTACATGGGCGAGAACATTCCCGAGTACACTTGGGCGAGATACAACGGATATTTTTGAAAGATCTTGGAGCAAATCAAGCTCGAAAAAGTGGCGAATTAAAATTTAGATGGCATTTTGGTATCTTAGTTCCTATTGACTTTGTTGAAGAGTGGGTCATGGATCATCACTCGGTGTTGAATTAGCATTTCATGCCCACCAAGTTACAGGTAGCCGAATGGAAGGGGCTTAGTATCGAAATCTTATTCCAGGATTTGCTAGTGCACTTCCCATGGGATTCTGGGCGTTTTCATATACTGCGACTCCGCAAGGACGAGCCCAAGTGGATATGCAAGATATGACAAGTCATGGGCCCCCACTCGCCTATCAAAGTTCTATAACTTCTTCGAAATGAAGCAGAAGAAAGCCAAGACTTAGCTCCACAGAGGGAAAAAGCTCCTCTACCCTGGTGAGAGTGACCCATAATTTACTACCCGTGAGCCGGGAGATTTAGGCTGGTGTACTTCAGAGAACCAGGATCGATAATATCCTAAGAAGTAATACCCCTTTAATTAGGCTATGTCTTGCTTCAGAAGTAAAAGGACATGTATTAAACCCGGAACCCTCGGAGAGAAAGCTGCGGTTGAAGTTTAGATACTTGAACGGGCACATGGTATCCGCTAGGTTAAGTTTGTTTTGCGTAATAAGTATTTTATATGACTACTGAGAGATTTTTCCTAAGGTCACGGGCATCAATCTACTAGAAGACCACTCCAATATTTAGCTCATAACTTTGCCTTCACATGACCCTTCATCTATGTTATCCCCTTGGCCGTTAGCCAGGAGATGATGGGGGAGTGTTTTGTTTACATGTAGTTCCCACCTTTCTTTCCCTTGTCCTCAAGTATTTCGTTGATGCAATATGATAACGGAAGGGTATAACCATCATCTTTCCTTCCAATGGCTTATCTCTCCCAGTCCCTTTCCATTCTCTGGTTGGTGTGTTGATGAGTTTATTTGGGCAATTATCACTGCTAATCACGCAGCGAATCAGGAAAAAGCTTTCAGCCATTGGCACAACGCCATCAGGTTCGGCTCGATACTTGTCAACTCATCGTGTCTCCCACAGAGATAAACCCCAGAATCATACCTAGGAATGTCTTTTTTTCTAGTTGAGCAATTTGTGTTTTTGTGGCAACTTGCTCGCTTAGGGGATCGTGATTTTTACCATTGTCTCATATCCCCTGGCTCATATAACGACCCATAATGAAACAAGTTTATTGTCCCTGTTGGGAACCTATCAAGAGGGAAAATGAGTCATCACGAACTGTTGAATAGATCAGTAACGGATGCCCCACTTACCTGTGGGTTTATGGCAGGCCGAAGCCTAAGCTAGGGCCTATAGTGAAAGATCTGGCGTGATTGGCGATACCTATTTCGCCCCGACACAGATATCGGTATTTTCAACAAGGCAACGAAAATTAATGCTTGGGCTATGGTTGGCCCTTCAAATGGCTGGTGCGGGCAATCCTACAGCTGCCGAAATAGGATGAGCTTTCAAGCAAGAGATAAATAGGCGCAGACGAGCTTCGATCTCCGAGACAGTAGGTAGAAGTGCTCTATCTAGAAAAAGTGCATCGGAGTTTACGTTACAGCCCCAGATATTAGTCACAGCTCAAGCATGATAGGTGCGACAAACGATGTGTAAGGGTTTAATGACGACGAGAAGTATGGAAATGTATCGAAAGACTCTGCCACAAGTACATACGCAGCCCAGGTAGAAACAGCAAGCAAAGGCAAAAGGGATGTATCGATTCTCTGCAATAGCTATTAAGGCTTGCATGAGATATATATCCGACAGCATTCATTCGCCATATGGCATTTACGGGAAAAAACCAGTCACTTTATACTGTCTTCTCCTAGCCTCGTGGTCTTAATTCACTTCCCGTCAACATCCCGATTTTTACTTCTGTCAACTCTACTAGAGGTTCACAAATTCAGAAATTACTTCTAATGCAGGATCTAAGCATGAAGCCCGGAATCTCAAAACGGGTCTGCATGTTTCCGGTTGCGCACTTCTTCCGATGCAGTGTTCCTTATTGCGCTCTTGGATATATGCTATATGGAATATCTGTTAGAATATCTGCAGGTAGGCTAACGAGACGGCTGATGTCCTGTCTATTTATAATTATGCGAATAATAATTGCGCACTGCAGAACGTTTCATGCAGCTTTGAGCCCTCTCGAAGACGCAATCCAGGATCTATACTTTACAAGTTAATCTTAGGGCGAGAACAAGAGGACAAAAACACAGCCTCATCACCGTACTTGAGACGCATGGTAGGAGGCGAACAGTGTGACAAGCAATGCACGTACTACGTACTACGCCAACCGTGGTTTAAACCATGGAACCAAAATTCATCTCAGTGGGAAGCGAGAAATAAGCAACTTCTTACTCGTCCATCTCTACGTCATAGCTTGCTTTCCTAGTGCTGGATGCTGGGTTCATGCTATCAGGCCCTTTCCCCGCGCCTACTTTACCCCACTGCTGAAACGATCTTTAAGGCGTGCATGTACCCCGCCCTTCACAACCGAGGAGCGAGTTCGTGATCACAGACGCGAGACACTTTAACGCAAGATGTTCTGACTTGGTTCAACCATAGATTTAGAAAAAAAGCCCTACGACTCCGTTCCGCACGAGAAAGTAAAGCAAACTAAAAATACTAGTACAAAGTGAACAAGGCAAAAGCTTTCAAACCCCACCATAAGCATTAAAAGGGACAGCTACACAGGAAAGTTCATGAAAGAACGCCTGCCCAAGTAGTTTCGTTTGCTTCTTTCCATATCCCTAAAACACTAGTACCGCTCAACACAACCCATCTTTCGATGAGCATTCCCGGACAGTCTCCTTCTCCTAATAAACCGATATAGAGTTCGGAGAGGAACAGGCCTGGGACGCGAGGGTTAAAACCCATGGATCTGTAGAGATGCATGTCAGATGGAGCTCGATAGAATCTCAGACACCGAGTAAGTATCCTACCTGGACGTTCTCCTTCTCCAAAGCATGTTTGCCCATCTTATCTTTGCCCTTGTCGGTGAGAAAGTCCATCACTTTAGTGCGATGGTCTCCTTGAAGTTGGATCACCTCCCCCATGTCCTTATCTTGAATGATGGTGCCATTGCATGCTACGTGACACGGCATCAGCACTTCTGTTTGTTATCGTGGCGGAGGGGGAAGATAAACGGCAGGGTAAGGTAAGGGGTTATGGTTACACAGACACTGCCTCGCATTGAGTACAGGGTGAGGGATTTCCATTAGGATCTCCTTTTTATCAGAGGGGGTGCATAGAAAAGAGATTGGAACCCACCATATTCCTTCTTGAAAGCTTTGAGAAGAGCCTTCGGACTGTAATCCTTTGGAAGCCCCTGAACAGTCGTCAACGTCTTGCGACCGTTGCGCTCTGCAGAATCAAGTTAGAAACTACACAAAGAACTCAAATATGATGAGTATCAAAACAGGAGAAAGGGATACCCACGTTGGATACGAATATGGACGTAATTCTTGGTTTGGGTATCACCAACGTCGTCGGCGAAAGGATCTAGGAGTAACCGTTAGCTGGGCGATCGTAGCAATCAAGGCAACCGTAAGCAGGCGTCAGCTCGTGACATCTTCTCCAGGCTAGAAGCACAGCAAGAAGTAATCTACGCTGTGTCTGTAGGAGAAGAGCCGCTGCGGAATCGGCACTAGCTGGTGCAGTCACGGGGTGGCGGTAGCAACTCACCATAAGCCTTGAGATTTTCGATGGACATAAACAAACAGCGAGGGAGGTTTTGTTTGAGGGAGCTGTAGAGATGTTCCTAGATGGAGTAGCGAGATGGGGGGGTTGGTGGATGATGGGGCTGGCAGATGAGTTGTAAAGGTACAAGCGTGGGGAGATGACAGGAGCTGAGTTGGGGTCTTGTTGTGGAAGAAGAAGAAGAGGCTTTGGTGGACGAGGGGTTGGGAGATTTAAATACTCGCGAGGGCAACGGCAGGACTAAGGAAAGCTAAGGCTGGGCTGTGACTGAGGAGCGAGAGAAAGAGAGAGTGCTGCAAGGAGCTTAGCATGTAACCGCAGGACTTGGCAGACTGGTTGGCGGGCAGATGTAAAGGGTGGTGCCCCTAGGACTTTCTTGCTCGTTTGCCCTCTGCTCAGTCACCCCCAAGCAGCATCTGATTTTTCATGCTTTTTGCCACGCAATGTGTGTGTGACTTGCCGTTCGACAAAATGCCGTAGCTCATCACGGCATCGCAAGCTTTTGCTTTGGCACCAGTAGCGTGGCCAGGCAACCCGTCTTCTCGGTCTCTTTCAACCTCCTCTCGGTTCGTTAGGGCTGAGGGAAGGATACGTCAGTGAACACCCGCCGGAGAAAAGTCTCTCACTTGCAACCTGCCGATATGGTATTAAAAAACAATTCGTTAGAAATCCGTTTGACCGAAACCGGTTATTCCCGCGTTCAATGATTGACGATGTATGATTTATTTCACAACATGAGATATCACACTTTTTCTTTTTTTTTTAAAAAAAGGCTGCACCTGCGCTCGACTCATGCAATACTTCCCACACCCCCCCCCCATCATTCCGTCTTTCTATGTACGTATCAAACAATAGCAGTACCCATCCATTTATCCACCAAACAAAATCTAGTGAGCTGCGGGTCCACCGAGCTTCGCATTCGGGTTGCGAGGATCGTTCTTGAATTCCTCAGCTAGATTAGAATTCCATGGAGTCAGCGAAACATGAAGATCCAACGAAACTTGAGCCAATCCGGCTATGTATGATAACAAGAGTAATGATAGGCTGTAACATATCCCGCATAGCAACATAAGGCTAAAGGATAGAGAGAGAAAAAAGTGCAACCGCATTCCAAAGGCTCCTAGGAATGGATGTTTGAAGGGGGAAACATACTGTTGGCGACCAAGTTTGCGAAGCTGTTGACTCCGTAGAAGATGACGGCGCCTATCCAGGTATCCAATAATCAGTTCTCCAATTTCATCAATCCAACTTGCCTCGACCCTTATCCCTCCATCCGAACAATTCCATCGCCTTGTCCATTCCCCGGGGTTCCAAAAAAGAAGACATACCGGCAGTGAAGAAAGGCCAGAGGGGTTCAGCTATAATTCCACGGGGGCGGAAGGTTAGCATAGTTTCCATACGACCCTCTACACAAATAAATGGGCATCGAAAACTAACCGACGGGGGCGGGCCATTTGCGGCCAAAGATCTTGGTTAGGAGCGACATTGTTCGTGAGTTTGGTGGGGTAATTGAATGGAGCGGCGGGGTCAATGTTCGAGGGGTGATGAGAGATGATTTGAATGTGGTGAAGTTGTTCCGCGAAACAGACGTCGAAACTCGGTCTAGGTCGGGTTTGCAACCACAAGCACATTATACATAAGTCTTATCGTAGGCAGTAAATTTATTTCCAAAAATAAAGTTCCAGCTCGTTTGACTCAAAATATCCTTAGTTTTAGCCCAATTTTTACATTTGCACTCAAAGCGCTTAGCCAGCATAAGCGAAGGTATGAGGCTCTTCCACAACCTCAAGAAGTAAGAAAACCCCTGAAACCCCTCCAACCCCACTAAAACAACAAAAGATGTCAAACCCTCCATTAAACGGCACAATTGCCTCCCTGACCGACTGTGTCGCCTCACTCCAGAACTCCCAGCGGCTTCTAGATTCCTCGATCTCCATCCTTGACTCCGGCGTCCGCGACTTCCCCAGGATCAAGAAGGTCCTCCAATGTACACGAGTATGTTCACCGTAACTAAAATAGGACACAAAGCTACACTGCTGACATCACTAGCACTTTGAATTAATCTCTGAACCTACCCTATATGCCGCCCAAACGGCGCTCGCCGACGAGATTGGTCCCGAGGTAGAACACCTCCTCCGTCGTGTTGAGCAGCACCTGTCAAAGATGGAACGACGAGAGAAGGCCCTCATCGCAAAATCAGAGCTGCAGGAAGGAAGACTACAACAGAAGCCAACCATGAGTAGGGGACCAGTGGGAAGGCCTGGGAGTAGGGCAGGGAATAATGCGAATGCAGAAAGACTGAAGATGTTGAAGAGCAAGAAGGAGAGATTGAATCATACTCTGGAAAGGCTGGCGCTACAGGCGGGCCATAAGGTATGTGTTTTTTGTGATCAGAATGGAGGATTGATGTGGGTTACTAATGAAGGCTGGTTGATAGGAGAGGCAGTTTAGGATGACTATGAATTACGGGCGACAGACATGACGTGCGTGATCTACAAATTTCTGGGATCGAGCGTTTGAGACATGGTGATAGGTGCATATGCATAGCGGAGTGCGGTAATGGCGTTATGGTGCTGGAATTTTGGGTCAATACATCCTGTCAAATTCTTGATTGAGGAAAGTTTATACCTAGGGAATGGATGCCCACAAAGCTCTGATAGCAGCGGGGAATCATTCAACCGTCTTCATGATCACAAGATACTAGGCCAGGATCTTCGATATTGAAGAAAGGTATACAGACCGGGGTGAAGTCGTAGACAGCCAACAGCAAGAGTAATTCCACCAAAAGCAAATAAGCACAAAAACAAAAAAGACCTCACTCGAACAACTAGAGGCAGTATTGTTAATACCACTAGTGGACAGGTGACAGTAGGAAAATGACACATGTTTCATCAAACCCTTACGATATAGAGGAGAGATGACGAAACCTATCACAAGCATAGCTTGTACATTCATTGATTTCCAGTCTTGGCGGAATCACCCGTCATCCATCATCACTCGCACCGAATATCAGCGAGTAACCTCCCACGTAGGTTAGGTGAGGACATTACTTTCCGCATTAGGACGAATTGACTATATGCCTACCCAGCCTGGGGTTTTGCCTGCCGTCATGGTACGAAGCGAAACTATTGCCGTCGGAGTGGGGGGTACACTTCAGAGATATTGTGCTACATCAAGTATTCCCAACCCGCATCAAGAATCGGACTGCCACCTACCCCATTTATCATCTGCCCATACATCCTCCACCCTCTCAATCCCTTACCTCCTGCCGCCCTAGCGAAACCTCACTTTATAGCACATCTTACTTAGGCCAAATTTCTGGTCACAACGATCATTACCCCGAGTGATACCCATGACGCAAACTCACCAAACCCAAGCCTCCGCTTCTATCCCAGTACACCCACAAAACGGCAAACACCCCATTGAAAGGCCATATAATTCCATAACTACTACATAACCACATTGTATATTCTCCTACTGTACAAATCACCACCTCCCCATCCAAAGAAACTGCCCCAACTCACGCTGCTCATAAAAATAATAGATAAAATAAGCTTCCAGAGCGTGCTTCAATATCCGTCCTAACGGACCAATCCCACGAAAATAAAATCCCAATACCTCAACTAACGAAGAAGAAAAAAAGTAAACAATCCAACCCATCACCTCCAAGAAAGAAGAAAGAAGAAAAAAAATACAAAAATCAGGACCGAAAAAAATGTCATTAATATTTCTACTACCCAAACGAAAGAGCCTAAAAAAAAAAACCCTGCAAAAGAAACCAATACCAACACAGCAAAATAAAACACCAAGAAAAAGACAAAGATAAGCAGAGACAGATCCCACTCAATATGAACAAATAAAAATATATATGTTGAAAAAAAAGAAAGCCAGCGAAAGCCAGAAGGAGTGGTGGGGATGAGAAGAGAATAGAAAAGGAAGAAAAAAAAGCGAACGAAAGTCTATCCATTTTTCAAGGAAAAAAAAGTTTTCATAAACCCATCAAATCAATCCCGTGGAGAAAAGAAAAGAAAACCCACTCTCCATGATCATTATATATCACGTACTATCACCAAGCCCCTGGTACTGCATGTTCGTCTGCACCCAACTTCGGTGTTCCCTTCGGTGTCTCGAAGACCTCGTCGTCTTGTGGTAATGGCGAGTTTATAGCAGCTGTGATGGTATCTCTTCTCGTTTCCCTCTCCTCTCCCTCTGAGTCTTCCTCAGCATCACTAAACGTCGTACCCTCAGACGTGATGCTCACATCGTCATCGATATCCTCGTCTGCGTCTTCGACCTCTTTAGGATCTATAGGCTCCGGAGAAGCCACCCGTTCAATGCCCGAGAACGGAAGCGAAGGTAGAACCTTATCCTCAGTTAAACTCGGCATTCTATCGTGCTGCGGTCCCAACGCCGACTCCCCACGGCTCGCACGCTTCTTTGGAACCTCAAGTTTAATCTGCGCCTCAATCTCAACCGACTCCCTCCTTGAGCGTTCCTCCGAAGTTCGGGCCGAATCACGATTATGGATGAAAGCCGGAATAACCCCGCCTCCGATCCTACTCCAGAACATTCTTTCCCGGAGCTTAACGCTTTCTTCCCAGGCGTGTTTTTCGTCGCCTTCGGTATCGCATTTCCATAGGCCTTCTTTCAGCGTTCTCAGGAACGCGACAAAATCGCATACAGAGCGGGTGCGGACGACGCAATACCCGCAGAGGGGGTATCGTTGCGCGTTTTGATTCTCCGATGTGCGCATACGGTGGGTTCGGGCGTGTTCCTCGTCTCCGCGGTTCTCACCGCAGAGGGTACACGAGAAGACATTTAGTTTGGGTGTGGTCTGTAGTGGGTCGATAACGAGGTTACCGTCTGTGATTGCGCTGAGGACGTTGCGTCGAGCGAGCCAGGAGAGGCCGGGGGCGTTGTCGAGACGGAGAGTTGGCTCGATGTCTTCGACTAGTACTCGTTTGTAGAATTTAGTTTCTTTCAGACCGAGTCCTGTTTGTTGCTGTCCTTGGGCGCCGCCGTTGATGCTGTTCCCTGAAGGGGAGGCTGGTCGGCTCTCGGCATCTTTGTTTTTGTTGCCGAATAAGCCGCCGGTTAGACCTGTGGGGGAGTTACTTGGTGAGCTGGTGTAACTTGAGATGCCCATGCCCATGACCTGGATGCTCGTAAACGAACCACTAGAGAGTCGCGGGATCGGGGAGGACTTCGCGGTAACTTTCGGCGCATGCATGACTTCGCAAAATTCCTGGTATGATGTGATATCGTGTCGTAGCACTGGGTGGATCAAGCTCGATAGTGACGTAGGATGTGTTGGTGGAATTTCGTCTGGGGAGGTGCTGTTGGGTGATAGATGGAGGGACTCAAACATACGGGCGAAGGATTCCTTGGAGGAGCGATTGTTGAGGGCTGGCGTGGAGGGTGTGCCAGTCGACATGTTCATATCAGATTCCTCTCGGTCTGCCGTCATCTGCTGCATTACGAGCTTGAGCTCCGCCAGTTGTTCCTGATGCGATGCAAGAAGCATTTCAGTATCAGCGAGTTGGGCGCGGAGTTGTTCATTCTTCTTATCCATTGCATCTCGTTCTTTCCTAGCCGCAGAGACCATCTACAGCACGTCAGTTTTCCCGTCCTCCACCACCGGTGAAGAAATAGCAATTCAAGGTAGATCTACCTTATTAGCCTCATCGAACAAAGCAGTCGTTAGAGTTTCCAATTCCTGTTCAATATTCCGCTTATCCTTCTCCGCCTTCCCTCTCTGGGTCCGCTCCTCCTTCAACCGATTCATCAACTGCATTGTTTCCGTCTCAACATCCTTCTTCTCCACCAACAATCCATTCGCCATCATATCCGCATGTTCCTTCGCCACAGCCTCCAACTGCTTTATCCTCGCTTTCGAGATCTCCAACTCATGTTTCGTGCTCGCCAGCGAATCGTCCAACTGCGTTTGATGATTGATAGCACTAATGAGTTTGTTGCTCAGCGCCGCCACCTCACGATTCAAATTCGCATCCTCACTCCCATATCCATTCGTCGCATCGACTCCATCTTCGTCTGCACTGGCGGCGTTTCGCAACGCGCTCTCGCTCGAAGCTTTAAACAGTCCTGGACGGTCCGTGGTCATGGTGGAGAATCCGGGCGGCGACACAATCGTTGCAGGCGAGATTGGCGACTTTTGGGTTGTGGTTATTGAGCGCAGCTGTGGTCTGGACGAGGATCCAGAGAAAGGGCCATGCCCCCCGTTGGCATGGACGAGGTATAAGTATCTGTTTAGGGTGGGTGGGAATAAGGTTAGCGCTAGAGCTTGGAGCTAGTGGGGGGGTGGAGAGGGAAACGACGCCATTCGAGGGGGGAGAAAAGAAAAACGTACTCGGCCAGCTTGCTGGTTGGAGGGGCGAGAGGGGTGGTCGAGGGAGCGGACGACTGGGAGGGCGGAATGGCTGTGGATGTGAGAGAATATCGGTGAACCAGCCGAGGGAAGATGGGAGAGAGTGGCTATTGGGGTGAAGCTAATAGGGAAAGCAAGCGAGATCGAGAGAGCGTAAGAAACGAAGCAGCGAGAGAGCGAGAGAGAGAGAACGAGAACAAAAACGAGAACGAGTGTGCGTGTGCGAGGTAGTAAGTAGAAAGGGAGAGTAAGAGCAGACAGAGACAGAGACAGGCACAGACTGAAGAAAGAATGACTGGGATTACAACTGCTCGTCCAAGTTAATTTCCTTTCTTTTTCTCTGCGGGGACTTTCTGCTCTATTGTACTTCTATTTCTCCTTCTACTGCTCTTCTACTCTACTCTGAATATACCAAACCGGACCGACAGCCAGCAAGACGAGACGAGACGAAGCCGTCAGTTAGCTAACACCAGTATCAAGGAAATCCAACCAACTCTCCCCGTCGATCCTAAATCAAGGAACAACAACAAACCGGATCAATCGCTGACGACGTCTTCGTCTCAAGACGGGTCACTTCTGCCTGCGCTGCGACTCCTGAACCGGTTGACAGGGGACGGGCGCCAACACAGGCAGACAGAGAGCGGCTACGGAGAAGTCAACAGAGCCCCCGATCATCCGGCTGCGCTAAACCGTCTACGGTTCCCCCAGTCAACCCTTGACTGACTAACTAACCCGCCCCGGAGAACAGCCCACACTAGCCTGTTTCCGACACCCTTGAAACCGCCCTCCCTCACCCGCGGGGCAACAACCGCTTAGGAGGGGCACGAGGCTGCACCCCACCGCTTCGGTTTTTTCCCCCCGTTCGCATCGAATATTCAAGCTCTGTTACATCATCGGGAAAACACCATGGACGACGAAGGTAAGAAACAACCTGCACCTGACAACCTGTCAGGTGTGAATATTGCAATATGAATAACACTCACGGGTTACGACAGACTTGCAAAAGATCCGACAAGCAAGAATCCAAGAGCTTGCCCAACAAGGCGGTCAACAATCCAGCGGTGAAAACAAGCAGTAAGTTCTCATGACCCCATAGTATGACCATTACATCTAACAGACATCAGGCAACAAGAAGGTTCATCCCTCACTAGATAAGCTCCTCAGTCAGCCTCTAACAATCCACAGATGATGCTCGCAAATCTATAATCTCCCAGATCCTCACTCCCGAGGCCGTTGACCGTCTTGGCCGCATAGCGATGGTTAAGGAGTCACGTGCTCGTGATCTGGAGAATAGGCTTATTATGATGGCGCGTAGTAACCAGATCCGTCAGCGTGTCACAGAGGAAGAACTGATTGCTTTGATCAATATGTTGGATGAGAAGAAGGCGGATGAGAGCAAGATTGTGTTTTCGAGGAGGAAGGGTGGTTTTGATGATGACGATGATGATCTTTATAACATGTAGGGGTGGGCTGGGGAGACAAAGGCGTTTTTGTGATCAGGGCTTGTTGAATTCATATGGGATATCAAAAGCTTGGTTTTAATGGGAATATATCTCTGAAGATTGTTGTGGTTTCTTTGAATAAATGCAATAGTTAGCTCAAACGCCTACCCCATCCTCATGGAACCATTCCCGAAATCCCAACTAGCTCAATCCCGCGGCTTCCCTCGCCGCCTTTTCCGCCTTCTTCCTCGCTCTCTCCTCCTTCCTAATCTTCCTCAAACTACTAGCAATTAGCACAGTCTAGACCAAAAGAGAAATACGATAGAACCTACTCCGGCGGCTTCTCCAACCCAATCCGTTCCCTCAATTCATTAACATCCGTCTCCAACTCCTCCTCCCAATATATGTTAATAACCTCCTTACTCACCAACCCATTCCGAATAGCCCACGGAAAGTACGTCGTAAAGATCCTCCTCTGCTCCTCCCGCTTCAACCTCACCGCAGCAAACATGCTCAATCCCGTCATCGGAATCAACGTATTCGCAAACTCAAACGCCTTCAGCGCAACCTCCCCCTCCACAATAACCGGCAATCCCGTCAGCGCATGATAGAAATCATGACACTCACGGTATCGCTGCATCACATACGCACACTCCGGATCATCAATATAACGGACCTATCGTTATTAGTAGCAATATATTGAGTTCCTCTAGTAGTATTAACATACCTGGGAACGAGTATCAGGTGAAACCCCCTCCTTGTCTAACCACGCTGCATACTCCCTCCCCACCGTCCCCTCCGGGAGCGACCGCAGCTTCTCCATATCCATGGTTTTACTCGTGATTCGTGGTCTATCACGGAGGATCCGACGGCCTGTGGGGTTGGAGAGCATGGCGTCACGGAGACGGTAGATGAAGTATGGAGTTGCCGTGGCTTCGCCGAGGGCTGCTATGAGGTCTGGATATATAGTTAGTAATTATTATTTGAATGGAGATTGAGTGGAGCTTACCTCCTCGCCTGGGGTTTATGAGTGAGCCGATAGCGCTTCCTACTGCAAGTAGTCCGCGCTCTGGGATGTTTAGAGGGATATGACCTTCGTAATTTGGGGGTGGACGAGCGAGTGCGGAGAAGGAGCCATTGATTAGTGTGCGTGCTCCGACGAGCTGAGCTATTCTTTTTAGAATCATTCTCTGAATAGTAGTTCTGTGGGGGAATTGTGGAAGTTGAGGTGGTTGAGTGTTATCGAGTGATATCAGACCATCCCACGTTAATCTTCACCAATCGGAATAACCCGCACGGGCCACAGCTAAGCTTCCCCACCGTTACAACTCTTCTCCCCAACGATGGCCACAGCCATCTACCCCCCACTCCCGCACACTGATCTTCTCCGCGAAGAAGAACTATCCGCCGTACTCCCCCTTCCCCCCTCCCCCCCTCACATCCTACTAACCTCCCCCAGTCCCGTGAACTCGCCTGGCTCCTCTCCTCCCTCACCGACACAATCTCCTCCATCCGCAGCGGCCTCCACGAATGCATAACCCTCCTAGCACCCACGGACCCAGGCTCCACCCTCGCCCTCTCCTCAATCCGCAGTGAAGCTCTCAAAGGCTACGTCACTCGCATCGGCAACCGCATCACAAAGGGCGACATGCAAGTGAAGCTCCACGGCCTCCCAAACACCAAAGGCCACCAATCCCACAAACTCACCATCTCCACAACCCTAGACCGAACACTAACACTCGAGCAACTAACCGACGTAGGGAACTTCGTAAACGAGAGTCTACGACTCCTCGGCCCTGAAGACAGCACCTCATGTCTAGGTGTTGACGCAATGGAGAAACTGTGTGAACTGCAGGGAAACATTAAGGCTGCTAGAGCGGCGTTGAAAGGTGCTGGCGTGCATCGGCTGTTTCCTTATCATGCAGTGGATCCTAGGGTATTTTCTCTACTGTCTGGCTTAGGCGTTGGGGACTTAATAGTTATAGATCTTCGACCCTCCGCTTCATCCACATCTTGCTTTCGATCTATATGTATCTGAGGCAGCTCTCACAGCTGAACTACGTACGCTGGAACCAGTGTCTTCTGATGCGCCGAAGGCGGCGTTCTCGCTCTCTTCGCTGCCTTCGCTTGACTCTACTAGTGGGTTTGGGCAGCGGTTTGCTGCGGCGGTGGGATTGAGGGGTGGGCCGAAGGGAGGAGAGGCTTTGGATGAGGTGTTTGTGCATAGGGGTGTGAATTTTAGGGTGAGGGAAAGGGTGAAGGTTGAGAGTCAGGATCCGAATTTGATGGCGGTGTGGGCGAAGTTGGGGGGGTTGGAACATGCGTTGGGGTTAGCGATTAAGAGTTTGGGGATGGTGGGTGGGGCGGCGGGAGGGAGGTGATAGTGGTGGTGGTTTCGTTCCGGTGTGGGTTTGAGGTACTGGTTGTTCAGCAGGGAGTTCTTTGTATCTTAGACTCGTTTGGTCTAGATATGCGTGAGTTACTCTACTTGGTCCAAGATCCCTGGCACCTACAACTCGTAACACCTTATATCCAACACCTCAGTCGGCACATGGGGCGATGGAAATTTGGACGAAAAGAAACATAGTTCGGGAAGCTGCCCGTTAACAGCACAGCATGATTCCCCATAGCTATCAATTCGAACAATCATTCATGATGACAGTTCGCCAAATCGGTTCTCGAGCAGTTAGAGACTTGTCCGATACGATAGATATAAGAGCTAGTGAGAAAGATGATCCTGGGCGAATGGTAGCAGATTGTTATCCGGTTATTTACATAGTCTATCTTAATACAGAGAAGGTAAAACGGGTTTTTACACGCTATATATTCTTCGAAACGCGTGAAAAAGCTTTCTAGTAAAGAGATAATATCTATGAATAGTTCCGTTGGTTATTAGACATCCACCAAGGGGTTTGGGTTATGAGGAACGCGTGAATTCGTTAGCAGGGCTGAGTCAAACCAAGCCTATAGACTGTAGAAAGGGCAGTAACAGCTTGGTAAGAGTGGTTAGACGTACTTGGGCGCGATTTTAAGACCGAGTGATGTCGTATGACTCCAAATTCAGAGCAGTAGGCTCAGGGCTGGAACGGATCGTCACAGGTTTTAAGTGGTAATTTATGGGTATCAAGGGCTATGGAGAGTTATTTCTGGTGGTATTGCTTTTAGGAGCTTGATGGACTCCGAGTTCGAAGTCTAGGTTGTTGGGAAATCAGTTCTCCTGGCGTTTCTATTGGTCGTTTGGGGGTTTGACTGCCCATAGAAAAGCGGAAATTGTAATATAAGGCTTGACGCATAACGCTCTATCTTGCAAACCTCTCACTGGGGAAGATGGCGTTGGTGAGATCTAAAAGGCTGGTTGTGTCATAGGGGTAGAGCATTAGTAACTTATAAGGCGAAGCCTTACTGCTCCTTAAGCTAAGAAAAGAATAATTCATACATGTATATATGCGTAGAGGTACTGAGCACAGTCCTAGCTTTCATCCAACACTGTTGGCCTTCCAATATGTTGAGTAGGTTTGATTGGAGATGAGATCTGATTTTTTGCATACATTTTTTTATTCCTTGTTTGTACAATTGCCATCCACCAATAAGCCATACTATATTCAGTTCCTCCTTTCTTCTTCCGTTCTCCGTCGGGCCATTAGTATTGGCGTAGCACGAGCCTTTGAAAATGCCTCCATCGCGATAGCCGACTGTGGTTCGGTACGGATTGCAGTACCGATAGACATGAAAAACCTGATTGTGCCGGTTTGCACGAGGGATTGGTCAGCGGGACACAGGAGTTTTTCTTCATTGGAAGGAGGCGAACCCAAAAGTAGCGGCAGAACCAAGCATATATTGACCAAGACTGCGGATGAAACCGTTGGGGCCAGGGCCATGCTTTATCAGGGCGTATCCACCTATTGTTGTTAGGTTTCGTAGCCCTTTTGGTGGCGGCGAGGTGTGTTGGAAAGTGCCTACCGAAGAGGAAACCAATACAGAGACCAACGCCTATATCAACCGTGATAAGTGGTTAGTAAGGGTTATCTGAGCTCACAATTGAGATCGAATCGGAAGGATCACATACTAGTGCCCATCATAGCTCCCAACTTCACTGTTCATCAAAACCAACGACCAAACGTTAGCTTCTTTTAATTCAGTATTCCACGCCTTCTCCTTTGATCATTTGTTATAGTCGTGACGAAAAGGAAGCCGAAGCTTTAACAAGAGTGAAAACTAACTTTTATCGAAAGTCGAAGGACCGTGGCCACCATGACCTCCAGGAGCGGAAACTGGGACAGGCATAGTTGCTGTTTTAAACGGAGTTGATTTTCTGGTGAGAAACTATATTTGGAGTGTGTGTTGAGAGCTTGAACAGGATTCAACCAAGAAGACTGTTGTGTGGGGTTCTGCGACGAAATTTCGAGATTTGGTTCAGATTTAGAAATCTGCGGGGAGAAATCAGATGCCGACGTCAACTGATGCCAAGCTAAACACGTGATCTTAAAGGCCCACACCAGCAACGCGTTCCTAGTGCCAGATTTTATTCCTATGGTTTAGCCAGCTGCCTCCAGCCCAATTCGTTGGCTCTATGGGGTTGAGATAAAACCAATATTATTGCTTGGCGGCGTGAATGCTTGCTCAAGCCGCCCAAGATGCTGCAGAGCAAAACGAAACTTCCTCTGCTAGATTTATCATTTCCCTCTCTAGGTATAGTACAAAGATAAGAAGCATCCCAAAATCCTATCGAACATATTGATTCCCGCAGAGTCTACCAGTCTAACTCATCATCCATATTTTCCAAAGTTTTCAAAAGTGGTTCGGTATTCTCCTTTTCCCACGTGAACATAGAAGCCTGCCGAATTCTTGAATAGTAAACTGGGCATGCCTGGGAATCGCAGAGGATTTTCCCACCCCACGATAATCCTGAGCATGATCGACAAATCTTTTGTATATCCGCGTTTCGTTTTTCTGCCTGGGTGAGTTTTGTTTGAAGTTTATATACCGAGATATCGCGTTCGTTCGTGCAGTCTCGACAAATGACTAAGAAAGAGAGGAGTTAGTAGGTGGAAATCAGAGACGAGGGAGAGCAATTACAATCTTTGGTCTCTGCTTTCTGTTCACAAACCGCACAAACACTGGTGGATTTTGTCATATAAGACTCTAGCGTCATGGCTTTTTTCACTATCTTATCGTCGCTGCTGTCCGCACTTCGTTTGATGATCTTTCGTAATCCTTGATACTTGGGCATCTCTTCGTACCATTGTCGTACATTTGCTCCTACTAGGTTGAAAACTCGTTCTAGCGGAGGGATTATCGTCTTTCCAATGTAATAGTCTGAGTCTAGACTTAAATGGCTAGAGTGTAAGAGGAATTCTACCTCGACAGACTTGTCACTCAGCCTAGCTTTTGGCTCTCCAGCAATAACGACGAATCTAATCTAATAGTTAGTAATTCGAGAAGTATAAAACAAAGGGGGGGGTACTAACGGATATCGTTCTCCGTATTGTGGTTCATTCCGGGGGTCTTTACCCATCCTTGCCAAAGCAAGTTTGGCGCCTGGGGGTGGAAGAGCTCCTTCACTGCAACCTGTAAGCAATTTGGCTATAGTTGTTTTCTAAATGGCACTCACGCATAGCTTCCCAGTTTCACCTCTTTGGCGATTGTAAAATCTTGGATAGAAACGGTCCCCTTCATGATCTTGGAGCATTGTGCTTGAAAATAAGCCTTGACCTGTGAAAGGTCAGAGGTGCGGAACAATATCCTGCGCCTCATCAGTATTTCTTCGCATGAGACATTGGGGAAATTGGGTGAATACTTCAGAGCCTTCTCTTCAATTTTCTGTACCGCCGGGCTGCCATCTCTGCGCACAGTCTCGATACCTTTCGCGTCGAACTCCGGCTCCTTCTGATCCCGATGCTCGTATTTGAACCCCACGTAACGTTTCTTTGCCAGGAGCACGCAAGGGTGGTAGACCTTTTCGAATTTCAATTTGATTGGTTCAGGGTTCATGGCAGTGACCCTAGCAGCAATCTCTTCGCCGATGTCAAAGGCTTGACCTTTCGTCCTACCTTTTAGGTGGATGAATAGACTGTCTGTGTCTCCATAGACCACCTCAGCATCCCATTTTCCCTCATTCTCGATCATAACCTTGGCCTTTTCTAATGTCTCTCGACCGGTTTGTACGATGCTGTCTGCAATCTCGGCACATGGCATACGGCCTGAGAACGAAGCAGACGTGTAACCGTATGTAACGTTGGCGATAAGCTTTAATGCCAATTGCCTATTGTTCAGGAGTTTATGCAATGTTTTATCATCCTTCTCTCGCTTCATCCCGTTTTTGACCATAACTCTCGTGTCAAGAATCTCTGCCAACATCTTTGCCAAGAGCGACTTTCGAATCCCTGGCTTCATGTACATCATCCCGTTAGGGGCAACTACATAGTGGCATCAGCACTCGACTATCGAAAGGTAGTTTTGCGGGATTTACTCACTATTGATGTAATCTTTACAAAGCTCCAGAAGTTTTGGTGTTCTTTTGTAATAATCAAAACCCATTTTGTCTTGACCATTCCATGGATCTACTCTTCCAAGAAATGTTGAATAGCAGTAGTTATAAGCTATCATAACCGAAGGGTACAAAGACTGGAAATCCAAGACAACAACCGGACTGGTGTAAAAGTTCGACTGTGGCTCCATTACAAGTGGTAGGCACTCGAGCGCATTCTGGCCCCCTACTTGGCGTTTGTTTGGTGAAACCAATATAAAGTTTTCCGGCTTTGCAATTCGGAACATCAAAGATTCAACTTTGAACTGCGATCCACGAGAGAAAACAGAGTGGAAATCAACACCCAAGATCCGTGCCTGCTCACTGCTCTATGTTAGAATTCGATCCGTAATCTGTTGTTTCTCTAGCACTCACCTCGTCCGTGAGACAAGTTCCTGCTGATCTATGATATCTAAATCTAGCTGCACCCTTAGCAGATAATATTTCAGCATTGTGGCCAGCGACCCTGGATCTCCACTTTTGTGCCACTGTGTCAGAGTTTCATATGCGTAATGCGGGATCCTCCTATGCAGTAAATGGAAAACAACATTCTCCATTGTATACCCAAGAAGATTTAATTCTCCTCTCATCGCCCGCCATATGTTAATCATATGTCTTCCTGTTATCCGTATTGCCGCTGCGGTGTTAAATCCCCAAGGGTCTGCATCTTGACCAAATCTGCCATGGCCTTGTGACCGCACTCTTGAAAGATCGTCGCAAAGATCCATACCTAAAAATTCGTATCAGCCTACCCGCTTTACCGGAGAATGAGTTTAGAGGCTAATCTCACCCCAGACGTTTCGAGCACGTTCTATGATATATCCCCAAGAGCTAGAATGTACTTCGTACCCTGTGAGAATATCTGGGTCAAGCCTTCGCACAGTATTGACAAGCTCAAGTATCACATCAAGTTCAGTATATTCAACCTGGACTTCAGCTTGGCAGTGACGGCGGATAACTTGGGCAGCTTTCTGCGGGTTGTTCTCGTCCATTGCTATGATACCCACATGATACCTATATCTACCTGTAAATAACAGTCTGTCAAGTAAAATGGAATCTATCCGGCTTCTAACCCCTCTTTCATGCCATTTGTTTCGAGGTCTTCATCTGACTGCAAGCACCAAAAAATGTTGACTATAGGGTCCTCCGCTGGGTCCGGTACAAACTTCCCTCTAGTATTGACTATTAAACAGTTAACAATATTTTTCCGTACTTGTAATTCTAACTACATACCGTGGATCTCCAGACTCATGATGCTCATAGGTTGCACTTCGTGTTGGACATTTTTAGATTTCTGTTTTTGTGAATATTTCCATCCATACTTATTCTTCTGAGTCGGGCCATCAAACTACGGTAAGGTTTAGCATGATGCCGTGAACATGACAAGATTTAAACCAACCTGGGAAAAGCAATCCAGTCTATTAGGGTCGGTTTTTTGGACATGATCCTTGCCCTTGTCCTTCTTTTGTTCTTTCAACCACTTTACTACCTCCTTCCTACTAGGCGGTGGCGCAGCAACCTGCCAGAACTTAAAACCAGGCTTCGCCTGAGGTCCTTCATGCCTCTTCAAACTAGACATCTCACCCACCGGATCAAACTCGGGTAGATCGGAAATCCTCTTTGATTTAAGCTTGAATTCACGGCCACCGTAAGACCGACTAACCTTTGGTACGTCCTTCTCATCACCATAGAAAGCTTCTTGGTATTCAACCCTAAGGATTTCGTACGGGTTTGATGAAGCTAAGAGCTCCGATGCGCGGGGAAGGCGTGCGTTGTAGATGAACGAGTTCTTATGTGAACCAGAGCGAAATGGGGCTAAGACGTTTGTGGTTGTAGCTGTAAATTTGGCATGCATTTAGTGACATTCTCGTGGGAGAGAAGATCGTAAATACTCACTATATTGTGTAGTTGCAGGATACAGAGCACTAGAGACTACGCTTAGTTGTGAAACCGATTCATCCAACATTGATATATCACCACCTCCGGCGTCCGTGGGTGTGTTTCGTGATTTTCGACGAGCTCCTTGAGAGATCTCTTGAGATAGTCGCAAAGTTTCTGTTTTGAGTACCGGAAACTCCCATGTACCCGGAGATGACGTCGGCGGGAAACCTGCTGGCACTTGAACAGAGTCCACAATAAACGACATCTGCTCCACAGCCCGCGGTGGTTGAAGGTGAAAATTTTCTTGGTCTTCTCGAGTTTTCATTTTGCCTAGTGATGAAGCGGATGGTTTCGATAAAAGAGAAGATTCTTTGGATGGGCCTAAAGCCTTTCCCGTATCTGTTGACTCAATTTTTCTAGATTTAGATAGCGGACGTTCTGAGATAGGAATATCTGGAAAACCCTTCCTTTTCAACTGGATGCGGTCCCGTGGAATCTCATAGTTACTATCCTCAAGTTTATCATTCGATTGTTTATTGCGCTTTATTTCGATTGTTTCCGTTTCTGAATTCTCCTTTACAAAGACTGGTGGGACTCGGAACGTATCATTAGCATGGCCCCCCTCGCTGCCAACCTTATAGATATCTTTTTGACTCGTGGCAGTAGACGAATAGACTACCTCTTGTCCCCCGAAGTCTAAATTTCTGTCACCTAGTGGTGCATCACTCATAGGTTCATCCACTGGTCCGTTTGCACGTCCTTTTCCTTTGTCCCTTTTGCTGCGGGGACCGGTGGTAGATTCTTGGTCTTCATCTCTTTCCTCCTCGCCCACCAGAGGGTCAAGAACTTCTTTGTCAATATCAGCTAATTCGGCATCATCGCCTTCACCGACAAAATCTTCTTCATTCAGATCGCCGATGATATCGTCATCAACGTCTACCCCATCACCATCATCCTCATCCTCGGGTGTCATCTCCCGATTCCCGTCGGGGAAAAAATCTTTTACACTCTCCAGAGCGGTTTGTACAAAATTTTCCAGAGGCTCGTGACGCACAAAATCCCCAAAATGTGGTTTCGAGCCGTCGCTCATCCGCCTCTCCGCCTTTATCATTGCAAGGATCTTAGTCCGTTTATCTTCCTCGTGCATCCAGTCTGTGCTAGGTTCCCGGCTACCAGAGGAAGCCACAAAATTCTCCATGTTAAGTTGATCTGTGGAGCCCCTGCGCCTATTCTCATCTTTCCACAATTCTGCCAAACTGTGGAGAAGTTTCTTATCTAGTGGAAGTGGGTTTAGACGCTCGATAAAACTGCTGTGAAGATTGCGCTCGCATATTTTCCGTCGGTTAAGGATATTATGAGTTCCTATGTCAACCTCCAAAGCACTGTACGATTGCCTTGGAAACTCGCCCTCTGGTAACATTAGTTGTTGAGGAATCGACTCATTATGCCAGATATGTTTCTCTGGTATCTCATCCACGTCCGGAACCCCTTGTCTGAAGCGGATGTTTTCGCAGTCCACGAAGTTGCACCCGTAGAGATTGTAATCAATCATGAATTGCAGTATATATTGGATATGTGCTTCGTGTGGCTGGAAAATCGTCCCCATGATACCTCCACTTTGGAGGATCTGAGAAAGCCGTCTCATGTGATGCGGATTAAGGAGATATATCTTTGCGTAATATTTCCACCCCACATAGAATCCATAGAAAGGAACTCCTTTGACAAGTGATATATTAGCGATGTATGGTTTGGGCTGCACATTTTTGTTTACGCCATCGCTGTATGGCTTATTCATAGCCTTATCAAGACTCCTTCGTAGACGGCGTAACCAGCTGTTTACTAATCAACAGATATATATTCAGCAGAGCCCTACACAGCAAAGAAATTCCCAAGATTTCCCTCACCGTTTTCTAGGATCAGTCCTCCTGCCTCCGCCACCGGATATTCGATATAAATATATGGGAAGGCACCATGAACGTGGGCACATACTTTCTGACCGGATTCCGTAGTGCCAAAAATTCGAATAACCGGGATCCTTGGAGGAAGCTTTTGTCCTTTTGGTGGGGGGAAGTGCGGATCGAGGGATGTTGGTAGGGCGTGATACCAGTCGATATAGTTCAAGCGGAGGCGAAAAGACATGATGACAAGATTGCTTAGCGCTTGGACCGTTTTATTTGGTGGTTGATTCGTTTGGTATTGTGGAATTACAGATTTGTCGCAGTTTGTGGCCTACTCGTAGGTGGGGATGTGCTGAGCTGATGTAGGATTGCGTGATGGAAGACGCGTTGAGTGAAGCTGATAAAGGATGGGAAGACGCGTATCTCTAGGGGTTAAATTCCTGGCGCGCGCTAGCGTGTATTGTTTCATTGTGCAACTTTGGACACCACAGAGAAACAAAAATGGTTTCCCGCGGAGGAGATAACACATTTGTGATCCCGCGGCCCGGTTTATTTATATTCTGGCTTTCCCGAGGCCCGCGGAGTCTGGACAGAATAGAGACCGTTCTCATGCTCGTGGGTGGGATTCTGAGCGGGAGGTCAACACTAAAAAGGTCTTTTATTGGGGCCTGGGAGGCGCGAATCTGTTTGTTGTGCCGTCTTCTCGCAAACAACATCGCGCACGTGGTTTGTTTATTCATACTAAATCATAAGTAGGCTCTGAGCTTAGTCAAATTCCGTGTAAGTTAGGGATTTTTTCCACGTTCAAAAATCCCATCTAATAATGCCACTTAGTAGCTAAAGCTATTTGCTCCAAGGTATAATTCTTAGTAAGTGGTAGAAATATTGAGGGCTTAGAATTATTTAAGAACTGAAACGGTGCCTGTACGTCTAGGGTGTCCTTCCTCGGTTGGAAATAATATATGTACAGAAACCGTGGGATTGTTTAACTGTGAGGATATTACTGGTAGGGCTAAATTCTATACATTGATAGATTATTCCTACGCTATTTTGGCACACAGTTTGTACCGAGTGATATTGTGTGACGTTAGTGCCAGATGTATGGGCTCCAGATTTTCACATTGGAATAGTCAGAAGTGATCCATTATCTGTTCCATAGTCGAAAGCTAGGTTACAGTAAAACTATATACACCCAAGTGACCTAAAAAAACAGTTGAAAGCAAAGCTTTTATTCTATTCGAAATCATTTCCCCCTCGCAAACCTGGCCAGTGCAGGCCCCAGCTCTTCTTTCTGTGTCGCTGGTAGTCCCTGGTTCCTTTTCGCTCGTTCCTTCTTCATAGCCTCCAACTTCATCCTCCTCTCGTCAATAACATTCTTCCCGCCCTTCTTCCGCAGGTATCGTCTTAATGCTGAATTCTTGCCACGTTGTTTCCGCTTGACTTCGGCATTGAGTTTTTCGTCTTGCTACGGGGCTGTTAGTAATAATTATATGGGTTTAATTGGTTAAGTAGACATACCATTCTCTCTCTAATCTTCTCCTGGCTCTCACCGTTCCGCACCTCTGCACTCGCCTTATCGATCCTCCCCACAAAGTCTGGATCCAATGCGATCATTTCCGGCTGCAGCTTATTCAACAACGCCTTGACCTCTGTTTCTCTACGTTGCTTCTTCGTCTCATACGGATTGGCCTCTAATGCATCGAAGTTCGGTTCTCCAGACCCTGGTACAATGAGTGACGAGAACCCACCTGCGTGCCCCACGCCGAGGATATCGTCGTAGGGACAGAAGCGGACTCGGTTGATGGCAGACCCTTCTTGCAGGTGAGTGAGATACGGGCTGTTTTGTTTCGTTTTGAGAGCGTCTTTCCACACCGTAACATGAGGCCCCCAGCCGACACTGAGGAGTCCCGTTTCAGAGATGTGGAGTGTGGAAGCGGGGGTGGGAGTAAAGTAACTGTGAACTTCTTTAAATGTGCGAATGTCGAAGATATTCATTCTGGCGTCCGCGCCGGCAGTAGCCATGTAGTTGCCACTACGGTCTACGGCTAGTGCTCTGACGGGGCCACGGTTGGTCAGCATTTTGACAAGTGGAGTACTCATATTGGGCGACCATAGAGTAACGGTGCCGTTTGCATGGCCAACATGGATGATTGCGTTGTGGGAGTTCATAGTCATGCTCGAGGGGGCGCCCATTTTTGTGCGATGCTCGGCAGCAAGGGTGCCTGTAGAGGTATCTTGGTATTTTAAGAAGCCAGCGGTACCAACGGTAGCCAGCAAAAAGTGGTATGGAAGAAACTCCATGTTGGTGACCTCGATGTGTGATTTAAGGCAGTGGATTTCAACACCAGCATGGTCGTAAATGTAGGTGTATTTTTTCTGGGCGACAGCGAAGAACTGTTCGTTGTGTAGCCATTTGACATCCCTCACTGTCTCGTTCAGCTGAAGTTCCGTTGCCAGCTTGCCTTCTCTCCAGTCGAATGCTGCGACATGACCTTTTAGACCTCCGAGAAGCAGATATCGTCCGTTCCGTGTATAGTCCATTGCGTACGGTCCGAATAATGGTAGTTTCAATTCGAAACCCTTCAGTCCAAGATAAAACTGTCAGCACTTCGCCTCAGGCGCTACCTGCAAACATGGGCAGAACTTGCCTTCTGCGCCGTTGACACATCCACCGCCTTGACCAAATCCGTCTGGGAGAACTTATAGGTCCGTTCCATTCCCTCCGCCTCCAAGTAACCCTTGTCCTCCTCCAGGAGCATTTCTGCATCCTTAGCATTTGTCGCTGCAGCTTTGTACTTGTATTCTAGCTTTTTTAAGTTTCCACGAAGCTTTTTATCTTTGATGCCCTTCACGGCAATTTTGTTACCACGGCCATATTGTTGTAGTGCTGCGTTGACTTCATCTGGTGTGCGAGTTTCCTCCTTCTTCACTACTGAAGTTGGCGCTGAAGTTCTTTTTGTTCGCGCGGGGGCGGAGGACTCGGGGGATTGTGGAGTTGCCATTATTGGTAGTTGTACAATTGCTGTCGCAGTGAGTATCAAGCTTTCGCCAAACTACAAAAAAAAAGTCGAGTGCAGCGTCAAGATTTAGCGAGGCCGGGTAATCTGCTATCAGATCTTGATCTTATCATATCTTTCCCTCAACGTCGCCGCAACTCTAATTGGGGAGCCTCAAACCCTTTCTAGTTGCATCTGGACCCCGCCATCTCAGATCTTTACCCCACGATACCCATACAGCTGTCTCGCCCGCCATGGTTCTAGCAGATCTTGGAAAGCGCATTACTAGCGCTGTGTCCGAATTGGCACATTCGAATGTTGTTGATGAGAAGGTACAGCTCATGTCACAAGGGTTGGCTTGGGGGTGTGGTGGGAGGCCTTGTTGCTGACATTGGAACTTTAGGTTTTCGATGGAATGCTGAAGGAGATTTGTTCAGCACTGATAGAAGCAGACGTAGGTTTTGCTGCTCCTCCTGCGAGTTCCATATCCTAAGTTCTGAGTTGCTGACGGTGAGGAATAGGTCAACGTCAAACTCGTTAGCAACCTCCGAAAATCAATTAAGCACACCGTAAACTTCAAAGAGCTTCCCCCAACTGCCAACAAGAAGCGTTTAATCCAAAAAGTTTTTGTCTCATCCCGATTCAATGCAAATCACTACTAACGCTCTCTAGGCTGTCTTCGATGAACTCGTCAAGCTTGTCGACCCGCATAATGAACCCTTCAAACCTAAAAAAGGCCGTACCAACGTTATCATGTTCGTCGGTCTTCAAGGTTCCGGCAAGACTACGACCTGTACCAAGCTCGCTCGACACTATCAAGCTCGTGGCTTCAAGGCCTGTCTCGTTTGTGCCGACACCTTCCGTGCTGGTGCTTTCGATCAGCTGAAGCAGAACGCCACAAAAGCGAAAATCCCATACTTTGGTTCCTACACTGAGACGGATCCTGTCAAGGTTGCGAGAGAGGGCGTGGATAAGTTCAAGAAAGAACACTTCGACATCATTATCGTTGATACCTCTGGGAGACATCAGCAAGAGAAGGAACTGTTCGCTGAGATGGTGCAGATTCAGCAGGCGGTGAAGCCGGATCAGACTATCATGGTTCTTGACGCAAGTATTGGACAGGCAGCAGAGGCGCAGAGTAAAGCATTTAAAGAGACTGCAGACTTTGGTGCCATCATCATTACGAAAACTGACGGGCACGCGGCTGGAGGAGGAGCTATCTCAGCTGTTGCAGCAACACGAACACCTATTGTCTTCATTGGTACTGGTGAGCATATGCTTGATCTTGAACGATTTGCGCCACAACCTTTCGTCAGCAAGCTGCTAGGCATGGGAGATATGCAAGGGCTTGTAGAGCATGTCCAAAGTCTTAAGTTGGATCAAAAAGACACGATGAAGCATATCCAGGAGGGGATCTTCACAGTGCGTGATCTGCGAGACCAACTTCACAACATCAAGAAGATGGGCCCTCTTAGTAAGATGGCGGGCATGATTCCTGGGTTATCACAGATGATGGGTGATGTGGGTGACGAAGAGGGCTCTATGAAGCTACAACGCATGCTGTAACTCCCCTGCTACTCCTCTCTTTTCACCGCCAGCTAATTCCACTAGATACATAATGGACTCCATGACCGAAAAAGAGCTCGACAGCGATGGTAAATGCTTCACCGAAACTCCCACACGCATGACACGCATCGCCCATGGCTCTGGGACATCTGTCCGCGAAGTCGAAGATGTGCTCACACAACACCGAATGATGGCAGGCATGGCCAAAAAGATGGGCAAGAACATGGCCAACATGCAAAAGGCTGGAGGAATGTCCGGGCCGAATCAAAAACAACAGATGGCGGCAATGCAAAGGCGGATGCAGAGTATGGGTGGTGCAGGGGGTGCGGGCGGGATGCCGAATATGGCGGAGATGATGAAGATGCTCGGGGGCGCAGGTGGTGGAGGTCCGGGTGGGATGCCGGGGATGGGGGGAGCGGGTGGGGCAAATCCGTTTGCTGGGATGGATATGGGCGCTATGATGCAGCAGCTCGGGGGGATGATGGGTGGTGGTGGAAGGGGGATGCCAGGGCTGGGAGATCTTATGGGAGGAGGTGGAGGACGGGGACGGGGACGAAGATAAGGAGTATGAGGGCAGAGAGTATTTTATGTTTTTTCATAGCGAGTACGGGAATTCAGAGTATGGACTCGGTTAGATACGGTTGGGCAGTGACGCGCTCCAATCTGTAAATATGTCAGGTTTGGGAAAATATGGATATGAAAATAATATTGGGGTCACGAGATTTACGGCTGCTATTCAAGAGTTAAGGCACGAGTGATTTTTGATGACATATTTTGGTTCTTTTTGGTAATTTGGACATTCTTTGTGTTGCAGTCGGTTTCGTTCATTACGCCCTACAAATACAATTCACAAAAAGAAATAAATAGATAAAACTCCTATCCGATTTCAAAACCCGAGATCAACCCATCCGATTTCAAATTTTGGAGTTATTTGACAAAGAACTTTTTTATTTATGGGGCGAGACGTTTATTCCTCTTCCTCTTCCTCCTCACCATCACCCTTAGACTCAGCAGCCTTGGCCTTCTTTCTCTTGTTGCGGCCAAAACGTCCGCCACCAAATGGTGATGACAACGCAAAGTCAATGTGCTTCTGCGAGTCAAGACGGACGATGAAAGAGGGAACGTTGACGATCTGCTTGCCGACACGGATGTGGCGTTGACGGATCAGGACACGGGCGTGGTGGATGGACTTGGCAAGACCGAGTTTGTAGACCTGGGTCTGTTTGGGGGAGGAGAGTTAGCGATTGTGGATTCAAAAGAGATAATTTCGGGGCGTACCTGAAGACGACGCTCCAAGAAGTCCTCGACGCTAAGAGCTAACACGTAATCGAGCTTCATGCGGGAGTCGTCCAAGACACCGACACGGACAAGACGGCGAATGAGGGCGTTACCCTCGAAGAGGCGCTTGGGGTCCTTCTCTTCAAGAGTCAAGAGCTGACGGGCAGCACGACTATCATCCGTATCAGCAAACCCTACTTTCAAAACTCCTGCTACCTCCAGTCCCTTGCAGATAAAACCTTCCCCCAGATAACCGGAGCGTGGGAAATCCGTACCGAATCTTGGAGAGAGTAAGTTGCACTCTCCAGACCTCCCTCTTGTTGCGGAGACCATATTCACCAACGGTCTTCAACTCAGCATCGCTATATATCGAATTCTATCATTAGTTGGAAGGCGACGGATAAACATTGCGAATTGTAAAATAAGCAATGGAGACATGAGAATGAGCACGCTCAAATCTCAGTGGTACTCACAGACGCGCGGACTCGAAGGGACGACGAGGGACCTGTATAGCTGGAGTCAGTACAACAATCCCAGCAGAACTTCAAGATTTGGGAGACGTATTGTAGGTCTTGGAGTAAGAACGAGGAGCCATGGTGTGTTGTTGGCCGTATGGGAAGGAGTGCGAATTTCGTTCGTTCCTTCAGGGAAGTTGGATTGTCGTCGTTGTCGTTCGGTTGTTGTTGTAAATCGGAAATTCTCCAACAGTGAGCAGCGCGGAGGATTTGTGTGTGTTGTGGGGTTCGAAGCCGCCAAGATCGTGAATCACAGTCTTAGGGTTTGCGAACCCTGGAATTTCCCGCACACGCCCACATTACGATCCTTCAACACCATCAGCTTGGTTATACTGACGACGACAATCAATAATCGACAACTTTCACGACAAACGCCCAACAACTAGCCACCCCTCACCAACACCGATAATTTGATAAAATGTAAGTCCCATGTTGTCTAAACACACGCTGTTGCGATTTTAACAGTGATGCAGGGGTCACTCCGGAGGTCTTCGCGCTGGTACTAGATATGCCTTCTCTCGCGACTTTCGCAAGAAGGGTATGATCCCTCTGTCTACCTACCTTAAGATTTATAGGTGACTTAAACCCTCGAGATCCCAAAACCCTGGCAGAAATTTCGGTTCTGATTGTGATTTATAGAGTCGGAGATATTGTCGACATTAAGGCCAATGGTGCCGTCCAGAAGGGGTCAGTTTGAAAAAAAAAACATTCCATGATCCTAGCGACACTTGAAACCGCCGGAGTTCTTTATTCGAACATCCGGGGATGATCTTGCGCTCAGGATGTTCTCTCATTTGAGGAACAGTACCGCTGACCTGATCATCTCCCTATTAGTATGCCCCACAAGGTCTACCACGGTAAGACTGGTGTCGTTTACAACGTCACCAAGTCCGCTCTTGGTGTGATTATCTACAAGAAGGTCGGCAACCGTTTCCTCGAGAAGCGCGTCAACGTCCGCATCGAGCACGTCAACCACTCCAAGTGCCGAACAGAGTTCGTCAACCGTGTCAAGGCCAACGCCGAGAAGAAGAAGAAGGCTAGAGAAGAGGGAACTCACATTCATTTGAAGAGGCAGCCGGTTCAGCCCCGTGGTGATCGTATCGTTTCTGCAAAGGAGAATCTCCCGGAGACTATCGTCCCAATCCCGTACGAGACAACTATTTAAGTGGCTTATATCGCCTGGTTGGTTTGTTGGGGAGGTGGATCTTTTTTTTACTTCTTCGGGTGTTAAATAAAATAAAAGTTAACAAGCATCTTTTTTTCCTGGGGTACGATTTTTTGAATGCTGAGGTCGAGTGAATGAGTTTCTGGGCGTATACCTTGGTCCTTGGGATTATCGACTTGACCCTTGTGTGCATCATCGCCCTAGAGATTTCATCGTCTTCTATTGTAGAAATATCGTTAAGGATTGCGTAGAAATTGTGCCCCTTTGACGAAGTTGTACTCCAACTCAGCACTTGCAAAAATTCAAATTGTAGAATTTTAGAAAGGTGATTGTATATCACTCGCATAGCCCAAGGGGAAGGTGGAGGGGTAATGATATATACGGCAGGAAAATATCATCATCCATTCAGACTGACAAAAGATCAGACTACAATTACCTCGAGTGATAACGGCTATGGCGGACTTTAGGTAGGCCGGTTTATTTCCCGTGAGGTTAACCATTTCTATATAATTCCATCCATCTAATTCTAAAATCCCCGCCGCTGCATGCATATGCACGTACATTAGCCAGGTTCAGTGAACGAAATCAATTCTCGCTATCTTAGTAAAGTTAATTTCTGTTAGGTCCCACCCAACAATCCCTAAGGGGGCGAGTCTAGCTACCCCAACCTCGACTTTATAAAAAACACAAGACAAGAAGAAATGAGTTCAGCACGTGCACCTGGGATTCCCGCATGGTCACCCACTTCAGTACTAACTAGGAGATACGATGCTTGAGTAACGGTATGTCGGGATCGATCCCACCCTAAAACAGCCATAGAGAGCCTGTTTCCAGATTGCTTTTGTTTGGGGTTTCGGAGGAGGCAGCTCTTACCTGACCAAAACTACTGTCAAACTTCACTTGTGCACCAACAAGAAGTGATTCCTCCGCCATTAATAGTTCTTTTCGCCCCGCTAAAGTAGCAATTATCCTTACCCTGTTAATGCAGGAGCAGTTCCTCAGCTGGAGGATACGTGGGCAGACCTTGGGGTTATGGGGCTTACTCCAGCCTAGGGAGTAAGAGTAGGTGAAGCGATGTTAAAATGCAGTTCTGCGGCTTCAGGATTCCATATCCGTCTATCCAAGATATCAATATGTGTTAAGTGTATCCACATCTAGTGGCTGTACGAGAATACGAAGCTCTGGGCTCACTGGTGAGAAACTATGTGAGTATCGAGGTAAGCTCTTCAAGATATAAGTCAAGATTCTAGTATCACCTGCTGATCAATAGCTATTGTAGGAACATAACGCGGAAACACGTGTTTACTTTGAGATATCAGAAGTGATCGACCGCTTCCACAATCTGCTGCTGATCGTCATCGGAAGAGACGACTCCAACACCATAAAAGGCATAGGGGAGACTATCTCTGAATGACTAATTTTTCGTGGGAAGTTGCAGAAGGAGACATCACGTGTTAGAAATGGAGTTAGCCAATCGCGGATGAAATTTAACATAGATTGGAGCCAAATAATTATTGATTGGGTCGAGATCGGGAAGAACAAAGAGCCCCATTACATTGCATACTACTCAAATCGATGCGTACAGTTGGTAACGTGTCCCAGGCCTACCATACTGTGCTACTGTTAAAGGGACTAGGAATGCGATGGCGCATCCGTCTCTCGATAATGGACCTGAATCGCTCGGCGATCTACTTATTGTGTATGGGCAGAAGTATGTGTGCTTTTGAGTTAGCAACCGAATGAAACTCTAAATTGAAAGTCTACTAATTCTAGGGGGAAAAAATTGAAAAATAGCAAAAAAACCTCGATGCCTTTTTTATCGCAACCAAACTCTTAAAATTACTCAGATGGCATAGATGGGAGGAATGTGTAGTTAAAAGTCCAGTTTCCTGTGGTGAATTTCTATGGGTTATGTATATCAGAAACTCTGCTACCAGCTTCGGTAAGTCCCGCATCAAAGAATATAGAATTGGGAAGCTGCAAGAGCTTGGCCAGAAGTGAGTTCGTATATCTATCGTTCCATTTTGGCACAACGAGACCAGTGAATTCATCAGAGCTCTATCTCGAATATTGACTAAACTGGCTACGATATTCGCTGGAAAATTCTTTCCGGCTACTTGACAGTCTGCTCTGGTCAAAAAAGGCACACAAGTATACGTATACGAGTAACAGCATTATACCATCGGAGGGCTGTGATTCCGCTATCCGTAACCCTGCCCACTTCTGGCCTCAACAAAAGTGGTTAGCTGTTAGGTAAACTGAGCGGGGGCCGAAGGATTAGTGTCCTATTCGTTCATTTTCACGGTATATGTGGAAAGGAACGGTATCTTACATCTGTGACCTATATCCACAGAAGTGGACGCATGATCCCTTTTTCAAAAACGGGGGTGCACGCACATGAAGCGCGTGCCATTTTCTCCTGTGTTAGGTTACGTCCAAGAAAGGGCGGCCGGATTGGTACCATCGATTATCTTGGATTCGCAAGGTATAAACTTGGATGGCTGGAGCCCAAGTTCAAAGATTCGTAATATACTCACCGGATTTCGGGTGAATGAGTCTTCTACGAGGGCTCTATCCGTTATAAGTACTTGGTTTTGGGTTTTCATTATGGTTACGACGGTGTCTACTTGTTTGGTAGGCAGGGTGTTGACAACCTTCAAAGGAGATCTCTTTAGGGGTCATTGGTGGCAGAGTCGTTGCCGGGTATCATCCCCACACTATGTTCAACCGCTAAGATGGTGCTAGCTTGGGTGATGAATTCTAATTCGAATACGGAGAGCGCGGCTAATACGAAGATTATCGAATAATGCTTTTCTTTTGTGCTAAATGTGACTGATATACTCTACTAGCGCAGTAAATGCATCAGTAAATGCATCATTTACTCACCCATTATTTTCTGTGGGTAAGTTATCGGTAAATGCATCAAATCCTTATGTATTATTTTTGTGGGAAAGGTATCATGGGAAAGGCATCAGGAAAGTCGTAGGGGAATGCATCAAAAGCACAGCAAAAATTTGTATGGGAAAGGCATCGGGAAAGGCATCAGGAAATGTATCATTGGTAACATTATACACATTTCCCTACGACTTTCCAAACCTTAATTTAAAGGAGTTAAAAGCAAAAAGTAACCAGGTCCATGAGTTAAACCTGGCGCATCTAGTATATCTACTGAGTTCTTTACCACTTGTACTATCTGTCATATAGCTGAACCTCGAATAGCCTACTTATTCCGGAAAAGCAGCTAAATACACATTTACTGATGCCTTTACTGATGCCTTTCCCAACGGCTTTCCCAACGACTTCTCAAGATACCCATATGCATTTACTGATGCATTTACTGATGACTTTCTTTATGCCTTTTCTAGTAGCCTTTAAAAAGATACCAGTAAAGTCGTCTGTAAAATCATTTTATCCCTTTTCTTAGATTTGTATGGGCAATGTGTAAATTGATGCATTTACTGCCGTAGTAGAGATAGTATTCGTGCGGGGCATATTTGAATGGAAGAGCTACCGTAGTAACTCGAGTGAGGGAACTTCGCGCTAGGACGTTGTAATTACCTCTATAGGAAAGGTGGCAGGAAATTCGTGCTGTGCTTTGACCCTTTAATTAACGCCTTGCCTATAGAAGCAATTCCAACGTCTTCCCTCTCTCCAGCTACCACGATATGACTGCGTGAGAGCTTGCAGTAGGGGATAGGATAGAAAGGATACCAAGGCCCAGAGCACACGTTGTACGGCTGATCCCGGGAGCGTAGTCGGTGGGCTGGAGAGAAACAAAAGCGTGCGCAGCCTAGGAGGCCTGGGAAGACAGAGCGCTCGCCAAAACAGGTGCTGGCAGATGACCTGAAAAAGGGAGGAAGGAAAGAGGTGGCAGACCACTTGTAGAATTGAAGTGAAAATGGGCCGAACCCGGTCTTCCTGCCAAAAAACAATCGATAAACGGTAGCTTGGTATTAGGTAAGTGAAATTAGTGCATGAGATTCTGTATCGTACCTGAACTTGAGCACTAACTGCCTAACCTAGTTTGTAGGAGGAGGAGGAGGAGGAGGAGGAGGAGGAGGAGGTTGATGATTACCTGCGGAATATGTCAGAGATCGCTATGCTGTTTGATTCGGTCTCTCAAAACACTAAGATTATGCAGGAAGCGGAGGATAAACTTGCCGCAAAAAGACGAAGGAGGACAGACCTGGGAATTTCTAATGAGAGGTTAAGTGCGTGAGGGAAACCTATTGGAAGAGACTGACAAACCCTCAGGCTCTCACCCATGCCCTACTACCTGCTGGCTGTTCCTATGATGCGTAGCAGCCTTCGGTAGTATGGGACTGGGTACGAGGCTGCCCTAGGCCGAAGTCGTTGCTAAGCGTTTCTATCGCACCCACAAGTCGTCCTCTATACTCACAAGTCCTTGAGTGAATCTTTCTATCTACATATAAGTGAAGGAAAGTGCAGAGACAGGGGGCTACCCTGGTTTATGATAGTATAATTTATCAATCTTATCAGTGCACCGTATAAGGGTACGGAAAATTAAAGGTAGGCCTAAAAAGGGAGATAAGACCTTTTCTGGCGCTATAATATCATCAGCTATGATAGCCTAATGGCTACTGTGTTGCCCAGAGGGGCCAGGGGGTCGTAGGTTTGATCCCTCCCAGGAGAGTTAATTATTCACGCACTAGATTAAGAAAGTTCTTAGGGAAGCCTGATTGGAACCTTCTTTTTGATTCTTTTCAATATATTATCTAGGCGCGGGATATCACTCGGTAGTCGGTATTAACCTAGTTTTCATTAATAGGTCGACACCGACAGACGACTGAAATGGTGTTACATCTTACTTGATACGGGAACAACTTCTTGTGTTGGCACTACCTTAAATATGGACATAGTATTTACTAAAGAAAAGCTCCCCCATCCCTCCTCGTCCGGCGAGGCCGCTCCCTGCAAGCAATTCTATATGTCCGGATTTAAGACACAGGCCAAATACCGTAAAAGCCATTGCATTTTCTGGGCTAGATAACTGGAAATCATTGCGTCACCTTTTCGGAGGCACGTTGTGGCTTACATGTATGCGAGCTTGAGGCGAAGAGCAAGATCGAATTTCTCCCCGAAAAGAATACGACCAAGTAGCTCGCGGGAAATGATATATTTATTAGAAATATGTTATAGTTAGCTTTGTGACATTGGGTGATTCATTAAAGAACGACAGCACAGAAGTGGCTAGTTATATAAGCAAAGAGGATTGCGCAAACAAAAACAAAAACAAAAGCCAAAGTGACCGCAGGGATATTCAGCAGAAAAAAAAGAGTGAATATACATGTAGTAGAAATGACTGAACGCAGGACGTTCCGCCCGCATATAAACCCGACTACATGTATTTAGAAAAGTAGAGAGGAGGGATGAGAGCGCCGAGGTTCCTTTCTATGCGCAGGCCCATTTTCGTGTCGATTTAGGCTTCTTAAGGTTCGCATACATTCGATGGAGTTGCAGGACTGCTATTTGGGGTGGGAATATCGTAGGGGTTGATTGAATCAAAATCCGAGAGGATCCTCTGGCAGAGAAAACACCCAATAATCACGAAATAAACCAAGATGAGAATCGATCCCTCCAAGCTACTATCGTCTGGTAACATTGGCGTTCCCCACCTCCCCCACAGAATATAGCCCCATAAACTATACATGACCGCTAATAATATGATGAAGGATACCAAGACGAGACAAAAAAGACGCCCGATAATAATCGGACTAATTTTAACAGCAGGGAGATCATGATCTTGACTGCAATTTGTGTCTTCATCGAGCCTGTATCCCGCTGAGTACTTATAACGCTTGGTAATATTCTCTACCAATACGTCAGGCATTCCAGCGAGTATCACCTTGATTGCCGCCAGTTCAGCAGAGGTTTCGTACTCTATGACAGTGATGTTGAGAGCTTTTTCCATCTGCATACAGAAGTAGATGCTGTATGTTCTTGAAATAACTATAAGGGTGGCGAAAGCGATGACAAACAGGGTCGTGAAGAAAAGATCACCCTGGTAACTGCTCCCAAAGAGGAAAGTGAGAAATATGAGAACTAGAGCTTGAAGATAGCCACGAAGGATGCTGAGTAGTGGCTGCCAACGGCTGGCTAGGTACAATTTCTCTGAGCGTCGAAGTATTACCATCATGGCATGTCGTGACTTTTGACTTTTCAGGAAAAGTTTAAGAATTGAGAGGGTAGTCGAACGATATTTAAGAAGGCTAGCCATAAAGAATCCGCAGTTTAGCTTTAGGCTCATGACCAAAATCTAGCTAGTGAGGAAATTATGAACAGGCATACTTGTACCACACTTGGATCTGAAGAATTGAATAAATGCATCGAAGATACCAAACAAGCAAAGAAACCAGCCCAATAGTTCGACCTTGAGGAGGTTGCATGACCACAGAACAATCTTCGCACCTTGTCAAGTGAGTAGATCTAGAGTCGAAGGAAAGTAACGGACTCAGGTAAAATATCTCATTCGCGTTCACAAACGAAGACTCGGCAAATGTACGGATAATCCCGGTAAGTAGCGCCGTAGCTCCCATCCAGCAGGAAATAACATAGTAGGCAGAATTCAGATCGTCGGGGCATGTCCAGATTATCTGGGGGCTGTCGATCCACGGTACGTACGTTAAGAGTACAAAGAAGAAGCTGCTCTGTAAGAGCAGAAACGCGAGCATAATCATAGTTACATATAGTCTCTTCGATCGGCTTTTTTCATCTAAAGCACTAAGCATAAGCTCTCGTAGGCTGGTGGAGGTTTCGCCTAAGGGACACAACAGATGCGCGGGAGGCATAAGCTCGGGGGTTGCTCCACCGGAAACGGTATCCGTACTCGATGAGTGTTCTTGTGATATCCTATTTGTGGAATACAATCGTCGAAGCGCGGAAATCTTTTCTGCATGGTAGTTTGTTTGCTCGTGTGCCGACGATGGGTTGGGGGTTTGTGAGTGCTCTCCAGCAGACGCTGTCGCGATTATAATATTTTCCGTGGTCACGGGGGGTTCTGGCTGCCTTTGTGGGTTTTCGGAGGAAGTATCTGACAGGTATCCTGTAAAGCTTTTAGCTCAATTTTGGTTCAAGATTATTTTTGAAAGACTAAGTCTTCTAGCCACCTCCCCAAACATTGTGATGAAATACTGTTACTAACCATAACGACGTATTATATCTTCAGTACATAGTTCCTTTACGCTTATTATTTTATCCTTAGATAGAGTGTATATACTGGTGACTGGTAGCCCCAACCCCATGCCGGAGGTTAGGAGCGCTGCTCCAGTGGAAACAGCAAGTAGAGCACTTATGCTTGCAGTCGGGAAGGGTGCGAATGTGAGTAAAGCGGGGAGTAATGTCATGATAGTACTAGCCGCCGATGAAGCCACTTTACTGACCTCGGGAGTATCGTTTAACTGCTGATCAATGTCCTGACTGCAGGATTGTGGGATTAAAATATTTAAACCGCTTGTAGTATTGCGCGGTATTGTATAGACCCACGATACTACGGCACAGGTGATCATCCCAACTAAAATAAATAGGTGAATCCCATAGCGACGAAGTACGCGTATAACACGATTAAAGATTCGAGCTAGTAGGCTAATAATATAATGCCTCCTATATGTTAGCCGATACCTATGATCAGCGCTACGATTTGGGATGATTCAATACTTTGTGAAGTCCATCCCCTAAGGACCAATGAGGGTGCACGTGGCTCTAGTTTGGGGGACTTTCGCACTATAGAACTAAGAAAGTTTAGATATCCCTGAATAGCAAGTTAGAATTTATGTATCCTCTACGAGAGGAGGTTGACATTACCTTAAAGGCTTAGTTATCTGGCTACTGTGTTTTTGCTTGTAGCACCAAATTCGAAGGTCGTTAGTGATAGAATCAAATTCGGGGTAGAACTTACTATATATATAGTTACGCGAGTACCATACCCACCAGATATCGGGAGCCGTGACAAGTCTAGGAGCACGACTACATGCGCAGGGGAAAGTCTATTTGCGGGCACCACTAAAATACGAGTTATTCTGCCGCATTAACCAAGGCACAAGGTGATGAAACAGCTGTACATTGGAGGGTGGATCCGGATCGCAGTTAAAGGTTATTGGCCAACTAGCTAGGTCGAAGCCCGCTGTGTTTTCTCAACCCGCATTCTTGGCGAATTTGCTATCCCGGAGATTCATTTGGTAGGAAAGTGAGGGTAGATTGATAAATCTACTGATTGTTTTAGCTATGCTTCTCTTTGGTCATCGATCACTTCTGTGAATTAGTATGTATACGATCGCGAAGCATATCAAGGAAGCTCTGATTACGGCCTAAAAACTGTAGATCTCCCGGCCTACGCTTTTATAGAGTATACAGCCAGACCTGTATACTACTACAAATCGGTACTCTATATAGTTTTCGTTGGTAGAGTATGTAGACTTGGCCATATACCGTATTATCTCGGGAATAGGAGACTGGCCTGGACTAGGCACTTCTAAATCGGCCCTCCAAAAGGCTCGGGAAAATGACAAAAGTGACTGCTAAGCATCAGAAATTACTGCACAGTCAATAATTTACTTCCCTGATAGAGTGATTTTGATTAAAGTATTTCAGTCTAGCCTAGGCCAGTTTCCTATTCCCGAGATAATACGGTATGGTAACACCAACCATTTATGGGCGCCTCGCCCGCTGGGCCAACACATAAGTTTTGGCAGAGGTCCTTAGCTACATGTATAGGTTACTCCACTGGCGTGACTGGGCTGTCCACCATACCGTATACGCAGAAACCCGAAGAGTTGGGTACCGTACCTATTTCCTTGCAAATAACGAATACGACCGGGCTGAGGCTGCATAATAGAATGGTAATATCGCTCGGCGGGCAACGAGATCTTTGCTATCTACGTTAAACCTGAAGATTTCTTTGGTTCTTAGCTGGGTGTATACGTAATTGAGTCTCAGTGTCTACTCGGCTAAATAGCTAATCTAACAGCAACTCTCGCCCTGCAGTCTCAGTTCGGTTGTATTTGTTATTTGCGAGAAACTACTGTATTTCTGCGCAGGCTTTAGTGAGACATGGAGCGGCGATCGATCGTTGGCGACTACGTATACTAGAATCACAAAATTCGTGAAACACTATTCAACGTCAGTAACCGCCCTACCGTATAATCTCGGATGGTTGCCAAGCAGGTGGCTTGCGGATACTATGCTATTTCTGGGTGGAATATACTTAACTTTGGCTTGGGTACTCTGGTGTTGGCTTTGATCCCCCCTAAATGACCTAGTTTTCATGTTGGAGCTGTGCTTTGCTTCGATCACCCCTTAGAAAGTATTAGTTTTTGTTTATGGCGCCAGCCACGACTCTCGGCAACCGTCCGAATAAACTGAGATTATACGGTATTACCACTGCTTACTTCTGCCGTGTATACTTTAGAGAAATTTCGAAATTTCTCTAGCATATCCCTGTAGTACATGTGGCCGGCGTTTAAATAAACACTCAGGAGCATGGTTTAAATAAACATACTGGTGGTTTAACATAGATTATTTATTTGCTAGCAAGGGTGTATAAAAGCAGTAGTTAAGCAATAAAAATATACCATAAGTATTTAAACAGATTACACCAAATGGTTTTAGCAAACAACGTTCAAACAACAAGTAAACAACAAGTAAACAATGAATAAACGATAAGTAAACAACAGGTAAACAACAGGTAAACAACAGGTAAACAATGGATAAACGATAAGTAAACAACGGGTAAACAACAGGTAAACAACAGGTAAACAATGGATAAACGATAAGTAAACAACAGGTAAACAACAGGTAAACAACAGGTAAACAATAGTTAAACAATAAAGAATTAATGATTTGATTATAGTAGTTTAAACAAGCAACTAAGTGGTTTAGTTAAACAGCCATGTGATTTAGTTAAACAACTATGTGGTTTAGTCAAACGACCATGTGGTTTAGCCAAACAACCATGTTGTTTAGTCAAATGTGCAGGTGGTTTAGTCAAACAGTCAAGTAGTTTAGCCAAACTACTAAGTGGTGGTTTAGTCAAACGGTCATGTGGTTTAGTCAAACGACCGGGTGGTTTAGTCAAACGACCAAGTGGTGGTTTAGTCAAACATGCAAGTGGTTTAGCCAAACGGTCATGTGGTTTAGTCAAACAACCAGGTAGTGGTTTAGTCAAACACGCAAGTGGTTTAGCCAAACTACAAGATGGTTTATTCAAACAAAACTTTTATTTTGAACTAAACGACAATGTAATTAAGCCACCACGGGTATGTTAAACCCCAAACCCCTACTGGCTCAGATACAAGAAAAAGATATTGCGTATAGGTATCAAAAGAAACTATTGTCAGATAGCATAATGTTAGTATCAAATGAATAGAAATGTGTGGGAGGGATGTACCAAAATACCAAAAATTTTCACTTCGATTGTATACTGTCCTGAAAACCGGCCTTTTGAAAATGGCCACATTCAGCTAAAGTGTAAACTCTGCTTTTATCCTTTTCAAATTCCTCCTAGCAACAGTCAGCTTATCAGCCAGACGTTTGGCAGTTTCATTCCTAGAATTTTCAGAAGCTTTCTCACTCTTCTTAATCACTCTTCCGGCTCTACTAGTTTTCAAGCTACTGGGGGCTTGAGAACTTGTGTGAGATGGTGGTTGCGACTCAGCTGGAGAAACAAGTGGTAGTGGATTCTTCCTAGGACGGCCTGGCTTACGCTTCACTGGTTCAGAAGGTCCTGCTGCTAGAAAGGTTTTCTTTGTACTGGTTTCTCGCTTTCGGCCCACATTCTTTTGTCCTGAAAGAGGTTGAGTAGACAAGCTTCCAATAAGATATTGTTCCACGTTGGAACTTTCTACCTCAGTACTTGCTTCAGCAGCTTTGGACGCTTTGCGATTTAAATCAGTTGGTAGTGTGTCTGGTCTCAAGATATCCTCAATTGTCCTAGTCTATTAAAACAAAGTCAGCATTGTTAGTAGCTACGAGAAAGTAAAATTAATAGTAGCGGCAACTGAACCGTTTTATTACGATTTGAGGTCGGGATATCTTCTGTCTTATTCAAGTCCACTACCCCCCAACTCAAAGCTTGAGAACCAATGGATTCCTCCACCTACAAAAGTCAGCGGAGTATGAATCATAAATGTAAGCACATACCTCTTCCTCAGCCTCAGAGTTAAAATACTCTCCTTCAACAACTCTAAGTAGAACCCCAACATGACCACACAGCCTCAACAATTTACCATACTCCTCTTCAACGGAAATGGGTCGCCAGATCAGATCATTTTTCTTCCCATTAGCAGGGTGATACTGGATGAATTGACTCTCATCACAAACCAAAAAACGAGAAATTAGAGTATAAAACTCAGAGAATGGAGCATCAAACGGTATCTCGAAGGGATTTTGGTCAATAATGAAAATAGTCAAACTTGGAGTACTGGGTCGAGTGGCTGCTGGCTTGACTCCACTATTATCCAATACTGTTTGGCGTGGGGCTGTAGTTTTACTTTCAACTTCCAAGCCATTTTTCTCTGTACCAGTTGGTGCAGAAGGTACTGCACCTGAGAGGAAACGATTACCTATGTGTTCAATCTATAATTAGTTTTGTACATAGTATGTAGTGAGTATGAGCATACTGATAAGAGGACTAGATGTTAGCAGACTAAATGGTGAGAGCGCCAACAACTCTGGATCAATGCTGCTTTTTGGAGTTATTCCAGTCAAAGATACACCCGTGCTTACACCTGCTGTAGCCTTGGGAGTGGTTGTAATAAAGTCAATATTCAATGGAGGCAGGCTTGACTTTCTTCGTGTTGTTCCTGAAGCTCTTTTTTGGGCAGCGGTATATGTGTCAGTACCCAATTCATCATCTGAGGAATCCACAACAGGACGCAACTTCTTCTTTTGCGGGATGAGTTGCTGCTCGTCGTCTGAGTTTGGTGGGACATCCTTTGAATGATGTACAGTCTGCTTCTTCTGTTTAGCTCTTTTTCTAGCATTATTATTACGTACCTTATCCAAACAGATAGCATGGATAAGATCTCGAGTAAGATCCATAGGCCACCAGTCACCATACTGAGCCTGCAGTTCAGGTGTAACCACTTTCACCAGCTTATACATAACAGCGACCTCAAAGTCCTCAAATGGCTTGTCAAGAAACACTCCACGTCTCATACAAGCAACTTTAACAAACTCTCGCTTTTCTCTAATAGCAAAAGACTCGCTTGGATCCAGCCGCATTCTTCGTGCCATCTCTTTGCGATCTTTATAGCCAGTTAGTTTACTTTTACCTGTTTTTTTAGACCTTTCAACAGCATGAACTGGACTAGAAGGTAGTGTGACACTCTTCGTAGTAGCTTTATTGATAACAGATTCTTCAACTGAAGCATTAGAGTCATTTCTTGACAGTGTGGTCAGCTTCCTTATGGGAAGGTTGTTGCTAGTAGCTAAATTCGAGATTTGCGAGGACTCTGAATCACTGTGAACACTAAGTTCTGGGGCTGGCGTTTGCTGAGTTGACTGTGAGTCAGGGATCCAAGTTTCTTGAGAGCGAGTAGCGGTCATTTCAGTTCCTACAATATTGTCAAATATCAGTCATTATCAGTTTACTAGCATGCAACTACTAATCAAGAGTGAAAACATACTTTGAGAAGTAACTTGCGCTGCCCAAGCAGCATCAGCAATTCTCCTTTTCTCTCTCATAAAGGCTTGATAGTCTGACATAGTTGATGGATGAGATGGATATGAGTGAATCGGTGTGATGATGAGGAGTGGGGAAGATGTGACGTTGAAATAGTGTTTGCGTGTTAAAGTAGTATTCAGGACAAAACAGGGTAATAGCCAAACATGCGAGTTAGGGTTTTTCCCTTTTAGAACATACAGGTATTGCGTTGCACTATATACATCCGATCAACATTTTTGATGAGCTCAATCAATTCACGAATATTAGTAGCTTCAATGACTACTTTTATTCCAAGACTTACTTGGTATAAAAGTCTTCCTTCAGCTGCCACCGTAAACTGTTGTACATAAGCTAAATGCTCTGTATTCTTATCCTCTTTTTGAATGGTAAAAAAGAATAGTACCTCTCCAAAGGCAAGACGGTAAGATCCATCAGCAATTCTTACCACATACATAACCATTGAAGAATTCCTGGTTGAGTTTGTTCTTCTCATCATGGAAGATACTACTGTGAATGACTCGTCAATGTCTTTTGATGTATAGGAAGTCCAATGTAGGCAGTGCTTTGGGACTCCTTCCAATGCAACTTCGGTATTCAACATATCGTCTTGAATCGTAAGCATAGCACTTTCTGCTGTAACCTTTTGTTGAAAAAAAGTCTTTAGAGCCCTACGTTGCCAATTATTCAACGCCTGAGACCTAGCTGGTCTGTTGAATACATCATGTAAGACTTGTGATGAAACTTGTTTTGACTGGTTAGTTTGAAGGCGTTTGACGAATAACCGATGAAGTAGGACATTGCCATCTGAGTCCTCAAACTCCCCATCAGTAGTGGGATGTGTTATAACATACGGCAAATGGTTCTGACTCTCATTCAGTGTCATAGTTATTGCCATGTTGCGATTTGCTGAAACACGAGATTTCGCAGAGGCAGCAATCATACCACAAACCCTCTCCATTGGCCATTGCCAATAAACAAACATTGGTCCAGCCCAACGAATTCCTTGTGCCACATGAAGAACTTGGTGGATCACGGGTAAACAGGCTGACAGTCGCTCCCAACGTTGATTATAATACCGTCGCTCATAGTATTCAACAAAACGTTGTAAACGGCTTTCAACGACTAAAATCTCACTAGTTGTGATTTCATAATCACAACAGAGGTGGATGGCGTCAATGAGATTGATCAATTCTACATAATCCTCTTCTGGCAGCCGACCTTTCATATATATTGGTGCTAGGATGAAGGTGAAGGTTTTCCATTCTGCCGCTTTAAGGTGTTGACAATGCTCGGTAAAGTCTCTTATTGGCTCTCCGAAAAGCGTTGGAAAAGTTGCAGCGCTGCTTGCCATATCTTTTCCAATTTGAATCCATTCTGTTGGATGTATATTATATGGGTCATCAGTTTTGATGAATTTCTTTATTGTGGTTGAAGTTATTTTTTGCTTTCCCTTGGTATTACCTTTCTTACTCTTCTACTTCTTCTTTTGCTGCGTCCTATGTTTCCCAGGTGCTGGATATTTACTCCCTTTTTGACTGTCTTCTGAAGAATCTGAGTCCTCTGATTCCCATGACTCGTCTCCATCACTAGCACTGCGACCAAGATTATGAGCATCTTTGACAACAGCATCAGCAATACTAGCTGTAACTATTTCAGAGAAGAACTTGCCACGCCAGTGTTTCACGAGATCTGGAAGAATATTCTCCCACCATAAATGCATGCCGTCAGGTGGAAAGCTGCGAGGGACATCTATTGATGACAGCTCTGAAAGACAAGAAGGTCCTTTAATCCCATACTTTTTGGCAGCGATATCATCCCCTGTCCTTACCACATGTTCAGCAACTTTTCGAGTGTCTTGATCATTGCGCATTGGTAAATTGAAAGGGTCGTATGTGAGCCAAGCAAGATCTGAGTTGTCTTCTTTACATTTTTTAGTGGGAGGATTTGTAGGAGGTTTAAGAGGACAGTATATCCCACGATTGTATATCCCTTTGGCATAACAGTAAGGGCAGTAACTTGTTCCTCGGTTACCTGAAGAAATAGTCAGCTAGTTTCATTTGATACTTTTGTCACCAATTACCTTTGAAATTCATTAGTTTCTCTCTTCCAACCATATCAGCGCCAACAACACATATATGAGCTTTCAATGTAAAGTAACTCTTTCGAGAACTATTCCACACATCCGCGATCCCCCTTTCTAGCTGCAAGAATTCTTGAATCAACAGGAAAAGAAATGAATCCAGATCCTTTGGATTTTTTGGCCCTGGTATAAAGCCAACCAACAACATATTGCGTTTCTTAAACCTAATGTTTGGCGGCAGGTTTAAGTTAATCTATTTGAGTATTAGAGTTGTTTCAATGTACTGATCATTAGGAATGGGTCAGTGAATACCAATAAAAGAGGCCAAATACTGAAGCTTCGTCGGCTCTTAAAAACGTTAACTCCATCTGAGCTCATCATAAAACCAACATCTGTATCAAGATCGAAAAGACCTTTTTTATCTCTTATGTCCTCAAATAAGTCGCTAGACCAATAGTCAGATACTAATCCTTTATCTTTATCTTTTTCCGCCTGAAATCTGTATTTGACCATTGTGGCTGCCCTTTGCGTATTTGAATACCATAGACGTATTCGATGGGTAACAGGAATGTAGCTATGAGTGGCGTAAGGAACCTTCTTTAATCCGGTTGAATCTTTGGAGTGCAATGTCTGTTCTTTCCATCGTGGATGACTGCAATCAGTACATTTATCAAGATCAGGGTACATTGCAAATGACATGTGACTATGAGGGCAACAGTCATATAAGATTTCTTTAACCCCTGTTTTTCGTTCAATTCGCTTTCTAGCAGTCCTATAATCAAGTAGTCCATCTGAGAAAACAGTCCCGAAAAGTTCTCTGATATCATTAGCAGCTTCCCGAGGAATTTGGTGTTTTAAAGTGATATCATGGAAAGCAAAAGAAAGTTTTTCTTGTGTTGTGAGGGATTCGCCAATTGGTTGTCTATATTCAAAGCCCAAATCCTCTGCTACATCAAGACTAGCCACATTTGTTGGGATATCATCGGAACTTGTGTCTGAGTCCATATCGGCTGGTGGTAATCTGGATCCCAACTCAATAGTTTTGGGTTTCTCAGCAAAGCCTCTTTTCATTTGTCCTACTGGTCCAGAGTCGTCAGAGTTGTCCGAAGATATATAATCATCAATATCGTTAAGAGAAGGTCCTGGATCCGGATTAACAGAACTAGAACTGAGTTCTAACATGTCCTGAAGCTGCTGTAAGCCTTGTGATTTCTGTATGCTGTCATCTGATAAACTTATTCCGGGAGAGTAAAGTCTAGTATCGTTTGTGTCAACTTCTACTTCATGTGGTTGAGTGGTTCCGAGATTGAGGTCCGAGTCTGTGAGAATTTCATTTGGATACATCAGCAAAAAGCCGGGTCTGCGTCCAGTCGCGCCCAGTGCCATAGGCGCACTGGGCGCACTGGGCTCGGATTTTTTTTAGGCACTGCTCTAGGCGTACTGACTAGTATGGCGTGCGTGTGGGCGCACTGGACGTAGGACCTGCCTCGTTCACGCCCAGGCGCAGGCCTGGAAAATCCGAGCCTGATATACTGGACGTACAGCCTCCCATGGGCGGCATTGGGCGCATTGGACGTAGAATGTCACGCTGCTTGTCACGCTGCTTTGTATGGCACTAATAGTCTATTCTGCTCTATGTACATGTAGGACGCAATTCCACCCATTATCTTGCTTCCGCTGTTGATCCAACTGCCTCCGAATCGGCTGCCTGCCTGCCTCCGAATCAACTCCCGAACAGCCTCCTGAGCAGCCTCTGAATTGACTCCTGAATTGACTCCCGAATTGACTGCTGAATAGACTCCGAATCGACTCCTGAATAGGCTCCGAATTGACTGCTGAATTGACTGCTGAATAGACTCCTGAATAGACTCCGAATCGACTCCTGAATAGGCTCCGAATTGACTGCTGAATTGACTGCTGAATTGAGTCCTGAATTGACTCCGAATTGACTGCTGAATAGACTCTGAATCGACTCCTGAATAGGCTCCGAATTGACTGCTGAATTGACTGCTGAATTGACTCCTGAATAGACTCCGAATCGGCTGTTTCTGAGCCTCCGAATCCTGCTGAATTGACTGCCGAATTGACTGCTGAATAGGCTCCTGAATAGGCTCCGAATTGACTGCTGAATTGACTGCTGAATTGACTCCTGAATAGACTCCGAATTGACTGCTGAATAGACTCCGAATTGACTGCTGAATAGGCTCCGAATTGACTGCTGAATAGGCTCCTGAATAGACTCCAAATCGGCTGTTTCTAAGCCTCCGAATTGACTGCTGAATAGACTCTATAGTACAGCATGTTAGCACAGTCGACTGACGGGTAAAAGGTGGGGATTGGAGGGGTGGGGTGAGCGGGAGATGGAGAGGTGGGAGGTGGAGAGGTGGGAGGTGAGGAGGTGGGAGGCGAGTAGGAGGTGGGAGGCAAGCAGGAGGTGGGAGGCAAGCAGGAGGTGGGAGGCGAGCAGGAAGTGGGAGGCGAGCAGGAGGTGGGGTGTGTGGTTGATATAAGGGAATTGCTGGCGGAAGGCGCGTGTGAGGTCATGATGAGCCTAGGAGGGTCGGGTAAGCGAGGGTTAGGGTTTCGACTTGGCTGAATTTGCGACCAGGAGACAGTATATGGGCGCATGGGCGTACGATAGAGCGATTGGGCGCATGGGCGTATGTTGGCGTGGGCGTATGTGGGCGCATGGGCGTATGGACGTGCTAGGGCGAGCAATAGAGCAAGCATATGGGCGTACCAGGCGTATAGGTGTGCCAGGCGTATAGGCATACCAGGCGTACCAAGCGTATGGACGCGCTGGGGCGCGCAATAGAGCAATCGTATGGGCGTACTAGGCGTATGGACGTACTGGGGCGCGCAATAGAGGGAACGTATGGGCGTACTAGGCGTATGGGCGTGCTGGGGCGAGCAATAGAGCGAACGTATGGGCGTAGTAGACGTATGGACGCAGCTGGACGCAGGTAGGCGTGCTGATATCCGGAAGCTCGCCTGGGCGCGAAACCCTTTTTGCTGATGTACTCGAACTCGTTTTGCAATTGTCTGGCTGGCTCTAGAGATAGTGACACAGATTCCAATTGTGTTGTTTTAAGCAAAGGCCTTTCAAATCCACTATATGATTCCAATTGTGGTGATGCTGGTACCGGCAGCTCTCCTGCACATAACTCTCCTGCAATAAACTCTTTCTCATGATACCGTTTTTCAGGTAATTCAACGTCACAGATTTCCAGCTCCACATCTAAGAATTCAAGTAAATCTTCTTGTTCAACAAAACCTGCTGGCTCGGGAAAGTCTGCAGGTTCCGGAAAATCATCAAAACCTGCTGGCTCGGGAAAGTCTGCAGGTTCCGGAAAATCATCAAAACCTGCTGGCTCGGGAGAGTCTGCAGGATCCAGAAAATCAGCAAAACCTGCTGGCTCGGGAGAGTCTGCAGGATCCAGAAAATCAGCAAAACCTGCTGGCTCGGGAAAGTCTGCAGGATCCGGAAATTCATCAGTTTCAGGGAATTCAGGTTCGATATCCCCAAATTCGGACTCAGCCCCTCCATTTTTCCATGAACTCACTTACAAAGTTTGGAGTGCTGCTGCTGCTTGTGCTGTGTGGTATACACGTGCATCCAGTGCTTTCAAAGCTGAGTGCCTAACCCAATCTCTCTGGCTTGAGACATTATGCACACTTCCTCCAAACATTGAACAGTCGCATTGTCGAGGAAATCGTGTCCGTGGCATTTTTGACGTTGGAACAAGGAGATGTGGTGGTTGAGTTGAGTTTGCGATCAATCAAGGTCAGAAGTCATGTGCCAGTCACATGATATCTAACATCAACTCAGCAATGGATTCATCCACTAACACTTAAAATATTAAAAACAACTGGTAGTTCACAATAAAGAAAGTAATATATGTATGGAGATTGAAAAAATATACCTGTTATATAACCTGTAACGAGTGTTTGAAGCGTGAATTAGAATATGAGTGGGATAGAACCAACATTAAACGTACTCACATATATGCCATACCACTGAATACGTCCAACAGTCTTTAGAAAAACCTGTACTTAATGTGTCTAGTACACCGAGAACTGTAAATATAATCCAATGTAGGTTGAACTTTTTACTGATAGAAAATACCCCACGGATATACCATTTTTTAAAAAAAACCAACTAAACCAACTGTTTGTCTGACCATCTCTTTAACCGCTTATCGGTCATAAAAACCATCGAATATCGTAAACCATGAACAGGCATATTGTAATGAGATAAAATAGCAGAACGAAAAATAATAATTGAGCCAGCAGGAAAAGGAACAACACATTGAAGTTCTGAAAAAACTAAGTCTCCACCGTTAAAACTTCCCCAATTCACGATGATACAAATACCACCTTTGATATCACCCAAATCTTTATGAAGATTAGTTTGAACTTTGTTATTTATAACCACAGCAGCAAACAAACCAGCAAACTTATGACATCCTTCGGGGACTTGGATATCATTATAAAGTTGATAGATGTCAGGGTAGTGCATTTTGATAAGGTCTTCAATTAAAGAAAAGAGACGTTGATTGGCTTTCCGAAACCGTTTGGCTGCAAGATAGTAGGGATTGTTGACTCGCTTGTAGTGACGGCCAGATCCTGGACCTCTGTAATGTGCAGTCATATAAGGTTGAAGATAGCGACCAGATTTGTACCAGCAGCCCAAGAACTGTGTGGTATAAGAACCTCGTTTATTGTTTATCTTGTAGTTGTTGATAGGAAAAACCACAGATGACTGATAAAGCTCATGAGATTTGACCAAAATATCATATATATCGGACGGGAGAGTATTCATGGGAAAAAGATGAACAAGCATACAGCCTGATCGCGAAGAGTCTGAAATTTTGAGGCCATGAACTATTTCATCCCGTGTAAAAATCTTATGAGAGGCTAAAATCTGTTCTGGTGTTCTTTGAAATAGTGTAGGAGGTTGCCGGTTTCTAGTTCTTCGTTGTAGGCCAGGTAAATTAACCCTTCGAGCAGTGTGTACTTCTTTCAGTTCTTGATTAACTTTTGCTCGCTTGTACCCGTTGAGTTTTTTCTTTCGTTTGCGGTTTCGTCTGTTTTTGGATGCGGTTGGTATAGATCCTTCCTCCATTGAGTTATCAGAGTCAGAAATATCCCACTCGCTAATAGGAGGTGAATCTGCACGGTCAAAATGCCACGCAGGCTCACAATTCCAATGCAATGGTTTTTCAGGTCCGACTAAACCAGGAGGCCCAGGTATTTCAGGAGCGTTCCACTTTTGAAAAGGAGCGGACTCTAAATATTCCTCATCTTCTGGTTCTGGTATATCCTCCCACATAGTATATGAGGTCTCACTCTCACTCTCGCTATCCAGATAATCCTCCAAAAAAAACTCCGGAATAGTAGAATCCATTTGCTTTTGGCTTGTTGATTGATGGGCACTCGTTGCAGAGCTTAGCCAGTACAGTCAAAAGAATGGGCTCGTTGAGGTGGTCTAGGGCGTATATGGGAGTCCTGTGTATCTGTTATATCATTTTTAGTTCTCTGTTGTATATGTAGTGGCGGAAATTTTGATTTAGGCATACCGATTGATGGGCACTCGCCGCAGAGCTTAGCCAGTACGGCCAAAAGATTGGGCTCGTTGAGTAGGTCTATGGCGTATATGGGAGTCCTGTATATCTGTCATATAAATTTTAGTTCTCTGTTGTATATGTGGTGGCGGAAATTTTGATTTAGGCATACCGATTGATGGGCACTCGCCGCAGAGCTTAGCCAGTACGGCCAAAAGATTGGGCTCGTTGAGGTGGTCTAGGGCGTATATGGGAGTCCTGTGTATCTGTTATATCATTTTTAGTTCTCTGTTATGTATTTGGTGGCGGGTTTTTTGATTTTTGCTCACAGATAGACAAGCACTTGTCGTAGAGCTTAGCCAGTACGGCCAAAATATTGGGCTCGTTGAGGTGGTCTAGGGCGTATATGGGAGTCCTGTATATCTGCCATATCCCTTTAGCTCTCAGTTGTGTGTATGGTGGCGGGTTTTTTTGATTTTGGCTCACAGATAGACAACCACTCGTCCTAGAGCTTAGCCAGTACGGCCAAAAGATTGGGCTCCTTGAGTAGGTCTAGGGCATATATAGTGAGTTTTTATAGTTTGCTTCTCTTGATCAGTTATTTCTCATATCCTTTTGAATATGTTTGGTGGTGGGTTTAAGTACAGTTAAAAGAACGGGCTTGTCAAAGAGTGTCTGTATTAGTCAATTTTTAGTCAGCATATTTTTGTTGTGACGTGTCTCATCGCGCTTTGAAGGAATTTCTCACCTTCCTCTGCGCGATTAGAGTAGGACTACAACCACTAGTTTGAAGGTAGTGCTTTCATGCAGGTACGGAATAGAATGAAGAAGGGCAGGGAACTAAAGCCGTGGTAAGCCGATCGTTGTGTACAATCTGAACTCCCAGTGTGTGGTTGTAGTCCCATTGACTGTGTGTATGTGTGTGTGGTTGCGACCGGTAGCTATATAGCTGCATGTTATGATGACAAATTAAACCACAACCAACGCTAGCAGTGTAAATAAACCACAGAAAATGACCAGGTGTATAAAACAAACATTTTTGTGGTTTAATGAAGCTGGTATTGTTTGATTCACACAACCAGTAGTTTACCATAGATCACAAAATTGTTTAACTTAAACTACGTGTATGGGGCCGCATGTACCACAGGGATATATACTGTATGCTACCCCAAGAGTTCTCCCAGTTATTAAAACTCGGTTATTAGAGGTTCCGAGAAACTTAGGGAATTGATATAATAAAAACTTAGCATGATACCACCACGTGTAGGTTTTAGTGCATGATATATCATGTATGGACGTGAATTGAAAAATTCACTTACAGACGTGCGCCCTGAGCTGACTCATCGACCCGGATTACATAATATATATTTCAAAGACATCACACAGGGCAGAGCTGAATGTCGGAGATCACGCACAGTAAATCTTGAAAACTGAATTCGTTATGTCTTATGTTCATTATATGTGAAGTGCTCAACCGTGGGAATTCACCGGCAATTTCTAGCCTCGCGCGAGCTTTTTCCGATCGTTCTAATATATTGATATCTACACGGCTTCAATTGAAGCGCATATACGTATATAATAGCGGTGACCTATTGTAGCGTTAACCAAATATTAACTCAGGGGGATTAATCTAGATTAATTATAACGTTAACGGACGAGCTATAAATTAAATGGGCTCAGCTCACGCTCCATCGGACCAGTACCCTCCACAGTTTGCCCTCGGCAAGAACTCATCTTAGCGAGATTTGGGTATACGCGTACGTATTTCTGCTAAGCAAACTAGAAAATTAAAAAGGGAAAGGGAAGGCTAGCCATCGAATGGTTGATTTATTAGTAAAGATCTTTAAATATTGGTAAGGAAATTCTCGCTTGCGGGAAAGCTGATCTTAATTCAGGACTTAGCAACTTCGGGGAGTTGCGGCGGCTCGCTTCGTAGTACTGAGTACCGGCAAATAAAAGTAGCACATCTCAATATAGGTATATAGGCATGTCCGTACGCATGGGCCACTTAGGCCTAGTATAGTGCAGGTTGGAATCACCTACTTTATCATGATATGACCCTGATCTTAAGCTCTTGGAACAAGGTGTATGAAGTTTTTTGATATTGATGGAGGCCATAGATTTAGACTTAGCTAACAGTATATATAGTACAATTTCCCCTACCCAACAATCGCGCGCCCGGCTTCTCGCACTGCACCAGTATTTTGGCTAATAGAGTCAATTTTTTTACCCTTGATGATTCGCTATTTGTCCAGGGAATATCCATAAATCTCGAGAGGGGGATTCTTATTAGGTAGGAAAGATTTGCCCATGCACATACATTCCCAATACCATACTTCCATAATTACAACAAACGAGGTTAGGCTGAGACTGCAGAAAGGGAATTGTGCCTCGATATATATATATATATATGCTATAATTAATTAAAATCAGTAAATAGTCATTAAATGCAATGGATTCATCCACAGAAACCAATAATATCATAACTCCTAACCTAGTCCCTTCCACCATGATTAACTAAGAACGGAAGCCCTCAAAATAGCAAATGGAAACGGACAGAGATTTCAGGACAACTCCGTGCGATTATAGACTAGCCAATAGAGCCCGAAGCTAACTTCAACTACTAGAGTTTGACTCGAATCAGAATTCTTGTAGTAGAAGAAAGGGTTAGCAAGCAGCTGCAGGATGCTGTAGCTATGGCTGATGCTTACCGCTAAAACTTTCATTGGGAGCATGAGAAGCAATAAAATTCCTAAATCTTGAAATTCACAAGAGGTGTCGAAGCTTCAGAACTTGCTCAACCAGCCTTGGCACAATACTCTTTCGTTTCTTAGTCTGGTTTCACCCGTTATTGTTGGTATATGTAGGTTAGTAGGCCTATCCCTCATATATTATATATCAAGTGTGCAATTATCCCATAAAGATTGCGCACTTCATTTTCGTGTGTGCGTATCACGGCTAAAGATAAATCAATAATATCTTCCGACCCACAGGCCTAGGTGTTCGGTGTAGTATGACGAGAGTAATCAGGGCAGCTGCAGGCCATAAGTAACCGAAAACGCAAACTTTAGGAGTGTCTTGGCCAATTTGTGGGTTACGACAAGCTTAAAAGTCTAACTGATCAGGATAACCTACATGTAGTTTACATTTTCGACTACTTATGGCCTACCTGAGTACTCAGAAAAGCATGACGAATATATGTATCTGAATTGGCCAACACTTATAACTCGTTGGTGTTGTTACACTGGGTGAGAAGGGATCGAAATCTATTGCTCGAGTGACAAAAGGCATGCTCAATTCATATTCTTTACGCTTGAACCTGAGTATAGTTCTCTGCATATTAGGCCTGCATGATTTATATTGAGATTTTATGCTATCCAAGAGACCTAGCACTCCCGAAGGCTTTCGGCTATCTAACACTTGTATACGTGTACGTATTACCGTATACATATATATACGTACTTTCTCGCAGATAAAGAAACGGCCTGACATGAGGCAGTAGGGTAGGAATTGCGCTCTGACTAGTCATGTATCACGATGCGCAAAGCAAATACACAAAGGTGAGCCTAAGAAGAGACCATTTATGAAGTATGAAAGGTGATTAGTAATGCAAAAGGCTGAGGCCTATATATATAGCTTCAACCGTGATATGGAGGCTCAATTTGCAATTGTACCCTAGAACAATGAAACGATGAGTTAAAAAAAGATATGGAGGCTTGATTACGACGCTCAAGTTAGACTCAACTAGTAAGAATTCTATTCTCTAGCTAGTAATATTATTATGCTATTCTATGGCCTTAGGCTAGGGTATCTTATCATCCGAGAGAAAGTATGGTGGAGTAATATAATTACAGCGAAATCGTGCGCCCTATCCCATGGACCGTAACGAGATTTGCACGGAAAACCGTGCGAATTTACAACCTGCTTATCACAGCCTATACAGCCACAACAAGCCTTTTAAATCTAGAGAAATTAATGAGAATATGTCCATAATCTAGGGACCATTTCTATCTCTAAATATTTTATGTGATCTATTTTAAGTTGGTAGTATCTGCTAGACTGTAAGCTTGGCGCATTTTTGAGTGAATTCTCGCTAAAAGTGAAAAACCCTAGCTCTCCCCTATAGATGAGACACAATTTTGAGGTATACATTCTAGATAAAGTAGCCAAATTAGATGATCTAGAGAGAGCTGCAAATTATCTTAATTATCTTGGTCTTCAAAAGTTGAAATTTAGGCGGAAAAGTGGGTGTTTTTAGTTGCAAATTATCAGTGGGAAAGGCTGTTGCAATGTTCTCAGAGCCAATTTTGTGGGGTATATTTGGTCACACCCTCATATTCCTACAACTTCTAAGAGCCATCCCTCATCAAGAAAAAATTCTAAGCAATCTTGACAAGATATTGAAATTATCTCCAGTTGTTGATACTTGTATTTTGCACTATGAGGTAGGGGCAAAGGGGGTTGCTGAAGGTGTTGTGGATAAAAGAAGGAAACCTCCCAAAAATTCGCACGGAATACCGTGCAAAAATGCGTAGTTACGGTCTATGGGATAGCTATAAGGGATCAGTATATAAGGATATTCGGCTTATAAGGATATGGGTGACAGCCCGGTGGTATTTTTGTATGGGGAAATGAGAATATTGCTATGTAAGAATATCCTTAGGATCTCGATTTTTTTTATTAGCATATCCTTATAGAGAGGTTAGGGTTAGGGTTAAATTAACTAGAACGAGAAGAGATGTAGAAGCGGAAAGGATTAGAGATATGGGGAGCCAAGGGCAAAAAAAGATCACAATGTACTTTAGAAGCGGGCAATAGGTTTAGCATAGTGCAAGACAGCAGTTCAACGCGCGCTGTCTGTAAACATACGGGGGATAATTGATTGTAACGACTTTTTCGCGATCATGGAAAGTCACTCGGTTTTTCTAAAGAATATCCTTTCTATAAAGATATGTTTTTGGAGCAGTCCCATATCCTTATAGGGCGATTTCGCTGTATAAGGGTTAGTTGGTCATATGGGATGGTCTGGGAAGGGGGTTAATAGGCCAGGGCTATTTACCATGGACCAAGGTGTTCCTGCTAATCCGAAGTTTCCGCCATCTTACACTCGCCCTATCTGTGAACCTAAGTCCACAAACCCTCACATCAAAGTCAAAAGGTTTGTTCATGCTAGCCAGCTCCAGGCAAGATGGGAAACCCGCACTACCCTGTTTTCTAAGCATAGAAGAAATTAGGGTCTAGGTCATGCATCACTGTGTTTGGGCTGTATGAAGAAGAAGGTACATGCGAGGTTTTTGGGGTTGGTTCCTCAGCTCTGCGGGCACCCTATTAGTAAAGATGTACTTTCGGATAACCTCCTTGGTGTGTGGGAGGAGTTTCGTTCCTAAGCTCTCGGATCTTCCTCTGATTGAAGCCTTTGCAAAGATGGCATGGGGTGGTATTTACCTAGAAGCATGTCTTGTCTCGCGGAGACCTGTGGAGATGTAACCTCGTCGAGTTTCGGTGTTCGGTTTGGGGATAAAATCCCAAGAGTGGATTTTCCCACGCCATTATATCCAAGTTCGATTGAAAACAAAATTTGTGATGCGCGGTCACCGAATATTATAAGGAACTCAAGTATGTTGGGTGAGTTTACCACAAACAAGTTAAATAAAGAAGATACTAAACAAAGCGAAGAACGAATTCGAAGTGATAGGCTAGAAAACACAACAAAACCAGGACTCGACTTATTGATGGCCTGCTCAAGGGAGTCAAAGAGAAGGAACGTGAAAGAAAGAGAGAAAAGAGATGAGTAGAATTGTGGTAAGTGTTAACCTCTGGCCGCCCCTCTTTTCACTAGTTTCCGGTAGCTAATTGCGTCCTGTCATCTCGATCGAGCACTCGGAATCAAGGATTCCAGCATTTTGTTTCGCAATGGAGACGTCGTAAGTACTGATCGAGTCGAAACCCCTGATGATCATTTTGCAAAGAAAACATCCATTAAGTATAAAGTAAATCAGGAGAAGAGTCGACCCATCAAGAAGTAAGTTACTTGGTGACATAGGTGTCCCGTCGCATTTATGCGACCATAAATCACAACCAAATCGCCCAAAAACGGATGCCGCTGCAATAATACACAGCATCATGACAATGCAAATAAGACATCCGATAGTCCTTGGGTTGACTTCGGTGGTAGATGGATCGTAACGTCCGTTGTCATTGAACTTGTATCCCTCTAAGTACCTGTAGTGTCCGGTTGTGCTCTCCACGAGCGTGCTAGGGATTCTGGTAAGTGCTGTCCTAATTGCCTCTAATTCTTCAAGAGTGTCGTATTCTATGACGGTGACATCGAGAGCTTTTTCCATCCACCAGCAAAAATATATACTATAGGTTCTTGATATAACCATGAGGGTGGTGAAGACGACCACGAACACGAGTGTATAGAAGAGATCGCCGGAATAGGTGCTCCCAAAAATAAAAGTGAGGAAGATAAGCATTATAGCTTGGAGGTAGCCACGAAGGACATCGAATAGTGGGGTCCAGGTGCTGGGTGGATTCACTTCCTCTGTAGGTCGAAGTATTACAATCATGGCATGTCGGGAGAGTTGCCTCCTGAAGAAAAGACTGAAAATTATTCGAGATGTTGAAAGGTCTTGAAATAAACTGGGAAGTTCACAAGTTAGATTTAGATTCAAAGTTCTATGGGGAAGATACGGCCCAACATACTTGTACCAAGCCCTAATCTGAACGATCGAATAGATATATCGAAAGTACCAAACCAAACATGAACCCGGCCCGGCCCTCCGACTTTCCGGAGGCTTCGTGACAGAAAGGTTCTCGTACTCTGCTAGGCGAGCGGCACTCAGGCCTAGGGGCGACGGGCTTAAATGAAAGATCTCGTACTCTCCCATAAATGAAGACTCGGCAAGTGTGCGAAAAATTCCGGCAAATAGCGCTGCAACCCCCATCCAGATAAAAACCACATAGTAGGAAACCATGCTATTAGAACATATCCAGATAATACTGATAGTGTCGATGGTCGGCGCGTACGTCACAAGTAAAAAAAATAAGCTAGCTTGCAGATACAAGAATGCAAACACCATTCCGCTAACATACAGCCTCTTTGGTCGATTATCATCTGAAACCCTTTTCGTGAGTTCTTGTAGTTTGTCACGGGTTTTAGGTTCTGCCCCTGTATCTGCCATGCCTGGGCGCTGCAAAGGTGTTCTTGGGGGGGACGGTTGAGGGAACGTGGGAATTGCTGGTACGAGCGTTATCGAGGCTGCGGCTGCGACTGCTCCATGGCCACCAGGGGACTCTGATAAGCGTTGTGGTTGTTGGGATTCGTTATCCGACCCTACAAGAATTTCATCTCAGTCTCCAGCTTTGATCATTCCCAAGGATCTGAGTTGTGCAACCCTTTTGGCAAAACCATAAATAGAATGAATGCTATTACTGACCGTGAGCAATTGCAAGTATTTCAGCTTCAGTGTACAAGTCTTTCACTCTTGTTATCCTATCTTTGGCCAGGGTAGATATCTCGGGGACTGATAACCCCAATGTTATACCAGAGGTTAATATTGTTACGCTGGTGGAAAAAATAAGTAGAGTGCTTATTCTAGCAATTGGGAAGGGCGAGAATGTTAGTAAAGCTGGAAGTAATGTCATGATAGTGGTCGCTGCTGCCGAAGCTGCTTTATTGATCTCGGTAGTACTAAGTATTGCTTCGTTGAATTCAAGAGCGCAAGATTGGGGGAGCAAAAAGCCTATGCCTTGAACGGTGTTTCCTAGGATGGAGGATGGGTAGAACCATGTTACTATGGCGAAGGCGATAACCCCAAGCAAAATAAATAGGTGGACCACATAGTGGAGAAACGCGTGTTTCGAATGCATATGGTAGTCCTAAACTAGTGAGCTTGTGTTATATTACTCACAAGGGTAGTTAGATATTGTAGTTACTTTCCCATGGGAATTACCCCCTTGAGAGCTCTCGTTTCGGTTACTGTAATACAGTTAGTATCAGCAGGTTTCTGCTATCGAGGGTCGAGGGTCGAGGGTGCACGTGGGTTTTTACCTTGTAACATCCATTGCATAAAGATCGGAGTATGTGGTACTAGTCCAACAGAATTTCGTACAGTATACGTAGCTATATAACTCTGGACTATATAGCGGCGTAGCTAATCTATAGAAAAACTTATAGATATATATCTTTATAAAATACGTCTTCTAGCATGTGCATCCGCGTATTCCTAAATCCCGACGCGACGATGTCCGTGAGTCGTAATGGCCGGGTCGGTTCGCCGCCGTAATTATGCTTGTAATCTCGGGATCCGCTAGTGCTGGCCGCGGGCGAGCAAAACTCTGAATTTTGAAAGGGTTAAGAAGAATACATATTCTGTGTAGGTGGGTGCAGCCATACCTTATATCAAACATCGGGAACTACGACAACAATGGGATTCCATAAAACAGCTATTCGCTAGTTATAGCACCACAATGTATGGGTACATGTACTTTACACTATGAGCCGAGAGGCGACGAGCGGGGGAGGCACTGTGCGCTACAGGCAGGATGGACTGCAGTTGGAGGTTAATAGCTGGTACATCAAAGTCCGCCCAATACTGGTCATCCTCAGCCTCAACACTTAACTATGCATATGGCGAACATGCGAAACAGGCGAAAACTTAGACCAACAAAGTGCGATCTCAATCTGCTTGTACTCGCTGATCAGACGTGTTCGTGATGCGGTTTCAGCGCACAGACAATGCATGCGGGAAAGCCGCAAAAATTCAAAATTCATCTGAAGGCAGGGATAGGTAGATAAAAAGCTTCTTGATTAAACTCGAAGCCAAAGTGGTTCTAACTAGGGTTCCATCTTGAATAGTTATGTTTTGGTAGATTTTTGATATTGCATGCGCATGCGCAGCAAACACCAATCCTTGCATGCCACTACATCTTTTCTCTATCCAACTGGCCAGCTGGGGCTCCGGAGTTTTTGCTTAGAAAACAAAAGAGTGGAAAAAACTGCGTTCCTCGGGTGGCTAATTTTTAGAAAAGTACCAAGCCCTACCATACATCAGTTAGTGGTCGTGGTCAAAGATTTAGGTTTAGTAGGGGAATCATCTACGCTGCATGTATGTAGGCGATACCTATACACTAGACATTAGTGAGAGCCATGATCAACATTGATGGAGAAGCTTAAGATACCAACTGCTTCACGCCACGGACCGAGCTGCAACATACTGGGTGAGAATGAAGTAGCTGTGCAGTACTGCGAGATGGGTCGCAGCTGGAGCTGATCGGTGACACCAAGGTCGTCCGCCCACCAGGTCACCCCCGGCCTCGGCATTTAATCATAGAAAACATGCATAATAGCAGAAAACCTGGGGCAAGAAAAAATCTCGATCTAGAGTATCCCCAAATCCCGAAACCGTGCTCCGTCCAACGAGACCCCTACCGGGATTTTCAAAAAAAAATTGCGAATCCCAAAGAAATGCAAAATTTCGTTCCCTCGTATGGTCAGAGAGAATCCTGTACCACCGTACAGAGATAGACTACAGTATGAGCACTTTTCAACTGAGATTAAGAAGCCAAACGTACTTCTCAGACTGGTGGGTATCCATTGTGAGTTTCTCGGGGATCACTTAGTTTTTGCACTACATCTTCGAATTCATCCATCGATCTAAGCGGTCCATCAGCGTGGGGGCAATTTGGTCAGAGCCCAATAGATCTTCTAGCTGTTCCAGTTGCCATTTTGATCGCCTTTGCAGAAAACGTGTAGATAGATGCTCAAGCTCCAATTAGATTTTCGCATAGCAAATATGCGCAGCGAAAGTGGCTTAAAACCCCCTAGAGTATTATATGATCTATGAGACCCTGTTGAAACCTAGGGATCGCAGGTCGTCCCTCGCTTACCCTTGCTACAGGAGTTTCGGTTGGCTGGCATTACCAAACCGAGCCTGCATAGGAGTGCATCTGGGGAAGGGCTTGCACGTTTACAAACATTAAAGACAATTCACGACTAACATTGCAGAGCACCCGCGTGTTACCATCTGACCAGCTAGATTTTAGCACGGGTCAGGCGCCAGAGCACGGGTTTTAGCGAAAACTCGGCTTTTCTAAGTAGTTTGACTTGTTTCTTTGGAAGCACAATTGATACGCCCCTAGAGCTTAAACCGTCTTAGAGATTGGTCGATCGATGCGTGATGTCTAGTACTCGGCTAGATTTTCGGCTTCCCCGCTAAAAACGTGCACCAATCAGCCGTATATCTGTTAGAAACGTGGGAATGTCCAACTTTTTGACGGCGTAGCCTAACTTAAGCTTCCAGCCCTGCACTTCTGACCCACTAGGATTTACAGTTTTGATGTCTCATCTAGCTGGCATTTAGTGAGCTGCGTGAGCTAGTTTGTAAGCAGAACCAACCCCTGCTCACAAGAGTCAGTACATGTAGTTTAAGCTCAAAACCTCAGGCGGGGTTAATTAAAAAAAGCCCTAGCTTCCACAAATATTACTTCCTATGCTTTGTTATTCCATCAGGAGAGTGATTAAAGGGATCATCGGGTATATCAAAAAGATAGAGAGATATAAATCTTCCTCAGGTACTTCTCCGGTACGATTATCGCTCGCCTGCTCCGAGAAACTCGAGAGGGGGCGATCACCATACAAGCTGATAGGCCAATTGGTAACCGCCACTACAGAGAACTCGAAACTCGCTACACTGTAGGCCAAGTAGACGATATTGAGGTACCGAGGGATCAACGAGATCTTCTCTAGTGCCAGCAGGCGAAACATGCATAAGACACGTTGATATCAGGTTTTTCTGAGGCCACAGTGCCAGCAAACTCCTAATAGCATCAGAAATCAGGGTATAAATAGATGTTATGCATGTTTTACCTTTAGCTGAGATGGGTTTCATTAAGTCTTGCAGTATTCCTATCTTCCAATCTATTCCCGGTTTCCACAGCCCGGTGTACATGTGTCAGGAGTAGAGCATAGGCTTCCGCAAGTTTATAGGAACACAACCTGCCGAAACCTCAGGATTCTCATCAACAAATTGAGCGGAGTTACCATCTTATTGACTATTTTCTGGGGGGGGGGGAGGGTTGGTGTGCTGTGATCTCATGATCATCGACCTGTGGGAGACTACATCGGAGCTAGTGGACCGCCTCTAGTTTGGCGGTTCACTGAAACAAAGTTGTGATAATGCCAGCTGGTCAGCTACTACACTATACGAATTCTGAGCCTCTAAAATATTTAACTACACCCTCAACAACTGCCGTAGGGATTTAGTCATAACAAATTGGCCTAGCCTGAGACCGCAGGAAATATCCACCCTTTAACTGATCGGGAGACAGTGTTTGGGTTAAACATGCATATGCGCATGCGCATGTAGTTTATTTACTGGTTATAGCTATTGATTGCGCCAACTGGGACACTTGTTCTACGGAGTTCAGGCCAATTCTTTATGACCGAGTTTTTACAGTATGACTGCTGATTTTGCCAAGTACCCTACAGAAACCTTGGAACTAGGCATGAGCTACGGTTGGAGTGATATCGGTGCTTAAGGAAAATATAAGGACGCAACCAGTTTTTAACATCTAGTAATTTCTCGACCTTTTCGGGGTGCGAGAAATCCCTTCCCCAGCATAAAATTTCCCACCCGGGAGTAGGGTTCTTCTTGCGGTATATGCATCTCTTTCATCCTATTGGACTAGAGTTCTCAGTATTTATGCTCATATGAACACCCTGGTATATATTGCAATTGTGGATAACGGAAGCTTGCGAGTTAACCTAGCTCGCGAGAATCAGTGTAACAGTGTCCTTAATTAGTGTGACTATAGAATCCAGCGTGGATCCATCAACCTTGAGTACCGCGATAGCGTGAGGACTAGAACATAGGCAGGAGATAGTCATAGGAATTGTAACCCTAACCATGCTTATATCCATAAACCGCCGTTCCTCAAGTCAATCATACGCCCTCTTAATTAAGCCTTTCGTCCATCTTGGCGATTTAATTTCCAAGGTATCTAGGGTGCACGCTTCGGGTGAGGGTGTGCTGAAATATTATACCAAATGTATATGGAAGTGTCAATTCTGAATCTAAAGAATTTGGAGATTAGCGTGGGGATATTAGACGCAGAGAAAAGAGTCACCCCTGAACCGAAGGAATCGAAGGATTAAACCGACTAAGGCGCGCGAACATCTCTATTTCTAAATTCCTAACGCCCCGAGGCCTTTACAGAATCCAGTACTACATACATGTATGTCTTATCCCATGGATCGTAGCAACCGATATCCCGGGCCATCTGGCCCAGAATTTTAAGCCTGGCTTTTTAACGCAAAGTAGAGCCCCAACCATGCCTACTCACTCACCCTTCCCCCCCCCCATGGTTAGATACGTACTTCTAGAGAAGAAACAGGAGGGTCATTTCCTAGCAAGCACACATTTTTATCTATTTTCCCAAGAAGCTGTGGGTGCTAGGATTGGCGCATCGCTAAATAAGTGAGGCATTTTTTGTATGCATATGCATATGGAGCCAACATAAGGAATCAGTTCAAATTAGCAACCTGAAAACATTTCAGAACCCCTAACCCCCATCTCTTATTTGATTGCTCTCCAACCTCATTTAAGTAAGTTTAACTACCCAAAGACATTTTCCCTATCGCTCAATCAATCTGTTACTGCTTCCCAAATAGTCTACTGTTTTGCTTAAAGTAGGCGCCAGCGCTTGAATAATGCCTAGGATGGCACCTTTTACAGCACTACACACACAACACAAGGACTCCTGGGGGCTCACACCCGATTATATTATGGCAGAGGTACCCCTCTAGGATCCTTTAAAGGAGAAGTGGGCTTAGGTGTTGTTTAGTTGTACTTTTCTGTAGATTTTTGCCTTGAAAATATTGGATCGTTTGGTCCATAATTTGCTATGGCCCAAGGGATAAGATCTTGGAGCGTTTAACACCCTAAACATACACCTACCGTAGGGACTCGTGAAATACAGACCGTTGCTAAGAGGGCGGCTTGCTAGACTATACCTTTCTAGAGGTCGATCTGCAACACGTCGGGGGGTGAAGAGGATTTCAGCTCGCAGATTAACACAACACACCTCCAATCGGTATAGTATACCCTTTGATTAGTATAGTATTCTCGTAATCCAACAATTCGGCAGGAAGCCACCCTCTTGGCAACGGTCTATATTTCACGAGTCCCTACGGTATGCTGGTCCGTGCATTGTCGTGCAAGAAAGACTGGCTTAGTGTTAGAGGGAATCGAAATTACTGCAAGTGCACCAAGCCAACAACTTCCAGATATGCTGATACCGTGCTAAGAGTTATTGGCCAGTCCGCTCTAGATCTTGCCCTAGATAAAGGTATTTTCTTCTCCGTTACCCGACCGATGCTCTTCAACCCTTGCTGCCAATGATAATTCCTCGGCTTCCCAGATGCTAGCTACCGATGGTGGCGCATCCGACAGAGCCTCACCAAAAAAAATCTGAACTTCCCCTCCACCCAGAAATACCATAAGTGAACCCCACCACGAAGAAGAAAAAGTTGAACATCACACCCCCACAAACCTCAATTCACAACAAGACCCCCGAAACCCCAAAGTAAAGAGCTGTTTCTTCCCGCCGACCCGATCGAACCCAACTTCTTACCCAATGAGCGCCTTCGATCCCAAGTCGTCGGAGCGCCCGCGATTCCCACCTGGCGTCCGTGCCACCTCGTCTGTAGAGAGCCTCCCTACATCACGGGAATTGGGAGTCGTCGTGCCTGCGCCTGACTCGAAGGAATCGAAAGCGAAATCTGAGCGGAAACCATGGGCGCATTTTGTCGCTGGGGCGTAAGTCGCTTCCACCACCGTTAGATCACCGAAAGATAAGGACAAACTAACATTTCATCCAGAGCTGGTGGGATGACATCTACATTCCTAACCTCACCTCTCGATGTTGTCAAGACTCGGCTACAAAGCGATTTCTATAAACAACAATTAGCAGCAAAAAGAGAACTGCATACCGGTGGGCTCATCCGACAGGGAGCTAGACACTTTCAAGAGACGTTCCAAATACTAAAGTGAGCTTCCTCTATCCATTCCCGAACCAAGAATTGAGATTGACTGACTGGTCAAATTACAGCAACGTACACAAAGTCGAAGGCTGGCGAGCACTCTTTAAAGGCCTAGGACCAAATCTCAGCGGAGTTGTCCCAGCAAGGTACACAGTCCCAATTACCCTTCTGTCAGAATCCCAGCAGCAGCTAACATTCCCCTCCCTTAGGGCAATAAACTTCGCCACCTACGGAAACGGTAAACGCTTCATAGCGAATCACTTCAACAACGGTATCGAGACTACCTGGGTGCACCTCACTGCTGCAGCTTTCGCTGGAATTGTCACCGGAACCGTTACAAACCCTATCTGGCTCATCAAGACACGCCTCCAACTCGACAAAGAGCACGCTGGCCATGGTGGACTCAAACGCCAGTACAAGAACTCCTTCGATTGCGCTGTACAGGTCGTGCGAGAAGAAGGCTTCCGGGGACTCTACCGTGGTCTCTCTGCATCCTACCTCGGTGTAACCGAAAGCACGCTGCAATGGGTGCTGTACGAGAAGATGAAAGCGTATCTTGCACGAAGAAAGGAGCTACTCGCAGCTAGTGGAAAGAGGGAGACAGCGTGGGATGGGTTTGTGGACTGGAGTGGAAAGCTCGGTGCTGCAGGGAGTGCGAAGTTGTTTGCTGCAATAGTAACATATCCGCACGAGGTGGTCCGCACGAGGTTGAGGCAGAGGCCGATGGCTAATGGGCAAGTGAAATATACGGGGTTGATACAATGCTTCAAGATGATATGGAAAGAAGAGGGATTTGTGAGCATGTATGGAGGATTGAGTCCACATCTAGTAAGTTCCACCCTAGCTGTGGGAGAGAATTACCACTAACTGTATACCCAGCTCCGAGTCGTCCCTTCAGCCGCTATCATGTTCGGGATGTATGAAACCATTCTGCGGTTATTCGGCGAGAAGGCTTGATCACCCTGCTTGAGTTCGCGATACGATGAAGCAAAAGTTTTTTTTTTCTTTAGATTTTACGTGTATTTTTAATTTACAGGTCACGGTGTTCGTATCTCTCTAGAGGGGAGGTGTATAAACAATTATTCAACAGCTGCATGGGTAATGAGTTACGGATGGCAGGTAGGTATTGTACAAAGGTTGCGGGCTTTTATATAGATATGGCTGGGGGAACTTTTTTGTTTTTCGGGGCACAGGAATAAGAACACCACTCAATTTTCTCTAGTTATCACTATTCTTTGGGATAAACGAAGGCGTTAAGCACAAAAATCTGTCAATGTTAAAGATCGGCTGCCACGTTCATCATCATCACCTTGTCAGCGTGATTCTCGAAATAAACAAAGCTTCTCTAGCTATCAAATACATTCCGGTATTTTGTGTTAGGAAACATTGCCATCCTTGAACCACTGCTCATCCTTAGGGAGCACGGAGCAAGACGATATCTCCGAGATAGAATCATACCACCCAGACCGGACCACGATGGTTGGCGGGGAAAGATATGTATGGAAAGTGGAAAGGGTGTTTGTTGAAAATGGTTTTTCTTTGGGTATGGTTATTTATTATGTTTTGTTAGTTTTAGGTTGTTTTGTTTTGTGTGTGTGTGTTGTTTTTATCGTCATAACCCATAGGGTTGGATACGTAAATAAATTACTACTACTACTACTACCAGACCAGACCACGAACAACCAGCCACAAAGAAAGTTCCGCTCAGGATAGGCCTCCCATCTAACCAGAACCTTATCCCTATACTTCGTCATCAATTCCGTCAAAAAAAAATCGATAATAACTACCTTCCACCACACCTCATCTAACCAAAATCTTATCTCCACACCTCATCATCAATTCCATTAAACAATCAATAATCACCTCTCACTACACCTACAAAGCATCAACCAGTATTCCGTGATCTTTCATCTACAGCATCAAGATAAGCTCATTAACAACTCCGTTAAAAGGGAAAACTCAAATCCAACAAATAATTTTATTCCCTCGCAAGCAGCCAGAGAATTCGAATGATGTTATTTTAGCTACCCCGAAACGCGGCCGCTAATTACAAGTATGCGGGGATGGTATGCGAAATCATGAGGAGGAAGACCAGCTTTTATACACCTGGGGGTCTGGGCGCTAAGTAAAAACTTGGCCGACGGGGGTTGATTGGTTCGCGGGCGCAGCGTAGGGTTACCATAATGCGAAGTTTACTTGTTGTGCGTGCCGGGGTCCTCAGCAGGGTGGCTGTAGTTGGCTACGGTCATGTAGTCGCTGCTCAGCCAAACCCGGATTGAACACCCGTTGTGAGAATACGTGTATGATTAATTGACCTTGGTTATCATCCTCATCTTCTCAAACATATCTATGATTGCTCGTGAAATCGATTATTTACATTATCATCATTCCTAGGATGTAAGCCACTCGAAAAGATTCTCTGAAACGACCGAGTGATAACACATGATCCAATTAACAGATAAAATACCAACGGCGTTGATTACTTGGACTTAACAGTCCTTTTCTCATTACGTATTTCAAGTGCCCTTCTGCAACTGACGATACATCTTTACCGCGTCATCCCTCAACGACCTATCCCCAAGGAAGTCCTGTATCCTCGCCTTCTGGCTCATGAGTGACATCATTGCTTCCGTATCCTTTATATGTGAATATTCTACTTCTTCGTCAGTTCCACCCAAACAATACCAGAGTATCAGATAGTAACTACTCACCAACAAACGCCCTATCAATAAACTCCAACGCTCTATGTAACCCACCCACCCTTGCCTCCCCTTTCCCGCCACCCGCCATTCCCATCTGGCTCTCCGCCAAAGCCCCGAAACACGCTGCATTCAACGCAGCATCCTCGCACTCTAGTACCTGTGGCATCACTCTATCCAGCATGTTATATGCGGCCTCGAACTCACGCAGGTGAATTAGGATCCCTGCGATCGTCCTGAAGGCCTGGAACAGCACCGGCAGCAGACGAGCCCGCCAGGCTATGGTAGCGGCGGAGATGGCAACAGATAGTCCTTTGAGGGGACGCCCACATTTATGGAGCAGATCAGCTTTAAAGACCATTAGTCGCAGTCGGTGATATAGGTCTGAGCGGTCACGGATGAGTGTTTCGGCTAGTGCGGTGAGGGAGGAGAGTGCGGCGGAGTAGTTTCCTATCCGTACTTGCAGGTCTAGTCTGCATATTGATATCTCGAGCGCACAATCGGGCTCGACGTAAGGTGTCGACGAGAGTTGTTGGAGAAGAAGCTCAGCCGCGGCAATGTCGCCCCTGTAGCAAAGTCAGAAAATTCCGAGTGATATAGCATGCAATTCGGATAATGAGTAATACATACTTATAGATTGCGCTCCGCAACTTTAGTAACCCCACATAGGTCGCCCAGTACTGATAAACCTTCAGTGTCCTTAAACACTCTTGGTCCACCTCCTCTAGCCGCTCCAACGCCTCATCGAACCTCCCGCGCATACTCATGATATACGCTCCTCTGCATAACGCCTTCACCACATCCTCAACCGGTGAGTCATCCTTATATTTCGCAAGAAATAGTTCACAATTCATCCACCCCAGATAACTCACGCCCAACCTACTCCATAGTGAGCTTTGCAGCAAGATCTGGGAGCCCATGGCATTATGGATATTTTTGGTGATATTGAGGTGCGAGCTGCGGAGGACACTCTCGAAGGCTGCAGCAACAGATTCACCCCCAACAAGAATCTGTTTCGCCTCTGAAAGATGCGCCATACTCTGCAAATGATGCATCCCACCCTCCTTCGCCTTCGCCTTCAAGAATTGTAAACTCTCTCTCTCCATCCGTGAACTAATAACATCCGGACAGTCCTGCGGATGTGCTTTATGAAAATGGTATAGCCAACTTAACGAGAAGTTCAAACAAGCCATATCCTTATTCTCCCTCGCAGTATTAATCGTCTCCTGCATTGCAAGCACACTTTCCCTATAACACCCAAAGTCTGCTTGCAGGATCGCCAAGTTCAGCAGCGCATACTGATAGAACGTGCGGTCGCGGTTATGCATTGTGTAATCAAAGTACCGATGCAGGTTATCAAAACTACCCGGGTAGTCTCCACTCCGCCAACTATTCAAAAATTCGACATAATGCGATAATGCCGGAATTGTCACGTTCGTATCCAACATCTGTCGAAGCTGCAGCGCCATTTCATCTGGTATCCGTGTTCCCATCCGCTGCATATTGTCGACCTGGAACTCGAGGAGTCGCTCGACATCATCAGTGGAAACAGAAGGGTCCTTCTCACGGAGACGTCCATAGACTTGCACCACGAGTGAGTCATGGTGTGAGAGCCCTTTCAGGTTAGCATCAAAGGATAGTGGGCCAGCACCGAGATTGCGTTTTTTCCAGAGAGAGAGGGTTGGCTCGCGGTATTGGATGAATGCACGCCAGAGTGAGACTGCATCATGGAATTGGAGACGAACATATTCGAGGCCTGCTCGACGAACGAAACAGCCGAGAACGGAGGATCTGCTGAGGAGGGAACGTTCGCCGTGAACTCGAACAGGTGGTTTCTCGGGTCGTTCAGCGTCGACAAGGTAAGTTTGGATGTCGGTGAAGAAGGTGTGTAGGGCGTCAAAGGAATTGATTTCCCAGAGCTTTTTGAGGAGGAGGTCGAAGATTGTGCGACCTACAACAGCAGAAGGACGGTCGATTGTGGCAGCTTTGATTTGATCAAGAGTCAGGATGAAGGTGGTGTTTTCCTTTGGCGAGACAAGGTGCTTGATTACGAAGGAGAGGACGGAGACGATGGATTGGTTGGGGAAGCGGGATTCAGCATAGAGCTCGACAAGGGCCAGGAGGGCTATCTTGCCAGGCGCTGTCCGGGGGTGTTAGCATTAGATATCAACGCAAAGGGACCCAGGGAATATGATTGAGGCTTACTGAGATAACGAGACATCAAGGCGATATACAATCGGGATCAGAGTACTAGATGAATGCCTGTGACTATTTTTATGATTTTTGCTTATTTTGATATGGGATTTTGAGAATTCGAGAATTGTATATCTCGATTACTTGGGTGAAGTTGTCGTGGGAGTTCGTGACAGTGAGGCTCTTTGGCACTCTTGGCAGGTTCAGTAAACAACGCGTCAGGTGCCCAGCGGAACATTCCACTTTAGCTTGAGCACAAAGTCTATGCACGTGAAATCGTGAACTTGATGTTGGTCTCCTCATCAACATATGTAAGTCATGGCACTATCTGCAGCAGGCAGCAGCAGCAATATGAAACAGCGCTGGACGGGAAACTACAAGTGCTCACCGTGCTATTCCATATGCACCACACATATATGTAACCAGGTACTCAGAAGCGGGGAGGCGGCGGGCACCCGGCCTCGGAGAAGATTAGATGTAATATCACCAGTATAATATAGGGAACGTGACCCCTGCTCACCCGTATCTATTTGTAGGGCCCCCCATGCATGACGATAAGTAGCCCATCAAGCCCTGTTCCACCACCCTGACAACCACCTTGTCTCCCCCCACCACACAGTCCCATACCATCATAATCACCGCCTCTACCCCCGACGTCGCCAACAAGCTCCCTCAGGAACAAAATACACTACCACCCACTATGCAGGCACCGATCCAGTCCTCCCGGCCCCAGAGTTTCGACGAGATCTACGGGCCCCCGGAGAATTTTCTGGAGATAGAGGTGCGCACGCCCCCTTCCCCGGTCGCCGCTGGCGGGCATCATTCCATGAAGCTAACGACAACGTCATGCGACTACAGGTTAAGAACCCACAGACCCATGGCTTTGGCCGTAAGATGTACACCGACTATGAAGTCGTCTGTCGTGTATTTCCTCCCTCCTTACACTACGTCATCTACCCTCCCCCACTGACTCACATAAACCCACAGACCAACATCCCCGCATTCAAACTTAAACTTTCATCTGTCCGCCGACGCTACAGCGATTTCGAGCACTTCCGTGACATCCTTGAGCGAGAGTCGTCACGTGTGACGATCCCGCCACTTCCCGGCAAAGTCTTCACAAACCGTTTCAGTGATGATGTGATCGAGCACCGTCGGGAGGGACTGCAGCGGTTCTTGCAAATCGTAGTAGGGCATCCGTTGCTGCAGACAGGGAGTAAAGTCTTGGCGAGTTTTGTCCAAGGTACGTTTTTTTATATATATTTAAATTAGGGGAGATGGGTCAATTAGGTAGGCCTTGGGAGCGCAGCTTATTATTTGTTTAGATCCTAATTGGGACCGTACTTCTTGGTCCATCTGAACGAGGCGAATATGCGATGGGAGGCTTACGTGTAGGTTGGGTGTAGCTCCGATAAGGCTAAATGGGGGAGGATTCGTGGATGGATTCATTGGGGATACGAATGCAATGACCGTGAGTGTGCAAGATAAGGCGTAGGGTAGATTGGGTGAGTTACGATGAGACGTCTTAGGTTTCGGCCGGCATTATTGGAGGAGGTCTCTTTGGGTGGTTTCCTTGTGGGGTTTATACGTTTTTTTCTTCGTTTGGTAGCACGGATTTGCGGTTTCTGGTTTTTTTCTCTTCTGGAAATGGTCGATCAATCGTGGATCATCTATTTTCTTAATATATTCCTTGTTGCCCTTCCCTCATACTCTAAATCTATGCGATTCAAACAAGATCACCATGTAGGTGGGGAAAAAGTAGCTGATTGGAATGCGCGGAAACTGTTCCCGGGCCCAACCCAAATATTGAGGTGGGGGATTCGGTTCCGAAACTCCGGGCGCCCACCTTTCAACAGGCAGGGCCCAGCGCACGGACCAATTCCTAATGTAGTTGGTCGGGCTGCCTCTTCTATGCGTTTCATCTCGTTCTCTAGCCCCAATCCGCTATTTAACTTCACCTCCATCTTCGTCTTCTCCATTTCCAACTCTATCTTGTACATTCATAAAGATTCATTCATCCAATCAACGCTTTTCTCACTACATGAATGCGAGTACTATCGACCATGCAAAGGAATGGTACCTCCCAAACATTAACCATCGTCAGTACGCTATAGGCACTTAGTTTTAAAATTTTCTTTGATCGAAAGACATTTGCTCGTTGTAAGTTCCTTTACCCGAGAGAGTTCAGCGCTGATGTAAGTCCCTTATTAATCCATGAGTCTCAGTAGCCCCTAAACAAGACAGATATCATGAGCAAAGTGAGCTTTACGATGAATACATAACTCAATATGTCGTCAGCACCTAAACCCTAGGATTTTCACTGGTGAAAGTTATGGCATAGCTGCTGGGAATGGTATCTGACCCAGGACCTGAAGTACGACTTGCTATTACTACGAGCGTGAGAATTGAACACGCAACATTTATCGACGTCAGCTCTACAGCTATAGCGATGAGGGATTTCACTACGACGAAGATCTGCATTACTATCACTAAGCTTATTTGTGGTCCCTCGATTATCAGGAGAGCCGCCGTCTCCTGTCTAAGCGATTATTCACTGCATTTACATTTCTGGATTTTTGGCTTGTCACTATAGGTGCTGGTTGAAACTCAGCAGGCGATATTGCAAACAGTAGGAGGCATTAGCTCAACTTCAAAAGATACCTGAATAGAGCTTATATCCTGGTTTATTTGAGACTGGGAGTTTGGTTAAGGTGAGGTTTTCAAATAGAACATAGAGTCATGTTTAAGGTATTGCCTATTTGTTTCTGGTGTCTTTGGCTCTTGAGCTGACCCTTATGCAAGACTAGTTTCAGCGAGAATGATTAGAAACTAGACAGGTATTTTGGCTTTACTTGTTTCGTTGAAATCTGTCTACCCCACATTTATCGAAAGTCGTTCAAACGAACGCAAATAGATGCATCTACGCCTCACCGGAAAATAAACGATTCGTACATGTGCCAAGGACACCACCACTGGTAGTTGATAAGGCAATTCTTCGAACACCATCTATTCAGATATAGCAGAAGCCGAATGAGTTTCACCAAATAAGAAAGCCTGACGGCCAAGGATATTCGACACTATCCAGCCGTGGAGCAAGACATGCAAACAGCTACCACTTACTCATTCACGAAGATTCATTCAACGGCTTAAATTATATGAATGACGAACTTCACGGTCACACCTACATTAGGCTCTCACATCTTGTTGACGGGCTACTTCTGCCCCTCACAGAATTGGGGCATTAGGAAAAAATCGTGGAAAGTCATGAGAGTTTGGCCCCACCACTCCCGCGGAAAAAATTATTGGCATACCGCAACATAAGCAAGAGGTTCTTTGGGCTATGACGCCGTCACCCTCAAGCCTGTGGCAGGAATCTAACTATTTCATGCTCTCGTGTATGGATAATATCCAGTGCAACGTGCAGGGGAATGGGACAAGATATACTATATCGAGCGGTCAAAATTTGACGAAGGTGAATAAGGAGATGACTAAGTTCATGGTTCGAACAAGCGAGACAAGCAAATTTGGAGAGTATACAGTTAGCCCAGAGTAATTGGACCCAGTACCCCCGCTTGTGTACGTGCATAGTACGGTGGAATACCATCATTACTAATTACACATATTACCATCCATCACACACCTGTTAAGTGACCTCACCGATTTTGATTGTTCTTGGCAAAAACCCTACTGAGGTTAAGACGGAATTCAGCTTAAATATCGTGGTTTAGTTAGACCGATCCTTCAGTAATTTCTACCCACTATCGTTACGACCCTCTAGCAGTCACTGTAGAGATATAATGAGAGGTAAATGAGCTCGATGAAACCAGGGAAGTATTCATAGCAAGCCTTTTGAGATTCTCTCAGAATATAGAATCCTAGAAAAGCACGGAATCTAAGATCTAGCAGGGTTTTTTTCGGTTTTTTTTCTTCCTTTTAATCCCAAGTTTATGTGCGTACCTGCCCTCTATCAAACACCTCCACCGTCCCATCTCCAACGTAATACAAAACCTCCTTCTCCTCAATGTCCAGCTCCACCTCTCCCCCACTAGCCTCCCTATCCCCCACAGCTCCCCTCGTAATCCTAATAACCCCACTCACATCCCTCGCAACCCCTGTATCCAGCAATCTCAGCCCCACTGTCCACGCCGCATTATGAGCCAAGGTGACCACAAAAGCCGCATGGTCCATTTCTAAGCGTGTCCTCGGATGATGCAAGAAAGCAGAATCCGCATTTACAGCCACAATCGTAGAATGAGACAGCTGATAAACACCAACACCATCAGCACTACAACATAAACAACAGACAAAAACATAATAAAATAACCACCTCTCGTAATTCAAGAATCATATCTCCCATATCCAACGCACCCACACCCTCTACCGCAGCGAGGAGGAAATCCGGGTTCTCGAGTATTAGTAACGGTTTCCCCCCTGCTATTGATAACTGCTTTATGACCTGTGCGATGCTGGCTGCTACCCCTTTGATTCCACCTGCAGCTGATAATTGTACTGCAGTATTTCCAGTTTGTGGCGTAGGCGGTCCTGGTGGGGAGAAGAGTTTTGATAGTCCATCTACGAATACAAATCGGCCCTTTTGGGCTTGTTGAGACAGGTCGATACCCTGTACCTCAAATATTTTAGTAAAGTCTTCCAGGAATAGCCAGCATAGAAGGAAAAATAGAGAAAGGTGAAGATTTAGAACTGAGTTAACTAACCAATTTCCGTACGCAATCGGCATGAAATCCCCAATCCCTCGTGAAGCTTACAAACACCACTGATCGACCCAAGTCTCCTGGGTCTCCACTCTCCTTTGTTGCCAAAGCCTCTCTTACAAAAATCTGTGTAAGCCAACTTGCACTCGCACCCAACACTGAGGTAACAAGGACAAGTTCGTCTTCCCGTGGCAGAGGCGCATAGTGGGGTCGTTGATCTAGCAGTCGCGGCATGGTTGTTTTTTTAGGGAGTCGTGGGTTTTGAGTGTTGGATAATGAACCAAGGGTTAGGTCTGTTGGGAATACTAGTGCGTATTGATGCTTCAGGGTGTCTTATAAAGTGGACGGGACGACGCGAACAGTTACGAGAAGCTTGTTGTGCATGACGATATGTCATTTTCATGTACCCCACTGACTCTAACCTCAAAGGTTGCAGAGCCTCAACGCACGGATGATCCAACTAGAAAACCCCTCCTTACAACTTCCCGACTATCCCCGACGTCTGAGTTACAGCCAAACTTTAATAGTCCTCCGTTTCTCGCACCAGCGCCCATTCATCCATCAAAGAGTAGGATCCAATACGAAAATCGCAAAAACAGTTGAAAGAAAAGAAAGAAAAGAAAGAGAAACATCAAATTCCAGTTCGCCTCTCCAACCCACCTTGCACGACAAATCAAAGTATAAAAAAAACGAAAGTAGAACAAAAAAAGGAACAATACCAGCTATCAAAAAACCACAAACCTAGACAATTGAGAATCAAGAGAGGAAAGAGGATACAATCCGAAAGTAGGAAAGCTGAATAATATTACATCCACGGAAGCCAAAACTCATTCCCCTATTGGGCATCGGGCATCGGTTCGTCGACTGTACGTCGTTTCTTTGCAGCTTCTATCGAATTATGTTCCTCTTCAATTGGCCTTTTTGTTCCCGTCCTTATAGAATCTGTAGAGTCTTCGCGGGCGGTAGGGAGGTTTGAAAGCTCTTTTGGTGCGCTCTCAACTGGTTGAGGGATAGAAACGGGAGCAACGGGAGCAACGGGAGCCACTGGCGCCACTGGAGCTACCGGAGCAACCTGAGCAACTTGGGTGATCTGAGTAACCTGAGCGACTGGGGCAACCTGCTGCGAAGGTGCATGGGTGGGTTCCATGGCGGGGTCAAGATCAAATATCTGATGATCCTCCCACCTCACAAGATCATGTGGCCCTTCTTGCTCGGTATTTTGTGATCCTTCTTTCGGTGCCCCTTGAGCAACCGCTAGAAAATCATCCGTAATCTGCTTAAGGGATGATCCCGCGAACCCCTCATTAAGAGCAGGATCCAGTGCCAGACTGCCCGGTGCTGGTGATTGATCCGATGTAGTTACTACAACTTCTTGGTTTCCCCAACTTGGGGAAAGGTGCCCAGCAAGAAGAGACTGCATCAGCAGTGCTGTAGAGTCACCCTTATTAGACCCTTCCAAGCTGGATTCACCGCGTTCGTCAACATCTTCTTCTTCCTCGCCATCTTCCCCGGCTTCACCTTTTCGCTTAGAATTTTCGTTAGATGAACGGGGAGGTTTCGGGCGTTGCCTGGGGCGGGCTTTGAAGCCAGCTGATTCATAACGCTCTGGGAATGCATTGCGGAAACTAGTAAAGTTAGGCCATTGTGTTGAAAAGAGGGTTAGGGGACGAAAGAAGGGTTAGGGGTAAATACCGATCGCGAAGATCTGTACCTCGGCGGTGACCAAGCTGTAAAGTGGAATCATTCTGTATCTTTGACCACGAAGCTCCATGCTACTTGCTGTTAATATCATCTCAAGGAACATAGCATTAGAAAAAAGAAAACTTACAATAGTAAATCCTTGAAGAAGACGAGTGTCCTCTTCAGCAGTAAATTCTCTTCTTTCGCGACGTTGAACCTTCGGAAAACTACGAGTAATGCCAAGTTTCTCTAAAACTTCAGCATGATGAATCTCTGTCTTTGTTGCTTTTCTTTTTCCTTTATCACTATCCGGACCTTTCGGAGTCCGAGATTGAATCGGGGTCACAACAATGGTGTCACCTGGGGGAGCGGGCCGAGACTGGCCGACATCCGAGTCCTCTTCTGATCCACGCCCATTTGCTTTTTTGTATTCCTTCGGAAAACACGTCCGAAACCTATCCTTCAAGTCGACCGAAGAGCGCCCATTAAAATGAAATTGCGAGTCATCCAGGACTTTCTTCCAATTCCCCACGCCGTGCTGGTAAAATCAGCATATATCCTCAAACTCGAGCCCGACGCGCTATAGCTTACAAGATGACATCCTTTAATCAGATCATTCGTCTCTTCTTCAGTCCACTTCCTCCTTACTCGTCTATTTGAAGATTTCCCACCCGCAGCTGATGGGGGCCTGTTTGGCGTTTTAGCACCCTGGCCCTCGGTAGTGGACATTCCAGATGGGAGTAGAGCAGGATATGAACGACTGCCAGATGGGGTTGCAATTTGGTTTTGGTCTTGGCGGTCCATCGCCTTCTCATTTTCTTTGCTCTTCTCGATTTCCATTGATGGGGCCTGTGGGGCTGGTTGTGGTTGTTTCATGCGAACTATCACGGTGTCTTCCATGCCATCCTGCGCATCATTACGAGGAAGGTCTTTTGACGTGTCTGCAGGCTGCTGTTGTAGATGCTGTTGTTGTTGCTGTTGTTGCTGCTGTTGGTGTTGGTGTTGTTGCTGCTGTGACGACTGTTGTGGCTGCTGGTTCGTTTCTCGTCGACCTTGCTGGTATTGCGGAGTACTATACGCATCTTGGCTTGTTGATGGCTCGAGAGGCGCGGGCCGATCTCTCGGCTGAGAATCTGAGCCGGAGGGGTATGGAGGAACGTCGCGGATTGGAGGAAGGTTGAGGGCAGCCAGAAGATGGCTGGTCATATCCATTGTGTTGGGAAAGCAGCTACAAAGCTGTGAATGCCTGCAATTGAATGTTGTAGAGCGGAAGGCAATGGGGAGGAGAAGAAGAGGAGGTGATGGTGGGGTGGGAACCGTGACAAGGCAAGAGAGAAGGGTGGAGGTGCTTGTCCTGTTACTGCGCCAAAGGGATTCTGTGCCCGGTAGCGAAGTCCAATGTAAGCCGCAGCTGCTGTGCGCCCATTACCTAAGCCGGCCAAGACTCGAGCGTTTTATCCCCATAAACCACGATGAGTTACACCAAAAGCAGGCAAAGCGGAGTTCCCTGTTGATGAGTTACGTGGAGGTGCTGTGCATAGAGACACGGGAACACAGACGTGTACTGTCTCAATTCTTATCTGGAACCTCACTCGTAAAGTGTTGGGTATCGTTGCATGTTCTATAAAACCGAGGTCAGCACGGGCTTCTATTCTATACCAGACACAACTCACATTCAGCAGCTTCACCAGCTCGAATCATCACCTTTGAACCGAGTCTACGGCTCCTGCGTCTGGAATTGGCCAATACACCGACATGTATTCTCTGCCGCCGTTTTTCCATTTCATCTTTGTAACTTTAGAGCCTATTTCCACGTACGTGTTTCGTGCAAATTTCCGGCCACTAGATAAATTAGAAACGTGAAGGTCGGCTTTTAACCAATCCTTAGATGTGCTGGCTTCATTTATCCGTACCTCTCACCAGCAAAGTTTCTAGCAGAGCAAATCCCACCGGCACCATCACAAATTGCAGCAATCACCCCCAATGTAGAGGGCACCGTCTTGCAGCTTGCAAACTGCTATTTGCTGCTCTCCATGTGCTCTACAGCAGTTCTGAGAACAACGAATGAGAAATCTGTCGTCAGGAACTTCCTTATTGCACTGGCACTCGGAGATATCGGACATTTGTATGTCCACTCTCCTCTAGCATGATACCACACCTTGAATTGCTCCTGACAAAATTCACAGATACTTTACATGGACGGCCGTAGGAACCGAGATCTTCTTCGATCCCACCCGATGGAATGCACTGGCAGGAGGAAACATTGGATTCACGGTACGATAACTCATTCGTAAGCCGTTGATCTTTATTCCCAAAGGCTGATCCCCCCCTAAATAGCTATTCCTATTTTTGACCCGAATCCTCTACCTCATCGGATGGGCAGGCTCTGAATCCACGATCGCCAAAAACAAGATAAAATAGTAGCATCGAAAATACCCAGCAGGACATTTGCCTGATCGATATCAATTGTAAACAAGTAATGGGACCCTCGTGCGTAGCAACCTGCAATAGGTGGGATGAAAACAAATCTATTGGCCACTTCAAGCCAGTCAGACCAGCACTTCCATATCACGTGATTTGTAGGCAGCCGTTTCTTGGCTGTCTGGCAGTCTAAGTACCATGTTTCCCCACTCCCGCAGCCCAGCTCCATCAACAACCCAACCACACGCGCCACAATGAACCCCAAGGCCGACGACCTCTCTGACGACTTTATTGCCGGCATTCTATCCAAGGAAGCCAAAGACAAGAATATTCGATACTCCGCCCTCGGATTGCAAGCGTACCTACCAAAAAGGTCAGTTCCTCACGCGACTTCAACAGCAAGCCTCAGCTAACAGCTATGGATCTGAAGGCCAACTACAAATGCACCTAAGCCTAACACTCGCTTCCTGCGCAACATCGTCCGTGAAGCTGATAGTCACAATGCCGCGCTGCTCGCGAAGGAAGCTGAGGAGAGTAAAGAGCGATTGCGAGTCTTGCGGTTAAAGGAACGATCGAAACGGCGCGGGGAGGAAGTAGGCACCCATGAAGAGGGTTCAAAGCCGAAGGCTGCGCAGAGGCCAGATAGGGAGCTTTATAGAGTTGGTGGGAGGAGGTTGTCGGCTACCATAGCCCCTACTATACGGGAGCGGGGCAATGAGGAGAAGCCAAGGGAGAGGAAACGACGAAGATCAAAAAGCAGAACACCTGGCGAGAGAGAGAAAAGTAGAAGCCCAGGGAGAGAGAGGAGACGACATAGGAAGAGAAGTAGGTCAGGGGAGCGCAAGAGAAGTGGAAGTAGGAATGGGAAGCATCGAGAACATCGTTCGGGGCGACATCATAGTGAGAAAGAGAGAGATAGTGACAGGCACAAAGATAGAGACAGAGAAAAGGTTAAAGACAAGCCCAGCGACAGGAAGGATCGTTCCTCGGATACCAAACATCACACAAGCCATCATCGATCACCTCCCCGATCCAAACGGCAGAACGACTCAGACACAGATCAAGACAAAAGCAGCCGAAAGCGAAAGAAAGCTGAAGGAAACTCCCCTGACCCTCTCGACGCGATAATCGGTCCTGCCCCTCCCCCGCGCGCCCGAGGCCGTGGAACCACCTCCGGCTCCTCTGCCATGGACGCACGCTTCAGCGAGCAATACGACCCAGCCATGGACGTACAGCCAGACCCCGATGATGGTGACGACTGGGATAATGCGCTAGAAGCTTACCGAGATCGGCAGAAATGGAAGGCGCTGGGAGCGGAGAGGTTAAGGAGTGCGGGTTTCGGAGAGGACTTTATCACAGCTTGGGAGAATAATGATACAAAGAACACAGCAAATATCAAGTGGGCAAAGGATGGCGTGCGTGAATGGGATAGGGGGAAGGTGGTGGAGGAAGAGACAGGAGAGGTTACGATTAAGGCGAGTTGGGCGAAAGGCGGGAGCGGGAGGGATAAATAGAAATGGAGGAAAGATTGTATAGTAACTAATTTCCTACCTTGAATAGCTTAGACTTTGATATTAGGAATTGGGAGTAATGGCTGAGATCCATCCGCGAACAACTTATCTACACTAGATCCGGGGTATACTGTGATGTCCTTAATGAATACATGACATTCATATCCCACCGCTCTCACTTAAGTTTAAAGGCTTGAATCTACAGCTCGCGGGTGTAGAGGTGCAGAGGTTTTATTCGAAGTAAGCCAATACCGCAGCAGAAATCAAGGTTCCTTACCAGTTAGAATAATCATGCACTATAGATAGATAGGTAATTCATACACGCTGCATTATAATTATCACTCGGTGTTCCTGCCAATTACTTCCAAGGGATTCACGCTTCATGGGGCGGTTAGAGCAAATCATTTGCAAAAGCAGATATCTAGTCTCACAAATTTACTTACCAAGATTCGAAGTGGGTTGAGGGTAACAGTAATATATTTTGCTGAGTTAGTTGGTACTTTTGTAGGGACTAGATAGAGAGCTGGCTTCTGTTCGCCGCGAATAGTTGCCCACGCTGTTTGACTTTTTCTTTCTGGGTCCTAACTCTTAGGTCACACTGTATTCTAGTTTCTACCACACTTTGATCTCGCCACGGCGCAAATCACAGGGTATAGTATAGCACTTTTCAAAGTTGGTAGAATATTAATAAGGGTATATGCTCGTCCCGTTCCGTTCAATGTGCATGTGCCCTTCGGAGCTCAAAAGTTTGTAAGGTGGAAATTTCACCCTTGTTCTACGTTAATATATCATAGGAAAAAATCATCTGCCAGTTCTACTACTTTATTTCGCTTAGTTCTAATTTTACTTCTTTATTGTATCCGTCAAGCGTTGCCTTAATCATTACTGTTTTTCTTGTCCAGCACGAATAACATTATCCTTGCAATTGCGTGAGCACATCGTGATAACCTTCCTGGCAGCGGCATACTAAAGCGGGTTGATAAATCACGGTAAGACAGGAGCATTTTTCAATTCCAGTTAGGTGACGTGCTAAGGATATGACGGTAACAGTTAAAACGAGATGAATGTGTAACGATCAAGGTCCAACGATTCCAGGCCTTTTCTTCTAATAGTTTGCTTTATCTTCTGCACTAATTTCATCATATGCAACTCTTGGTTGAAGTTACTCGAGTGCTTAACGTGTAGGAACTAGGGATGGTGGATTCAGTGGAGCTTCCAATAAAACTTATTTCAATCAATTGTCACATACACACTCTTTTTTGGGTACAAACTTGTGGGCAGTCTTTATTAAGCCTCGTACGGTCGCCCGAAAGAATCGGTACTCCTACTTACTTAACCACAAGTTAAAGCTCACCCTACATATGTAGCCCAAGTACCACAGGTTCTGGTGTTGCACTATAGTAAGCATCAGAGCATAGCCCGTAGAGTGGAGCTCAATACCCCTCATAAGTCAAAATAGTAAGTTCCGAATACAAAATGGCGGAGCAGCCATAATATTTGAAAGCTACATTCCAATATAAACAGAAGAGTGCGACTAAGTTGTTGTAAAAACTCGATTGATTGCTTGATTGCTAGAGCAGGCAGGCTGCTGCCTGCCCTCTATATACTATGACTTCGTACCCACAAAGGTCCACGTACTATTCCTATTCCCGAGGCTCCGCCGAGCGCTCGACCACGGGTGCCCGAGCCTCTGCCTGAGCTCCGCTCCGAGACCTCCGACCGAGTCACGGAGCCCGTATCTATTAGGAAGTAATATCCAACACTCCCACTCTTTCTAATGACCAAATATCCACAAATCTCTGTACATCTAGTACCAACAAAAATCCATCTAATAAAAATAAAAATATATGGCCAGCCATAGGAGCCTCGTTAAAACCCCTTCCACAATTGGCTAGGTAAGGGGAAAGAGTACACCTATGACTGCCGACAGGGTTCCTATCTATGCGTACTCCCACTCAAGTCTGATATCCTATCAGGGTCCTTCAATCCCATCCCATGCGTGTGCCTCCAATGAAGATCCTTCGACAGTGCCTTTGTCAGGATATCCGCCGTCATATCGCCAGTTGGTAGATAGCTGAGATCTATTAAGCCTTTCTCACAGGCTTCCCGAATAAAGTGATGTTTTATATCGATGTGCTTTGTACGATCGTGAAAGCGTGGATTCTGAGCTAGCTTCATAGAGCTCTGATTATCAGCGTAGATAATTTGGGGCGATTTGGTGCTGTTTGCGGATTGCAGTTCATCTAGTAATCGACATAGCCAAATAGCTTCCTTAGCAGTCTCCGAACAAGCTATATATTCAGCTTCAGTACTGGATAGGGATACTGTTTCTTGCTTTCGAGACTTCCAGGAGATCGCAGCACCAGTCAAGGTAAAAACGTAGCCAGAAGTAGATTTCCTATCTTCTTTACAACCAGCCCAATCAGAATCAGTAAAGCCTTGCAGTCTGATATTGGCGTCAGTTCGAGAGTAGACTAGCGACAGGTTTCTGGTGTACTGCAGATATCGAAGGACTCGTTTGGCTGCTGTCAGGTGTTCCATAGTTGGATTGGCGTTGAACTTGCTGAGCGTAGATACGGTAAAAGCTAGATCAGGTCTACTGCCTAGCATGAGATACATCAGGCTGCCAATAAGAGCCTGGTATTCACGAGGCTGGACAGCAGTAGAGTCATCAGTAGCTCGAAACAGCTGGAGTTTACTTTCCATTGGTGTAGCTTGACCGTAGCAATCAGCCATTGCAAAACGCTGGAGTATTGTATCAATGAAGCAGGTTTGACGAAGGGTTATGACATCAGGGCGTATTGATATCTCCAAGCCTAGAAACTGCTGAATGGCACCAAGGTCTGTCATGCGGTAGCGGTCCAATAGTTGTTGTTTTATCAGGTCCAATTGCCTTCGTGATTGACTGACAATCAAGATATCATCAACATAAAGGAGTATGAGTGCATGGGCCGAGACGTAGATATTAGGATCTGCTGTTGACTGATTGAATCCCAGGGTCTTCAAGAAGCTGTCAATATTTTGGAACCAAAGGCGTGGTGCTTGCTTAAGACCATAAAGTGCTTTCTTCAAGCAGCAAACAGGAGTACTAAAGGACTCGTCAGTGGATATATCAGGATCCAGCCAATCAATGCCATTGGGGACTTCCATGTAGACTTCTTCGTCAATCTCAGGGTTTAGAAACGCAGTCACCACATCCATTTGATCAATCAACCAATCATACTGTGCGGCCAGCGCAAGTATCATACGAAGAGAAGTCAATTTAGCCACAGGAGCAAACGTCTCTCCAAAATCAAGTCCTTCAACTTGCTCATAGCCTTTGATCACAAGGCGAGCCTTATATCTGATAGAGCCATCAGGCTTCCTCTTAGTCTTATAGACCCATTTGCATCCAATCACTTTTCTGCCTGCCGGAACGACCTTTTCATCACAATATACCCAGGTCTTATTAGTCTGCAGAGATGCATACTCTTCCCGCATTGCCGTCTTCCAGGACTCGTGTTGTACTGCTTCCTCATATCTAGTAGGATCTTCTTGAGCTTCACTATTGGCTCTCATGGCAAGTACTGTACGTTTTCTTGTTGATCTTCTCAGAGTTGGATTCTCTGGCGGGGTAACTTCATCGGCGGCCTTCTTTCTTATATATGACCGAGGAGGGCGTGATTGGGCATCAGTGGGCATCAAACTTTCTGCCTGGGTATCTCTAACTCGAGCTCCACTGGAATCCATGCTGACATGCTTGCTAGCATCGACGATATCACTGTTCTCAGTTCTTTCCTCCTCCTCGGCGGTGCTAGCCTGTGGTACGTCTACCACACTCTCTCGACTCAATACTGGTCTAGCCACCTCATCCTGTTCAGCTACAGGGACCACACACGAGCCTGGTTCTTTGTCTTCAACTTCAATGACCTCTTCCGGCAGTAGCATCTTCAATGCTTCTTCTTGGCCATTCCATTGGCTCACAATCTTGCTCTCATCAAAAATGACGTCAGATGCCTGAACTGCACGTCTTCCGACTGGATCCCAAATCCTCCAAATCTTCTGAGTATCATGCACATATCCAATCATGATACACTCTAGTGAGCGAGGTCCAAACTTCTTATCAACCCGCTGCTCTTTGGGGATCAACTTATTGGCTTGACAGCCAAATCGACGGAGATGTGAGAGATCAGGAGCCTCTCCATGAAGCATCTCATAAGGGGACTTTCCATTGATAGAACTGGAAGGGGATCGCTCATGAAGGTAAACAGCAGTATCAACTGCTTCAGCCCATAAATCTGAGGGTAGTTGAGCATCAATCAACATAGCTCTGGCTTTGGTGACAATAGTCCGTATCATGCGTTCACTGACTCCATTCTTGTGCTGGGTATAAGGTGGCGATGGCTCAAAGGAAATACCAGAGACTCGAAGAATGCCACGAAACAGACGATTATCATATTCACCCTTTCCATTATCACAACGGAACCTTGTGATTGGCCATTGTGGATACTGCTTCTCAATATATGCCTTAAACTCTTGGAATCGGGAAACCACTTCAATTGCCTCTTTTCCTCGTAGAAAATAGACCCATGCTCGACGAGAGTAGTCATCAATATAGAGGATGAAGTATCGAGCACCAGAGACAGATGGAACAGGGAGAGGGCCACAAAGATCAGAGTGAATAAGTTGGAATGGGGCTGTAGTATGGAGTACTGGCTTCCGAATGACTTTCCGCTGGTGTTTGGCTTTGACACATACTGGGCACAGGTCCAATTGACCACTGACTGAATCTCCAACAATTGACTTAACAGCAGTAGCTCCCAAATGACCAAGGCGTTGATGCCATAGCTCCAGAGATGGCGAAGTAGAAGCACTATTGACTTGGATGGTAGTGGCAGAGGACTGGATAGGTTGACCAGCAAGACGATAAAGGCCATCATGTAGGCGAGCGAGTAGCACTTCTGTTGATTGACTAGCTCGAGAGATATAGCAGGTGCCTTGTGTGAAACGAACGCTGAATTCGGTAGAAAGCATGCCAACAGAAAGCAGGGATAGGTGGCAGCGAGGAGCAAACAGAACATCTTTGATATCAATATATCGTTGAGAGCCAAGCAGCAAGCGAATAGTACCAGTACCAGTAGCCAGGATTGTAGAGTTATCACCAAGGTGTATTTGTATGGGCTTGCTGAGCCTTTTGAAGCTGGTAAACAAGCGACGGTTGGGGCAGATATGGTGAGAGGCACCAGAGTCGACAATCCATTGATTGGTAGCGTCATATTGGCTGCCAACTAAGGCATGGCGATCACTGAAGGCAGCTAGGGCTTGAACGGTAGTAAAGGCTGCACCAGCTGAAGGATTTCCATCGGATCGACCAGGGCCACCACCAGGGCCACCACCACTTCCTCTTCTAAAACCTCCTCTCCTTCTCGCTCTCTCTCCTCTCTCCTTCACATGACAGTCCCTTTCCACGTGACCAATTGCTCCACAATACCAGCAGAGTGGTGAGCTGCTGCTACTGCGGGAACGACCTCCTCCATAACTCTGATAGCGGTTGGGATTTCGACTGTGGCTGCGGCTGCGGCTATCTCCTCTACCATTTCCACGACCACGAGAGTTTCCAGATCCTCGATAGTTGGTTTGGACTCTTAGAGCATTGCCGGAGGTGGATGACATGTTGGAGCTGCTGCCACTATCAGGTTGGCGACTTTGTAAGACCTTTTCTGCCTCAAGGATCTTATTGATGAAGTGCTCGGCATTGTGCTCAGGACGATCCAAAGCAATATCAACAAAGTTATCAAAAGCCTTAGGAAGGGTAGAAATCAGGTGGTAAATAAACGTCTCATCAGTAATGGCTTGATCAGTATGAGCCAACAGATGGCGATAGCGGCTGAGAGCTGAAATATATGTGGAGATAGGCTCATTCTCCTTTGGATGAGTACGGTGGAATTCTCGGAGGAGTAGAGCACGACCAGCGTTAGAGGCAGTAGTATCAAGCTTCTCCTTTAGGCGTTCCCACATTTCTTGGGGGTTGGATATGCCGTGGAGATAGCTTTGAACGTCAAAGGTACAGGAGGAGTAGATAATTGCAATAGCTCGGCCTTTGCGAAGGTTGTAATCGGCAAGCTGAGATCGTAGATTTGCGGCAGGGGCATCCTCTTCGCCAAGGACAATTTGTAGAGCATTCTCAGCTAGTAGGAAGACCTCAATGCTGTGCTTCCATTTGGTGTAGTTGGTGTGGTTGAGCTTCGAGCATTCGCCATATTTGCTCTTGTAGAGCTCTTCGACAGGTGCTGGTAGGTTTGACATGGTAGCAGCTATATAGAGGTAGGAATCGCTGAATTGATTGTGGGAATAGGTAGGTACAGGTAGGCAGGTAGGCACAGGTAGGTAGGCAGGCGTAGCAGATTTCGCTAAGTCGGTAACTCTAACCCTGATTTTTGATGGGTTGGGCGTCGTCCTCCAAATTTGAAGAATTTGGAGGTCTGTGCGTCAGGGGCACTCGGCAGGTAGGGAGATCTGGGTTGTGGCTGCTGGCTCAAAGCCTGAGAAAGAATAGGGCAGGGTATGCTCTGCAAACTAAAGAGTAGGTATCAATAAAAGATAGGCGAGCGTGGCATCGCTCTGCCTATAGGGCGTGTGTAGGAGCAGGAGCAGGAGCAGGTGTGGGAGATCGATGTGTGGAAGCGAGCTCAGGGGCAGTGAGGCTCAAAACGCGGCTCAAATAAGGTTTAGGGGGTATATCGATATATAGATATAGGGGCAACGAAAAGCGGAGGGCTAATGGCGCAGAGCCGGGCTCATAACCTGTTGTAAAAACTCGATTGATTGCTTGATTGCTAGAGCAGGCAGGCTGCTGCCTGCCCTCTATATACTATGACTTCGTACCCACAAAGGTCCACGTACTATTCCTATTCCCGAGGCTCCGCCGAGCGCTCGACCACGGGTGCCCGAGCCTCTGCCTGAGCTCCGCTCCGAGACCTCCGACCGAGTCACGGAGCCCGTATCTATTAGGAAGTAATATCCAACATAAGTGGTACCCAAGACCCCGAGTGATAAATGATGCAGCGGTATTCAAGAGCCTAGGTGAATTAGACATTAGGGATCAGGCTAGCTACAAGTTTGACTTAGTTTAAGTTGTCTTAATTCTATACTTTTAGATTGTTGCTACTACCAAAATCTTTCCCAGAACCTATCATAACGTTTCGTGATGCATTTTCTATTTTCTGGAAGCTAGCCCCGGTCTAGAACACTTATTGCAAAAACTACCTGCATCTTTGCCTGAGAATTGTGGGTATCCCTAGATATCTCCACTCTTACCTGAAACCCACCGTAACCTCATCTGGATTTTTCATCCTAACTGTGCAAACAAAACCCTAGCCCTACCAGCGAGTGACACGATATGAGTCCAACGACCATCAAAAGCTGAGGAAATATTAACCCTTTATTCCAGACTTTTACAAACCGAACCGTTCAAGCAATTCAGCAGCGAAACTCGCATGGTATCTCCTTAGACACACCCCCACCTAAGGTAACGATCGCCAGAAACACCAATCACAGCTCGCTTCCCTAGCTCTAGCTAAACTTTGAGATCACCTATAGATGAAGTCAAGAAGAATAAGAGGTTATCTAGAAATGAAAATAATGAGTGGGCGATGCAAATCGCTGGTCCTCCCCCGTCCGATAGCGAGAAGGTTATCTCCGGGTCGACTCCTACGAGACAAAAATGATGGGATGATGTAGGGGAGATTAAGAAATGTGGGCTGAAAAGGTATATGAATAGCGCTCTTCCCTAACACCCTCCCTTTCCTCAATCTAAACGCTTTACTTTCCCTCTACTTCGAGGGAAGGACATCGTCGCGCTTGCTAGAGGTTGTGGGGTTTAAGGAATATAGAAAGGGTTGGAGGGCAAAGAATAAACGGAGAGCAGTGTTCATGAAGATGACGTGTTTAGATACCGCGAAATTGGCAGGGAGTAGAGGGTTGTAATAGGTAAGTTGAAGAGGATGTAAGTTGAGTAAATGGTTCTTAAGTGCGTGATTCGTGGGTATTCTAATGGACTGGATAACTAAGTAAAAGGCATCGTTTGCTCTTGTGCTTGATATTGGGTAGGTGCTAGGTTGGTGCTTGTGGTGAGGTAAGTCATCTTGTGGGTGCAGTGAAGTATTCAACCTTTTCTTATAAAAACGCGATATCAAAGCTCTCCTCTATCTAACATTCTAAATAAGTTGCGTCTTTCGTCTTTAGGAGAGTCTACGGCTCCATCGAGAACCCTCTATACACCAGGTGGTATTTTGTCAACTTCTATCACTTGCTCAAGTTTCAATTCGCACCAGTTACTGAAATAGCCTAGACGACAGCATACCTCCGTCTCTCAAGCAGCAGCACCCACAAAACCCCAGCCTATATTACCATTTACGAACAATCCCCCTATCTACAACCTCCCCTTCTCCACCAGTCCCTCCCATCACCCTTTATCCGGCAACAACGCCTCCAGCCCCTCAAACACCGACTTATACCACCTCCCCATCGTCTCCCTATCCGCCTTCCCCTCCGCCCTCGCCGAATCCCTCATCTTCACCGCCTCATTCGCAAACTTCTCCAACCCCTCTTTATCCATCTCCATCGGCGAAATCTCCTTATCCAACACCTCCAACGCCCTCCTCTTCCTCGGCAACTCCCTCCCCACCTCCTCCAACTCCCTCTCCAACCTCGCCAACTCCGCCTCCCGCTCCGCCACCAACCCCAACGTATCCTCCAACGGCAGATGAAACTCCCCCGTCATACTCTCCTGCTCTCTCTGCAACTCTTCAATCCTCGCCTCCAGCACCACAGTCTCACCCGGTAGAGTACGCGCTAGAGTAGTGTACTCTGACACAACCTTATGCTCCGCTGCGAGCTTCTGGGATAGCTCTTCGAGGGCTTTGAGGATACTGTCGACGTCGGCTTTACTCTTCCGGAGGTTGGCTTTAGCGGATGTTAGTTCTTGTTCGAGAGCTTCGTTTTCGGAGGGCTCGATGACGACGGGTGGGTCTTCGGTTATGGCTCGGAGGAACTTTTCTTTGGTTACTTGTTCGAGGTAGCTGAAGCGGAGTTTGGAGAAGAGTTCCTGTGGGGTGTTGGTTAGTGGGTTGGGTAGATGGTGGGGTAAGTTTTTTGGTTTAGTTACTTTGTAGTGTATCAGGTCTGCTTGTAGTGCAGTTGGAGTGCTACTGTCAAACGCGTTCGACACATCGCTGGTCCGCGTCAAGTCTACGTTATCCTTCGGGGATACGGTGGCGATCGACTCGCTGAGGCGGAAGATGGCATAGTCGTGTTGTTGGACCTTTTCCAGGGTCGCAAGAAGGTCAGTGTAGTCGGTCATGGGTGACAGTGGCCGAGTGATGTGGTTGTGTTCCGCTGCACCTTGTTGGTTTCCTTTGGTGGGGTGCGGCTGACGGAAGTTACCGCCAGAACTTCAGATTCATAGATTCATACTCGACTTTTCGGAACAGCTATTGGGGATATCTTTTTTTTTGCCAGCGTCACAAATACAGAGCTCATGTAGAAATACAAAAAACAACGATATGCAGAAGAGGCGATGCAAAAAAAGATAAACAACCACCCAAATTAAATATACGTGTTTAATCCTAAGCTTCCTTCATACTCAGAAACCGCTTTCCTGGATATGTCTCGTCTCCAGCACTATATCTCCTTCCCCAATTCCTCGGCTGCCGTCTTAGGAATGCACCGACAGCGCCGAGATACCCTTCGTGTCGTAGGAAATACGCCTTCTTCTCGCCCTTGGACCAAAACTTGATCGCGTATGACAACGTGTTCATAGTTTGCCGATGACCACGGATAAACGAACCGCCAAAGTAGATATGCTCAAGGTTATGGTTCTGCGCCTGAAGGTACGCAATCTGACCGATATTATTGCTGCAGAACCATCAGCCATGAAAACCAGAAAGAGCAACAACCCACATACCTCACAGCGTACAACAAACTCCGACTAATATCCTCCGGCGCGAACCTCGAAGACTTGTCCCCATTCGTCGCTTCACCCTCACCTCCAGCCGTCGCCTCCGTCTGCTTCTTAAACACCTTTCCAAAGCTACTAGCGATAGTCGTGCTCTTCAACCCAATACGGCCGTAGCCACCCCCGTAGATGTCCCCAACCAACATATCGACTTGAGTATTATCTCCATTCTCCGCCATCCCCAACATCTCATCGAAGCTCTTCGCCTGCGTAAGCAGCGACAACAACCCCCAGAGCGTCCCCCCACCAAGCGACGACCCTCCAATACGCTGGAACTGTTGCGGGCCAGACACCTTAATCATAGAGACCCCAGACCCAATATTAACCAGAAGATACGGGTATATATCCGCGCGCGGCTCAGCAAACGCCATCGGGTCCTCCTCAGAATACGTAAACACCTCTTCCGGAATCTCCGTGATGAAAAAGTCCAGTCCTACCACCATCAGTATAAGCGTAGCAATCTAAAAAAAAGCAACGGAACACGAACCGACGATGAGACACTCCATTTCATCTTCACGATAGATCTCAACCCCCAGGGCATCCTTAATCTTATCATAGAACTTATATGCGCCTCCCCCGGTCGCCATGACGTAGAGAACATCCTCCTTACCCGCTGTACCCTGCTGCAGCTTCGTTCGTTTCCCGTTCACTAGTCGGTCCATGAAGCTGATCAGATCGTCGATTCGCTCTGTTTCAAAGTTCTTGAAACTTAGTTTCCCGCCTTCGCCGTTGGGCTCTCGTGAGAAGTAGACTAGTTTAGCGAGGGATCCACCGATCTGGAGGGAGTTAGTACGGGTTTATGGTAAGGGGAGAGCTACGTACGTCGACGGCAATGTGGGAGACCTCGGCTTTGTGGTGGGGTAGTCGGATATCCTTGGTTGTCTGTGAGGATGAACCATTGCGTGGAGGGGAGCCGCTGCGTGGTGGAGTGCCCTGTTCGTCGTCGACGATGTAGGCTTCTTGTACATTGATCTGAGGGGTCTGGTTAGTGGGGTGTGGGGAGTGGATTGGGGAGGTTGTGGACTCACGCGGACGGAACCAGGGCGGTCTAATTGCTCGAAGGTGGTGTTTTTGCGCGGACGGTTGGGACGGTGGAGGGTTGGGGCGGGAGTGGGAGTTGGGGGTAGGGAGGCCATGGTGTTCTCTTGTGTTCACGATGTACTGTTTGGTGGGAGAAGGTATTTCTCTCTCTGGGGTAGAGCAGAGCAGAGATTCTACGTAGGGTAAAGACTACACGGGAATGAAACAGCGACAGGCGAGGAAATAGGGGAGCAGTAGCGACAGTAAATACTGGTAATAGTAAGAGCTAGTAGAAACAGCTTTTTGCTTGGCCAGAAGAACACAGATTTGGACCTCACTTAGGGGGAGGAAAAAAAAGGGACCAAGTAGCCGGGGGGTGGAAATATGGTGGGGACAGAGTTTACGAACGAGACTCTTTTTTTTTCCTCGGAGTAAAAAAAAAAGAAGAGCGGATGGACGGAAGCGGTTCCTGCGCAATTACGTCTCAGATGAGACTGCACCGTTGGTTCGCGATGCGAGCGTTACCGAATCATTGCCGGTGTTGGAGTATTACATCGTAATCTGACTCCTCAAAGTGGTTCTTTTTCTCTGGTTGTGGTGGGATCATAAATTACCGAAACCTCGGGAATTGCTTGATGGGGAGGAAAAGTCAACATCCCGAGGTTTCGGTTGTGAGTTTTCACCTGGGTTAGAGATGCCAAGTCTCTGCGCATTAGAAGGTCGTCGGTTCGGCCAATGGCCGAACCCCATCAGCAAGATGCGCAGTCAGAACCTCCAATTCAAGTATCACGGTAGAACAATAGCACTGGGGAAGGCTAGGCTTGATACTATAATTCCTCAGGCGGCTGATCCTCTACGGGTAGGATCTCACCTATCTCATCCCCAAGTTTTGACGCGTAGCCCTAAGGTCCGTACGTCATATCTGGGGTAGAATCACGAATCCTTGAAAAAGGAATCTAGTAAAATAAGATGGGCGCAGGTCAGGAAGACACTCGCAAACGACACATGAGTATCTACACGGCCTTCATCACAATGTGAGCATCTTGAGCAACTTGCAGACAGCCACCCAAGCCGTGGACCAATACAATCGCCCTCAATTGGCAAACAGGGATTGGCTGGCATATAACCTCCGGTGATATTACCATTAAAACATTCACCACAGGAAAATACCAACGAGAGTTTGGATCTCGAGTTCTACATTCTCAAAATAACATTACTAGAAGCTGTGTATGAAGACATACAAAACCGTAGATAGACCGCCATCAGTTTAAAGTCCACAGAGCGATAAACAGCTAATTGGAGCACTATCCACCTCCTGCTACCGTGGATTTCCCACACCCACACACCTCATCCTCGCCGGCCGAGAGGGTACCCTGCGTCCAATTGACCAGTCCCACCATTGAGCTGAAAGGGTTTCAAATCTGCCGCCAATCTCAACCTTGAAAATTCCAAGACACTCTAACCCCAACCTCTCCAAGATGTCTCAACCTCAAGTCTCACCATCACCAGTAAGGAAACACCTACTGCACCTCAGTCCACCAATTCGGTCCCCTACGAAAAGCTTAATTGGCGCGATCGCCATACCATAAAAACACCCTGTGAGATACGGATAATCTACTGGCTAGGTTTCTCGCTCTGGCGCCAGGTTACATACCACTTCCTGGTATTTGAGTTGCCGAAGCTTCTTTTTCAAGAATGGACGGGTATCTCTTCCGTGGAAGAGGGGTTTTGTGGACACGTACTTTAGAGAGGAAGATGGATAGTGTCTGAACGGGGGTCTGATGGCATAAATACCGCTGAGTTTCCCTCGTTCGGTTCTATCAGCATCACTTAGGCGGTCGACATCTCTGCACATCTTCACTCTAAACCTCCGAGCCTTAGGCCTTTAAGCTTTTAAATCTTTTGATTTCTGTCTTCGTAGCCTTACACTTGAAATTCTCCATCCTCGTGCCCATCCCACGCCTTACCCTTACACCCCCCTCAAGAAACACGTCGAAAATGCAATTCAAGAGCATCCTCTTCTCCCTTATCGCCGCCGCGACACTCATCGGCGCTCTTCCTGTGCCTTTGGCTTCAGTCGAAGCCCGAGACGGCGCCTCACCAGGTGCTGATAGTCTGGCAACAGATGTTAATACTGCTGGTAATACGATCGACAACGCCGCAGGCACTGGGAGTGGCGCGGTCAACAGCGCCTTAGGCACTGGGAGTGCTGCGGCCAACAGCGCCGTAGGCACTACCACTGACGGGACTGGAGTCCCTGGCGCTGTGAAGGCTGTCGGTGATGCGGCTGCCGGCGTCATAGAGGCTACAAAGGGTGGTAAGGGAAGCAGTGGCTAAATCTAGTGTTGTGGCTACGCTTGGTGGGCGGGGAGACGGTTTACGGAGGTAATTGTTGGTGTGGGTGGATGTGAATTCTTTTGTAACATTTTCTTTCGTCTTTTCCCTGGAGGGTTGTAATATGGTGTGTGTCTACCAATCATTGGTTTTGGGGAGTGGAGATCTTGCCGATCTTGAAGGCGATACACGAAGGTGTTCCTGATCATGTTGGTGGTGGCTTTTTACAAGTACGGCTGAGCTTGCCGGAGTTTCTTATTCGTCTTTGGGGATTTGTTGTGCTGGCAGCGCCTCTGGTGTGTGATTAGGGTGGATAAACACGTAATTGTTTTTGAAGGTTGTACGGTAGTGTGTAGTGAGGTTTGACGCCATCAGTTCTGTTTGTTCTACTGGGTGGATGTTTTGTCATTGGCATTGATCTTTTCCCATTCCATCTAAAGACCACTATCATTAAGCACGTGGGACCATCCCCTCAGCTAGGTTTGTTAGCTACATATCTCCACACAATGTCAGTATAATCTATTTAGGTCTTCCTTGTCATCCGGTTTGATCCTTTTCGGCCCGCAGGGTGTGGTGTATAACTTCTCGGGACCGAGTGCGCAGACATGAATGAACAATTATGCCAAGCCCGAATACAGATCTTCTTTAGCAAAGCTCCCGAGACCTAGACGACGAGCGTAAGAGCCCGAGACACTGAAGACACCTGATTGGCTAGGTCTTCCGTTCTGTCTCTTTAGTGTGCCAACTCATACGTGCTGTTTCTAGTACTGGAATCCGAAGTTCTATGTTCACGCTATACACGTACTGTCTGGAAAAGGGGTTAGATGAGTTCTTTGATTTAAATACCTGGTTTTGCCTCGGTTAATTCTGTTAGCATCACTTGATCAGTTGATATCTCTATCTCTACGCCTCCAAACTCCCAAAACTCCACTACTCCGTCTGCAGACTTCCACCTAAACCTCATACCCACATCTACACCCATACCCAACACAAGCCAAACCATCCTCAATGCAACCCAAGAGCATCCTCCTCTCCATTCTCGCTGCGACTCTCATCACCGCTCTTCCCACACCCTTAGCACTCACTGCTCCCATCACCGGGAGAGACAATCCTATCCCGGCTCCCCCGAGTATTGATATATCCCCTATCTTCGGTGATGGCGTCCTAAATGCAGCGGAGGCTCTCGCGGCCCAGACTATCAGTGGGGTTACCGGGGACCAGGGTGGTGTTGATACGGTAGGTGAGGGGATCAACGTGAGGAAGTAGTTTTTGTCACGGCTGAGGAGAGAAAAGTGAAGGAGCCTTCGAGACTGGTGTAGTGAGTGGGGAAAACCTATTTCCAAACTGTTCTCGGGATGATCTTCTGGTTCGGTTTGTTTAAACGTCTTTGCGCTATTCCAGTTCTCGCCGCTATGGTTAGTGGGTGGAGTGGATGTTGGGTGGAGTGGATGTTGGGTTTCTGCTCTTATATAAATAGTGGCTAGCTAGGGCGGGGAGGATACAATTGTTTATTTCACCTTTCTTTTGTCAGGGAGGCCGTGGGAAGTAGTAGGATGCATATCAATCATAATCTTAGAAGTAAAGGTTATTTCAATCTTACGAGCAATAGGCGAAACCGCTCTAGCCGTGTTATTGGAACTTTACAGTACAGCTAGAGCCCCTTATTAGCCTGACCTACTTTATGTCCACTCTAGTGCATATGCGCATGTAGGAGGTTGGCTATCGAAGTACTATCTATTTCGTGAGACAGATGCTTCGTTACTACCGCTTAGAAATCCTAACCCCCTAGAAGGCCCCTCCTAACTCAGTGTCTGAAGGCCTTTCGACTATTTCCCCGGGGGAAACTCTACACACCCTATCCTACAGACGTTTAGAGAAAGAGGTCTTCTAAGTGTAAAACGTTCCAGGAAATACCCCGTCTGTGATCACATATACGCAGCTCATTTTGCCGTCGCATCTTATTCTAAAGACAGGGTTTATGGACTTATATCGATAGAGGATATGAATCCGGAGGAAACACCCTAGAAGGATCGGTGGCAATATTTAGGTGGGGAGGTGAAGCGCCTTTAGTACGTGACTTCTGCGTGGCCGAGTGATTTTCTATGACTTCGCTAGCCGTCTGCTCACATCACTGGTGAGGGAGATAGTGGCTGCATGTAGTATTCCGTAGGGTTTCGAATAGGGTGGGGATGGGTGTGAGGGATTGTACTCGGTGGCTTTAGGAACGTGCGTAGGTGGGAAATGAGCAATCAACATCGCCTATTAACCACCACCACGATGTTAGAGCTAACCTCCACTATCGCCGTATTTGTTTGAAGGTATAGTTGGTAGCATCTCCTACATAATATCCTAGAGGAGAAATGGCTACTGTTTTTTCTTATACTAAGCTTACTTCTGGCTAACGGTTAAACCCGTCTCAATCCTCTTCCCCGATTGCCTCCACGCCCCATCCCCCGGCCCCCTCAGCTCCCCTCGTTATCCTCATTCACTTCTTCCTGGCCCCTCCTTTTCATCCCTCTAGCTTCCTCGCTTTCATTCGTAGCCCCGACAGTACGGTAATTGACATTCCCCTAGAGTTGAGAGTCGTAACAATTGAGGACCACATGCGGTACATGTAACCTGATGTGAGCAGAAGCGATAACTTGGCCAAGCTCAACTCTTGAGACCGCTAGACCTCTAATCTAAAATTATTTGAAACAGCGCAAAGACACTCTCGAAACCTACCAGTGACTTATCACACCCCACCTAGTATGTCAGCGTAGAAAAAGACAAGAAATGATCCAACGTCCAAGCCCACCTCATATTCACCACGACTTCAATCATCTTAAGAGAAATCGAACTCTACCTCACTAGCTATCTCTTGAGAGCTCGTATTGCAACCCGGTATCCCCCATAGAACTGGTGAACCCCTAGTAGCTAGTTCCAGTACTGTCTATGGAGATTTCTGAGACTTGAAGGGTCAGTGGCACGAGCTATACGACGGCGCTTTGAGTTCACTGCAGCGAGGGTATTGGTAATGAGGTTCCACTGAATCATGGCAGATCCGGTACATTGCGGATGCTACGGCTGGCTGCTAGCTGGCCTTTGTGGGGTGGGTCGATAGCGCTGTAGCCGTTGAGAGTCGGTGAACGGATGAGTTGAGGTACATGGGTTGCAGAGCCTTGTTAGTCTCGTGCCTAGCCCCATACTACCGAAGGCTGTGCGCAGCACCCGTAGGCAGCGGGGAATGGAAACGAGACTAGAGCCTTGTTGACTTCAATGCTGAGTAAAGCTACCAATGGTTCTGGGCTAGAGATAAAACAATTCCTTTATGAGAAGCTACTGAGTAATTTAACTAGGAGCTAAATCTAGTGTTGTAGGAAGATCTTGTAGGTTGGCTTGGTACTTCGAGGTTAAATGTTACGATGGTTAATTTGCATTTTCAGGTCCTTTGGTGCCTGGTGGATGTCGAGGTTGAGGCTGGGTCTTTTCTGTTGATGGTTGTACCATTTGCTCTTGTGGGGTGGTGGAGGATGTAGACACGGCTGGACTCCAAGGCAGATTCACCAAACGGGAAATGAAGGTTTAATCGATCCCAATAGTAAGTTCCCGGCTAATATAGTGCTTAATAAAACGCATACTGAGGTAAATCTCATCCCCCATCCACTCTACCCAAGGTCCAGGCTTACAGTCATTGGTTACCCCGCGGGATAAACACAACGGATGTTCCGGACAAGGGTGTTCTCGGGCCGTTGCTGGGGACCGAGGACACGTGAGTGGGTGATTACACAGCGAGAGTTGAGATCACGTATAGAAGGAGATACGACATGTAGATGGAGTATGGGAGTATATGTAAATAGAGTATAGGGACATGATAGTACATAGCACGTACAGACATACATCAATACTGCATACATAGTACAGACATGAACCCTTCTAATCAGCGTGCACGGGCCAAGAGGTAGTACATGCAGCACATATTGCTACTCGGCTGCTTCTTAAATACCGACTCCATGTATCTGCTGTTGATTCCGGTACCCTATCATTACTCCCTCTCCCGCTGTCTCACCTCACTCCCGCCCATGTCCGCCAGGTAGCATCGTGACCTCTGCACATCCACCATCAACCTCGCCCTTCCCCCGACACCAACCCGGCCATGTCGAACCCGCAGCAACGCCGCCAATTCGCAAAGCTGCCCCACCGACCCGACGCGGTCTCGCCCTCGCGCCCACCGCCCGAACCCCGGCATCCTCCGTCCGAGAAACCTCAAATAGTAGACCTCACCGGTCCATCGTCATCCCAATCCTACTCTTCAAACACAGTCGTGGGCACTCCCGTCGACGGCTTCAACCCTACAGCCAACGTGCCGAATGGCATCGCCGAGGCCGCAAAGCTGTACGACGGCGCGCTGTGCTCAAAGGCTACCACCCAGAACTCACGTCTAGGGAAACGACTCAGATTCGCGGCTCAAGCTCCCCCAGCGAGTCCACAGTTCATTCAGCCGTCAAAGGTCTACTCGAACAATAAGCACCCTGCGACACCGCCGGCCTTACCGCGCGGGGGTGCGACAGCTCGGCAGAAGCAGATACAACCGCAACCGTCGAAATCGGATTTCGCGAAGCCGAATCCACGCAGAGATAATAAACCGAAGCCGTATGTACTAGAAGCTGTGCCGCAGGCGCAATTGCTACCTGACTCGAGTAAGTGTTGTGTTGCCCTACATCTCGAACTATATACAACATATATGCTGACGACGTCCCCATCAACCACTACTATAACTACAGGATGTTCAGATTTCTTCCCATGGCGAGGGAACCACCCAGAGGATCATGTTACTGATACCCAAGCCAAGAACGGCCAATACGACAGGCTGTTTGGCGGGAAGAGCAATGTACCTGCCAGCCTAATCTCCAAGTCTGAGCTAGTACTTACTGCATTGCAGAACGAGCAAGCATCAGCTCGGGCGTCTCTAGCACCAATATTCAAGCAGAAAATCGGCCTGTCAACAATGTCCTCGTTATTCCTAACCGTGCTCGACAAGCGCCAGAAATACGGTCGTTTCACCACACCGAGTACGTTCAAACCACCACCTAGAGTTACTCTGCCGGATCAGCGTCGTGAAACTTGGTTACGTGATCTTGCTAGTCCGCTTGTGCCGCTGAGGAAGCTGTCTCGCACTATTCCACATGGTTTGAAGGGCTCTATCCTCCTTGATCAGTGCACGGCGAAGAGTATTCCCACCGGTCGTGCGGTGTGGTTCGCACGCTGCGTCGGCGCTAATGAGCTTCGTGGTCTGAAGCGGAAGGGTGTAGGATCCTTTGCGGTTGGGAGTGAGACGAAGTGGATTAAGGAGTGGACGACGCAGGTTGTGAGGTTTCTGGAGGGTAAGATTGCGGCTTGTGGGACGAATCAGGCTGGTGGGTGGAAGGATAAGATGGTTTATGCGTATGTTCTCTTTCCTGTGTTGGAGCTAATATGTTCTTTCCCCCCTTGTGTTTGATGGGCAAGTATCCTCACTTTAATCTCCCGTCCAAAGGATTCGATTATCGGCACACCTGTATGCGGAGAACTTACTCGACCGGACGCAGTTCCTGGAATGGTATTTAACGTATCTTGAGTCATGTTCACTTGATATGCTGCCAATGGCGTATATGTTGAGTAGTATATACTGGGATGATCTACTACGGACCAGACGACTTGGCCGCCGTCTTGCAGAGGCATTATTAGGCAAGGCGGAGGCGGTAAGTTCTCCTTCACATCACATTCGGACACTTTATTAACTTCTACAGATTCTAGCGGAGGAAGAAAAGGAAGAATATGCGCCATTGATGCGTAAGCTATCCGTTATGCTAACCGTAAGACCCCCCCTCATAACAACCACTCCATTCTAAACACCACAGGACATCCTCCTCTCCCACCGAGAATCCCTCGTAATCTCCTCCTCCTGGGACACCTACCACCGCGTCCTATCCCTCTGCGTCGACCACCGCATCCCCAGCATCCGCAGCTGTCTCAACAACCTCCACAACCGCAACAAAAACCTTCTCGCCCCCCTCGACAGCCACAAAAACACCACACTCTCCCCACAACGCCGTCTCATCGCCACACTCGACACCACCACCATGCCCTACAACCTCGACGACCTCTGGCACAAAACCCACTCTCTCGCAACAGACGGACCCGACCTCGTTCAGTATCTCTGTGAATGGAGCACCACCAGCCTCCGCGTTGGCGTCCATCGTATCTATATCGCTGTTGCCCTCCTACGCGCTGCCCAGCGCTCCGGTGTCCCCGTGCAGGACCAGGTCCTTACTTTCCTTGACGGATTCGGCGCGAAGGTCGCTGGGTGTAAGGAGGATGTGTATCTCCTCATCGCGGAGCTCGTACGGAGTAAGGTCTTTAGTGTCGCGGCGTACCTCAAATGGCTCATTGCCAAAGGAGCGTTATACGGGTTTGAAAGCATGCATAAAGATAATCCCTGCCATGTACGACTACTCGCCGAAATACCGGTTTATAGTGCGCCGAACCAGATCCGGAACCTACGGAAGATATTACTACTGAACGCGGGCTTCAACACGGAGGAGGAGGACCGTGCGCTCGAGGTCGCGAAGAGTATATTGACGAGTAGGGTAGCGGGGGTGTTTGATCGGGAGGCAACATCGACCGGGTCGGTGGAGAGCTTCACGAGTGAGGAGTTGGCGTTCTTTAGAGGGTTGAGTCGGACGGTGGCTTGTGAGCTTGGGATGTGGATTAAAGAGGGGGTGAGAATGCATGTTGTCAAAGGCCAACCAGTCGGTCGTGATAATTGGAGGGATTTAAGTGTGGAGGTTGGGATCACGGCGGTTACGACTAATCAGTTTATTTTATTGAGACAGCTGTTGGAGCAGTTTTGCGACATGGGGGTTTTGGTCGAGGTGGTTAAGATGGTTTCTAGCTCGGATAGTTCCTCGACGTTGAGCTCCGCGGCGGATACTGTGAGTTATAATATTGAGGCGTTTTCGGCGCTTGGTGCTGTTAATGAGTGTTTACGGCTGCTATATAATCGGTATAAAAAGTTGCAGATTCGACGGCCGTTGGAGAAGTATCTAGTTGCTTCATTGGCGGATTTGGCTTCCTTCCCGGGTGCGAATGAGAATTTGAGACGGGAGTTGGAGGAGGACCTACTCACGCATGATCAACACTATCCAAGGGCTGCGATGGCGAATTCTCCGGTTTCGGATACTATGGCGGATATTTTCGAGGCGGATAGTAATGAGGAGATCGACAGGCTTTTGACTAACGGCGCGAGTATCGATGGTCGTGACTTGTCGAGGCTGTTTGAGACTATTGTCTCAAAGGTGGAGACGACATTCGATGATGGCGGGGGTAGAGGGCCGTTAGCGTCGAGTGTGTCGTATCTTACGAAGCTGAGACAGTTTGATTCGAAGATGTTTGATGAGCTCATGAGAGGGTGGATAACGAGGCTTCTGCAGTCATCGAGTCGACCGCCGTTACTACAGACACTTAGTGTGCTTGTTGCGTGTTCTTGTTTAGAGCTGGAGGTCGTCGTGAGTGCCACGTTGACGGTGTTGAAGCCGGAGAAACCGCCGAATAAGTCTGCGGGGGAGCTAGCGGCTCAGACGCTGGATCTACTCGTGAGTTATAGGTTGGAGGAGTTGAGTTTGTCGCCGTTGGAGATGTATAGTTTGAATCGGAAACGGAAGATGTTTGGGTTAAGGTCGACGGAGCTGTTTGTCAGGCTGGTTTGCAGGTCCGTTGAGTTGTGTGCTACTGCGTCGAATTCGGATCTGGCGGGGAGGTTGAGAGGGTTGGTTTTATCGAGGTCGGTGTTGGATTTGTTGAGAGGGTTGGCGACTGCGAGACCGGAGATGTTGATTTCGGATATTGTGGAGCCGTTGTCGAGAACTGGGAATGGGATGGTGTTGCAGTGGTTGAGGGTGTTGATTGATCATTTACTTGATGATCGTGAATCTGGTGGTCTGGAACCCCCCCTCCCGGCGTATTAGGGATGAAGGCTGATTAGGTGAAGATACGACAGATCTCGATCCCGAGGTGCAAGTTTCACAGTTGATCCAATACGCGAATGACTTCTCGATCGGACTGTGTCAGCTGAAGATGCGGATCATTTTCGACGCAGAGAATAAACGCGGTAGTAACCCGACCGCGGAGAACCCACTCACGAAGCCGTTCTTTCAGGGGATTGCATCGACATTTAAAGATAGAGTTGGGATATGGACGGATCTTGTCTCGGTGTTGAACCAAGAGTGTGCGTCACAGATCCGACAATACGCCGAGGAACTAGTGTTGAATTCGTCTACCTTCCCGCCCGTACGACTGTGTCTGGGTCCGCTGGAGCCTAGTCTACCGGAGGGGCGGGAAAGTGGGGAGTCGTTGGCACGAGCGCTGTTATCGGTGATTGAGGCTACGGCGTATAGTATCCCGTCGAGTGGGGTCTCGAGTATCGCGTCGATGTTGGTGGATAAATTGAATATGATAGTGCAGTCGCTCACGCTGGGAGAGGATGAGTTGGCGGATCATGCGGAGGTGTTGTGGAATGATTCGTTGACGGAGTCGAGGTGTTGGTTGCTTTTGTTCTTGAGGATGATTGTGTTGCATCGTGCCGCGTTTTTGACGAAGAGTGGGGTGTCGGATCAGGGGAGGATGGTCGTGGGGTTGTGTACGTTGTTGCAGGTGGGTTTTTTTTTTCTCTTTGAGTTGGGGGGTGGTGGGGGTGCTGACTCGGTGTAGCATGAGTTTGTTCAGAGGGATGGGGATTTGTGGGATTTCGTGTTTGATATTACGAGTAGTTTTATTGATGGTGGGATTTGTCCTAGTCCTAGTCTTGGATGATGCTGATGTTAGTATAGACCTACCCGAAGACCCCAGACTCCAAATCCGCCGTTTTGCTCGCGGGAAGAAGCCAACACCACGGATGTCGTATCTTGTCGGTGGGGGAGAACTAATCAGTGGCAGTGGAGGAGGTGGAGGGTCCGGAGGTGGGGAATGGCTGAAGGCCTCGCAGAGAGGGAAGTTGGTCGATTATCCGATGAAGCCTTGGGAGAGGCTGGCGGAACCTTCTCCGCAGATTGGTGAGAATGATACTAGTATTAGTTTGACGTTGTTTAAGACTAGAAGGGCGAGGTGTCATAAGACGGATGGGTAAAAATGGGGTTTTCGGGGGGTTGCATGGTGTTTTGATCTGTTTTAGCGAGAAAAAAGATAGATGGTTGTTGAGGTTTTTTTCTTGAGTTCGGGTTTGATTCTGGTGGGTGGGGGGAGAGTTGTGTTTGGGTTTTTGTTGAGGTGGGGTGAAGGTGGGGTCATGGATAATCACTCGGGTCTTTTCTCCACCGGTTCTGTGATTGGAGGTAGAAGTAGGGTTAGACGGTATCGTAGAGGTGGTGTTTTCATCTGAAGTGTAGTAGTCCGATCACAGTAGATAAGAGCGAATCAGTACGACCGGGCGGTCACGACGGTAGACTAGCTACTTCTGGGTATCTGTGTAGAATCATGTGTCATCACTCGACGTTATTCACGTCTACTTAGGCTTATCTAATCCATCTGTGATTGTGATTGTGATTGTAACTGGAGTTGATATACTTGACAGGTGGGTATCTGAAGTAACAGTAGTTTTCCAACGGTTTTGTTTTTGGCTGCGGTAGGTGCAGTCTAGCCTCACAGTCTGGCGCTGCTTAAGCTCGTCCGGGTACCTATCCCTTGTGAAAAGTGCGGGTTGTTGATGGTCGCGGTTTAAGGCAGCGTGATAGATGGTAGTACACTTCACCACAAGAGCCAGCCATTAGTTTGAGATCGGTACCCCTACTTGGTGTTCGGGCTTTCAGGTTTATATAAATCACCCTTTCGGTTTCTCCCCTTCAATACATTTTCTCTTGACCGCATTACGATTCTTACTTACCTCGCTCTGCTACTATCTAACTACCAACTTCACTTCTTTTGTTTGGAGTTATCCCGGTACCTCGTAGGAAAAATGGAGGTCTTAAAGCTCCCACACGAAACCATATACTAGTAGCAGAGCAAGAAGTGAGGAGAATACACCGGGGATGAAGTTCTCTACTGGATCCGTGTTTCCCGCCCCTCCCCCGACAAGCTCCCACGTGTTAGCCTAGGAGTTGCTGCCAATTATATCAAGGTAGTACGAACACACCTGTGCCCTCTAGAGCATGGCTAATGGTGAGTAAAACTGCTTTTCAATGGGGTGGTTGTGGAAACTCTAAACTTAGTTGATTTTGAGGGTTCTATTACTGGGCGGTTATATGGGATGCACTTGTTGGTGTTGGTGAACTACTTGGTAAAATGGATAGGATTTTGGGCTTCTGGAGTTTGAACGAACCAGCTAATCGTGAGGAAATACTCTCCACGAATGGGGGCCGTGGCTAACATTTTTGCATGCTTGATTATAGCCGTACTAATCCTCTATACCCTGGTAAAACACTTGCTCAAGAAATATTTGCTAGCTTCCGCAGCTGCTTCATACGCCATATAGGCATCATAATAGATTGGGCAGCCCGAAGGGCCCTTCCCATTGATGAGAATGAATGGGCATTATAGTCGGGGAAGTCTACTTTGCGTGATAGGTTTCGCAGAGGTCCTTAGCCTAGTGAAGTGTGGCTTTGTAGGATGGCATTCGATCAGTGGTTAATAGGAGATGATAGTGATCGACCAAACACGAGGATGATCACCTTTTCTATCCTAAGGAACATCATGTCTCGTCACTCGGGAGGAGCTTTTTCTTCGAAATAACACTCTCTACTTTATACTCTACTACGGCACATATCGGCACTTCTGCGGCACCTGGAGTACACTCTCAATGAAGGACGTTTCATCGACCGAAACTGGATAACTTGAGTAAACACCCTGTCTCGTCGATCATACATGTATTTATAACTATTTTGACGAAATGCACTAGTGCTACAGGTTGACCAATTGGAAAAATTCCTGAAATATCTCCAGCCTAGATAGAGAATGGTCATGTATTACCGGGTTATCGTGTCCCCTGTCGGCGTCTGCTATAGCGTAGCAGATCTCCCGCGAGAGCATCTTTTCGGCATCAAATCGTTTCAGACGGCCAATGTAATATTGCTTCCTCACGACATTTGTAATTGCCGTGCATGTGAGACGGCATCGAAGAAGCGGTTTTATAAATCCCGGGTTTGTTCAGAGGACCGAGATTCAAATGAGTTTGCGAGTGACCATGGTGCCTGGAGTTTCAGATTTGTGGTGACCATCATCGCGGTCTGTCTCAGCTGTGTCGGCTGGCCCCATGCAGCCCAAAGTGCGGGCCCCAATCAGCCGATCGGAGCCCAAGCTCACCTCGTCAGCCGGGTAACGTTGACCCTTCAGCTGGTAGCCGCGTTCTCTGCAGGCGCAATTCCCTCCAGCCGTTCCAACAGTCAATCCATACAATTGCTTCCTCTTTCCTGCTGCTGCGCGGTGGGTTCCCATGACGGTCCGCTGAATTTGCTTTTCGCTCAATCATCTGCTCTTTGTTTGCTTGGTTGTTATTATTCAAAACACATTGCGTTTGCGTTCCTGGAGTATTTACAGGCGCTCGTCTCCTATCGATTTCCTCCCACCCTTAGCGTGCAATGACCTCAGATCATCACCGTCAGGACAGCGTTCGGTCAGTCAACAACTTTACAGGAAATATGGCATCGCAGGTTATGCCGCCCCCTCCGCCTCAGGCGCAAGCAAATGGAAATGCGTCTTCGTCGCCGCCAAGCCCACTGCTGCAGCAACATCGAGATAAAAACAGGATCATTGAGGAGATTCTGCATTCTGATGTATTTCCCCCAACGTTGTGTTGTAGTGATGTTGCTAACGTTGCTACGTAGGTCGGTTTATCATCGCTTCTCACTCGACTAAAGCAAAGTATAACTGCTTGTAGAGTATGCTCCTAGTTGGTTCAATTTAAAAAAACAATCCTGTAGCTGATAAAATGTTAGGATTTTGCAGCATTTATCAAGCGACGTGCAAGTCTTGAGGAGGAGCATGCACAGGGTCTCCGGAAGCTATGCAATATGACACATCAAAGCATTCGACGTCCTGACGGTCGTCAAGGCACCTATGCTTATTCATTTGACCTGACAACTCGCATTCATGAGCGTATAGCAGAAAATGGACTGCAGTTCTCTGTCGCCCTCCACCAGATGTATGACGATCTCATGGAGCTTTCCAATAATATGGACAGAGGGCGCAAGCACTGGAAGCAAACCGGGATGGCCTACGAGAAGAAGACTAGTGATGCGGAGCTACTCGTTGAAAAGGTAGATTATATAATCAACAAAATATATCCATAACACTATTCTAACTTATTTGTGAAAAGGCAAAAATAAAATACGACACCGCCGCAGAGGAATACGATCGTCTGAGATCCGGTGATCGACGATCTGGGAAATCTCCTTTCAGCATTCGAGGCACGAAGAAAGGACCACAACACGAGGAGGAGTTGCTCCGTAAAGTTCAGGCGGCGGATCAAGACTACCAGCATAAAGTCCAGCATGCGAATGCATGTCGGAATGAGTTGGTTAGTTCCCTGCGTCCACAAGCAGTGAAATCCTTGCGAGAGATGGTCGCGGAATGTGACTCTGGCTTGTCTGTGCAACTCCAAAGATTCGGTATGGCTCAATTCTGAAGGAGGCAAACCCATCGTACTAATATTTCAAATCTCTCTCTAGCACAATTCAACGAGAAGCTCCTCCTTAGCAACGGGCTTAGCGTCAGCCCTATCAAATCTAACTCTCCCGAAGCCCGCAGCATGCGAGACGCCGTAGCATTAATCAATAATGAGGAAGACTTTGAGAACTTCGTGATCGATCTCGCAGCGAGGGTCCCGCCCCAAATGCGAAGCCAAGAGGTCAAATATGAGCGACATCCGAGCCTGACACCTGCACAACAGCTACCCAATCTGGTATCCTCCACAAACACTTCCATTGCATCATCGCATCAGGTCCAGGCGCCCACTAATTTCCCCCAGCCAGAACAACATTTACTACCTCAATCTCAATCTCAGGGATTCGGTGCTGTGGTGCAAGCTCCTGCTATGCTTCCGCAACAGCAGCCGAATCAGCAGGGACCAGTTCAGACGCAATACGCAGGGGCGAATTATACCAATATGGATTATCCCAGGATGAGGCCGGTTTTTGGACAATCACTGGATGCACTACTGGCCCGCGACGAATCTGTAGTACCGATCTTGGTCCACCAGTGCATACAGGCAGTGGATCTGTATGGGCTTGACGTTGAAGGGATATACCGGCTTTCAGGCGAAAAGAGACATGTTGAGAGAATCAAGCAAATATTCGATAATGGTAAAGAACCGCTTGTTACCCATTCCAAAATATTGACTAATTGGTGATGGATAGATCCCTCTACCATCGACTTCCGCAAACAAGAGGATTTCTTCTTCGACGTTAATAGTGTGGCTAGTGTCCTCAAACAATTCTTCCGCGATCTTCCCGAACCTCTCCTTACCAATTCCCTCTACAACGAGTTCATTAGTGCCTCCCGAATCGACGACGACATCACCCGACGCGATTCATTGCATGAACTCATCAACAAGCTCCCAGACCCCAATTATGCGACTCTTCGAGCTGTAATCCTACACCTAAACCGTGTTCAGGCGAGTGCCAACGTGAATCGCATGAACAGCGGGAACCTGGCGATCTGTTTTGGACCGACACTGATGGGGAGTAATCTGAGCCCAAATATTGCGGACGCTGGTTGGCAAGTTAGGGTTATTGATACGATACTGCAGCATTGCTTCTCTATCTTTGATGACGATTGAAGAACCACAAACTTGGTCCAATCGTTTTAGTTGAATTCTCCTTTTCCTTATTCTTTCTATTGTGCGGGTGTTTTTGTCTACTTCACTGGACTTGGTAATGCGAATGCCTGACCTTCGATTCGTGTTTGTATTTCTGCTGCTTTCTTATAATCACCGGCGAGAAATGGATATTTTTAATCTGTGTCCTTTGTTGCTAATACCGTATACTTTGCGGTTCATAGCGTTTTATTTTTCTCCTTGTGTAGTGTCTTCTGGGAGGCCATTCTGTCCTCCGGGCAAAGTTCCTTTGCATTTATTACTGCCTCTTACTCGTAATACAAGTATTTCTCAGTCTGCCTAACGCAGCGGCCTCGGTTTCATTTGTTATCTTTTTTCTGGAAATAAACACAAACAACCATCTATTTTTGGCTGGGACGCAGTTTCCAATAGTTTCATACCCACATTCAGTGTCTAGACAAGAAAAAATTTAATTTTCGACATCCAGAATTTGGATCCTTCTGTTGAAACCATACAAAACCCTCTACCCAACCGGAACACAGCCGACACAACACAGTCCTCACAAAAAGGTTAAATTAACAAGCCCAAGTACGCAATCACGTTGAAAAGTCCACCACCGTTTCCCTAGCGCTTACCATCACTCCCCACAAAGCCCTCTCATAGGGCCTAAAATTGGTCAGAGAAAATAAAATTACCGTTGGTGTTACATGCCCTGTCTTGAAGCTTATTCCGACGTCGTTGCAATCTCGCTTACGTGTGTAACCTCTCAAAAAAAAAGCACTTTATAAACCCTGTTCCTGAACCCGAGGAAATAGCATTTTTTAGCTAGTTAGCTGCATATTTTACCCCACAATAATGCAATCCCCCGCAGACCTTGGGAGTGCGTTAGTCGAGCTTCTGGGTTCCTATCATGAGCTTAATAGCGGTTGGGTGGAGCGTGTAGAGGGGGAGCCGACGGCCGTGGAGTTTCTAAGATATGTACAGCGGAACCAACCGGTGGTGTTTTCTGGTGCCGGGGGAGGATGGCAGGCGGTGGGGAAGTGGAAAGTGGGGTATCTAAAGGAAGTGATGGGGGAGAGGGAGATTAATGTGGCGGAGACGCCGTTGGGGTTTGTGATCCTCTGCTTGGTTGAATCGGAACTTGGTTACTTATGGAGGGTGGTTGTAGGAATGCGGATTCGGTAGTGTTCAATGAGGAAGATCAAAAAGATTATTTCGTGAAACCTCATTCGTTCTCGGAACCTTTCTCGGCGTTTTTGGAATACGTGCGAGTTCTAGGGAGTGAGGGTCAGTCTGTCAAATATGCTCAATCTCGTAAGCGCCACCGTTATTTTCACTTTTTCTTTCTTCTCAATTTATATCAGGATATCTAAACGCCAATAAATCTTCACAGAAGACGATAATCTCCATGGTGAATTTTCGCCTCTCCTGCCAGACGTCCCTCCATCTATCCCATTTGCCACTGAAGCCTTCGGCCGTGAACCGGACGCTGCCAACGTTTGGATCGGTAATGATCGTTCGGTGTCTGCGCTCCACAAAGATAATTACGAGAACCTCTACTGTCAAATCTCCGGACGGAAGAAGTTCGTGCTCATTTCACCCCTCGAGGTAGCGTGTGTAGAGGAACAAACTCTCCCTGCAGCAACATATCATCCGGATGGAGAGGGCGGGTTTAAGGTAGTGCCTGATGAACCAAAAAGTGAGGTGCAGTGCTGGCCGACGGTGGATCCGGATGAGCCGTTGAGGAATGCAGGGGTGTGGTGGAGGTATTGTAGACCTCTGAGAGTGGCTTTGGAGCCTGGTGATATGTTGTATTTGCCTGCTATGTGGTATCATAAAGTGTCCCAGGAGTGTGGGGAGGAGGGGATTTGTTGTGCGGTGAACTATTGGTGGGTACTGCTCTGTTCATATTATAGACTGGGGTTTTGCTGGTCGGCTGATGATTTTGGTAGGTATGACATGGAATATTCAGGCCCGTTTTATTCGACGATATCCTTTGTTCGAAACATGGTGCCTGTGCTGAGAATCGCGGAGCTCGAGAATCAGGAGGGTGAGGAGGAAGAGGAATAAGGCTATGGATTGGGGGGTGGGTTGGAGTACCTGGAAATGATAAGGTGCATGAAATCATGGCTACCCGGGGACTCGGTCTCAACTAACTACAGTTTACTCATCAACTTTTGTTTGCTTTGTTTAAACCATGCCTCCACATACGTAATGTCATTAATTTGAAAATACAGGAGTACATGTATGTACCTCAAGGTGTGTGTGAAGCTAGTTCGGCCACGATACAGCGCTACAGGGGTAGACTGCATCGAAGTGAATGCCGGTAACCATATCAAATTTCAAGTGGAATTGGTAACTTTACGCTGGGGGAATAAACAGATTAGCAGAGCTATCTGCACCAATTCACGCCAATTCGTCTACTATTGTGCTACGAGCCTTCATTGTTCTCTATTTCATAAGAAAGAGCTCCTTGGTTGTTGAATCACACCTAGAGTACTGTACCCCTTCGTGCCAAACAATCAGTGAGCCTGACAGCCACACATTAGATACAGTAATGCTCATTCACCTCTATCAAAACCCTCCTTCCATCGGTATCTTTCATGTCTCCTTCTGCGAACCCATCTGTTCTTGCCACGCGACGCGCGATTGATCCCCGGCCCTGCAGCAGTCGCAGCAGCCGACGGACCCCAGCACGTACGTCCCCTCATTTTAGCCGAGCCTTTCTGAACCAACAGGTACGCATTCTTCACAGACCATCTTCTGTATCGGGTCACTTTCTTATACCTTCTCGGCTGGCCCATTCGCACAGGCCACAGCAGCCATCTCCAACTTCCAGCCACACGGCTTCCCTCAGTGCTGTTTTGCACTCCTCCCATCCCATCCCATCCCGTATCATCCCATCTGGTCGAGGATCCAATCTGGGCACTTTTCCCCCGTTGCATCCGCCCACAGAACCTGTTCTGTTTCTGTCTGTCTGCTGTTGCTGTGCTGTGCTGCTGTGCTGTGCTGCTGTTCTGTCTGCTGTAGGTACCGACACTGTTGTCCCTTTCCATCCTACTCATCTTCCCCACGTCTTCTCTGTTCCCTTCTATTCACCTACAGCACTCGTATCCCCTCTTTATTCATCCCGTGTTCGGTTCTCCCTAAAAAAAACCTTACCCCAAGCTCCTTCTACTCTTCCTCATTCTCCTAACGCCACCTCTGCCGCCCCTCAACGTCCTTCTATTCCCAGAGGTCAGCGCTTAACTTTTCTGTCCCCCAGTCTCGAAAGCTCCCCTCGCTTCTTCGCCATCCCGGACAATCTACTCGGCCCATACTCTCTTCTCCACTCACCCTCCGACAACCGAAAGTAAAACACCAAAATTTAAGCAAATCAATCCCGTGTCAAGCAAAAGGAATATTCGATTTCTCCCGCTTGTTGTCTGAATATCAGAACTTTTCCAACTTTTAAACAGAAGCTCATAGTTCCAGATGGCTGCCGCAACGAAATCGCTTAAGGTCAGATTCTACCCACCACTGTTATTGCAACAGCACAATCTCCTCGTGTGATGAGGGGGCTTCTGATAACAACAGAGACAGTGTTGCTAACTATAAGTTATAGTGCGTTGTAACTGGTGACGGTGCTGTCGGAAAGGTACTTTTTTCATCCCTTCCACCCCTGGACCCCCCCGTCATCAATTGTTGACGCAGTTCTGACCTGCACCACAGACATGCTTGCTTATCAGCTATACTACCAATGCCTTTCCAGGCGAATATATTCCTACGGTGTGAGTTTGTGTGTTTGTTTCGTTCGTGAACTCGAGCACTAATTAATGCTCATACAGATTTGATAATTATTCAGCCAACGTGATGGTTGATAATAAACCGATCAGCTTAGGGCTATGGGATACAGCTGGTCAGGAGGATTACGATCGTCTGCGTCCCCTTTCGTACCCCCAGACGGATGTTTTCCTCGTCTGCTTTTCTATCGTTAGCCCGCCATCGTTCGACAACGTCTTGTCTAAGGTCAGTACTCGGGAATTGCCGCGATCCGCAACAGACATCATATCCCGCTGTTGGCTAGGAAGATGGAGCTCTAACAATTATCAAAATCTCAGTGGTATCCCGAGATTTCCCACCATGCGCCTAACATTCCTATAATCCTTGTTGGAACCAAGCTCGATCTTCGCGATGATCCTAAAACTACCCAAGGTCTTCGCGAGAAGAGAATGGCACCAATCTCTTATCCTCAGGGTACGCAAAGGGCTAAGGAGATCAACGCTGTTCGATATCTTGAGTGCTCAGCACTCACCCAGAAGGGACTAAAGAACGTTTTCGACGAGGCCATCAGGTGTGTTTAGAATTTGCCGTTAACTACCCCAAGCCATATCATTCGCTAATCGGCTATCCCGCACAGAGCTGTTTTAATGCCTGCTCCTAAGAACCCTAAAAAGAAAGGCTGCATCATCCTATAGATGCATTTGAGTGGGGGACGGAATAGTAGGATTAGAGTTGATGTTGAGGGGAGTCATGAGCGGGTTGGGCAGAGTTTGCTTATGGGTTAGCGATTTTACAGTTGTCTTTTCATCGGTATTTGTCCAGGTTTATGCTATAATTTCCCATGGGCAAAGGTGTTCCTTTATGTTTCGCAGTTTTTCTATTTTCTTTCATATTTTTTTAGCATGACATTCCCCACGTTCAATTTTACGTTTATCGTGAGCTCGCCCACAGCATCTCTATCCACGTGTTTTATTACCTTTTTTTTCTTTTCTTTTTTCCCTTTATACATTATATTCTCTTTACACAGTATTTCTTTTTATGTTACTCATGACACGGTCCCAGAGGTTTTTTCTGGAAATTCATGAGTTCCTGGTTGATAGCAACCGAACAGTGACATGGCTACTAGCAGAAGTCCAGAAATTATTCCTGTTGAAACCGATATTGTACGCCCAGTTGTAATTCCAGCTCTTATTTGATTTGACGCCTTCTGCTCGGGTGTATTCCTGATTCCGTTTCGCCTTGTGCGACCTGTGGTTGTTTTGCTCTCTTCTCCATCTTCAATTTCTCCTCCTCTTCGATCTTTCGTTTCCGCTGCTCGTCAAGTTTCACGTTCTTAGCCTGGAGCTTTGTCTTCCGGACCTGACTCTTTCCTCCCCCTCCGCCAGCACTAGTAACTTGAGCGTTAGCGATTTTCCACACGGGGGCTAGGACAGCAGGAGTATGAATAAATTACGTCAATTCGACATTGATTTTCCTCTCACCAGAACCATCATTAAACATTGTATGATGGAACTTGAGCAAGCAGCTTTGCATCCTGTCGTATCCTTCAAACTCTAAGAACGCAAAACCTTTGCATTTACTGGGGTCGTCTTTGTGAGTAATGATACGGACTGAAGAGGGCTGAACGGGAGCGAAATGTTTTTCTAAAGTGGCTTTAGTGGCTGTATATGGGAGGTTTCCTATCAGTGATAGGACGTTAGCTTTCCCTCTATCTCTGCGGAGGACAGCAGACATACCTATGAAGACGATAAACCGGGCATCCTTCTTCTCTGCAACCTCTGCACCATCTTCTCCTGCTTCTTCTGTTCCCTCTATTACGGTGTCTTCACCTGCTTCCTCTCGCGCCCTTGCTTTTTCCCTTTCGTTCTTCGTCGGTCTAATTTTCTTCTTCTTCTCCCCCACTGCACCCTTCTCTTCCCCTGCATTTTTGACGGCCCCATCATCTCTCTTCCGCTTCTTCGCTGGTTTCTCTTGCTCCTCGGGCCTATCCGTCTTTGGATCCTGTTGTGCCTGGTGTGCTTTCGCGGCTTTCACATCTTCATCCTCCGACTCGGCGCCTGTCTCGACTTCTGCGAGTTTACGTTTTCTCAAACGGACCTGCTTCCTCGGTCGTTTCTTTTTATGCGTTGCTATTGCCGACTTGGATGCCATTGTTGATAATTTCAAGCTGGTGGATGTAGGCTAGTAGTTGGGGAGATGCAGGTTTGTGTTAGGAACTTTTTTTCTTCCAAGTAGGTGCCAAGATATGTGGGGGGCCTCGATTTTGTGGTGCCAAGATGTGAGGCTCTGTTGGTGCGGGAAGTGCCGTTTGTGTGATCTTGGGTTTGGGGGGGTGTCGTTCCGGGAATGGATGTGTGGGGTTCGGGAATTGTTGGGTGTTGGGTTTGGAGATTGCCGAATGGGTCTGGTATCCGTTTGTGTTACGATGGGTGGGTTTGGGAATGGGAGTTTGGGTGTGGGATTTTGGGGAGTGGGTATGGGTCTTTGGCGGGGACTTTAGGAATTGGGTGGGTTAGGAGTCGTGGGTTTGAGTGGTTGTTTATGATTTTTAGCTTATTTATGGTGATGGGCTTCTGAAGTAGTTGGTTCGTGAGGGCCGTGGTTTCGTTCACGTTGTGCAGAGCTGTGATTGTTGGGGTTTGCCCAATTAGTTTATTGGGGGCTATGCTCCGCAAGCTGGAGTCAGTAAATAGCTATTATCTCTATAGAAGCTTCGATTATCTACTTATCACTTCGGTTTCCCGCATAGAAAAAGCTAAACTGCAAGACGCGGGCTTCTTTCATTACCATCTTATGTTAGAATGCAAAGGACTGCTATTGCTCGGATTGGAGATCCTAAGTAGCTGGGATTGGTTCTATTTTAACGAGTGGGGTTTCCCGGTGATGAAGGATCGAAGATAAACTATAGAATTAAAAATCAGGTTGTTGATATGGTATCTTGGATGATATTACAGGTAGCCTTTCTGCGGTATTTAAAGGGAACCAGCCAGGTTGTGCGACCTGATAGGGATTTGGGTGATAAACTAGTATCTAAGAAGGGTGTACTATGGTCTCAGGCTTCACAATCACAGGTTGCTGGTAAATTACTAGTACGGGCCATAGGATAGTTAAAGCAGTAGGATGTATTAAGGCTCTATCTGGTGGGGAGGGGGGTTTGCGTTTGGGGGTGGGGAGGGTAGGACTAACTTGGAAGCTTTAATACTCTAGCTTAAGCGCTAGAGTTGTGTCTACATGCAGCTAAAGGATTTTGCTAAGATTTTCTGAATGCGAGTGATGACTTATGTAGCTATGCATGCGGTCCTAACTAAAAACCTTTTTGACAACAATGCGTTGTTAAACTTGGGTAAAGTCGTTCTAGCAACGGAAGCCGTCATATCTTCAACCAGTAAACCCATATATGTGTGAAGTCTTTGAGATTCGTAGAGAGTATGTATGTATTAGTGTCCCCTTCTACCGGTATAATATAACTCACAGATACATGTACCTTCTAGGCGTCGAACGCTTACTGTTTTTTTTCTGGTTAGCTTCGTTTTCATTTCCCGCTTTTTCTATTCGATGGAAGTACTCTTGCCCATGGAAATTCTTCTTGGGGTGCATATTAACCAATTGAGGAACTCGAGGATGACATCAAAATGCCCCGTGCACCTTAGCTCCATGATCTAAAACCTATTCAAAACTAAAGGCTGGGGGGGGGGTTGGTAAAAAATTGGTTTGTCTCGGTTTTGCACTCTCGTCTTCTGGTGTAGTAATCTAGTCTTGTTTGATTGGTTAATTAAGTGATTGGTTCCATTGCTGAGATTTATTATCGGATTTCACCAAGCGTGGAAGGGATGAAATTGGGGCTTCTAATCTTAGCTGCCTATGACTCAAGTAACTTGATGTTATACCCTAGAGCATCCAACCTGATTAATGAGTCAAACGCGTTGCACAGAGGTCCTGATTCGGTTCAGTGCATATATATAGCATAATACACTCTCAGTGTCATAGGTAGCTAAGGCTTATAAGGACTGACGACCCCGCTCGCAAACTACCAGATCGTCCTTTCGAAAAGCGTCAACATGGGAGGCTGGGATATCTATTGCGGGATCTGTGGTGGGCCTCCGAACTCGGGTTTGGGAGACCCCGATATATCAGAACAGGATACTCTGGTGGGTGTTCATAGGCATTTGAATGCATTCATGTATCTGTGGTCTTCTAACAGTGGTAATAAGCCTAGTAGTGGCTTAAAAAATTAAGGTTATTCGGTTGGAAGAAGCTCGAGGAGGACTATGAATACAATTACTTTAAGGATATCTATGGCCCGGATGGTCTTCCACCTGAGTTCGGCGCTGGGAATTGCGATAGGTAGATCACCCTTGCCAATTACTCCGTACCTATCTACTTAACTATCACGACTATTTCGTATTTTTAGATTACTGAATAAAGTCTACTACAGGTCATTCATTTCCGGCGTTGGTTCCTATGATGATTACGACACAGTTGAAGTACCCGCTGATTCATCCGAAGAATATCACGAGGATAGTCTAGACGTGGCAATATGGCGCGTTCAAGCATCTTTAATCAGACGGATAGTCTTTCACGATAACTGCTGGACCCTACTCCAAAAAGCTCTCGCATATGTCAAGGAGACTAAATATCCCTATATATACGATGGACGCATTAGCCTTGATTCATTGGCGGAGTACATAAACAGTCAGCGCATCGAGGCGGAGACTCTGTTTAACCACTTCTGTACTCGATTCGATTTCGGCAAAAGTGTGTGTAGCGTCATGCATAATCAGTATTGGGAGTCGAGGATGACTGGCGAGGATGACTGGCTCCTGATGGATTTTCTTAACTCTCCGGAAGTTGAGGGTTTCTGCCAGCAGTTCATACTCAACACACCGCCGAGCGATGAAGGGGTGACCCCGGTTTTACAAGAACGGCCGGTGGAAACACAGCCCCAGCCATCGCAAGATGTGGTCTCGCCCAAATGTTATCTGGAAAATCTTCCGTCCGAGATTGTTTCCTCTATATTCTGTTACCTGCCCAGATCTGGTGTGGTCAACTTCCGACTCGCTTCCAGACATGTTGCTCAAGCTTCCCTAACACAAGAGTTCTGGAAACATCGTTGTATTTCATACCTTCCTTGTCTCTTCGAGATCGGGAAGTTTCCTGTGGGGACGAAAGTTGATTGGAGAAGCTTATACCGAGAGTTGAGCTCTTGCCTTCCCGAAGAGTCAAGGGATCTGATGGCCTGGAGGAATCGGAGGAGGGTATGGTGGATCGTCCTGCGTATTGCAGAAGAAAGTTGGCCCATCGAATTAGAGGCAAGAGCAGGCAGGGGAAACACGGAGAGTCTAACTATGATTGGGGAGTAAGCCTATGAGGAGAATTTTAGGGAATAAGCGGAATGATGGAGGACGTAAACATGAAACAAGTTTCTATGAAAACATTGCATCAATAAGGGAATACAACGTTCACTAAAAGTTAATTCCTCCCTCTGAATCCCAAACCTAGCAGCAAATACCTTTAATCGGAATCCCCAACAAACTTAGTATTTTGATAGTTCGTTGGTACCACTAATAAGATTATCATTCTTGCTCGTAGCTCCCGAAGTTATGATATCATACGGTAGATAGTAGACGCAGTGCAAGAATCACTACTTCATATCATTCTAGTGTATGCAGATATAGATAAGGATAGATCGCACGTGGGGAGGCGTTGGTGAAAGGGAGGTAAAGTTTCCCAGTTGGTTGGATCAATTTTGTTGGCCCATCTGCAAGCTCGCTAGTGATTCTGAGTAGAGAGAAATGAGGCTATCATGATCACTAGACTTCCTACGATTACATTAAGAATACAACACCCAGGTATATCCAGATACTTGGCTACGTACTTGGGGGTTGGCATCACATAATATCACTCGGTGTATCGTCTAATGTCTGAGCAGACCCGAGTGTTGACTGCGCCATGGATTGGGAAACGTTGATGAAACGAAAATCTATGTAGGAGAACGCCGGAGAGAAGCGTATAGAAAGTACGGTGAATATGAGAATAACCTAGCGGGGATGTGTCGATAATCATCCATCTAGACGTACAGTCGCGTTCGCAAAGCCCTAGCACCCTACAAACTATTGATAGCGAACCAAATTGTTGTAGATCGAGCTAGGGAGCAGGAAATTAAAAGAGAAGAAAACTATGGAAATACTGATATCTTAATAATATCTAACAACTTTATATCACTACCTCCTACAGAAACTATAGTCTCAATCTGCTGGCAGTCGTGCTCAACAAAGAGGAGGGGTGCCAAGACTTTCCGAACGGGACTGTACGTAATGAGTGGATCAACCAAGCCATATTTTGTTCGAGTGATATACCATGATCGTTCGGAATTATGAAGCCACTATATTTTATGAAGAAACATTTCAATAAACACCCCACCCCAACCGCCATTCTAAACGATTTCAGATTTCACAGTCCCTTTTACCACAAGTTAACCGAGAAAGTCCCATGGTATAATTGAGATAAATATTCGCACTGACATAAGAAACAAAATAAAAGACAAGAGAACCCACGGAGGAACAAATCCGCGTCCACACCGTTTTCACTGCCATACAAAGAAGTAAAATTATTTGGAAAAAAATATAATTGTAAAGAAAAAGCTCAAGGAAAAAAAAAAAGTACCGCCATGGTCTTGGTATTTGCTGTATTACCTACAGCACACGATCTCAACTTTTACGCACAACCAAACATCCGTTCTCTGCTAAAAGTCTTCTCAATCTTGGTCTTGGGCATACGAGTGCTTCCTCATCTCTCCAAGCCTGAAGCGCGCTTGCTGCAGCTGGTTCTCGAGCAGTCTGATTTCGACCTAGAGAAAGAAATATTAGTTCTAATGCTCCCAAGTACGATGTAAGGAAATAACATACCTGTTGCTCCATCTCCTGGACCTTGATCTCGTATCCGCTGAGCTTAGAGTAGTCAACAGTCTCGTTCTCGTCGCTGTTCTTGGCAGTAATTATTTCCTGGACTTGTTTAACCAGGGATCGGCAGGCGCCAGTAACAGCCTTCGAAGCATTTTCCAGACGCTCCTGCGATTTTGACATGAATGATGCCTTAACACGAGACGCTGCTACGAGCTGTGCGGTTGAGGCAGCAACATCATTGGCCACAACGATCCTGAGTGGTATGAAGTTAGTCTAGGTGTACACGAAACTCATCAAGGATGCGTTAGACCATACAATTGCTCCAGCTTGTTGCGACCACTGAGAACACCGTCGGCTGTTTCGATCAACATGTTGGTGGATGTAGCCACGGCTTTAGCAGCAGAAATCAACCCCTCGGTCCATCTGTTGTTTCGCTTATAGAAAGCAGTTCGGGAACTACTTCCTTTCCCTTGAGCCACAATCTAATAAAATTAGTTCAGGCACATGAGAAATACGGAAATGATAAAATTACCTCTTTCTGTGAGATAGTAGCAGCCTTGAGAAGCTGGGCAATAGCATTGGTGACTGCAATCGCAGCATCCAAAATAGAGCTAAGATATTATCAGTGATGCAATTCATTGATAAAAAAAGAACAAAGACAGCAAGGGCGACATACTCATGGATCCTAACTTCAAACGTAGAGAATCCCGGACCTTTCGGCTTCTTCATGAGCTGAGCCAACTTCGCAGCCGCAGCGTCAATAGCTTCTGCAACCTTGTTAAGTTCGTTATCGACAAGATCCCCAATATCTCCAGTAGCCTTTGAAAGATCGGCTCCTTGAACGAACTGCTCGGCAAGTTTCGTCAACTTCTGGAGATTCTTCTGGACTTCCAGGTTACTAGATACGACAATGTCCATCTTCTGATCTTGGCTTAGACCATCCAAACGGAACGACAAGAGATTCTGGAAGAATTTAACACTGGTATTTGCAGACTGCCGTGCTGCTGAAGTAATGGCTTCGCTCTTCTTCTCATCGGTAGCAAAACGGGTAACACCCTTGGCGTTAGCTAGTACATCTGCAATAGCACCTGCAAAGACATGAAGTGTCTTGATGATTGAGGACTGGGTGCTGTTGGGTCCATCCACAACGAAGTTGTTGAATTGGGTTGCGAATTCTGTTGCACTAAGCTGGGCTTTCTCAACTTGAGAAAGAAGGTACCCAGGTGATGCGTTCTGGTTTCCTGCATTCATGGGGGACTCGAGTTCATACAAAGCATCGTCCACTCGCTGAACACCACTCTGGAGTACAGAATCTATTGAACAGATTGTCAGCAAGCTTTACAACGCGAGTAAGGTATATCAATGTCTTGCCTATGATTTCTGTCAATTTCTTTAATTGATCCAGGAGCATCTCGTCGAGCTGCGCTTCTAGAACATGATCGGTCTCATTGTTATGCTAAACGCAACAGTTAGCCGTGCCACTCACGAAAGCTGTGATGTTCAGTCGTACCAGTCTCATCTCATTGAGGTCCATAAGAGTCTGGTCCATGCCAGCCTTGAATATCTCAAGTTCCTCTTCCTTCTCCCTCAGGCGTCTTTCCATATCACTATCTCTATCGCCAACCCTCGATTGCATTTCATCCAGAGCCCTTTGCTTGCTACGCAGCAGCTCTTCTAGTTCCGCCATTTCTCGGTTATGACGAGAGAGCAAAGCCGAAAGTTCGGTACCCTTAGATTTCTCATTATTTTCGGCCTTTTCCTGTGCGAATCGAAGTTCTCGCTTGACCTTCTCAACTTCCTCTCTTTGGGTCTGCGTCATGAATTAGCACTCACGATCCTGGAGTGGTATAGATCCTTGAATGCGAGTAAACTTACTCCCTTAACACGGTCTAGGTCGTACAAAGCACGATCTCTCTCCCGGATCATATCAGCAAGCTCGAGATTCTTTGACTTCATTTCTCTCTCCAATTTCTCCCGTCTTTCAATCGCTTCCTGCGCAGACGAAGCCTTGAGCTGAATCTGCTTGAACCTTCCAAGCAACTCCAAGTGTTCATGTCGAAGCTGAGAATAAAGCTTCGCCAACGCTTCATACTTGCTCTTCCACATATTGACTTGTTCTATTACAAATTAGCAAGGTCAACCGGCCACTCTCACCGAGAAGGGCAATACCTTGTAGCGATCGAATAAGATCATCCTTAGACGCGAGTTGCTGCTGAGCGTTTGACTGGAGATTGGCAATTTCACTCTCCAAAGCTTTAACTTTCTGAAACACCTGTCAGCCTAATCCAACCAACAAATCACCACAATTAATTACCTGATCATACGACTCGAGCAATAATAAATTGTTATCATGATGTCCCTTGTATTCCAGCAACTGTCTCTCTAACTCAGCAACATGTCCCTGCGCCTGCCTCTGCATCTGATCCCTCATCAACTGCTCCTGCGCCAATCGCTGCTGCTCCATCTGCTGCCTCTGCATCTCCTCAAACTGTTGCTGCTGCTGCATAGCAAGCATTTGCTGTTGCCGTAGCTCAGCCTCTCTCTGTTCCTGAAGTCGCCTTTGCTCTTCTTCATACGCTCGCTGCTGTTGCTGCAATTGCTCGTTTGACCAGAAGTCAGAGATTGCTTCCGGCTCTGGTTGGGTACTCTTTTGAACGGGCGTAGGGGTTGGTTCGGGAATTGGTGGTTCGACTGGGCGGCGGGGAAGGGCTGGGGGTGCATCTTCTTCACTGATCAAGTTCGGTGGGTCCTGCGGAAGCTTGGGTACAGTAATCAAGCTAGTGAGGTATCGGAGGTTCGAGCATTCGTAGTAGAAGCGAACCAAGCGGTGGTGCTGGCCGTCGTATCGAAGTCGCAGAGGTGCAAGAGCGTCGTCGTCACCGGTGCTTTGATGCATAGCCCTTAGCATGCTCGTAATGAACTTGTAAATACCATAACTTTCTTGGACAAGTGGTACGAGAGCAGAGATACGACATTCATTATTAACGCCATGTCGGAAGTGTGAGAATATGAGCTTCTGGAATGTTTCGATCTGGTCTTGAAGCGTCATTAGGTCGGTAATGGTCTCATATCTGCAACAAATCAGCCAAAAAAACAACAAAATACAATATTCTGATTTCAAGCCCTACCCCTCGTTAGGATCGTTGATCGTTTTCAAACTGATATACTCTTCGTAATCAAAAACACCTGCACAACGTTAATATCCTGGCATCCCAGGTTAACCACATTCCAATTGCACTCACCATTAAACTCTGGATGGTGTCTATGGAACGCAAGCTTGGCCAGAAGGAAATAAACGTATTCCCGAATCAAAGGTCCATAACCTGATCTTGGAGTCAGCTGCTCCTCTAGATGATTGTGATTTCCGAATGATACTGCCGTACCCCGTAGTCCTTCTCCTACAATCCCCCTAGTTAGTGATTCCAACCATCCGGTATGGTTATGTGCTTCCCGGATTGTGACCGGATGGCCTTCCTGAAGCACCTTGTGGATGCAGATTAGGGCTTTGAAGGTCTGAACCTCATCCGCCATAATAGGTTGCCTGTAGCCCTCACGTCAGCGATTTCAGACATAAGGGGGCGAGAGCTAGTTTACACTTTCATGCCGGACCAGAACGAGGTCGATGATTTGTGGTCCCAAGTGTAGACGATGCAGGACCGGACATGTTTCCCTGGAATTCCCAAATCTTAGTGTCGGAACCCCGGGTGTTGAAGCTATAACTTACGTTTAGGGGCAGTCTCCTCTGTGCGTTAAATAATTGTATTAGCTTGGATTGTCCGCCGGGGGAGTGTTGGGGGGACATTATTTACCGATATTGGTAGCTTTCTTGATATTGATTGAGAGGTCCGATTCAGACCTATAGAGAATCAAATTTATTCACCATTAGCTCCCCTCCCCTCACAACTCTCCTCACAACCTAGATCGGGATATAGAATCCACTCAGAGGTCCACAAACCTGCTCATATCCACATTTCGCGACGCGCCGGTGTAAGCCATAGCGGTGGAGAAGATACCGTCCGGTACAGCAGTTTGTAGTCTTGACTTTTTGGGGGAATTACTAGCAGCAGCGATGCCGGGGGAGAGCGAGCTAGATCGAAGTTGTGTGCGAGAAGAGGAGGGATTTTTTCCTTCAGGCAGTCGATATGGGGGAGGTGGAGTTTGTTTTGTTTGAGCGGGGAGTGCTCCGTGGGGTGGGTATGTAGGTGTTTATGTACCTGGACTAGTTGGAGTAAGCTGGGGATGGAGAAGAACCGGCGACGTGAAGCTCCGCCAAGCCGGGAATTGGAGATGAGGCGCTGGGGCCGCGCAACTGGGTGACGACCAGGGAGTATGGGTGATAATATGTAACCGCCATAATCAATTGCTTTTGTGTCCATTCAATTAAAGTACCGCCAATAACCGCTGACTTGTCTTCTTCCTTTAATTTGTGTTTCTGTAACTGTATTTTCTTTACCATTCACTTGTGCTACCAAAAGAGCTATAGTCTCTTCTACAAGCTACAGTTCAATACTATGGCCTCGGAGGTCCGCCGGCCCCGAGAACATCGGCCGAAAGAACTTTCAAAAAAAAGAGTACCAATCAATAATTTCCTAACTCCGGATCCCATACAGTCTCAATAAGTCATTCCAAAACCACACGAGCCAAGTCCGTCTCCTACGAGTCATTGCCCCTCAAGCACACGCAACCACCAACCATCCAAGACATGATATGTGCCGCGTATGTACACCCAATAACACGAAAAAGAAGAAAACAATTGATATTCCAAGCAAAAAAATTCTAAACCGGCTATCGTTTACTAGCAGGACATAAATGTATTTCGTACAGCAGCATACACATGCTGCAAAAGCTCGCAAAACATAGCACGGATATCGCTGGCGAGACCTCTCCCCTCGAAACGTTGATCTTGCGTAAAGTCAAGTGGTAGCTGATAGTGAGCACCTGTAGAGAAAAGAATTGAGAGTAAATACGTTAAGCAAGACAAGAGTCATGGCAGTAGTGAGGTCTAGGCAGATCCCAAAAAGGAACAATACTCACAAAGGCTATGAATATCCAAGCTGGCAGTAACATTCGTGGCCTATTGGCGCCAACCAACTGAAGCGTCCAGGATGTCAAGTATGCGTTTATTGCACCGATCGAAAATAGTCGTACGATGGTGGCTAATTATCCCCGTGAGAAAAACTGTCAGCCTTTACATTCTTGTGGCATCCCCAGGCCCTGAAACCCGTATAGCTTAACCTCCGATTCAAAGCCATGATCAAACACAGAGGAAAGAGAAAGGACCTTTGGGCGTATAATAAATAAGCCTAAAACCCAACCATTAGCAGACATCCCGAGCCCACAAAGACCAAGATCCAGCTCCTACCATCTCGCCATAAGGTTGTTGATAAAAATGTACGACAGATATGCAGAAGCACAGCACTACGCCGTTGAGCAGTCAGAACTCCAACTCATCTCCTATGTAGTACAATAAAGCTTCTCCACGCACCCAAAGACAAGCCAACCACAGCTCCACCAGCGAGCACCTAAACCCCGAGCTCCCCAAGATCGCTAACCCACATCTCGACAGCCCCACGATGCTTGGACACACGCTCAAGCCGCGACATAAGATCAACGGTATGTGGTAGCGTCGGTCGACACCCAGAATCGAAGCGACTCGGGGGTGCTGCAAGGGTTCGCGAGAATCTTCTCGCGCAGACGCTGGGGCCAGCAGAGCTGTCTACGCGGCAATATGCTGCCGCGGTGCACGTATCAGGATGAGATGATGGAAGAATTAAAATATTTTATTTATTTTTCCTTTGGAAGATTCTGCACTATTGGGGGTGTGGTGGGTGGGTGGGTTGGTTGATGTTGGGGAGGGGGGTTCGAGGAGGGTTTCAGCAATTACATGGGAGGGAGCTAGAAGAGAAGCAAGGCACAAAGACAAGACATTTGAAGGCAAGGGGATGAGGCTCAAGCGGGGTTCGCCGCGGGATGACAGAAATACACACAAACTCGATGGAACAGTAGAATTCACATCATCATCACCATTTTAGGAATACATCTCTTGGGACAGCCCCCTCAAGGCGGTTTGGTGCATCTAAAGGATCCCGTCGTTTCGCTTCCGTGTTACCCATAGTTTCTATATAGGTATCATCCCAATCCTAAACCATCCGCCGAAAAAAGCCATCGTTATCACAACCACTACACACTACAATGACCCACTGCCTCCTCCGGGCACGATACACAATCTTCCCTAAAGCCTCTCCAACACTTCAATTCGTACGATGGAAGTCAGGTCCTGGACAACTACGTGTCCAGTCGAAGGAATGGGTGAGGCCAAGCGCGCAAGTTATGTCAAAAAATATGCTTAATCATGGAGACATTGGACTACTCAATGGTATTTACACCCCTCTACCTTCACATTGTTTGATCAGCGTGTTCATTGATCGTAGATACGTTCATAATGCCCACTGGAACGAACCTACCGGGGATACTCGCGGAGCCAGGAGTGAGGTTCAAATTGATGAAGCAGCGAATAAAACAGCGAATCATAGACTTGAGAGAGTACATCCTCCTGGTTTCATACTATTTATTTAGTGCACCACGTTTCTAACCCTATTTCCCCCACAGCATGTTTATCTTTCGCACTGTCACAAAAAAAAAACTCCGTCTTCGAGAACCCAAGAAAGTTGCTCCCTCGCTCTACAAAGACATGAACACCGCATTCGCCGAGTAAGCCTTACACCCCGCCCTCCGCAACCTCCACTGACAGGGCTCACCAGGGGAGACATGGACACCCTCCGTTTAATCTGCGGTGATGGTCTCCTCGCCTCGTTCCAGAAGCGTATTTTTGCACGCGGAGGGATCAAGTTGGAATGGAAGCTTCATAGTATGCTAAGTCGGCCTAAGGTTGTGTCGAGTAAGGCGCATCATTACCCAGGATCCGTTGTATGTCGGCGGCAGGCAGTTGTCCGGATACACTCATTGCAGGTTTGTTTTCCTCCCCAGCTTGAGGGTACGTGCTGAGAATGTTGCTAGAGTTTATCGAGGTTCACGCCAAAGGGAGAACTTGTTAAGGGATCTGATCAGCCGAAGGAGGTCGTGGAGTATGTGGTTATTGAGAGGAATTGTGACTCAGGGAAGGAGAGCCCGTGGTATGTGTGGGGGACTACCGAGGAAACTACATGTATGTTCTCTTCTCTTGGTTGGGGTGTTCTGAATGCTGACTCTAGGATAGTGGAACGCCTGGCTGAGCAAAAGAAGAGGATCGAAGCGCTTATGAAGCGTTCCTTGATATCGTAGGATTTTGTCGGATAGGACTGGGTGACTATCATTGACATGTATATTATAGCTCAGTCTCGATACCTGGCGTGGGCAAAGCAAAACGCAGCACTACATGTATCTTCCTCAACACAGCCTAGAACTTAGAATTCGCTTGAAATAGGATCGAGTGATATCTATGATTCACCAAGGAAATTAAACCGTAATTACCGAAGTGCGGCGCTCAAATTTCTGACAAACAAATGAAGATACAGTCCGTGTGGTATCCAGCGATAATTACCCTTAGCTCTGTTAATTTTGATATTATGCAACTATAATTGAGCTCAAACTCCCGACTACTGTACAGTAACTACACAAACCAAGAACTCAACGTTTTTTTAGAAAAACAATATTTTCGTTCCCTCGTCATACCTCTCCTTAAGTTTCGAATGGTTCAGGAAATCCGTAAGCGCTTTCTGGGTCTCCCGGATATCAAACACGCCAAAGTTCTTTTTATCAATGTGGCTAGCGTCAATGATTATCCATCGCAAATCGGACACTTTCAGGTGGTCTGTCGTAGGTTAGCTTAACTTCATCCTCGAGACGATGAATGCGAGGGATGAAGGCACCAACCTTCTTTCAGTAGTTCTAAAATCCTCCCTGGAGTCCCAACAGCAATACCAAATCTATTATTCTCGCACATCTCAATTGACTCCTTCAGCTTGATGTGCTTTGCAAATAGCTTCGCCACCATTGCATTCTTGTTTTGATATTTCCGCACGGCGGTTGCAACATGCGATGAACGTAGTGCAGCTACAGAGATAATGAGGGTATGTGGTGCACCCTTTGCCTCCGATGCCCGGTCGAGTCGAAATTTCGTCTTGCCTTCTACTCTACAGCATTTCTCCATGTAGTTTGGGAGGTTTGCGAGGATCCGCTGTTTATCCCATGATGTTGTATCTTGGAACACCCTCTCTATAAAATAAAAATTAGCAATCTGTTTACCCTCTTCCGTGCAATCCCTCTAGTAGTAGAGACCAACCAGGGATGTATTTATCCTCCAACTCAACACTACTCAGCGCACCCTCCCAATGCTTCAACCTCTGCCCAACGTAATCCGCCATCATGCTCGGAGCCATCTTCGCAATATCCTCATTAACGCTCCCATCATCCTTCTCCGTAACCGTCTTGCTCGGCTTCAATTTCACACCACCGTCCTCCTCATCTTCGCTCGATTTCGCCTTTTTAGTTGGGTTCTGCTGCTTATTCGCCTTCTCCTTCTCTCTTTTGCGTTTACGCTTCGACTGCGTATCAGCTACCTTAGCAGCATCCTCTACTCGAACCTCAGTACCGTCAAAATCGTCGTCCATCTTGGATTGTCGCAAAAACTCGTATTTTTTCGGCAGTGTCTCACAGCTTTTTCTATGGGGGATGGAAATTTCGCAGAGCCGGGTAACGTGAACCCTGCTGGGCAATCACGTGCCAAGAGCTGCTTCATGCTCTTTGTTTGCGCGACTGTTTCGCGACTGCAGGAAATAGCATCACAACCTATCACCACTGCTACGACTACAATTAAAACTACCAAAACTCCACAACTCGACTGGCCTGCTCAGAATGGGTCTCCGGAGGACTCCACCGCCGGGGATGGACGCTCCAACATCTTCTCGACCAACCAACTTCCTAACTGAATACCCCCCCGAGCTCCCCTCCTCTCCACCGCCAATCCCCCCCTCCAATGTCGCACCAAGCCCAAAGGCCCTCAGTCAAACTCTTATAAGCCCAAAGCTTCCCAGTCCTAAGGTACCCAGTCCTAAACAACCTAGTCCGAAGCTCCCCAGCCCGAAGCTCCCTCGTATTACCCCTCGCAACTCCATCCTTCCTACTGAAGAAGCCGACAATATCACCCCTCACGCTAGCCTCGTCAACCTCGCCAGAGTCGTCAACCGCCCCCCTGCGACACCCCAACGTCCTACCACCAGTAGCGCCGGCGCAATCTCGCACCGCCGTTCTGTACGCCGTACCCCAGGGGCTGGCAGACTGAACCCTCTACCAGCAAAGCTAACAGCAAGGTCCCCACATGCCTCACGTGCATTCGAGACACGGAGAGCAGCAACCCCAGGACGGGAAAGGAGGAAGAGCGGGCGATATCCAACTGCTCGGGAAACACCAAGAGACCTATTACGAGCACTAAGTAGACGTATGTTTCCCACCTAGTATTTTATGGAGTGAGTGATAGCTGATGATGCAATAGAACTCGCACCTACCACCGCACCATACCAACCTACACCTAACCCAACTCCTGCACCAGTTCGGGCCGCTTCCCTTGCCCGTGATCGCCGTGCTTCTGATATCCTCTTCTACTCGGACCCAGGCCATGCTTCTGGCTCTGACTCTGACTCGGGCGAGCTCCCGCCGGCGCCAAGGCTCTCTATGAACCTCAATGAGCTTGATGATGATTCATTCCTTAATGATGAGCCTCAGCCGCGGTTTAGTGTGCCGCTTGAGGACCTCGATCATACGCATCAGTCGATTGAGTTTGGGCGACGTGCAGTAAGCGAGCAGCCGTGGGGAGGGAGAGCGAGTTTTGGTATCAGACTGAGTGATCGGTTTGCAGATTTTGGGGCTGGGGCGGAGAGCGATGTGGGGGAGGAGACGGTTGGGGAGGTATCAGTTATGGTAGGGGATGAGAGCGAGTTAAGGGTTGGAGGGCTAGACGAGGGGAGCGAGAGGATGGCATTTGTAGGGGATGAAGAGGAAGGAGATGTCACAATGAGAGAGGAACTAGAGCTGGACCCAGAAGAAGATTCATATTTCCTAACCCTCCCCACAGCCGACGACACCATCGCGCTAGAAGACGAAACGGAAGACGAAGACGAAGACGAAGACGGACAAGTCCAAGACATGCTCCCAGACTACGACATACAAACTGACCCCGCCACCTTAGAAGACGAAACCAACCTCGCCCACGCCCGTCGCCATCCAGACCCTAAACCTCTCACCGCACCCAAACGCACTAAGAAACCCCTTCCGCTCTCCCGCCACGGTCACCCAGTCCCGGTATTCCCGCGCGCCGTCATCAAAAAGATGGCGCAAAATTTCACCGGCGGTGCTCAGATTAGTAACGAAACACTCAATGCGATCGCTACGGCCAGCGAGGCCTTCTTTGAGCAGGTTAGCGATGATCTGGCAGTTTATGCGGGACATGCTGGGAGGAAGACGATTGAGGATGCGGACGTGATACAGTTGTTGAAGAGGTATAGAGTTTTATCGAGGGTCTGTGAGCTAGGATAGTGTGCTGACTATCTGTAGACAGAGACAGATTACGCCGCAGAATACTACGTTCTCGCTTGCGCAGAGATATCTTCCGAGGGAACTGTTGCAAGAGGTTAGGATGCCATTGGTGAAGAAAGAGAAGCGTAGTAAGCGAGCGAAGGCGGCGCTTGAAGCTGTTAAGGAGGGTGAAGAGGGTTAGTATGGGTGGTTGGGCATATTGTAATTTTATAGAATAATGGGGTGGTTGGGCGCTGCTATTGTACTTTATGATTTATTTATAATGAAGGGATGAAGAGTAACTCGTTTTCGTTAGTATTGTCGCGGCTTAAGTACAATTGAATGCTTCACTGGGCAACTAAATAGTGATAGAGAACTTGGTATAGGTTGAATAAATCATAAAGAGCTTTTATAATGTTTTCTGTCAATTCTGGCAAGAAAATCGTAGGGGCAAAATTATCATTTCCACTTGACCTATCTCTCCCTTATTGCATCGTCACCCCTCTTTGTTTATGCTATCCACATGAATTTCTTAATCTATTTTTGTTCTCCTCATACTATTTCGTAACCATTGCCGTTGAGCAAAAGTCGATCTATCCTTCGGTCAAAGTAAAGTTCAATCTACCCCAAGACCTTGAACTAGCATAAGGTCCTCTGTTGTCATTTTTAGAAACTGCGAGTACCTTCTTGCACTTTAAACAGGCCCTACATGAGGATGCTCTGTGAACCCCAAAGGATTTTGACAATTACACACTCTTCATGAGGCACAAGTGCGAAAAGGGCAATCTTTAACTGCACAGACAGCAACGGCACAGTTCTTTTGAACTTCTGAAGACGGGTAGAAGAGTTAGCAGAAACAGCCCAATCCGCTAAAGCCTCCCTAAATTTTGTATAGGTGGGAAACCTATTCCCCTCATAGTCGTCATGATGGCTGTGGCGCACGACAGTGAGGTTGAGCGGAGATGGAAGTTTACCGACTCGGAGAGTAGATGTCGTTTTCTTTCCCTTCTCGCTTCTACCAAACTCTGTAATGTACTTTTTCCAGCACTCCTTTTAGTAACCCCTCCTCATGGATACGTAAATGAATTATTATTATTATTATTAACCCCCTCCTCATTCTTATTCTCACTGGGTGAAATGTTCAATTGAGTTTTGCCATCATCTGGCGCGATGAAGTCATCCCCTAGGCTTATTTTAATCAAGACTGTCCAATTTCCAGACCTTCTGGTCCACCGGACTGGTGGGGTATAATGCCGTATGATTCCAGGACGATTATTTGTGCTATAAATGGCACTCAATCTGAGTTTCCTTCAGTTGCATCCAATATCAAAGTTTTTGGCGTAGCCCTGCTAGTTGAATGCCCAATAAGCGGTTTGTCAGCAGTAATGCAGTTCTATTGTAAGCCTTCCAATGGACCAGCCTAGGCCACTATTTATCTCCGCCCAGCTCATACCAGCCTACAGAACCTCCAGCCCGGACTAGCCCGGCTCATTTATCGGTAGACTGGGCTGCCCATGGGGCCTACCATAGGCGTGACGGCTTCCCTGTAGCTTTAATTTGTTAGACTCGTTCCCATCACCCACTGCCTGTACTGTAGGCAGGTCCGTTATGAAGCTGAGGACGAGGTTAGAAACTAGTACGAAGAGCAAAAATTAAACTATTATACGGGAGTTTTGCCAATCTTGTAGGCTTGAATTGATAGGCCCATGTAAGAAGCCATAGCCCGGGCCAAAAATACGAGAGCCTGGTCCAGCCCAGGCAATAAAATAGTCGACCCAGCCTAACTCAGCCCGTGTATGGCTTGGCCCATCGGAAGCGCTGTCCTATCGTGTATTTCAACGGCTATTCGTGATGGGTGGTGAAAATTTCCCTAAATAGAATCTTTCTAGCCCCCTAAAATCCTTGAGCACGGAGGTGGGATATTAGCGAGACGCAATGGTCATGGCTGTTCTTAGTACCTAACCCAAGGCTTCGATAAATCGAATCTCTATGAAATGTACAGTAAAATCGCCCTATGAGGATATTCGCCTTATAAGAATATGTAGACCAGGCCAGGCAGAAGTTGCACCGGTGCTTTTCTATAATATCTGTCTTATTAGAATATAGGTTTGCTCCAATTCCCTATCCTTATGGGCGATTATGCTGTAGTATTTCGTGAGGCCACTGAACAGAGCCCCGAAATAATTCATGACAGTTCTCTGTGATAGTAACCAGTTTTACTACACAATAAGCCCAAGCGATAGGCGTTCTAGAACTCTGAGAACAAGTTAGCTTAATCCCTATATTCTATCTTACCTCTGAAGTGCTATTAACGTCATTTCTTCTTTTCCTCTGGCCGCAGTGCAGTCGTCCTGCGAGAACATGAAATTGGAACAAGCTTATATCCTTATAAAGCAGATATTCTTATCAGAAAGTGCTGGCGCACATAGATCAATCCCCGCTCAGCCCAGCTCATGTGCTCTTATAAAGTGATTGTACCGCAGTAATGAAGATCTAATGCCTCGTTGTTAGTAGGTCATGAAATATTACCAGACGCCATATTGCATCAGCCTCGAACTCGCACCCAAAATCAAGCTCAACCCTTGAGAGCTATGATAAGAGGTAGAACTCTCGTAGTTCCAAATCCGTTTCGCTTTGCTAGCGTCCCTACACAATATAATCGCCCTATAAAGGTTCGAGTTATAGAAATGCTCGCAGTATAAGGGTATGTATTCCAGCCCCGACGGGGATTATTTTAGGTGCAGTGGGCCTTTCTATACAGCACACTCGCCCTATAAGAATATTATTTATAAGAATATTCTTAACGGAGCACTCCCCCGAAACTACCTCCCTAGCCCGTATTTGGTAAAGTCTTCCCTGCAAACCTTCTCTGTTGGGTTAGATCACCCTTCTTATAATAATATTCTTCTGTATTCTCGGTCCCGGTGGTATTCTTATAGAGCGATTGTACTGTATAAGAATAATTGCTTCATAAGGGTATGTGGTTACCCCAATTCCATACTAGTCTCGCTGCCGACTTGTCACGTGACAATCCTTCCTAAATTGGGTGTTGACGGATTGTGAGAGAGCTCGACCCCAACACCCTGTTTAGAGCGAATAAACGTCGATTGCGAGACTAATCCCATACATGTATTCTTATAGGGCAAATGTGCTGTACCGGGGAATAATTCGGGGTACCGTGTAACTTTCCTGCGAGATCCCGTGGCCCGGTATGACAATCCAGAATGTTTGTAAAATTCCTAAAGTTTTAGTATATTAGAGAGCCATCTAAAGAATTATGGCCCGAAACACCAGTTCCATAATGTTGGGTTGTCGTCGTAACAGCAACCTCTCATCTCTCTAGCAGCCAAGGTAAAATGTGTGTAACATCAAGCCTAGGCAGTTTAATGCATAAACTTGCACTTTCAGGTCCAACGTTTAGGGTATACCGAACGGAAGTAATAACCTAGTACCGGAACTGAGACTTCAATAGTGAACTTCCCAGCTGCTTTGAAACTGCTTCATCGAAAGGGATGTATGGCCACCAGCCCCGTTAAGAAGTGCATTCGTGCATACAATTCCTAGCCCATGATATTCCCAGAGTAAAATGTAGCAGAGACTTTTCGTAAATACCCTCCTAGCCAGGCAACTGTAAATATTTTAGCAGACAATTTCGAAAACTTAAATGACCCTCTATCCACCCAACACATTAATGCCTAAAAAGTCGGGCATAGCTCTGAAACCAGCGAGATAGGAGGTCCCAAGCTTTGGTGCATATCTAAAATCGGACAATTAGCATTCCAACCCATAACTCTCACATCTATACCTCCTAATAGCTTTAGCCCATGCCTGTCCTCTACTCTAGAGGCCTTGCTGCTATCTAAGAGTATGAGTAGACAATGATTGTCGGAGCCGTGAACTTCCTCGCACTCTATACTGTTTGGTCCAAGATACTAGACCGCCGATGACTAAGGTCCGTCTTCTAAAGTCCTGTACTCAACGATTCATGTTTGCTGCACTAAACCGCTACATGTATATATTAGTAAGATATCGATTTGGCCCCCATAACTCAGTAGAAATCCTGAATGTAAAGTATATGACCCATGAATTATGCGCCATAGCCCAATGAAGTTTCCAATGTTGCCTGAATGGATGTGAAAGCCGACGGTGAGAAGTGGTGTCCGTAGTTGTGCCAGAGGAGCAGTAATGAATTGATTCCACGTTGCGAGCGCTTTGATCCCCCTGCGTCCATCAATGTCCTCCTAGGGCTTTTTGGTGAACTGTACTCGTAGTTCTTGAGATGAATGCCATTGAAATATTGGTGTTTTGGTGATCTGGAAGGTGTTTTGATGAAGGACGTCGTTTGTCGGTGTGGTGGTTTGTCCTGGTGGGTGGTTGTCCGTCATGGTGGGGTTTTATGGTCTCGGTAGGGTAGCCTTCTTGGTGGGGTACCATTCTATTCTCCAAAGTGCAATGCAGCGGGCAAATTTTCTTGCGCTAGGCTTGGTATAACTCACAAGGCGTATTAATGAGTACGTGTATCTATACACTGGGCGTGTACTAGATCACTAACTATAGTACTACATAATATATTACACGAGAAAGAAATGCTGCTTTATACAACCGAATGACCGAATTTACATCACCAGCCCAAGGTTGCGGGTCAGTGATAAGAGTAGATAATATACATACCATACAGGCTAAGAAGAAGAGTAATTTTTTGTTTTAAACCCTGATGAACCAGATCACGGGCAATACCTGAGACTACATGTAGCCATGGTTCTTCGTTGCGACCTTCAAGATGCCACGGTGAATTGTTAATCTCTACCACTCACCAGACTGCCGCACTCGTTTGGCGATGCTCGGAGGAGGTCGCTTGACTAGGAGGTAGAACATCACAGCCGTAGCAGCAGACAGACCATACCTGATGCCATAAGTTAAACTAAAGCGTGAAACTAAAGAGAAGGGTTCATACCATGTGACTATATACTGCATATGATTGTTCCTAATATTCACCTCAGCAGCCCTCGCAATCGGAATACCCTTGGCCTGATTCTCCATAGCAACAATATAATCCGGATCTGTCCACGATCATTGGCACCTACCCCACAAAAGAAGAAAACACCAAAACGTACTTGTCGTCTCCTCAATCCACACTGGCTGTGCACCAACTAATCTTGCCATCCCCTCTACATCCGGGAAATAAAACTCTCCTTTCTCTGGGCGATTATCCGGCGTAAACATATTCTTCTTCCACGGACTACGCAGCAGTCCCTGCACCGTGACCTCCCCTCTTGGCAGCGCCTTAGGAGCTCGTGATTTATGCTCCTTCTTATCTTTTGCGATCCACCCCCTCGAGACTAGTACTGTACTAGCACCTGGTCTCTCTAGCGGGGTTACAACTTGGTACCCGTTTTCGCCCTCGCGCACACGCGGGCCAATTAACATTTCCTGGTCGTGTCGAAAACGGCCAGTAGCGTAAACACGACGGTAGTCGAATTCATCAATGTGGTCGGTATCGATGACGGGGGGCAGTGGAAGTGGTTCACGGACGAGCCGGTCTTCGTATTTGTCCATGAGGGCGGTTTTCCATTCAAGTCGTTTCACTTGCCAGGTGCCAAGGGCGAAGGCGGTGATTGGAATTGCGGCGAGAACGATGAGGCCTGGGCCATGTCGCTTGCGGCCGGAGCGGATGAGTTGGGGTGGCTGGTCGAGGATGGAGGTGAAATTGGGGTCGTCAGCGGGGGAGTTGGCGTAGCGGCGGCGTGGTGTGGCTGTAGGGGGACGGAATTGAGGCCTTTTAGGTGTGAGAATCGGTTTTAGGATGCGGAGGAGTGGGCGATTCATTTTCGGAGAATATTAGTGGTGTTCAAACTGCGGATGGGCTCGAGCTGGGGGGGGGGACTGGAAAGCCGGTTAGCCAATTGGAAGGGTCGTTAACTGTATAATTTGGAGATGTGTAGTTGGGTTGAGTTGGTTGGTGTTGACATCACTTGAGCATCAACGACAACGAAGTTTTTCGAGTAGCGCCCTGGGCGCACATTTCCAAATTATACGGTAATTCACAAAATTTATCTTAAGTATAGCGGTAAATCACCAGAATGCCATCCATAACCTATTATGACCATCGCCCAGCTACATGATACTTTTATTCTTTTCAGACGTTTCATTTCACTGATCGATCGCGATCAATTCATTGTCATGATGTTTATCAATCATAACTACATATACATACATGTAGTATACCAAGTGTAGGGAGAATCCAAATTTTAAACACCAAATATTGAGAAATCTGGGCGACTGCAACGTAGTCGCAAGCGAGTACTCAAGATAATTGAGAGCTCACTAGCTGTGGGGGACCCCGATGGTGACCGGCGGCGGCGGCATGGTCGTGAGGTGCTTGTACTGGTATCCACAGCAGTACTATCTTACACGGAACAACCTGTCAGGCCACAGTCATGTCGACTCGGCAAAATTGCCAAGATGCTCGTGGCCACTTATTGATACGGCGAACACAGCACGCATTTCCAGGGGCCGGGCTGCAGTGCCCTCGCCTTTCACGGCCCAACAATGATACTCTGCCAAGTCTTGACGGTGCCGCAAGAGCTCCCGATCCCGCGCACCAGACTGAAGCCTAAGAGAAAATCTATGAAGATTAGCTGAACGGCCTGAGACGATCGTAGCTCTTCGCGACACGGGAACCAAAAATTCGGTGATGGACATTGATATGGTTTTTTTGGCAATAAAACTATTGATAAGTACGGAAGGAGTCTCCTGTATTCGCCAAGCGGTTGGTGGGTAGAGTAGCACTACTACATGTAATCGAGACGCTAAATACTGTATATACATCACTTCACGATGCATTGCAGTTGGGATATTGCCAACAGGTACATTTAGAAAAGCAATATCGCATGTATGCAGAGTCATGGATTAACAGCTCTGGCAGCACCGCACTGTAAGGTATGGCATCGCCCAAAAATAGCTAATCCAATAGTACCATTCAATTGCGAGCGTTCGAATTGACGGACGCCGTAGTAATCACTCGTATCAGTACTCGCCATGTTTTCAGGGCTTTTCAACCGGAGTTTTGCAGCTTCTAAGTCATGTAAGCAACTACATACATGTATGCCTGCCTGGCTTGGCCCAATCCCAATACACCTCTCTACAGAAAATACCACTGCAACCACTATCCCAATTCATAGCTTGACCGTAGGCGGGCACCTCATGAGCGATATATAGAGGGCATACATTTTGTAAACACCACACTCCAGGGCTTAGAAAGGTCTACCCCGCGCCCTTTCAGAGGCTGAACGTTCAGTGCCTCATGTGGGGTTTAAACTCTCAGGGTCTGTGCCTTGCCGAACGCGACCTTCCGGTACGTGTCATGTCCTAGGCATTATGAACATACGCACGAACACTCCGCAAGCTGTCTATTCTAAGTTTGGAAAATGGGAGAAACGTTACATTGTTTGTCTAATTGCTGTTACTGGGAGCGAACGTTTGCAATACCATGTCTGACCAGGGGGTAAGTTTGTTATATGCACCATCCTATACCATGTCAACCAAACCTTCTACAGAGGGGAAAGTGGCCATAATAATACATGTAGTTTTATTTGAGATCTCGCCTCCTTCCTATGTAAATAAAATATCCGGAGAAGGGGGGGAGCCCCCTCAGGTTGTTATCCCCCTGCCGGGGGCCCCATCACAACCCTCACCCCCTCTAACCCTAAGCCCAAATCCCTAAGGCTGAACCCAGATCCTCTGAATCCGAACCAATAACTAAAGAATTTAACTCTAAAAATGCAAAAGAGTAACGAGTCTTTTTGGTGTGTCTGTGCATTGCCTGTGCATGTGTGGCTGATAGGCGGCCCAAGTTTCGTTGACATGGTATGGGATGGTATAGCAAACTTACCCCCCCTGCTGGCCATGGTATTGTAAACGTTTGCTCACCTTTTGAGGGAGTGATCGAAGTAAAGCACAGAGCTCTCATACGAAAATTGGTCATTTTAAGGGGGATCAAGGCCAACACCAGCGCACACGGGCCAAATTTGCGTATTTTCCACCTAGAAATAGCATAGTATCCGCAAGCCACCTGCTTGGCAACCGTCCGAATAAACTGAGATTCTATGGTACTTTACCTACCAGTTAGTAAATAACATACATGTATCTTTCCTACTTGCTTCTACGGTATGTATGGTAAACTAACTCTAGAACCTACAGCGAGATCCCACTAAAATTCGTGACAACCGCTATCGGGCTATGGTTTTTTTTCCTGAATACTCTTACTGGCTGGGCCTGAATCTGGAAAGTAGGTGGTATTTTTTTGGTGAGGGTGAACGGTTGCCGCGGTTCTACATAGAGTCCGTCCACCATATGAACCTCAATGCTATACGCCGAGCCGATCTTGCTTATCAACCCACGCTAACCATAAAAAGCAACCAACGTCGTTCCTAGGGTTGGCACGAAATAAGGTGTACTCAACTCTCTAGCAGGATCCGAAAAATCCAGTTTACTCGCAATATGTCGTGAAATTTTGATTGTGCATACATGTGATTCAGTTGTAGCATGAAGCTGTGTTATATCATACCCCAGGGCGCGCCATACCCCCAGGAATGACTCACAGGCGACCTCTCTGTCTCCGACATTCGGGGCACTACAAAGGATCGTCATAATGTGTGTATGAATTATCGATCAATCGATCAATCGATCTTCATAACGTACTGACGTACTAATCACGTACTTCCCCTCCACCATAGGAACCAGAAAATAGGGGTGTGCGGCTTTGTATGCTGGGGATTGTGCTTAGACCTCCCAACATACTGTACTTATGCACTAGAGTACGAACCTGAAAACATAGGTGTGACTTTGTATGCTACAGGGTCGTGCACGGATATCTTGCCATACAAACTCATCGCCCATGTCTTCAGGTTCATACCCTGGCGCACGAGTACAAAGCCACCCCTTCCCCCCTGTTTTCCGGTTCTTCTGGTAGAGGACAAGTACTAACGTACTAATAACGTACCAACGAATAAAATCTCATGAGTATGCTTGGTAAGCTGTGTTTTTCTTGCCCGGACACCTGGATAAGCGTGCCCCGAACCCAACAAGTGGCGCCCGGATGCATACATACACGCATTAGGAGACGGAAACTCCATATTCTTTGTTTATATGCGTATGGTTAGCGGGCACCTGCTTTTTCCCAGCAGGCCGCGACCGCCACCATGAAACCAGTGTGCTCTGAAAGAAACTCGGTACAACAAGGTATTAGGTTGGAAGAATGTCTCGCCGGTGGAGTTTTTCCTAGACTAGTCTCAGCTACACGGCAAATTTGGTGTGCTATTCAGCTGTTGATAGGCATTACATACTCTGGTGACGCGAGTACAATATATGTATGTTGAATCAAGACAGTTGTGGTGAGTTATCTACGGAAGGAGGTGATTTGCGCTTCACATAATCCACAACTGATCCCTTTTACTCTTACCAAGAGGTTGTAAAAACTCCACAACTTGGATTACATATATATATGGTATTGCAAAATTACATAACAAAACATAAGCAAAGCAAAGCAAAGCATGAGTGGATCGGCCACATATACATGTGGTTCTTGCTTTTCCCCCCCCCAAAACATTGGCTTTTTCCCTCGAAGCATTGACCTTTTCCCCCGAAACATTGAAGTCATATTAATGAGAGAGTGCCTTGTCCCTGTCAACGCTTCTTAGGCCTAGGGCCAGGGAGGCGTGACCAATAGTTGGCCAGGCAGCTTCGTCACCTAAACTATAATGATAGAATTACCTTGGTTTATATAAGTCTATGGTTGAGTATACTTCCTTCCTTCCTCCTCGCCGACGGATTTTCAACCATACCTGGTAAAGCTCCACCTACTCGCTGTCTTCAACAACTTCGATCGCTAACTTCAAGTGGTCTTTCTCAAACAGCTAACAACTACTACTTATTATTAATCACCTCCCTCTTTTTCGCAGATCTTCAACCTTATTTTTAACTCAATTTTAACTCAACATGTCTACTCTTAGCATGTACCAGATGATCCAAGAAGCCACAGGACCTATAAACGAGCGGTTTAGATATATTAATGAGCGGATGGCTCTTGACAGATGTTCTGGCTTCGAAATATCTTACGACCCTTCCTTCGAATTTGTAGCGTCGGATGGGCATACACTCGGCGTTAAGTTTTTTAACAATCCGAATCCCAAAGTAGCTGCAGAATTCGCTACTACCACTGAACAACAGTTCTATACTGTCATTACCAAAACGGGTCACCTCACGAATTATCCATGCCTTGTAACTGGTAGGGGCGATATTATCTTCGTGCATGATCCCGCCGTAACTTGTGCGGACAAAATTTTCCACGGCTATGGTAGATTCGACGACCCTCAGGAGTGGTGGCACGGCCAAGCACGCGAGGTGAGGAACAAGACCGTAGAGCATGTTCCTCGGCCAATGAATGCGTAGGTTATAGCTTAGTATTTTCAGACAATTCTAGGTGCTGACTGCAGAAAACAGGTTTATAATTTACCGCAACGCCCAGATGGCAACTGTGCGTCAACAAAATCCCGGTATTGGAAATAACGACGTTTGTATGTGCTTCCCACGGTATCGAAATAATAGCTCCCCCCTTTTTAGCTTTCTGCAATCTTTTTCATATCTAGCTTACCGGTGGAAATTATAAGATAAGGCTGTCGTGTTTTCTGCCCCCAAGCTACTCGCTTTGGTTCAAATTCTAACTATATTTTGCAGCTAGGATAATAGGTAAGAAATGGCGGGCTCTCGATCCCGCGAGTCGGGCTCATTACAAAGTAAGTACTCAATCAAGTAAGTACTCAATCACGACAGTTGATTACAAACTAACTTTTAAAAGGGTTTGGCCGCCAGATCTGCTCAAGAACATCAAGCTAAGCACCCCGGATATAAATATACACCCCGTAAGCCTGAAGATGTCATCCGTCGCCGCAAGAGACCCTTTCCTGCCCAAAAAGTTATGCATAACCGTAATCCGAGAATTCACCACAATATTGATAGTGTTGAGCCACCTCCCACACCGTTACACTACCTAATCCCGGGGTTCCCTAACCTCGATAAACTTACTAGCGCTTGGGCTGAGGAGCCTACCGCCATCCATTTCGAAGCTTTGATGAATGGGTTTGATTGTGCTTTGGGACTTGCAAAAGAGTAGTCCTTGATAGACTGAACATTGAGGTGTTGTGGCATTTTGTGTGTGTGGTGGTGGTAGATAGGACCACACGCATCATCTGCGCGAGCGAGGACCTACGAGACTTTGGAACACCGATCCCGGTTTCCATTTTTTGATTTGAGTTGTTGTCGATCACCCTTGGGGATTTGGACATTTCATTGGGAACATTGTGTTGAGGCTGAAATTTTCCTTCAGACAGCTAACTGGACTTTTTGGTGTATGTGGCGCGGAGCCCATACTTTCGTTCTTGATCTTCCTTTTTTTCTTACGTATATACTGCCACATAGTAGAATTGAGACTTCATTTTGATTGACATACTTGGTGGCTCCGGCTCTGGAACTTTCCCGTTTGGATGATGGTTTAAAGCGAGAAATACATGGAGTAGTCGAGGCTAATAAGACTATGAAGATCATGCTGCACTGCATGCAATACGACCGATTTCAGGTCATCTCCTCGAGCTCTTGTTAATAGTTAATAATAGGTGTCCACGCTACATTGCTAGCTACATTCCACATTAGTAGTTGCCATTCTGGGATAACACTATTGGTTAGGCTTATGCGGCTCTCATCAATCTAAGATCACCTCCCGCCCACCAGAAAAACGCCCACCAACAACCCACATCGCCGATGTCAAGCACCAAAAGTGACCCTAACCCTAAGACCTAGCCCAAATCCAACTAAACTTTAATAAAAATTTCATTCAGTTCTATTGAAGACACAACCAACACAGTTACACCACCCCAAAACGGCAGGTAGAACCTACACAAAACTCACACCCAATCACTCGTGTAATTACTACAACCCCTCCATCATTTTCTGTACTACCCAATACACCCCACTAACCTAACTCAAACCTTAAGATCAGGCGACACAATGTCAGCGCTACTAGTGTTGTACCGTTCAAGTGTAGGCTCCGGTGCTGGTGGTTTATCGAAGCAGTCGAAACGACGTCCGGTGATTCTGCAGTAGACCCACGTTCCGGCCATTCTTACGGCGATGCTAAGAGCAAGGAAAATAAATGAGCCGACAGGGGCGGCAACGAAGGTTCCTGTTGTTTGTTAGTAGTCTAATAATTAGTGTGCGTGGGGTGTTGAGGGGTGGGCTTACCAAATACACTCCAATCCTCGGCGTACAGTCCGTTGACTAGGATTAGTAGTTGTGCACCGTCGTAGGCGTTTCCGTAGTAGATAGTACCGAAGATCCAAACGCTAATAAGGCCGCCGCAACCAGCAACGACGATATCAATGCCCTGGATAAAGTATAGAGAATCGATGAGGCCGAGCAGTAGTGTTGGGATTACAGCAGCGGAGAAGATATCGGAGATGAGGAAGATCCGGAGGATACTTGGGCTCTTGAGGGCGAGGACGATGGTTGGGATGATAATAATAACAGTAACAACACGGACCCAAAGAAGTGGGAGCTTGTTACGGAACAGATCATTTGATAGTGTAGAGACCATGGATGACTGAAGACTGTCGAAAACTGCGCAGCTCAAGCAGCAGACCATAACTATAACAAATCCTACTACCCAAGCAGGGAGCGTTGCTAGTACCTTGAAGAACGCAAGGCCGCCGTACTCGCCGGGCACCCACAGGCCGGACCAGGCGGCAACCAAACCGGTAGAAGACACTAGCATGAGCAAGAAGAATGTGACAACGCTAGCAAGTGTAACTCCAATCCATAGGTCTTTGTCGGTCTTGGACGCAAATGCTCGCATCCAAAACCCAGAAAGGAACAGATTGTTGGTTAGGAGGGCGATGAAAAGGACGTAGATTAGTTGGTACCCAAGCTTGGTACCGTGGGTCAATCCGGACGGTCCGATCATACTCCTGTCAATATCTACTTGAGTACCGACAGCAATCGAACAAATGACGACAAGTACTCCGATCATAGCTCCTTGGATGTTGTCGGTAATAAATGAGATGCGGAAACCACCGAGTGCTATGATAATTAGTAGCGTTTCGCCCCACGTATCAAGATGGATTATTAGGAGTTACCCGTATAAGCCGAGGTAACGATAACCTCAACAATTATGACTGGCAACGCATTAAGTCCGGTCAAGTAATTCAAAACTTGCTGGAGTGACGACAATTCCGCAATCATAAAAAGAAACATTGTAGCAACACTATTTTTTAAAAAAAGAAAGGTATTAGCTATCGCTCTCTAGTAGCATCGGAACTGATCTACTAACCTCAAGAAGCTCAAGTACAGACTTGCAGTAAGCCCGAATCGTTCACCAGCCCACATGGTCAAGATGAAGCCATTTGGAGACTTCCTCCGGATAATCGGGGTCAAGTAGGCAAAGATCAGTAACGGAAACGAACATGCTGCGGAGTAAATGACAGCTCCCTGGACTCCAGCAATTGTTGCAATCTCGGGAAACGAAAGAAGAATCGAGGATCCGATAGCTAGTGAAAATCAGTATCTTAAACTCAGAGAAGGACCCAGGGTAATGGGAGGGTTGATCACAGCGCCGGAGAATGGAGCCCCATTCTCGACGCCGTAGATCCCAGAAGCGGCAACACGTTTCCCACGCAAGTATTAACTTGTTCGAGTGCAAACGGTACAATCTCAGCCTGTTTCGCTTGGCCTCCTCGTGGGATCTCTCCCAAAGATTCATGCAAGGGAGTTGGATCCCACGCGAGATCAAACCATCAAGCGCCCGTAGTGAAGCCAAGTTGTTCTCCCACGGGGTGTTTGAGTATGTTCAAAGACCGGCGATCTCATCAGTGATCCTTTAGAACATGCGTGCCATCCAGGGCACGCGATCAAAAGATCACAAAGACCACCTCCTTTCCCACATCAGAACACCCCTAGAAACTCACCTATGGACAAAGCCCGAGGCGATGGGAGAACATCAACTCTAAAGTTCGTACGAACCTGCCTCAAAAACCAATTTCCACCTCTTTCTTTGTTCTGGGTTTTATAACGCTTTTATGTTGCCACTAACTGCCCACTTCTGACAGCTGCACTCACCAGAGGCCATAAAATTGAGCGCCAACGGAATTGCTAAGTTTCGCGAAAAGATCAGCAGACACTCAATCCGGAAGCTACAGCAATTGAGGATGCACACCTGTCTGCGTTCGGCCTGAGTAGATAAACTCCTCTTTCTTCTGGCCGCGAAAACTCCACGCTAGGTAAAGACCCGTGGCGCTGCAACACGCATTGTTAGCAAGAGAAGGAAGGAGCTTCAACGCCGGCACACAGATAAGAATCCTTACAGGAAGAACACATATGAGCAGTATATCAGCGCCTGCGACGCGGGCTCCGAGGGGTTCGTCATTTTAACAAATATCTATACGGAAAGAAAAGAAAAGCAAGATATCGCTGGTTGCTCGAGAGTAAGGGACGGGAAATGGATGGTAGCGAGAGAGGAGGGGATGAAGCGGGGACCCGCACCCTACATATGTACTCTCCCTACGGCTGAATTTCACAGAAAAGTTTTTCTTCTTCTCCTCTGGGTGGTGTTGCTAATCTTCGACCAGTATGGAATCTAAATCCCCGCTAAGCAGCCAGTGAGGAATAGTTTCCGCCGTGGTTTCCCAACATGAGATAGCCTGATGGCGTTCACGCGTAAAAAGTTGCGCACTGTTCTATTTGGCTAGCCTGTGATATGTTCCCTGCGCATCAGCCACTGAGTCTTGGACGTGTCTTGGGGCGTTATACAGCATTTGGCAAATGCGATTTCACCCGATCGAACGATTTTGAAGTTTATGTAAATGTAGTAGTTCTGCGCCAAATGTGATGGCGGTTGGGGAGGCTTGCAGGAAAATCTGCCTCGCTAGCAAAGAAGCCCAGTTCGAAAGTCATATTCAGACCTCTACCATCTAAACTACTCAAAACCCCATTGATGCAACTGGGAGCGACAGCTTCAAAGATGCAGTTCTAAACGCACGGTAATCTTTCTTGCATATTTCCACACCGCACACCCCAACTAGAAATCCCATCCCACATATCAAAGGCCAAGATCTGACAGGATCTCAAAAACCCTTGCAGCGATGATCTTACCAGTTTAGAACCAGTCCACCGCTTCCTGGGGAACTTGCCGGGGGTGCGGCGAGCCAGATTCGGTCCTACCGGCTACTACTCAATATCATCATTCAATAAGTGCAGCTCAAGATGCAGAAAACCCCCCGGCGAAGCTCAACTTTTAAAGTCATAGACAGCTGATGAATTATTTCTCCGCCTCGCCGGCTGCCGATTGCGACATGTAGGCGCCTTCTTAAAAGGTTATCTAGGCCAGCGCCGGTGATCAACGGGCTCGCAATTTTAATCGCTGCGTGCAATAATGCATAAACGTCATAGTAACCTGGTGCGCGGGTCAGGCAACGCTGAATAGTTAGGAACCAGGGTTGCGAACCAATACCTTAGTGTAGCCAACCCAAGACTAGCCAGAAATTGTTACTGTAAAAATTTTCCATCTATCAAGTGCTAAATGATGCAAAGCATTAGGTAGCCGCCAAGGGGGTAACTATTTATTGGACATGTAGCTGAATTGTTCAGCAGAAAGCCTCAGCACTTGCCATTTGCTCTGGGGATTTATCCCCTCATCATGTGCTTTATTCGCGCATACTACAGCTGTCAAGGCGTGCTCGCGGGGTCGCAGAGTTGTGGAGTTGGGTCGCCGATTTGGAGCGCAGGTCATGTGAGTCGTGATTGGTCAGGCCTTCAGTACCCCGCCTTGGGCGGACTTACTTTCTTTCCTTCTACGGTCCTCTGGAGTTCACCCAAACAAGTACTTCCAACTAATTATTAGTAGACATTACCTAATTCGTAATAGTTATTACTAGTACGACCTGCACCTACAGGTCGAACTGCACCTCCAGGTCGAACTGTACCTCCAGGTCGGACTTGAACTTGTACCGAGTGACACCCCATGCCGCAGTTCCATGCCGCAGTTTGACACGAGCCACACTTGGATAAAATGGGTACGGGCCGAGCAAGAAAAGGTAAAGCAATTGATTATTCAGCCGCGATGCTCTTGAGATACCCCCGCATTGAACAGTTGATGGATCGCACAGCTGTTTTTGAACCTCGGCCTAGACTAAATTATCTTTTTTTGGTCCCGTCCCGAACGACTTTTCACGCGAGATTCCCATCCATCTCTATCGACCAGACCTAGAACCAGCACAAACCCCGTTTTTGAAGATGGCTGTCAAACAATCACCATCAATTACTCCTTCCCTTTACCTTTTTCATCTTTCGGCTTCGGCTCAAAGTCCAACTATTAATTATCAGCATTTTCATCCCCACTTCAGATTGGAGAGCACATACCTGGTTCCCATTATAATACTTTCTCTCCGGCTCGGCCCTTCCGTCTTCATCCCGTTGATCGTATAGTGTTCTTATTCTCCCATTCGCTGAATTCGTCCTACTCATCGGCAGCCCACCCGCTGTGCCAGGTCTGCTTTGCACAGGTGCCCTCGAAGGTGCCCTCGAAGACGCCCTCGGAGGCGCAGGAGCCGCCGGAGCTGGGTCTACCGGTGTTGTCACTGCTGCTGGTGGTGGGGCTGCAGAATACCCGACGCCCAAAACGGTTGTCACGGCTCCATATACCATACTATACGCTTTTGACAGCAGACCAACTTCGTTCGATGTGCCACCGCCACGGTAGGCAGTAGTGTATGTCTGTACAGGCACAAGGACGAGTGTAGCGGTTGGGGAGAGGCCAAGCTCCACTAGCGATGAGTTCTCATCTGAGGTGGACAGTGACTTATTCGGTAGCGGGGCAAGGATTTGCAAGAGGCTATACGGGTGGTCCCCGTCGTTCCGGTTCTGATCGAGCCAGGTACGAACGTCGGTTCCGAGGATAGATTCGGAAGGGAATTTCGCCTTGAGGCTTGAACCGTCGAGGAGACGGAAGGAGATGGCAGTTTCCTTTCCCGCCGGACGGGTGGGGACGTTTTCTTTCGAGCTTGAAGGAGCTGTAGTTTCTTCGAGTGCTTGCTTGCGTTTGGCTTCGCGTTCGCGTCGTTCAGCTTTGTCGTTTTCGAGGAGACGGAGGACACGCTGGCGCTCTTCTTGGGCAGCTAGTTGTCGCCTGCGTTGTTGCTCGAGGTAGGTCGTGTTACTAGAGCGGCCAGGGGGGTCTGGCGTGCTAGAGGAACGGCGGGCAAGGCGCCTTTCGTGTTCTGCCTTTTCTTCGGCGGCACGTTTTTTTTCGAGGCGAGCTTTACGTTCTTCGTAGACGGCATTACGATCAGTGGTTGCTGTAGGGAGGGAGGAGGGTGGTGTTGAGGAGGGTGGTGTTGAAGAGGATGAGGACGGGTGTATTGGCTGAGGGGTTTCAGATGCTGATGGGGTTTGGACTGAGTTGGCGATTGCCAATATGAACTCCTCCTCAGACACACCAGCTGAAATTTTCGCCAGCAAAGCTCCGTTCCTTTAGTGCTGCATGTTAGCTCGTGTCTCTACATGTAGCTATAGCAGGTGTGGAAAAACCTACTTGATAACCACTAGGTAGGGCACGGCTTCTATCGGGCAGAACGCAGCTAGGAAGCCAGCTTCAACTGAGCCTGCTTGGAGCCGAACAAGGACCAGGGAACTTCGTACGATAGAGACAGTCTAGTAATTTCATTTCGGTTAGATATGCCCACTGATATGAATACGGGGGAAGCTTACATCTGGGTTCTGCAGGTACACGTTCTCCCATTTAGAGCTCTCTTCACCATCGTCTATCGAAAATCTAGCTGTTAGCTTTCAGCCTTGCAAGCCCACACGTGCTGGCATACCGGTGATGAAGCAGGCCAGCGACCGGTTCATCTGCATAGAAGAGGCAATAGCATTTTCGATAGGACCTGGATGGAAGATGCTTGAATCGGCCATTGGTGATCTTGTTGATGGTTGATCTGTAGCTTTGAAAAGAATGTAAAATACCCTACAGAGCACTGATAAGCAAAGGCCACCAAAGGTGTTTTGTATTTAGCGATTTTCTCCCCGCCACAATTGCGGCTCTTGATTTCATGCGCAAATCCCGCCACACCCATAAGCGAAGCTTGGCTCTGACTTCGTTTCGTCAATAAGTTATACCTAATTCTAGTCACTACAAAAAATATCGCCTGGGTAACAAAATCTGGAGATCAATCGTCGCATTAGGAATCATTCCTATATTCTTTTTTTCATTTAAGAAAACCATAAATAGTTTTGGCTAGACTAAAAAATTGGTAAGTACATGTATTTTCGCATCACCAACAAGTACATGTAGTTTCCTATTCACCAACAGATCCTTTCTTCACCACCACCAAGCTAGTTTCCTTCACCAACGGATCAGCTCTTCAACAAGTCTTTCCATTTATTCTAGAAACCCTCTTCCATATAGTGAACACGCACAAAGTTTTACGATAGTATGAACAGTCATGGGACTAGCGCTGGCCGAACTTAGCGTTGGCCTAGCTTCCCAGTGGGCGTGGCCGCCGCGCCTTACACCCTTAACGAGATAAAGGGACAACTCTGTCATGTACTTATCAGATAGAGTAATTTGAGGTAAGACTTTTTTAAACCATTGATCCCCTAGCTAGTTTTTTCACTGGCCAATGACAAAAGGGAACATTCGTTTGCTTTGAAAGAAGCGAAAAGGTATGCAGGGGAACAGATGGAAAAAACCTGCCTTGATTGGTCGCTCTATCTATGTAACCAAGATCTAGTTTCAGTTCTACTCGTGATGCTACCGGTTATTCATTATTACAGGGATTCTAACCAATCGAAGTATGAGGTGAATATGGCGAGAAACAGTATTAACAGTCTAAAAACTCCCACAAATGGCTTGATCAACGTGCTATCTATAACGTTTCCAGCCTTATTCATCTAAAATGGTGTCCCCCTTCGTTAGGAACCATGTAGTATTGAATAATCAAGTATAACAGACCCACAACTAAACCACCTCTAGTTGTCCCCGTTACTTGATTTGGAGCTTTTAGAGTACTAGGGGTAGGGGTGTGGGTGGAACGGCGAAATCATCCGATCTATGGAGTCACCATACAGGTGGTATGGGGCTTGTACCAGACCCTAATGTTGGCAATGAGGGTGAAGTGGCAAACGGGCAATCTCACGAGACTCTATCAATCATAAAGTGTGAATAATGTGTTAGAGGTATCAATTGGTATCGAAGTGCTAGAATGATTGGACTACGAAGGAAGTTGCTACGATGATCAATGTCCTGCCAACTTGGGGCATGCTGGGGCGCTTGGTAGCTGAGCAAGAGGATACATGTAGTTAGCATGACGCATGATGAATTTCTCACCGGTACGACATCCTGTGTTTGCATTCCCCCCGAATGCTTCATGGCGAGGCTTTAATAAGGCTAATCATCGCATGTTTATAGACAGGAGTACTACTTTATTGAGCTAGGCCAAGCAAGCTTTTGTTGCGAGAAGTACAGGAACATATGAGGCATTTTCTCACCGGTTAGGCATCGTTGCTCCCGACTACGTCGAGCTACTCGCCATCCGTTTATTAGGCAAGGCCAAGCAGGCTCTCTGTATATATAAGACTTCTATTTCTCAAGATCATTGCTATCGTCACTCAGTAGCGCTGTCTCTGACTACTCTCTTCTGTTTCTTCACGCTAAGACAACTTCAAGCTATCTTGCCTAGCCACTTCTACCGTTGGCGATGTCACTCTTCAATGGTTGCGTCTGCTCTGTTGCTAGTTCCTCCATAGTATCAGTCTCAGGGAGATCTCGCCAGCTACCAAAGTTGCCACGAAATATTGGTAGTGGTTAGCTTCCCTGATTTCTTCACTGGCACGAACCCGTTCCCTTCGCTTGAGCGGCGGTTCCTTGACGATTGTTGACGCTAATAGTGCACTCGAGTTAGCGTGAGTGATACAGATAAGACAAAACGAGTGACAAAGCGTGTAAGTTGATTAATAAGAGTTTCAACCCCCAGCGAGAACCGACCTCACAACCACCAATGGCGCGAGGATTTTCCACTCTTAACTAGCCCCGCATGGGTATTCACCTTCGTATCCATGCGCGCATCCAGCAACGGTCACATCCTGTGTAGGGGTTCTCTGGGGGAGAGTTGCCTGAGATGTAATCACCGGAAAGGCAATCCAACTTAAGGGAGGCCGAGGCGAGACGACAAAGAACCAAAGTATTGTTCTTAATCCTAGCGAACGGGTATAGTTAACAAATAGCATCTATAAGGTTATCTATTTTATTTAGTTATAATTTTTACTAGATTTGTGAAAACACACTCGGAGGCAGTAAAGCTCCTATCTTATGGGAGACGACTACGTCGGGTCTAGCGCAACCAATTTGAAACTCTGGATTAGGGGCGCGTTAAGACGCGGCAAGGGGTGGTGGCACCGAGACTATTGAGAGTTCTATTGTATTGTACTTGTCCTCCAGCATATGAACCGGAAAACAGTGAGAGTGTGGCTTTGTATGCTACAGGATTGTGCTCAGACTTCCTAGCATACAAAGTCACACCCCCCCTGTTTTCCGGTTCATATGCTAGAGGACAAGTGTGTACCAAAGAGGTGAGGTACGGTGGCAATCAAATACTCGTGATACAATACGGTCGGTTATTCAATATAACAGGGGTCAGAACCAATTAAAATATGGGGCAAATATGATGAAAAGCAGCATCAACAGTTCGAAAACGCCCATAAATGGCTTGATTAATGTGCTCTAATATCGTATGCGGGCACCTAACTACTATGTGTGGGGCTACGGCCAATAGGCGCAATAGGGATTCTGACCCCAGGAATCGATGTTCGGGTTTCCCTCTGCTAAAACTGGTACGTGCCTGGGGTAAAGGGGGCTGGCTGGCGTGAGATGGCTACGGTGAAGATATCGGGGCTTCCTGTTGCAAACTACATGTATACTATCGCTCGACCTTTGCCTTGGGGACAATGTTGGATTGATTGATTGATTGTTCATACACGCATCCTGCCCTTTGGGCTATGGCGGACAATTTTTGGATATTCACTTCCTTTCCTGTCGATTCAAACTTATTCTCTATTATTCGGTGCTATTCTTATTCTACCTACGTAGGGCCTTCTATAGCCTGCGTAGCTTTTCTACTATTTAGGTTTCCCACTATTCCTTGCTATATTGGCTTTCTTTAGCTGTTAATTATCTAGGCGGCTATTCAGCGTATTCTGCTTATCAGGGGGCTGCTTGGGCCTAGAGACGTTGGCCGGTGAAGTATATGGTGGAGGACGCCATATTGGCTGGATATCTGTATATATACGGAGGCTTTCTGCCTCTTCGTTTCTTTCTTCTGTATCAGATACATCAAACCTTCAGCCTAAGCAACGAATATCACCACTTCTTTCTTCAGACAAATAACTCTACCACGGGAGTTAATGCATCAATCTACGCATTGCCTATACAAAATTTGGAGAAAGGGCATCAAGAAGGTTGTAGAAAAAAGCATTAAGGAAGGCATCGGGAAAGGTGTGTCTAGCGGATTTTTGTGTTTAAGATGGCGTTGGCTAAGATTTAGTGTATGAAGTTGTAGCCTAGGTGGTAATGGTTTGGGTAGATGTTCTGAACTATGGTGGTTTGATCCTCTGGGGATCTAATTTTTTCTTCTCATTTTGGCTTACTGCTGAGAAAGTGTTAGGAAAGGTGTAACTTTCCACTCTTAATGCATTCCCTGATACCTTTAAATTTCACATAGAAAATTTTGTGGTGTTTTTGATGCATTTACCGCGCTGGTAGAGTAGCCTATAAGAATATGATATTACGGTCCCGACCGTATTTTCACAGCGAGAGTCTTCTATAACCCGCCAACGGACCTAAAGCCTGGCGAGCGAGGCTATATCGTTACGTGTATGTACGTAATACATACTCAAAAGGTAATTAATATCTTGGGTGAATCGATGTAATCGTGTAATCGTGCAACCGTTTCAAATCGACGGAACCTGGAAAATTTTGGTAACCCGAAGGCTGGGTGTCGATCTGATAGATCTTATGCATACTGGCAAGTTACTAGCTAGTTTCTTACGGGTTAAGTCGGTGCTGCGCCGCTGAGGCAATGAAGTGATTTCATTCAGGATATTACATGTAGTTACGAATTATCATTTATTTCCTATGTTTTTAATCACAATCCCACTGATGGATGTGTGAACCGGTACCTGCCTCAAGCTAACGTCTGTAGCTCTCGGTAAAACAGCTGCAAGTCCACCAATTGAGAGAGACGGTCAGCGATCTAAGGCAGATACATTAAGTAAACAATTCAATGATATACGAGATACCAAATTCGTTACCAAACAACCACATAACGTATTGGGAGAATGTTTATCCATCCGATACCACGGAGTATCCCAGGATTGCACCGGAAATCTAGTTGGTAAGATCCACGTTCACTGGCCGGTAGCGAAGATGGCGTTTGTACAAAACTTAGTTGGTTAGCTTTAGTGACTTCAATTCGTAGTAAAATGTGCTAGGATCTTGCTTACACCAGGAATGAATCTGATTAACATTCATACCAGTGATCTCAATCAAATAATCTTCTTCTGCCATGTTGGGATCTTTGCAAACTTCGAAAATTGCGTCTAGGAGGTCTGAGCAAAAAAGGTCGCGGGGAGGTTCTACGAGTGGCAATTTTCTGGGCACTCTGTTGTTTGGAAAGTAGGTCTTATTAATCCTCTGGGTAGTTATAAGAGCACCAACAGCACTAATAGCCCAAATAATTCAGTCAGTTTCTCCTCCTTCACGACCATATTTGGGAGATATTTGGTACCGTAGGTAATTAATTTCCATCTCTTTTTTTGCACGCATAGTGTATGCATAGCCCTGACTCGCGTCTATCCAATGGGCACGTTGTATGATTTCCAAACAAAAATGAGAAGCTGCGTGGTATGAATTGTAGATGTTTGCTAAAAGTTTTTGAGCTTCTTGAACAATTTTGCTTGCTCTGGGGTTGACTCGAAAGTTGAAATCGATGGGGGACCTGCTTTTAGGGAGAGCTGGAAGGATAGGCACTTCTGTGAGTGGCATGGATCCTGGTATTTTTCCAAGCCCTTTAAGGAAAATGTGGGTTAATAAGGTTACAGACCTTTTCTCATAAGGCTCTCTGTCCCCGTTGGTCATGGGACTGCTACTCTCTAGAGGGTTCTGCCATGTGCTCTGTTTAGAGAAATCATTACCATCGCTCATGGTTAGCTGTTTCTTTGTGGATATTGCTCTTTTTACAATCGCCTTTACTACAGGTCTAACGGTTTGGGTGCCCACTAGGATGCGTCGACGTGAATTTACTATTCTGTTATCAGAAACTATCAAAAAAGTTGATCCACAAGGGTAGACTTACAAAACCATGTAAGAAGCCGATCAAGAGGTATCATCGGTAGTTGAGCCTGTTTGCGAATTTCCTACCAAGATCAGCCTTGTTCTATTAGATGTGGCCGTTAAAAAAATAAAACTTACCTTCTCGGAGCTAGACATCGATAGCTCATAGTCCCTATACCATTCCACGATGATATGCAGAGCAGTTACTGGAAGAAAAGTTGCTTCGCTTACGGTGTGGGTACTTCCAGGCCTTGATGTCTTAGATTTCTCAAGCTCCTCTTGGATAGAAAAGGCAGCTTTGAGAATCGAAACCACATACGAGGCCTCTTTCAAGAATTGTGACTCTTGTGCTTTTCGTACTGCATGCGCAATTGAAAATTGACTAAGAGTTGAAACCGGGTGGATACGGTTCGCAAATGTAGCGAAGATCAAAAACTCATGTGTTTCCGCTAGAACAACCCCAATATCGTCGGAAAATGGTGGAGCCGAAGCTTGAAAAGCTCTTACTTCGTTCTTCCAATAATGGACATCATCCTTCACTTTGTTTTGGATCTCTCTGAGAGCCAGGATTTGCAGACCAAAATCGCGGAGACATGCCAAAGGATAAACATCAAGGCATTGGTCCACGTGCACAGACTGTAGGCTGAGTGTTTTTACGCGAAACGCTTTCAAGTTTGAGATGCAGCACAACATAACTTTTCTGATCCTAGAGTCGGGAACCCCAGCTGGAAGACATGCCAGGTCGTTTTTGAGCTCGATGAGGTCATGTCCCAACCGAAACAAAGCCTCACGACGCTCCTTATCATCCACTACGCAGAATGAGCTGAGAAAAGAAAAAGAAAAGAAAAAGGATGGACATTAGCGATAGATAGGTGAATGAACTTACTACGAGGCATTTCAGGCATATTGTATTAATTGCTATCGCAATTATTTCGTAATGAGTAATAAGTACTTATCTGGTGTGAAGAGGGATGGTGAGGTACTGAGCGGGAGATAAATTTGAGGATGAATGGTGCAGCAGATGAGGAACGTAAATTGTATTTATGATGTCCAAGAACTCTTGGCATTCGTTACTATTGGCCATTGCCTTTTTATACATAGATTATATATAATGGGCTGTCTACTAAATTTTATCATCAAGCCGCCCAGTACTGACTCTGGGAAAAAGGGACTAGTGCACTTCCGCGACAGAACCCACAAATACTATTCTTTTTGCCATGCAGTACAAAAGTCCCCCTCCAACTCTTTCTCTCCATCTTTCTCTTTATCTCTCTCGCTCCTTTCATCCACCTTCTGTATTCGCATCCAAACTCTCGTGGACTCCATCGGCTGCAGCGCATCATCGCCCTCCACAAGAGCTATAGACCCAGGTACATGCTTACTCTTCTGCCTTTACTTCCTATTCCGAGTTAGGGTGTGCTTACAGTGTTTGTGCTAGACTTGTGCAAGGCAAAAGAGTCTTCAATTCTCTGCTAACATGAACTCTCCACAAGATCAAGGTACAATTCGTAGATGTGACCTATTGTTTAAGTGGCTATGCTGATACTGATAACAGTCGAAGTTCAAAATCGCCGTAATTCTATAACCAAAGTCTGGGAATTTCTTGTCACGGTCAGAAATGAACTTGCCTTTTCTCCAGGAGCAATTTCCGGTACCAAGATCAAGGATTCAGTGACTATCGCCCTTAAAGCCCTGAAGCGGTTCAAAATAAACCAAATTCCGGAAAATCACCTGGACAGAGCCCTAGATATTTTTCCATTAGCCAAGATTCACAACATTGGGGAACAAATTCTTTCACTTTGGGAACTGCAAATGAAGCTCAACCAGGATATTCGGACCTTCAACTATAGGATTAACATCCTGCAGGCGTCACTTCCTCCAGGCAGCGATGACGTCAGAGTTGCTATGTCAGAAGCACACGATTTTATGATTTTTGCTAAGTTCGCCAACGAAATGCAACTCGAGAGAAAGCTTACTAAGTTCTCGATCTACTCTTCTGGGGTAAGGAATGATTCAGGTTTCATCGAAGGGACACAAACTCTAGATAACCTCAAAACGGCGTATTCGATCCAATTAGAACTCAGAAAGCCCAGGTATGGGGTAAATCCCAATGTAAGCAGCCCGATTGCCCTCTCGAAGACTACAAAACGTATTATAGAAGAATGGTATTGGCACGAAAACCTCTATATGAGTCAAGCTGAGTTAGTATGTTAAATTCCCCAGCATGATTCCCGGTATCGAATTACCAATAACAATCTTTGATAGGAGAAACGCTTGGGGTGCTGTTATCCATTGATCCCCTTAGATACATTGCTTATCTGGTTCAGTAAGTTTGGATCTTGTGACAATAGGGCAAGTACGGTGTGATCTGACAAGAGCTTAGCTAATGCACGCCGCCGTATCCTTGCCGACACAACCGTTATACGTCCCAGCTTTAAGGTAATTGTAGACAAGGCGATCACAGCCAGAACACAACTTGCAGAGATCAGGAAAGGACAACCCACGGACGATGAGCAAGAAAAACAATCCGTGAAGGAAGTTATACAGGCTCTTATATCCGAATTTGCAGAGAAAGCGGCACTTGTCCCTCTTCAATCCTTTAATCATCCAAAGATACCGGAGAGAAAATTCAAATCCCCTCTATACGCTACCTACTGGATATCCTCCGACTACATGGATGCTTCGACACAGGAAATCCAGCGTCTTCTTAAAGCCATATACCAATCATTCAGTACGGCGGCACGTATTTCCATGGATATTATGTCACGTGCCCATTGGGTAGATGGGCTGACCCAATATCACTATACTGCACAAGCCAAACAGGAGTTCGAAACTTGCTACTTACGGTAGTAAATCTTATTCCCTATTGCTCCGAGTTCTAAGCTAATATGACATGTTTTAGTGGGATCGGAGTGTTTTTGGGTTCATTGAGACTCAAGGAAGCTGGTTTCTACTTTGAACAACCGAACCCCGCCGATCTCGCCCAAGGCAAGGCGCCCCAGACAAGTTCAACGAAGCCTCCAGCAATGCCGACCGAGCCACCTATCCAAAGTATCAAATCAGGGCAGAAGCGCCCAGCCGACACTACAGATGACAACAAGGCTTCGAAAGTCCCTAGACTATCCGAACCTCAGGGAGGGCTGAAAAGCGATCCGTTCCCTGCAAGGCTTCGCGAAGCTATTTTCAATGCGCTAGGAGGAACCAGCAAGGCGGAAGCGGCATATCTTAATAGTGTAATCAACAATCAACTTACCCGCTGAAAGTATTTGTGACTAGTGGAGGTGTGGTTTTTTCCTGAGGTAAAAAACGATAATTTTGTGGCCAATCAGGAGAAAGCTTGAGATATACATTTCAAGCACTCGAGCATCATGTACCTACTCTAAAATCAGTAACAAATATTTTAACCCCCAGGTTAACTAAGGCTGAAGCCGCTGATTAGGCTGTAAAGTGATGTAACTCACTAGACCCAGATGGGTCTGTGTTATTCTCTGCGTTTTTCTTGTTGAACTAGTTTTAAGTATACATACGGTTATACAACACTTAACGTCTGTTCCAAACATATCCGTTGGTTTTTCTATCTGCTGCAACCTCCCGTTTCTCTACAGCGCGAGGTAATTAATCAGGTAATGCGTCATCTTTTACTGCAAATATTTATATGGGTAAAGCATCAATAAATGAACCATTATATTGTATGGGTAAGGTATCACAGGTTTACTGAGGTACCAGGTTTTCGCTCGTGTAGTAACGTTTGACAAAGTAATACTAATATAATACAGTACAATCGCCCTATAAGAATACGGTTGGGACCAGACACCATATTCTTATAGAGCGAATATTCTTATAGGAAATGCCAAGTATGCGCCAAGATATGTATACTAGGGGAGTCTCTGCAAAAAAAACCTCAAACATAGTGATGAAGGGCTTGGAGGTGCTAATATCCCATGTCTTTTTGCTTGATACCCCAAATTATATATGGGGCAAGTGTTTTGCGACCACTTTTGCTTTAGTTCTAACTTAGATTTGAAGGGTTCTCAGATATCGATATTCCCCCGCTTTCTATAAGAATATACTAAGAAGAACCCCCAAAATGATAAGAATATTCTTAAATGGCGATATTCTTATTTCCCCATACAAAATATCTCGGCTCTACCGTCCGTATTCTTATAAGAATATCCTTATAGAGAGTATTCTTATAGGGCGATTGTACTGTGGCTAGAACTGTTAGAACGATCCTCAATTACCAGACCTATAAACAGAATTTAAATCTTGGCATCATAAACCAACCATATCTCCGTCGAGACTAATCCGTCGCGGCGACTGAAGATGTAAGCTGGTTCCCTGTATCCATTTTTTTTCTTTTTGATTTGGTGGTTATCTGGTCGGGGGTGTCGGAGACATTGTTTGCTAGGCTTTGCTAACAGTTAGTTTTAATCCTGTTTTGCCTCTGGACAAGCATGACAGGTGATACCTTGTTTCTGATGTCATTCCTTTTTTTTATGTGCAACCACATAGGAAATTTGAATGGTTATAAACTAAAAAAAATTGATGCCGTTTAAGTCATTTTTTCCGCCCTAAAGCTCTAGGCGGAAGAACTTACTAACAGCATGTGGGCGATGCTTCTGGAACGGACTACAGCTATGTTGATGGAGACTCAGGTGGTGTTTTGAGTTTGATCGGTAGAAGAGTGGAGAGAGATGGAGAGAGAAAGAAATTATCTCCTTTGCTGTTGGGCAGTGGCTTTATACCGTCGGATCGTCGGAATCCATTCAATGGTTTCCTGAATCCCCCACGAGGAATAGTGCCGAAGACTAAGCCGAGCGCTCCCCTTCTGTTTGGTCAACCTCTCCTTACAAAGAAAAAAGCATGCCGAAAGGGGAAAGGACACAAGTTATCCGCTTTCCCAACGGTTTGACACCCCATAGGAAACAGTCACGAAAATCTAGGTAGTGGTAACAGAAGATTCCGGAGGTTGGTAGCTAGATTGAAACCTTTTTTACCCAAGCTATGCAATTTCTAGATTCGGAAAGGCTCTCGTATTAACATGATCTTCTCGCCCTAAAGCATCTAGGATCTCCCTATATTCTACGAGTATTTCATCAAGGTTGACGATGATGATAAATATTCCATCAAGGGTGATATGTTATCTCAAACTAGGGGTGTTGGAAGGGGGAAGCAGTAGAAGGGTGGATTTGACAGTAAAGGTATATTAGTTCATGGTGACTCTTTCTCTCATCTATTCGGCACATCAAGTCAGTTGAGAGTCCACTCGCGGGTTGAGAAGCCAAAATATTCCTCACTTCTCACTTCACTCGCTTCGCTCGTTACGTTCAAAGCTTGTCATATTTTGGCTTCTCAACCTTAATTACATGTATAAGTGTAGTTTAGCAGGGTAACCCCAAAGTTCAGAGCCTCAGTATGCCATATATGCGCTCATAAAATGTAATCCAGATCTAGCCCGCAGTCCACTTAGAGAGCCTCTAGATGATAGAGTTCCAGTGACTAGAGCTCTCTTCCATCATATTCAACTCCATAGCAGGTTTACCTTGGAGCAGAACTAGGTCGTATTTCAATCTTCGAAATCGTCCTAATCAAATTTCGTCTACCTCCCTATACCACTACTTAGGGCACCAAGGAAACCAACTTATTAGCCAAGGGAAGCAGCCCGACCCCTTAAAATAGACGTTTTACTCACTTCTTGCATTATCATGCAAGTCAGCTAGGTATGTGAACGCTCTCTTCAGTCACCTGCTTAAGCCTCAGCGGATTTTCAGATATTTAAGCAGACTTAACTAGGACCAGGTTGGTCCTTCCCCTACTTAATAATGCATTGGACCGGAAGTGGGTTACGCTGGGAGACAGGCGAAAAACATCAGCCTCAATACGAACATAAGGGGTCATAGTGTTGCGCAAAACTGTGCGATTTGGTTTAACCATCTTATTGAAGGCTCCAAGCTTTTCAGGGCAAAATTTACTACAAAACTTGCGGAAGAAATGAGTTAGACCTGTCATCCCATACAAACATTTGTGTGGGGATTCTAGGACTCTGCCGAAATATGGGATAATTGATCTGAGATTTCTGTAGCGGATACCTCATCTATAGGTTTCCTTGCTTCGACTCAGTTCCGAAAAGTCGTGGCAGCCCTATACAATAGCTTGAGAACATTAACTATGAAGTTTTGGTCTGGTTTTAACTGGGCCATTTCCCAGTCCGACCCGTTTTCCAGGCTAACTACATGTAGTTGTTACCGCAAAAGCCTTCTCTGGCTAGCTAGCGTAGCGGCGAATGTTCTACTAGTAGTTTGAAACTCGGATCCGACGATCAATATTTTCGAAGTCTGGTTAGGCTCAGATAAGGATAGTCTTATTGAAAACTGTCAAGAAATAAATGACTTGGGTAATTTTAGCATCGCGTACATGATTTACGTTCGTAGGTCCTGCGAGAGGATAAAGTCAAGCCTACCTACGTGTAGGTTTTTCATACAGAAAAAGACACCACAGATAGGGCTTGAACCAGCAAAGATAACACACTATTTAGCAGGCCTAATAAATTTATCATCTCAATAAGTATTTCGGGATTAGGTACTCCCCTTGTATAATGGTATTTTACATGGATTTGGTTCAGGAACACCTTAAACAACACCACCCATGCCCTAGCGCAAGCAAAGTCCAAACTAAAACATACCGATCTATGATGGGCTCGAGCCCAACCCATTCCAGTCACTGCTCCACTTAAAGTAATTGCATGCCCATTCTCCTGCCTGGCCATTCGTAGTCCTAGACCCACCTGGTCCTAATGGCCTAGAGGTTACACATTAACGCACCGGATTGAGAGAATGTAGAATATACAAAGAAATATGTGAGGTGAGAACTAACCTGGAACATGCCCAAAAAGCTCTACCAGCATTTGCCCCACGCTTCTTGGTAACACGTTGAATACAAGGTTCACCATGTGCCTCACACCTTGGTGCTGCAGGTTTTGTGAACAATTGTGACCATTTCTCTTTGGCGACGATAGGGTCAACAGAGGGAAATGACCCCTCCCTAGATAACTGTTGCGCTATAATATCGCCAGTTTCTGACGATACACTATCCTCCATTCGCAAAGGTTCGTCGGGCGTACTTGGGAACGAGGAGTCAACGTCGAGCTTGTTGAAGTCGCTACTATCCGTAAACGTGCTGCGACTTTGGGCGCTTTGTTGGCTCAACGAAGGCTCAGAAGATGGTGAACCCAGACTTTCAGGCGTGGGTGATGGCCTTTGGAAGAACCCCATCAGATTCTGCTGACCACGTGATGGTGTTTTCCGCTGCACGGCGGTAGATGATTTTTTAATTGGGAAGCTAGAGGTCTTTTGTTTTTTCGCCGGTGGCTCTTGCGATTGAGTGGAGGTCGAATATGCGACCGCCAAATTACTAACCTCAGAAGTAGAACCATCCATTGTAGCATCAGTAGTCGAAAGCCCTCTCAGCTCCTTTGTAGATGGACTGTGCGTAGTGGTAGCACGCTGTATCTTGGTAGGTGAATGCTGATTTAAAGTCGTAGTTCCCGAGCTAGGATGTGCATGGGATGGGCTTTTCGGCCCTTCAGGAGTAGATATTGATTGGGCTGAGGCTTTTAGAAACATGTCTCGTATACTCTGCCTCCCAGCATACTCGCCACTTATCTTGGCTGAAAGCTTCAATTGGGGCGCGGTCTGAGCTAATTGACACTTTCCATCGACAAATAGCCCAGGAGGGTTCACAAGGTCGAGAATATACTTTTCGTGACCTTCTACTGTCACTTTTTCGCCTATCACACCATATACTGGGCAGTGATCGGAGCCCTAAGAAAATGTTAGACTCAGTAGAGACTTTAGATATGGGGAACCCGTACCATCAAACCCTCCTGAATATTTGCTTTTCGAAACCATCCTCTCATGTCCGATGAACACAATACGTAGTCAATTCGTTGTCCTATGATAATTCTCAGTAAAAATAAATAAACGTTGACAAGATTTCTTGAAACTTACCAAAATTCCCTGGCCTATAGAAGAAACCACCATGTTAGTCCTTAGCCAAAAATGAATATCAACATCCTCGCAAAAACCGTTCCAGTGCCGAGACATTCGTGTTCTTCGCCGGAGAAGTGCGATAAGAATGCTATCAGTGGGTTTTAGGTATGGCAAACCTTGCGTTTTTTGCTGTCTCCCAGCCTGCATATATCAGTCAGCATAGCCAGGGTGGAGGGGAAAAGAGGAAGGCAGGAAGATCTACGGCCTAACGGCAACCTAAAGCCTACCGAAGATAAAACAGATAGAGAGATTGATACCTACATGTATACATCCCACGCCTATTTGGGAAAAATTCTCGACAAAGATCAACCATAACACCGGTTTCGTGAGGCTCCAACAGTTTATGGAGCATTTGTCGATTAGGCGTGTTCTTATAATCCTCCAAGCCACAAGCCATCATGATCTCCTTTGCATGTGCACTGTCAATTTCATCCCTTGCAATATTTAGATCACCAACTACGACCACTCTCCTCTTCTTAACCTCGATCAGGTTTCTAATCCGTTGATTCAATGCTGCAGCAAAAGCGATTCGGAATTCATCCCTTGCAGGATCTGTTTGCGCAGGGCAATATAGACCAATAAGAACAAACGCTCCGAAGTCCAAAACGAGACATCGGCCTTCACTGTCAAGGAGAATAGCCTCCTCACGTAAGAGATCCGGATAACCGCCGATGGCCTCAGATTCCGGCAATGCTAGATAGCTTTTTGCAGCAGAATTGGGAGGCTCAAGAATCCCGGTGAGACCTTCCTCGGCTTTGATTGGATTGCATTTCGATTGGCGAGTGTATATTGCCACACCGCTGTAGCCTATATATTCAACATCAACCTAAGCTTCGCCTTCCAGGAATGAAACTTGGAAGATTACCTTTCTTGTGTCTTGGAAACGTGCAGAAACAATCCCAACCCGGTACCAATACCATATCATCTCTAAGGTCTTTCTTTTGTATTTTGAGTTCCTGTATACAAACAATGTCGGCTTCGAGGATATCGAACATAGCCTAGAAGGGTAATAGTGAGCACTAGGGAGGCGACAAGGTTGAGTCCACCAAGAATACCTGAAATGATTTTTGGTCACACCATGGGTGGAACGCAAAGGGGTTCCTTCGTTTACGAATCAGCTCTGAATTTGTTTACTCCTGCAGGTGTTTCCATCAGAGCTACTCACCTTATACCGTTGACTAGAGCAAAGAACTAGATGTAAGCGTGTGGCAAATAAAATAGAAATTTGAAACTAACCATTCCATGTGGTTATTCGCAAAGACATAAATGCGGTATTTTTCTACAACTTTAAAGCTTATAAACGTTGGTCAGTCTATTTGGATGTTGCTTAGGTGGTAAAGCTATGGGAAGACGCGACGTTTGATGATGATATCACGCGTCTTACTTCTTGCCATCACAATATCAAAGAATATATAGAAATGGCCTATTCTTTATTCCCGTAATCTAGAGCTTGATCCTAGCCTATTAATTACTCTCAAACTGCATGCTGAGATATATGTATTTTTGGCGCAATATCCAGCACCATTTTGATGCCGTCATGACCAGCCCTCTAAATGGTAGTTATGTAAGCGGCCCTGATTCCAATCTCGAAAACCTCACCCCATCACACCCCACATCATCCTCGGCCCTAATTTCCCCTCAACGTTTTCCGTCTAGAAATTCACAAACAATCAGAATGCTCTCCACTCGTATCCTCGCTCGTGTCGTCGCTCGCTCCGCTGCAAGGCCACAGCAATCGCGCCTCGCTCTCCAGTCCCGAAGATTCGCAAGCGAGTCTTCAAAAGCTACCGAGAGTACTTTTATCAAGGAGAGGGAAGCCGTCAAACAGCATGCTGCCGAGTCGAGCGGTCCGTCACACCCTACGGATTCAGACCATTGGATATTTTGCTGATAAATGTTACAGAGCTTTGGCGCAAGATTTCCCTCTAGTGTGTCTTACCCGAATCCCACATGAAAATCGGCGGCGTGCGGCGTGCGGCGCGCGGAATAAGGTGAATGATTCTGACGGAGCCATCTTAAATCAAATACAGTGTCGTTCCCCCGGCCCTCATCGTCACAGCCATCAATGCCTACAACCTCTGGAGTGAACATTGGGAGCACTGGGAGCACCAACCCCCTCTTGAAGAGCGCCCCGAGTACCCTTATCAGAACATCAGAACCAAGAATTACTTTTGGGGAGACGGAGATAAGGTTCGTTTTTATCCAAAAATATTTCTTTATGCTGCCTATGCTAATCCTTTTCTTCGTAATAGACACTATTGTGAGATCCCTAACGTAAATTATATCTAAATTCTCTTTCCTTTATTGCTGACTGTTCTGCAATCCAGCTGGAACCCCGAGGTCAATTACCACAAGAAGGATGAATAAAAATGAAATCCTCAGCTTGTATTTACCCTGCAGTGTGATGGCCACCAATATTAGAATAGCAATGCCTTAGGGATTAAGGGTTAGTCATAGGATATCGAGAGGATATCGAGTAAATAAACGTATCGGTTACAAACTTTGAACTTTCTTTACTATTCTATTTAATTGAATCCAGCCTTGTACTAGATTGCATATTCGGCTCCACCCTTCCTACCTAAACAATTCAATGGTCGAAAACGATTGGTAAAAACTAACTCTGAGATACTGACTGAAGACCAATCAGTATGCGTTTCCGAAAATATCTGACTTACCAAAGCATGTTTGGAGGCAACGGTGGCTGGACATGTAGCTCGGCCCAGCCCGATGCCCAATCCCACAAATCAGTATACGAAAATTATGCTATGTAGCGCACAGCACAGCAACCACAAACATGTCAAAAAAACGCAATGAATTTAGGGGTTGATTACGACTTTATTTGATTACTTCTCAACCAGCCCAATGGCATAGTCCGCTTGTAATCCAGGTTTTTACCTTGGTTCCAAATATTTCGTCCTCTTCCACTAGCCAACCTACCTGTGATAATATTAAAGAGCTATTGGCAGTTATGCGAAGAATTTATCTAAACTCGGTATTAATATTCGAAGTTTCTTAGTAGATTTAACAACGGTACAAGAGGTAGAAAGGGTTTTAGTACTTCAGGTGAGGTCAGAGTATCTGTTCTCTTTCGTTTGTGTGGTGACACAGTCTCTGGTGCTGAGTGGCGGGCAAAATGCACCAAGAAGGGTTTAGGGTGCGTAGCTTTACCCAGCCTTGCCAGCCAAACCCGAATCTTCGTCACCCTCCCTTCTCCCGTCTCTTCCCTTCCAGCTGCGTGCGCCTCTCTGCTCGCGTACTCCCACTTCAACCTCCTTTCTATCTATTCCCTCTGCTCCTTCGTTCCCCTCCTCCTTCCCTCTCTCTTCATCTACGCCTCTCTCCATCCACTCCTTCCCCCGATCATCTTTGATCAACAAACTCAACGACAACGCGACTCTTACACCGTAGCCTAGTGACATCAGCTTTCACCAGTCTTCACGTTTACGACCTGAGCCATCCAGGAACGCTGTGGTCTGGTTGTGTGCTACAAACTGTTTCTCTTCTGTTGTTGGAACTGAGAGGACATTCTGTTTCTTTATTGTCTTGTCGTCGCTGGTGGAGCACACTGACGTTCTGTATCCTCGCCTGTGAGGGAAAAACAATCATTTTTGCTGGGGATATAAGATCAGGAGAAATTATTACCTCATTTCTTGGTGTAACAAGCGAGCGAGCAAAGCAAGAAGAATATCCTGTGCTACGAGAGAGAAGAGAGCTAGTATTCACACTTCCGGCAGTGTACGTATCACCACCCTTTTTGTTCTGTATAGGCTTGGGTTACGTGAATCCTTGCTGGACGTGGTTTTTTTGACGGCGAAATTTTGCTTTTTCTGGCGCTTTTACACTCCTTTTTTCTTCCCCTGTTATTTGCTTGCTTTGCTTTGCTAGGTTTTCTCTTCATTCTTACGCGTTTTTCTTCTAATTCTGTGCTGGAACCCGTTTGACTTGTCCTCGTTCTGTTTTCTTGGAAGCTGATTTACGAGATGGATTGTACAGACCCTCCTGTAACTTGTTCCCTAACAGAGCAAGAAGAAAGAAGTTTGGGAAGGAAAAAAAGATCACCTAAAGATAGAAACAGTCCACACATCGCCCAATTTTAGTGAATCACTCCTCACAACCTCAAAAATGGCTGACGATTTCGATATCGATATCTACGGCGATCTTAATCCTGACGAACCCACGACTACTTTTAAGAAAGAAGACGATGAGCTACTGCTTGATGATGCTGGTAACCAAGGCGATTCTACCGAAGTCAAAACTGAGCCCTCTGGTGAGGATACGAATATGGGCTCTGCTGGTGACGGTGATAATTCCGGCCATTCAAACATTGTAAAAGAAGAGGAAAATATCCAACAAAAGCAGAAGAGGAAACTCCCTGACGACAGACCCTATGATCCGACTGCAACCAGTGCTCTGTATATCGCTGATTTGCATTGGTGGACTACTGACGATGATGTTCGTGGCTGGGTTAACCAGTGCGGGTGTGAAGACGAGCTCAAGGATATTACTTTTAGCGAACATAAAGTAAATGGAAAGTCCAAGGGGTAATTTTTCCCTTTCCGACTCTTAGTCATAAGTTCACTAGGCTAATATTTCGTTAGAGTTGCCTTTGTTGAGTTTACTTCGCCCCAAGCAGCTGCTGCCGTGAAAGCTAAGATTGAAGCCGGTGGGAATCAACCCGCGTATATGGGCAAGCGTCACACCGTGTCGTACACCAACCCTGCCGTTAACCCTTTCCGCACCCTTCCTAAGGATGCTCCCCAACGTGACAGACCCCGTGATGGATTCCAAGGTGGTAGAGGTGGTGGTAGTAATAGTGGCGGTGGTGGTGACCGCACTGGACATTCCGCTCCCCCTAACATGCCCCCTATCAACATGACCGGAGGAGGTATGAACACAGGTGGTGGAAATTTCAGAGGTAATCGTGGAGGGTTTGGAGGTGCTCGGGGAAATATGGGAGGTGGGTTTATGGGTAATCGTGGTGGATTTGGTGGCCCTGTTGGTGCCCCACAAGGTTCACCGCAACAAGGATTCCAGGCCCCAATGACCGGTTTCGGAGCACAAGGTATGCCAATGCAACAGTTTGGAGGAGGAAACTTTCAGGGGGGCAACTTTCCTCCGCGCGGTAATATGAATCAAATGAGAGGTGCTGGTGGGATGAGAGGTGGAAGGGGTATGGGACCAAATGGTATGATGGCTGGAGGAATGCCAGGTATGGCTGGTAACATGGGAGGTGGGATGGGGATGGGGGGTAACATGGGTGGCATGGGAGGGGCTATGGGTGGTCAGATGGGCGGCGGAGATATGGGCGCTGGATTCAATCCGATGGGAATGGGCGGCTTCAACCCCATGGGCATGGGTATGTATAACAGTCAAGGATTCCAACCGGGTGCGCGTTCACTTACGCCCTACCCAAACGCAGCAGGGCCAGGGGGATTTCCGGCACCTCACTTCAACCCAGCATTTTTCCCGGGTGGACCACAAGGAGGGAACCAAGGGCAGTGGGATTCCCATAATCCCCACGGCAACAAGAGGCCGCGTCCAAACGAGTAAGCATCAAATGACTTTCATGTGGTAAGCCAGATCACGCTGGAGAGGAGAACTCCGCCAGACGATACGATAAACGTTAAATTCTAAAAAAATCAAGATCGAATTCCTATGCTCACCTTTGGGGGATTTCTCGTTTGTATCAGGGGGGGATTTGTTTTTTGCCTGCTCTATTTTTTTCCTTGGCAAATTTTCTCTTTGTTTCCGTGACAGGATGATCTCAATTGAAAAAAATGAAGGTTTTCTTGGGGGCCGGGAGGTTTTCTTTTTAGTCTTGCTTTTTTTTTTTTTGCCAACCTCTTTTCTTTCCTTCGGTCACCCTTGTAGTTTTATTTGCAAAAAGCCCTTTTTAGTTACAGGTTCCTTTTTTGTTTTAACTCTCTCTTCTTTTCTCTGTTCAACCAAAAAAAGAACCTAGGTTCGTTGTTGGAGTTTTTCTTCGTGCTACTGTTCTGGATTTTATCAAGTATTATTTTTATTGTCGTACGCTCTGTATTGGATTTTCAGTTCTTTTTGTGTGGGACCGGATCATCATGTGTTTTGTCACGTCAACATGGAACTTTTATGGCCGTTCTGTTGGAGAGTAATCAGTGTGTACGTTTCTGAGTGCCGCGAGACGATCGAGTTTGGGGAATAAAGGAAGGCTCAAGTGCTATGCTTCGCTGATAAGGTTGATAATCATCCCAATTGGGTCTGCGGTGTCTGTAGGTTGGTGAGATTGACAACCCTGCTTCACGAAGAGTCACTCGGCCATTCTCTGGGCAAGAAAGCCAATACGGGGGTGAATGCATGTCACCGCCCGATTTAACGAATATTGGTACCTTTTCCGTTTTCAAATTCTCGGAAAAGTACTTGGCCTCCAGCAGACCTTTTGTTGGTTTCGGCCAATGTGCGACTTCGAATATCAAGCGCCCAACCATGCATAGAACACCGGACCAAGCTTCTCGAAAAAGACGCACATAGAAAAGGAAGCTTCGTGTTGAGCCTCCGCACGCACATGACAAGGATCCATCCCGGTCATTCCTTTTTCCGGCCCAGCAACGCGGACACCCGTGACAACAGAGCCTCTCTCTCTCTCCAACCTGAGTCAACCCAGCACACCCGACTCCATCTCCTGAAAAGTCCTTTTTTTCTTTCTCAGGAAGGGAGATCCACTGTCGCTCACTCTCGTTAACGACCCTCTTACCGTGTCCTCCGTACGTCATCTCTTGTCGCATCGCCACCCACCCATGGAAATCGCAAAATCTCTCGTGAAGTGCGTTGCGCGCGCCTTCTACGACACGAAACATATCCTTGTTATCGATGCGCTCATGATCCATAACGCGTATGTCTACGGATTAGAGTTCTTTGTCCGCGCTAACACGGATTATACAGGCTCCGCGACGATGATCTCGGGAGGCTGCTGGGACTGCAGACGAAAGATCTACATAAGCTTTGTGGGAAGCTGAAGGAGGACCGTATGCTCAACGTGTAGGTGTTTCCCTACGATGGGGTTCTAGTTCTAGTAGCTGATACTGGGGTAGCCATACTCGTCAGGAGTATAAAGAGGGACAGCAACGTCCGGTGAATAAGACGTATTATTTCGTTGACTTTAGGGGCACGATTGATGCGGTGAAGTATCGGATGTATGGGGTCGTTAAGGAGGTTGAGAAGAAGATGAATAAGGATGCGGATACGAAGGGTTATGTGTGTCCGTATTGTCAGAAACGGTTCGCGGTGCTGGATGCTGTGTCGTTGGAGCAGGATCCAGAGGATGGGTTGTTCTTGTGTGATCGATGTCCGACGAAGTTGGTGGACGATGATGATAGTGCTGAGGTTAAGACGAGTCAGGAGAGATTAGGGAGGTTGATGGAGCAGATGAAGAGGATTGTGGAGTTGTTGAAGTTGATTGATGATGTGGTGGTGCCAACGTATGTGCTCTGGTTATTGTGGGGAAGGCAAAAGAAGCTAATAGGGTTAGAAATGACTTTGAGACAGCCCACGCCAACAGTGTGCCTATCCCGCGCGACAAGAACCAGCTCTCTTCTATGCCTACTACTACCACGACCAGCACCAAAAACCCCTCCCGTACCAATGCCGCATCGCTCGAGATCTCGATCACTTCTACGTCTGATAAAACTGCCGCTGAGCTCGCCGCGGAACAAGCAAAGAAGCAATCGCAGGCAGAAAAGAACGCCCTGCCAGTATGGCATACTCAGTCGACGGTCGACCCGACAGCGATCACGACAGCGGGTGCGAAGGAAGCTGCAGAGAAGGAAGCGAGGGCGTTAGATGGGATTGGGATCGCTGCAAGGACGAGGGAAGAGGAGGAGAAGAAGGCTGCAGCTGCGGAGGGGATTAATGGGGTTCAGGCTGATGGTATTTTCGTCTTTGTACTTTGGGTTCCTGAGACGCTTGCTAAACTGGGGAATAGCTATTGCGGAATACTACGCTGCTCTTGCTGCGCAAAAGGCGAAAGAGGAAGAAGAGGAGGCCGAGGAGGAAGATGAAGACGATGAAGAGGAGGATGATGAGAATTTTGAGGACGTCGTTAACAGTGGGGCTGTCACCCCTACTGTTGCTCCTGTTGTCGCAAGTTCTGCTGTGGCAGGGAATGGAGGCGTGAATGGGGGCACGAAAAGTGCGGATGACTCTGACGATGATTCGTCGTCGGCGCCGGCTACGAAGAAGGTCAAGATTACAGAGCCGGAAGAGGAGGAAGATGATTCGGATGAAGAAGCGGACTTTGAGGATGTATGATGTGTAGTGGACCGTGAGCGGTACGTTTTGATTTTCTTCTCTTTTTCTTTGGTAATTTGGGTATAAACAAAATGTGTGATTGGGGGAGTTTTTTATTTTTTTTGGTGGGTCAGGTATTGGCCGATAAATTTGACATGGGAGGAAAAAGTGAAGAGCAAACATTGTGTTTGTCTCTACCTGATGATACCTCACCAGAAGTACAGGTTATGGAGATACCACAGGGAATTTGACCCAAGATCTAAAACTAAAAAAGTTTTTTTTTCTGAGTAGGTTCTGAGTTTCAGCTGCCACTTTTTTTCTTTGGACTTTTTGCTTTTCATCGGGAGGGTATGAGACGGGAATTCGCTCCCAGCTTTGGTGTTGTAATATGTGGAAGGGGAGTTTGATTTTTCTGTTTACTGCTACTCTGCGTTCTTCGCTGTGCGGGACTTTGGGGTTAGAAATGGCGTATGCAGTTTTGGTTTTTTTGTTTGAGTTGTGCACACGCGTGGAGGAAGGGTGTGGTAGTGGGGGTTTCTCCTATGAACCTAATTTGTCTCAATGTTGGGAAGAGGTATCCTGTTTGTAGATCAGGATTTGATACCGTTTTATGAGTTCGGGTTGGTCTGCTCAGTAGAGAGGCTTCGGATGAATGTGCAGAAGGATCAAAGATTGATCTGATATGAGGGTTGGGAGTGTATACACAGGATTAGAGTCTCAATAAATTGACCTTATGTTTCTGGTGCTACTGTAGACACTGAGTGATAGGCCGTGAAACACCAGACGTCAGCGTGCAGTGACGACAGCTGCACAGATCCCAGACGCGCGCTTCGGCCAATCACAATCGAGTTGTTGGAAATGTCCCCGGAAGTATCCACGATTAGCTAAGCGACAACCCGATTCCCGAGGTTGAAAGGGAAATCGAGCCCAATCACGAGCCCCTCCATAACCCGCTCCGCTCGCCGCTCGCCGCTCTTCGCGATCTCCCTTTCATCTCCCCTCAACCTCTTTTTCTTTCCTTTTCCTTCTTGTTACAGCATAAAGCAGCTTATCTCTACTTTATCCTTGTCTATAACCAATTCTTATTCCGCAGCACAGTAACAATCAAATACAACCTCTACTAAATATCGAATTTCGAAAAAAACCCCCCCACTATGTCCGCCTCCCTCCTCTCACGCACAGCTCTACGCAGCGCCCACCCTCTCCGCTCAAAAATCCGCACCCTCGCCTCCGTGGCCACCTCCCAATCCGCCCCACCCGCCGCAGGCGAAAAGCAGCCTAGTATCAAGAAATTCCAAATCTACCGCTGGAACCCAGACACGCCGGAGAAGAAGCCGTTTATGCAAACCTACGAGTTGGATCTGAACCAGACGGGGCCTATGATTCTGGATGCGTTGATTCGGTTGAAGAATGAGGTGGATCCGACTTTGACGTTTAGACGGAGTTGCAGAGAGGGGATTTGTGGGAGTTGTGCGATGAATATTCAGGGGACTAATACGTTGGCTTGTTTGTGTAGGTTTTTTTTTTGTCCTATGGGTGGAGGTGGTGGTGGTGGTGGGTTGGGTTGGTGGCTGATGTGGGATAGGTCGTATTGATACCTCTTCGGCTGCGCCGGTCAAGATTTATCCGCTTCCGCATACTTATGTCGTTAAGGACCTCGTCCCGGACTTGACGCAGTTCTATAAACAGTATAAATCGATCAAACCGTATCTCCAGCGCAAGACCCCCGCTCCAGATGGCAGGGAAAATCGTCAATCTATCGCTGAGCGTAGAAAGCTTGATGGTCTTTACGAGTGTATTTTGTGTGCCTGCTGCTCTACCTCATGTCCTTCATACTGGTTAGTGCTGTCTGCCCGGGTGGAAGTAACGGGTAAAATGTGCTGACATTTCGTGAAGGTGGAATTCCTCCGATTACCTCGGCCCGGCTGTCCTCCTGCAGAGTTACAGATGGCTCGCGGATTCTAGGGATGAGTTTAAGGCGGAGAGAAAGATGGCGTTGGAGAATGAGATGAGTCTGTATAGATGTCATACCATCATGAATTGCGCGAAGACTTGTCCAAAAGGGTTGAACCCAGGTTTGGCTATTGCTCACGTATGTCTTACCATTGAGTGATTTCTTGTGAGTTTGGGCTAATCGGTGTTTACGTCTACAGATCAAGAAGGAGATGACCTTTGGGTCATAAACTCGGTTATAGGTTGAGGGAGGTTTGGTATTTGGCGTATGGGAGGTAGGAGGGAAAGCACTATATTTTTTATTTTTTTCCCCATGCATTGCTGAAGAGGAGGGTTGTATACGTCGCCGTCGACGGCTACCGAAGGTTTCCCCGTTTCTCTGTAAATGGAAAAAAGGACAGCGGGGATGGGAGTACATTTCTGCAGACTGAATGGAGTCGGTGGGCTTTTTTTCTTCTTCCCTGTTCAGTTGAAACATTTCGTTTCCTTCATCATTTCGCACTCGCTTGCTGTTTTGTTTCACTGTAATCATAAGAATGGAAAAAGCGATATCATTTGTTTACTTTTTCCGTCACAACGAATAAGTAGTCCCTTTCTGCACCACTCACGACACGGCATATACACCAATGAACAAAAGATTCTATATTTCTGGGGATCGGAAGGAAAACGGAACTATATGCCAAGTTGGAAGGTTTTTTTCTCACTCCACACCATAACTTAAGCCTTGGCAATAATCCCTGTAATGTCCCACCCCGTCAGTAAATAGTTTAAACCAAAGAGGGTATAAAAACGTACTCTCAACATCCTGCACACTCTGCTGCAAAATCTTCTGGAGGTTCGCAGGAGTCTCGAGCTCCTTCTTAACCTTTGCGATCAGGGTCTCAGCGAGCTCTCTCTGCTGGCGCTGTTTAACCTGTGCTTCATAGCGGATCCAAGAGTCGAGGACAGACTTGGCCTCGGCAACGAAGGTGGTCTGTTGCTCGAGCTCGAAAGCCTTGGCTTCGAGCTGGGCGGTTTCCTGGGGGTTGGGGCGATATTAGATTTGTGTGTGAGGTGGAACGGTGGTTTAAACACTCTACACTAGCCGGAGTGGAATGTAGAATACGCACCTTAGAGACCGCAAAGAGGTCCTTCGTAACCTCTACGACGGTTCCCATCTGGCCCACACTCTCAATCCTATCCTTAACAGCCTGAGTGTGGTCTGCCCTCGCACCGTTCAAGACATCCCTAATCTTGGCGACCTGGGTTTCCGCCCACTCTTTGTATAGAGGACCTCCATACTTTGCAACAGCGGTGAAGACGCTGATCAAAGCGATGGCAACGATGGTCTCCTCGTTGACGACATACAGCTCGTTTGAAATAGCCCAGATGGAGGCACCAGCGGCCGAGGACAAGATCGCGGTTTTGGTGATGAGGTTGCTACCCGGGAGGCTATCGAGGATTGACTGTGCTTTGGACTTTGGGTCCGGTCTGGTGGCTGGGGTGGATTGGAATCGGACCGCGGTGAGAGTGGGGGTTAGCTGGTGGTTGAGAAGCGCGGTGGTGGGTCGGAGGCGGGCGGCGCCTGGTGTGCGGGGTTAGTTAGTTGTGAAAAATTGGAATTGATGGGAGGGACGTACCCGAGAGACTCTTGGCCAGCCGCATAGACATTGTGATGGAGGCGGGGATGGGGAATTGATCTGGTGAAGATGCGGGTTTGACGATTTGGTAGGGCGATGATGTTTTTCGGGTTGATGAAACGACGTCGGGAGTTGTCGCCGCCATTAGCTGGGGTTTGGGGCGTGGGGCTCAGGGTTAGGGTTTTTGCAGGGATGGGTTCTGAGGTTATCGAGTGATGAATCGAGGAAAATAGTATTCTTGAGTAGTAGTAGTAGTAGTAGTAGTAGTAGTAGTAGTAGTAGTAGTAATTCATTTACGTATCCAACCCTTATAGTATTTTTGAGGGGGTTTGGAAGTTTTGATAGTGGGCTTTCTTTTGGATGAAATAGATCAGTTGGAAGAAGATTCTATTTCCACACACTTCAGTGGTGTAGTTTGACTCAGTTCTCATCCTTTCCCTGGTGATATCCTCTTGTAAATATTATATTATTAAGCATCAGTTGCATACAGCACTTCCCCAGCCCCTCTATACTTACTACCCATGAGTTGGTACTATAAAATTGACTCTCGTCTTCGGTAATGATCCTCCCATGTACCATCCACCTGGTAGTTCTGCTCTTGAATGACTTCTCCTTGATGCCGCTGAGAACCGAGCGCAGAATGTGCTCTTCTCCTTCACATACCTCTTTAATGTCACTATTATTGTTTTACGGTGCCATATTTCTGTAGTTTCGGAAGAAATAGCTGCCTATCCAGCTTCATTAAAATTCGGGTCTTGAACTTGAATAAGGGAGATATGAAAGTTCTTACCTCGCCCCACGCCGGTACCCTTCACTATGTCTTTCCGAGATTTCCCACGATCTAATTTCCCAAAAATATTCTCATTAGATTTGGGAAACGCGATGTGGGTTGATAATGTGCATCTGAGAAGCCCATTTGTATTCGAAAAATTTAAAATGACACCCCAAGTATACACCACTGTATATTTCGCGGCGTTGAGAAATCTAGATATTAGAAATAGTGGGGTGCTCTAGTTAGAGGTGCTCTGAGAGCAGTAGTAGAGGTCTAGGAGCAGTGAGAGTGCAGGGACAGCGGGGGCTCAAGAGCTGAGAGATCCGTGGTTCAGCACTTGGAGGTACCACTCCGCGGTCAGTGCCTCACGGAGTCGTAATAAATCACTCATGACTCCTGAAACATCTCGAGCGCGGCTCGCACCAGCACTAGGTAAAACTTACTAGGTGAGACAGGGGTTTTATGCAAATTTCTGCCATTATCAACTTGGGGTTAAGCTTCAAGTAGAAAATAAAGCTTCGACTGGTGAGAATAGCGAATTTAAAAGTTAATGGTACTTCCTTAGAAGCTATATAGTGAAATTGCGCTATAAGAATACGAAATTGGAATGAACCAATATTCTTATAAGATAGATATTCTTAGTGCTGGGCACGAGCTAAACGCAACTCATGAACTCCCGAATCGCTAAAGACGAAACTTCCCAATCGCAGTAAGGTAATACACCAATATAATAGCAGTGGGGCATTAGCAATGATGACTTCATCGATCGTTTCCAGGAACGGTAGGATTCTGCACTTGGTGACAGTTAGAGGTAGTAGTGTCTGGTGCATGACAAGGGTTTAGAAGAAAATATGATACTTTACACCCAGCGAGGGGTGGTGGAGTTCAGCACTCAGAGGTGGGGTTCATAGGTAGCACTCCGCGGCTGGTGCTTCAATGAATCATGGAGAATTACTCATGACTCGCGAAACGTCTCAAGTGCGGCTCGTGCCCACCACTAGATACAGTACACTCGCCCTATAAGAATATTTTTTATAAGAATATTCTTAGTGGAGCACCCCCCAAAACTATCTTTCTAGTCCGTATTTGGTAAAGTCTTCTCCATAAACCTTCTCCATTGGGTTAGACCACTCTTCTTAAAAGAATATTCTTCTGCATGCTCGGTCCCGACGGTATTCTTATAGGGAAGTACTGGCGCACATAGAATGATACCTGCCTGGTCCGGTCCGGTCCACATATTTGTTGATAGATTGGTAATTTATACATGTATCCAACCCTTCGGGTTATGGCGGCGCCCTGGTCTATATATTCTTGCAAGCCGAATATTCTTATGAGCGATCGTACTGTAGTTCGAGACTTAAGGAAAGGTTGTAAGGTTTGTAGTGACATCCTCGATGGTGCGTACATGCTTTGGCCAGTAGTCATAAAGTTAAATCATTGCCGGAAATTTATGTGGTCTCGCGTCTTGCCGTCCGAGCCTAATTTAGATTTAGCATTACCGATACAAATGCAGGAAGTTGAATACAAGATTTGGATGATAGCGTCTAGATTGATGTGTTTGAAGCTGTAAGGCCTAGGGAGAAAGCTGAGAAGGTTTGGGTTGAATTTATCGGATTTTGGTCTCTGGAGTGGCTGAATATCAATATAACAAACAGCCTTTGGGCCGAGCCTCTAATGAAGCAGGTTCGTTGAAAGTTTGAACGAATTTAAACTTCTTCATGTAATCAGGCCAGGTAGTAACCTATTTTCCGGTAGTGTTGACCGGGTTGCGATACCCGTCGGTTATCTCACCCTCTCAATAGATGCGGAGGCTCGTAGGGTTAACTATCGGTAGTTCTATACTCTATTCGTTTCTGAATTTTTAGGGAAAATCGGATCTTCCATAAAAGCCTCCGGCATATTTTGGCTTAGGAACTTATCCATCGACTCTGGACCTAGTAGGAATAGTATTCGCCGTATATTTGCTCGTTTCTTAATGGTTCCACTCCGGTTTTTCGCCGTACGTGTTATGTGTATGTACCTGGGCGATGGCAACGTCGTGGGTCTTGGGAAGTAAAGCCTATCAACTCCAGCCTATAATCGTAATTAGTGTTAGTTCCCTCTCATAAAAGGGCGAAGAATCTAGTATCAATGCATAGACACTAGCCGCTAGTTCTAGACCATGATCCTAGGAGACTGGGGTCCTGCAGTGCTTTGGCTGCAATATTACGGTGTGCTGAAGAGGAGATGTTGCATCAAGTCCTTAGGAGAAGATAACTTCCATGATCACCGTCAAACCACTTGTTTCCGTAGTCCGTTAATGAACTCAGTTGCTTGAAGTCCCTCTCTTAAAGTAACTTTTCAATGACTCTTACTCTCGATCTTGGTTGTCTTTACCCTCCCGATTTTTAAGTTACGCCTAAGAAATTTTCGATCTTTCCTGGGTATTGTCCTGGCTATCCGTTGTTGTGGGCGAGCCTATTGACCGCATGTAGTAAGTCTTGTTCCGTCGGTATGTGTTATTGGGTGGTTAGGTGAAATGTAGGCTCTTTCCAATCCCCTACTGCCTATGGCTGCTGCGCACCGCAGGGGTGAAATGTATCCCAAGTTTTCATCCTTGTATTTAATACCCTGAGAGGCTGGCTCATTGCTTGAAAGTCCACAATGTTCATTCCGCTTGCTGAAGATTTTAATAGATGCATCGCTTGATAACTTAGAATCCAGTAGGATGATACACTGACAATGTCCGTCTCGAGATAATTTTGTGGTGGTTGCTGGAGAGTAGGTTTTTGGGTTGTGGTGGTGGTGGTGGTGGATGGGAGGGAACAAAGGTAAAGCAACGCCCTGCCAAGGACACTTATCCATAGAATGGTCCCGTCCAGCAAATTTCTAAAACCTTCTGATTCTTTCCACCTTTGATCCATTTGGGATTAGGGTAATTCTAGGGAACCAATGACAATAGGCACCTCCGGTCCTGAAACCGGAAATTTAAGAGATAAATTATTCGCTCTATCGTACAACTTCACTGACGGAGCGTCTACCTACTAGTATACATAACTCCATAACCACTAATCATGCATATGAACTCACCCAGGCGCTAACAGCTCAAGAAGAAATCTATCCTCTAAAACGCACCCCTAAATTGATCCAATACCTGCCTTACCAACGGCCTTGGTGCCGCTGGTGCAGCCACCTGCGCCCCCTCTGTTGCCACTCCATCCTGATCTCTCAATCGTCTCCTCAGGGTTTCAAATTCTCCGGCTTGACTATCTTTAAACAGCCAACTTGGCAGTCTCCACTTCGACTTGGGTAATAAATCCATCCTCCATGCATACCCAACAACCCATCCCACGGCGGCAGCAAGTAGTGACCCAGGAAGCTGACATAGAGCCAATTGCGCTGAGAGGACATAGACATAGAATTTATCGGATAAAGTTACCCCCGGAGCGTCGACATCACCTTCGGTAGATGAAGATGAAGTAAGAAGTTTGAACTTATAGACACCGGGTATACCTGCGTGGTACTGCGCTAATGCGGCGAAGATGACAGGTGTCGGTCCGGGTGGGAGGTAGTTCATTTTCCATCCTGTAAGTGGTCGGAATACGACTGCTAGAACAAGAGGGGCAATAATGGATGTTGCGACGAAGCTGTAGACAAGGAACGAAGCGAATTTGCGCGTTCCGAAGAGGCGCTCAATCGTACGGAGGTGGTAAATTACTAGTGAAGCGAAAAGGAGCTCGCCAGCATTGGCATAGGATGTCTTGACTGAGGTTAGGATATTTCTCAGGGAACAAAAGGTGTGTACAGGAGAACCAACCTGCCATATTAACACCCGCCATAGCTGTCTATACACCCATAGGTGTGGGATAATCTGTATGTGAAAGTAGTGCTTGACACCAACTATCGAGGCAAGGAGAGAGGAAGCGACCAAGGCGAAAAGGAATGCTTTAGAGACTGGCGCCGAACGAAATCCAGATTGCTGCATTTTCGGTAGTGAACTGATAAAAGACAGACTCAAGGTAAGCCCGCGAGGGGTCCAGCGATTTATTGGAGAGGGTAATTCTGGTGATGTCTGTCCCTAGCTACATGCAACTCGGAACCTGGCAAGGGTTAAGGCCACGTTGGGGTTAGGGGTATGCACACTGCCACAGCTCATTGAATCGTCGTGGCTGGTGTCGATGCCCCTCGATGCCTTCAGCCACATGCACCCCACCAAATGTTTAACCGTTCCTATTTTATCAGAGTCACACAGCAATACGACAGGCATCTCCACATATCTCCACGTTTCATTTGGAATTCCCCTCTTTCTTATTTGCACTCTTAGTGAACTGACTTAACTTCTCCGAAATGGCCGATAAAGATCCACAACCTCCAGCCCTCAAGCCTGAGGCCCTTCCTACAGCCGTCAAAGAAGTTCCAGCTTCCACAGGGTCTGCCAGTCAGGAACAGCATATTGATCCTTTCGATGTAAAAGGTGCTGTTGTTGATGGCAAAGTTCTTGCCATTGATTATGAGAAGCTCATCAGAGATTTTGGCACTCGTCGTATCTCCCCCGAACTGCTGGAACGGTTCGAGAAGCTCACAGGCCACAAGCCTCACATCTATTTGAGGAGAGGCATGTTCTTTTCGCATAGAGATTTCGAGAGAATCTTGGATAGATATGAGCAAGGAAAACCGTTTTTCTTGTACACCGGGAGGGGACCTAGCAGCGAGAGCATGCATTTGGGTCATATGATTCCTTTTACGTTCACTAAGTAACCAGACACTAGCCATTTCATGTCGAAGCACAAGAGAAGCTGATCAAGTCATTGGCCAGATGGTTACAAGATGTTTTCGATGTTCCTCTAGTCATCATGTTAACGGATGACGAGAAGTTCCTGTTCCGCCCAAACCTCAGTATCGCGGATGTCTTAGGTTTTTCCCGCAACAATTGCAGGGATATTATTGCCGTGGGATTTGACGTAAAGAAAACATTCATCTTTTCTGATCTGGAATTTATGGGTGGTGCTTTCTACGAGAATGTCGTTAAAGTTTCTCGGTGTATTACCGGGAACCAGAGCAAGGCTACCTTCGGCTTCACCGACCTGTAATGTGCCAAACTAGTATATTTGATCAAAGTGTCATAACTAATTAGTCTTTAAACAGCGACAACATCGGGAAAATGCATTTTACGGCAATCCAAGCTAGCACAGCTTTCGCTACTACTTTCCCCCACATCTTCGGAACAGACACCAAAACAGTCAAGGAAATCCCGTCGCTTATTCCCTGCGCGATTGATCAGGATCCCTATTTCAGGCTTACCAGGGACGTGGCTACTAGATTGAAGTACCAGAAGCCTGCTCTGATCCATGCTCAATTCTTCCCTGCTCTTGGTGGCCCAGGAAGTAAAATGAGTGCCAGTATTGACTCTAGTGCCATCTTCATGAATGACACCATGAACGCCATGTTTGTTCTCACGTTATTTCCTCCCGATTCAAGATCCGAGTGCTAATCCATGATTCACCCGCCAATAGTAAGAAGAAGATCAATAAGTACGCCTTCTCTGGCGGCCAAGATACTGCCGAAGAACAGCGTAAATTTGGTGGAAACCCGGATGTCGATGTCTCCTTCCAGTACCTGACCTTCTTCCTCGAGGACGACGACGAGCTCGAGTCGATCCGCCAGTCATATCTTAAGGGGGAACTGCTTACAGGAGAGCTCAAGGCCAGATGTATCAAGGAGCTGCAGACATTTGTTGCGGCTTTCCAAGAGAGGAAGAAGGCAGTTACAGAGGAGGTCGTGAGGTCGTACATGACTCCTAGACCACTTGTATGGGGTCAGGGGAAAGGAGCGAAGAAAGAAACATCAACTGTTGCTGATGTGACCCAAAAGATTAAGGACGCTGTTGTTGGGTAGTTTGGTAGGATAATTGTATGAATGGACTAGAAAATCCTGGCGATTAAGATATGTGCTCATAGCGTTGATAGAGTGAGATTGATATGTGATACCTGTTTGAGGCAAAGCTACCTGGTTTCCGCGAGTAGAAACATTAACCTATTTCTTCGCGTATTAAGGAAAAAAAGCAATTTTCTATGTTCCCTACTTACTTAGTGTTGGCTTCTATTATACTGCTTCGTAGACGAGTTTACTTCTTGAAACTAGAAAGTATGAATTTGTACCGTCCGTGGAGAAATTAAAGTTCTTAATATTTCAATCACCAACTATCACTCGCTATAGTAAGAAAATGTGGGTGGGTTTTCTGGTTCGTATAGTTGAAAGGAGAAGTGAGCCATTAGAAAGGACCGTCTATCAGAGGCTAGCACTTTCTTTATGTTCATATATTTCAGTAACTTCGATAGGCCTTTACTATTAGTGGTCACTTACCAGCTGACGTGGGGGAAGTTTTATCTGTCGCTTTCCCTGAAGATGCACTTAGGTAGGCTGTGGCGGGCTTTTCGGTAATTGATATATAAACCAAATCATGAATAGTGCTTCTTGGCATACAAAAATTTAGCTCTGGTTACCAGAGCTATCGGAATGACTTCGCTGGGCAGTTGCACGTGGGGCCTGACGCTTGGATACGATCATCACGGCCGTGATGGCGAGCTAAGAGAAAGCTTTAGAATTCTACTTAGTTTTTAAGTAACTAGGGTTGTCGAAGTCCATGTTTTGTGGTATTCCCCGCCATAGCATTGTAGGCTGGGGAAGACGTTCTATATTACTCGTTGCTTTGGGGGTGTTCGATTTGTTTGCGGTAGATAAGAATTTGCTGAAGTAGCCTATAGCTAGGTATTGCTTATGATGCTTACGGTATATATTTTACATAGGAAACCATTTCGTGGCTAATGGTTGACTTGGTTAGATTTCACGTAAGGCTTAGTCGTAGGAAGCAGGAGCACTAGGAGTTAGTGGAGCGAGGAATGTGCGGAATTATGGTAATAAAGTTAGCATTTGGAGGTCTAGCTACATAGAAAGAAGATTGCATATAGATGGCCGAAAAAAAGAAAGTGTAGCGTGTTCTAGCAAGCATAGAGTACTAATTATTAAGTCTTGGAAGAGCACTATTTTCATCTTATCTCTGCTGCCTTGGCTACTGGCAAATAGTGGTCTTCTGGGAGACGAAAAGGTACTGTAGGAAATAATAAAGGCTGACGCGATTTGGATGAAGTAGGAACAGAAAAAGGGACAGTAACATAAGGAAATTAACAAAAGAGTGACAGATTAATAAGAAGTAACAAGCCCCCTGTCATTTTGTGTGATGGTGGCTTTTAGAAAGTCTTTGGTGAAGAGGATCAAGAGTGGAGTACGATGGTGCGGTACTTCTGTTTCATCGCACGATCCTTTTCCCTCTCAACACGGAGTATTGTTTGAGTTTTCGGGAGGTCCTTGAAGTATTCTGGTGCCCTGCGATAGCATACCTCCATTATGTCATGTGCTTCGTCCAAGTATTTAAAGGCGCGGGAGATAGACACTAGTTTTTCACGGCTGAATTTGCCTGCACGGATGGAGGCTACTGCTTCGTCCAATTTCTCGTCAAGATAATCCTGAAGAGTTCCGACATGGCTCTGAGCGCATGTCAACGAGAGGATTGGCTTATAACAGCTTTCATCCTTGGTATTGGCATGAACCTCTACTGGTTTCCAGAGAAGTGTCATTGGCAACGCCCTATTTTTCATGTGGTTGACTATGGAGTTCAAATCCACCTGTGTTCCTTCTTTCGAATCGGTGGTCCATTGGGTTGGTAGTGTATTTCCATCGACGTCAGTCATAGGGTTTAGATTATGCATGTAAGTTCTGTGGGAAGATCTTAAGTGGGCTTTGGTTACAGTTGCGGTCGTGGTTTTTATTGGCTTGTTGGTCGTCTGTGGGCCGGGTCGTTCTGCTGGAGAGGAATATTTTTGTGATGAAGAACCCATCACGATGAATTTATAGTGGATTTTGAAGGCATAGAATTGTTTATAGCACTATAATGTACTTATATAGAATTATATAGAAAAGAGTAATCTAAGCTCGCAACGAGTCTAGAAGAAATTCCCCTGGAGTATATATGTATACAGTATTCTGCTTTATCCTTAAGATAGCTGTTATAAGACTATAGCTATCGTTGCTCGATTTTAGACATACCCACGGTGCGTATATACGTAGCGCTGTAGGTAGTAGGGGATAGGAATGAGCCTAGTAGACATATGTCCCATGAAGTGAACCGGATGGAATCAGCATAGTAAGGCAAAACCGGTTTTCTTTTTCTCTTTTCTGGGTTTCTATTGGGTTAAATCGATGTTGGGTACAAGCCCTTTGCTCAGTCGTATGAAGTCGTATGACGGCCTTTGTCGGTTTTACTAGGGGGATCAGAGTAGGAGATAGAAGGAATCCATTCACTTAAATGCAATAACCGATGGTGGGTGTGTGTGTGGACTTATTTGGGGTGTCTTAGGGAGGGTGATCAAATGAGGGGGGAAACAAAGTCGAGAAGTTAACAAATGATAGCAAGGAATTAACACGAAGGTAAGAAAGGTGGGACTACTTGGTTTCGAACTCGCTTTCTCGCAACTTCTAGTAGGATCTTGGCTTTATATGTGTGTATGTCCCCAAATATATTGACTTAAGTTGCGATTTAGTACCTATCTAAGAACATGATTGTTTGAATAGCTACGGTATCAGAACGGGAGAGTTTACAAAATGAGGATTAAAAACAGCTTGGGTGACATAGATAAGGCAGTGTAACAAACCGAGCTAACCTAGGTAGAACATACGCAAGTAGGCTAATGCTCAATAGTATGGCTACATGTATGTAAGCTAAAGCGCACACAGGAGTAGTAAAACGATGGATGTGTGCGTGTCGAATTCTTGTATCAGAGGGGTAGAAAGAGAACATAAGAAACGATTAGCAAAAGGAAATAATAGCTGCGTATGAGTGCCAAAGCTGAGGAGCAGCGAACCTTATCGAGTAAATTGGTCAAGTTCGGGTTTTATGGACAGATAATCTCTAGAAGCGAAGAGCCAGGTAGTACGCAAGTTCAAATTAAATTTATGATCAAATTTATTTATTTGCTGGTTGTCCAAACTTCGACTAATCAGAGTCTGCAGGGCAGCCTCAGCCAGAAAGTATGCCGTCCTTAAAGCAGCAATTCTCTCATGGACCAAATTCTGAGATCCTTTTGGTCGACTCTTACATGACTTAATGAGGCCAATGAGGCGTGTGAGGGCCACTGAGGCATTAGCGACAACATTTCTATCTGCGATCGATAGCTCTGAGCCTTCAAAGTTGAGATCGAGTCCCCCCACAACCAGGTTCTCTTCTTTAAGTTCATAACCCGGGTCTTCCAAGTCCAGGAGAAATAGGCTCTGTAACTTCCTAATTGTCTCAGCTCTAAGCGTTCTAATATGCTGAAGGTCTGTTTTTTCAAGTTCCTCTGGCTTCAAAGTGGCTAAGCGCAACAGCTGTGCGCTGAGCTTGATTAATGAAGAATGAATTTCTTTCTTGACAACACTCTGTAAATAATCCGCGTACAAATTAGCATCGCGGATAGCTATCAACGGCATCGTTTTCGGTAGCTCAACCGGATACATAGCGGTGATAGCGTAGGTTGTAGGTAAAGCTCTGAAGGGTGTGAGTTGGAGGTTAGGTCTGAAGTTTTTCTAATAGTGTGGGTTATTATGTGCTGGCGGAATATTTTCCGGGTTAGGGGCTTTTCGTCTGCATTTATACGCAGCACTACATGTAGTGATTGGAATACTAAGGCTTAGGATGAATAGAATGGTAGCTATGGATTATTTGTTTTATGGGGTTGCTATTTACATACTGGGGGATCTGTATCGTCTTCACGCCTCTGTTTTAGTGAACTAACAACCACCCCAAGCCCCCGCTGCGTAAGCTGTAGAGTTACAAAAGGAGGCATCTACGACATATGAATATTACAAGTAGAAATACACTAAGGGGCTCTCTCCAAGACATGTTACCGGTAATGCCGGTAAGATTGACCTGGAAGTGAGAGTATATCGAAGGGCTAGCATAGTATTTATAGTTAGATGCTTTACATGTAGGCCTTGAGTGAGGAAGGAAGATTTCTCGCAACGAGTGATACTATATGCATCTGATTATCCAGATTAGATTAGATCTGACCGTTGCAGATGCGGCTCCACGTACCCCAACATTCAACGACCTCTCCAGGTTGAAACCGGGAAGCAGGATAGCTTTTAATATCTCCAGGTTTTATTTAATCACAAACACTCAACCACTAGAAGCACATATTTATCGCATTCTACCATTTCATCTCCGAGTCGAGCGCAGATAAATCCACTGCCCACACACCTCTACATGCTGTGGGACAGCCAGTCTTATCGATTGAAGGTCCCCTGCACCTAGCCAGGAGCAAAGCAATATCATTGAATTCGAAACGATCTTTTGTATAGCATCGCTAGTTAGACAACATGACGATACTTGGTACGTACACCTATTTCCAACTTCCTCATTGTATGTGCTTCATTCTAATACCCCGATGGTCATAAAATAGATGTCCTTCTCACGCTGCTTCACGCGGCTGTGATAACCGTACACCTGGTAGCAGCGCCCTACACAAAAGTCGAGGAATCATTCAACCTACAAGCGACGCACGATATTCTGCTCTATGGGATATCAACGAGTAATGTAACGGCCTCGCTAAAAGAAGATTACGACCATTTTACGTTTCCTGGGTCAGTCCCGAGGACATTTGTTGGGCCCGTCGTGTTGGCGGGACTTAGTAGACCGGTTATTGATGTGTTGGGGGATATCGTGAATCCCCAGATTATTGGTGCGCTTTGTCCCTTTCTTTGCGCAGAGGTGTCAGAGGCCAGGGACTTATGAAATAGTACAATATATCAGTTCGCGGCGTTCTGGGTGCTCTAACGGCACTGTCGCTGGGCTTGTATACCCGCTCCATCCGCCTTGCGTACGGTCGCATAACTGCAATCTTCTATACTATCCTCCAGCTATCGCAATTTCATCTACCATATTACGCCTCGCGGCCACTTCCAAACACCTTCGCGCTGATCCTATCGACGGCGGCGCTATCCTTTCTTCTTCCGCGTCCTGTAACGACCCCGAAGCGACGGAAGGGGAATTACAAGCTCGGGATCTACCTCCTCACCTTCACCGCGGTTGTGTTCCGTTCAGAGCTCGCGATACTACTCTCTTTCATAACATTGCAGTTACTCGTAACGGGTCGCCTTTCGCTATTTAGAGACGTCATCCCTGCGGGCATTGCAGGTGGTGTAATTGGGCTCACAATCACACTCAGCATCGATTCATATTTCTGGCAATCACAAAACGAGGAAGCTAGAATTTTCACGACGCCGTTTTTGACAGAGAAGACAGGATTGATCTGGCCGGAACTTTCGGGGTTCCTGTATAACGCTATCGACAACAAATCTTCAGAATGGGGTGTTTCACCGTGGCATTATTACTTCAGCTCTGCGCTACCAAAGCTACTACTTAACCCATCTGTCCTGCTTGTATCACTACCAGCATGTTTATACGGCTTCCCTGTAGCCGCGAAGGAGCTCCTGATCCCAGCGTTGGGATACGTTGCGGTGTACTCCTATCTGCCACATAAAGAGTGGCGCTTTGTAGTGTATGTTGTTCCAGCGTTGACACTCTGTGGGGCGTTGGGGAATGCGTGGATTTGGAACAGGAGGAGCAAGAATATGGCCTATGCACTACTCGCGATTGGTATTTGTGGGTCAATGGTGCTTACCGCCTTAGCAGGTACTGGGATGATGCTCGTGAGCTCATGGAACTATCCAGGTGGGGAAGCGGTGGTGAAGTTGCATCAAGCTTTGGGTAGGGAGGGTGTAAATGGGGTGCATACGGAGAAAGTACATCTGGATACATTCGTGTGCATGACGGGTGCCACAAGGTTCTTACAGGAACAGCCGTTGGTGCCTTTGTCTGGTGATGCGGCTGTGAAGTGGGGGACGGCGATCAGGAGAGTCGTTTTCGATAAGACAGAAGATCAAAAGGCTTTGCTTACTCCGGAGTTCTGGGAGGACATCGATTGGGTTGTTACGGGAGAAGTGGAAAGGATTATTGGGAAATGGAGGGTTGTGGACACTGTTGTGGGGTGGAAGGGGATCAAAGTGTACAAACCGGGGGAGATAGTTCACGTTGGTGCACCAATACTGGGAGAAGAGGAGGCTGAAGAATTAGGCTTGACGAAAGAACACAAGCCTTCACCTGTGTGGTGGAAGAGGGCGTTAGAGGACGGATACGGGCTTAGGGATACGGTTTTTAGGGGTTATTGGGTCGGGGCAAGGATGGAGGAGATGGTATGGGTTTTGAAAAAGGAAGAGTGATGTTATCTCTTTGATAGTTCTTTTACGTTTGTTTGATCATGCATGTGTATCTCTACATAGCGAGTCTGGTGTTTTATCTACATGAATATATTATCGCATGGTGAGTGATATTTGGACTGGAAGACGCCTCCAGGGATTCGTCTCGATAAATATTCCAAGGCCAATTATATTTTACATTTCTCTCACTAGCTTAAGGTAATTAAAATGAAAATCTAGAGTTTCGTGAAGCTCTCAGCAAAGCAGAGCTTCGTTGTTAAGGGCCATCGCTTCGGTACCTAAATAGCTGGCTGAGGCTCTGCTGAACCCTCGCCCTACCAGTGCTCAAGCCACACCTACGCAACCTCCCCCGCTTGGTGCTAGGAACATCACCAACTCCCAACCACAACAGCATCAGAATTCCCACCCTACCACCCTTCTCTCCTGGTTTCATTTGTCTCCAGCTTTATTAAAATGGCTAATCAAACCCCCGCCGTTGTCATGGACAAGTGAGTGCCCCCTCTGGTTCCATTGTTGCTCTACCAGCTAACCATACACAGCGGTACGGGCTACTCGAAGCTAGGTATGTATCAGCTGTCTTCACAATTCTCTCGCTAAGCTTAGTACTGATATCCTTCTGTATAGGGTTTGCCGGAAACGATTCACCGTCCTTCGTGTTCCCCACTGCCATTGCCATAAAAGGCTCCACCGGCGGGGGCGGATCTGGTTCGGGACGCCCGGCGGTCGCCCAGAAGCCGTCATATCTCACCGGAGGAGCCGGCCCGAGTGGTCATTTGAGCGCGAAGAGGGGCACGGAGGATTTGGACTACTTTATTGGAGATGAGGCGCTTGCACAGTCTAGCGGGCTGGGTACGCTCCCTTTCATGATTGCTTAGGGAGGGAGCAGAATTGGAGGAGATGATCAATTCAGGGGAGCTGCAGATTTTGGTACTAATAAGATGGGGGTTAGGATATGGTGTTCATTATCCGATAAGACATGGACAGGTCGATAATTGGGTGTGTACAGCTCCGTAGTCGGTTGGGGTTGAGTGTGGCTGACAAGCTTGACAGGACCACATGGAGCGTTTCTGGCAGAACTCGATTTTCAAGTACCTCCGAGTCGAGCCGGAAGATCACTACTTTCTTCTTACCGAGCCAGTAAGACCTACAGTCCCATCAGACAATTCAAGAAATAAATATACTAAGTTTGAGTCCCTAGCCTTTGAACCCCCCCGAATCGCGTGAGAATACTGCCGAGATCATGTTTGAGACGTTTAATTGTGCTGGTCTCTACATTGCCGTCCAGGCTGTGTTAGCGTTGGCAGCGAGTTGGACCAGCAGTAAGGTGCAAGACCGAAGTTTGACTGGTACAGTCGTTGATTCCGGTGACGGTGTTACCCACGTCATTCCTGTGGTGCGTTCCTCTATCCTCCCCAGAAAACTCTTATGCTAAGAAACTCTCCAGGCTGAAGGTTATGTCATCGGCTCATCCATCAAATCGATCCCAATTGCCGGTCGCGACATCACTACCTTCGTGCAATCTCTTCTGCGTGACCGTGGCGAAGCCGATTCTTCCCTGAAGACAGCTGAACGCATCAAGGAGGAATTCTGCTATGTGTCTCCGGACATCGTGAAGGAGTTTACTCGTTTCGACAAGGAGCCCGAACGATTCCAGAAGTACGTCGTTGAGCAACTTGGCGGTCGCAGCGTTACAGTCGATGTTGGATATGAGAGATTTTTAGCGCCAGAGATATTCTTCAATCCCGAGATCTTTTCGAGCGATTTTTTGACGCCGTTGCCGAATATTGTCGATACGGTTATTCAGACGAGTCCAATTGACGTAAGGAGGGGACTATATAAGGTAATAGGCACCCAACACTAAGCTCAACACGCAACTAATATCCTTAGAACATTGTCCTTTCCGGTGGTTCTACCCTTTATAAAGATTTTGGTCGCCGTCTCCAGCGTGATATCCGCCACCTTGTCGACGCTCGTATCAAGAAATCAGAAGAAAGATCTGGTGGTGTGAAGTCTGGCGGTCTTGAGGTCCAGGTCATCACCCATAAGAGACAGCGTCATGGACCATGGTTCGGTGGATCTCTGCTGGGACAGACACCCGAGTTCAGGAGCTACTGCCATACCAAGGCCGAGTACGATGAAATCGGGCCAAGCATTGTTAGAAGGTTTGCACTGTTGGGTGGACCGGGCCAGTAGGAGATTGATGGAAGTATTAGATATATGGAGTGCCATGGACAGAAGGGTGCATAAGTGCGATTTGTGGGCGGTGATGTTCGTCTTAAAAAGATATATACCGGTAAACAGTAAATTGTTTTTCTATTCGTGAATTGTTGGTACCAGAAACTTGTGCACGTGTTTAGACTGAATGTGGGGTTATGTGATGTGATTTGTTTCTGGGCAAGATAAGCTTGACTCAAATCATGACACCAGAGTTTAGATAGAAATGATAATGTTGTCTTCTTGGGGAATCACACATCATCACTCGTTGCTGCATCCTAGCGTTGATTGATTGATTGACTGATTGATTGACTGATTGATTGATTGATTGATTGATTAGGTACATCCAACCACTTGGGTCATGGTGCTACATCCCCAGCGTCAGTTTAACCAACACCTCAGTGAATAGATCTGGGGAGATGACTATTAGTAGCTGGAGCTTAACTCCATTGCCACTGCGGTGTAGTTAGGCATGGTTATTGGTAGATATTCATGAAAGAAATAAGACTTTTATTCAGATAAGGTGAACGCCACAAAAACGCCATCCTGGTCATTGACCCTGTAATTATATACAAGTTGACAGAAACAAAGTCCCACAGCAACTGTAAGTAGTTACTGTACAAATTTTCATACAATCCGACTCGATCATAGACATAAGGTATCCTGTTAAATTATACAAACCAACTCTATTTCGCCACGCCTTCCCTCCTGAATGCATTTCCACTCGCACTTCTCCGATCCTTCGGGTTCCTCCCTGCACCTCCATCCCTCCCTCCTCTACCACCTCTCCCACCTCTCCCACCCCTCCCACTTCCACCCCTCCCACTCTTCTCCACCCTCCCGCTCTTACTCCCACTCGCAAAAAACGTAACTTCCCTCTCCCCTATCACCACCGCCGCACCCCTCCCTCTTCCCCTACCCCCAGACACACCAACCGACGACGCAGCCCTCGACCCAAAACTCTTCTCCTTATTCATCCGCTTCTGCACCGCACTCGCCGGATACCCACGCGTGTCATGGCCCGACTTTTTATACGAGCTACTCGAGATCCGCATCTCCGGCTCCTTCTTCCTCGCCCCCTTCTGGTTTGGTTGTTTCCCATCATCACTCTCCTCAGACTCAGACTCAGAGCTAGAATCGAAGTTAACAGCCTTGCGCTTAACCGGTAGATCCTCCTCTTCCTCCTCTGCTGCGGTGCGGCCCCGCGGTTTAGTAGACGGGTTAAGTTGTTGGAACTCCAACGTGTTCTCATCGACCTCGAAATCAGGGTTCTGGAAAAGCCGGTTGAAACGATCATCTTTAAGTACCCCGGCAGCCTTTCCATCTTCAACTTCCTCCTCGTCTGCTTCCTCGCCTGCTTCCTCGGCAACACGTTTCCTCGTGCGCTCGAGCTTATCTTCAAGGGTACTGAGACGTTCCGCAAGACGTTTATTAATCTTGACCTTCGCGGTAGTTTTACCAGATGTACGAATCCGCGATTCCCGCTCCTTCTCAATCTTATCTTTAACCATCCTCGTCCTCTCCCTCTCCCACTCAAACGGATCCGCAATAAGCCGCGCTTCATCATATAATCTCTGATCAACAAAATACCCATGCATATACGGTCTAACCAACGCTCCCCCCTTCTGCCTCCCGTTATTGGCACCGAGTAGATGGTCCAGATTAAGTCCCTTCAGCTCCGTCTTCGTAAGGAACTTATAGTTATCGTACGTGACGGTCTCGCCCACCGCCGTAGCTCCACCAGAGACATACGCGTCGGGGTCGCCAACGCTCTTATCCGCCAACTGCTCAATCTGCGTATCCAGATGGGCACACCACCACGGCGACGGCCCCAGCGCCGGGATGAGGAAGCTGTGCATTTCGCGACCCTCGTTGGCGGTGAGGATCATGCCGGAGTTCGGGACGACGCATACGTCGTTTATGTCGACGCTTGGCTCGATGCTGGTCCATGGGGCGCCGGTGGACTCGTCCCAGATTTTTATGATGCGTTTGCAGGAGGAGAGGATCTTGGGTGTGGAGGTTTGGGATGAGGAGTGGAGGAATTCGAGGGTTTGGATTGGGAAGCCGTAGCCTTGGTCTTTGGATAGTAGGGGGGTGGGACTGCGGAGGTCGTAGAGGGTTGTGATTCCGGTGGAGGCGCCGGTGGCGAAGGTTAGGCCGTTTGGGGCGAAGCGGGCGGAGGTGATGGATGGGTTGGTGGGAGGGGGGGAGAGGATGCCGATGCGGGATCGGGAACGGGGGTCCCAGAATTCGGTGGTGCCGTTGGAGGTTCCGAAGGCTGTGAGTCCGTGGGTGCCTGAGGCGATGGCTACGCATTCGGCGCTGTCGACTGGGTGGTCGTCGTGTCCGAGCTCGAAGGGCTTGAGGAAGCGTCCGGCTTCGAGGTCGAGGCGGAATACGAGGTTGCCGTCGGCGGGGATGATGGCGTGGGCGAAGGGTTTAAGGTAGGCGAGGTCGCGGCCGTATCGTGGGATTCGGGTGGTGTGGTGGCAGCCCATTGCGGTGTGGAATTCGAGGGAGCGGTCGGTTTGGAGGTGCAGGGATTTGGTGTAGTCGGTGGAGAGGAGGAGGAATTTGATGTTGAGGGAGGAGGTGTGGCGGGCGTATTTCAGGGCGGAGGAGGGGAGGTGGTAGATGTGTTGTTGGGGTTTGTAGGTGCCTGGGGAGGTTAGTATGTGCAGAGACGCAGAGAGGGCATAGAGATTCACCTGTGGCCATGGCATATTCTCCGTCTTCACTGACTCTGATGCATTGGCTTGCTTCTTCGAATTCAAAGTCTTGGATCAGCTCGATGCGGTTTTGATAGGCTTCATCGTTCTTGAGCGAGCGTTTCCGTTTCCGCGCCAGCCAGTCTGGCAGCGAGCGGCCAGTGTTGGAGCCTGAGATTGTGTAAACGGAGATTCCGTTCTGCTGGGTTACTTTGAGCGACATTGTATTGGGCAGTTGTGATGCTCAATTGTGGTGCTGCTCAATTGTGATGGTGGTGGGGTTGAAGTTGAAGTTGAAGATGAAGATTCTCTTTAAAGTGGAAAATTTGAGCCGCGTTGTGAGGCTTGGCGGAGACGAGTGAGATTTGGTGATTGAGGGAATATAGTAGTAGTACATGTAATTAATTTACGTATTAAATAGAATAGGAGAGTAGTAGTAATTAATTTACGTATCAAATAGAATAGGAGAGTAGTAGTAATTAATTTACGTATCAAATAGAATAAGAGAATATAATAGTAGTAATTCATTTACTATCCAAACATAACAGGAGAATATAGTAGTAGTGATTCATTTACTACCCAAATATAACAGGAGAATAAAAACATAACAGATCCACCCCCACAGAACAGATATTCCAATAGCTCAGACAGCTACATATACAGAGAACCCAGAATATCCTACAATAAATACGCAATCCCCTCACGACGAGAGCTTCAACACCGAAACCGCCAGATTCACCAGCAATCCCGCCACTATCGCCATCTGTCTCCTCTTCGTAAAGACCCCCTCCTCCCGCATCAGGAAGATGGCCACAGGCCAGAAGAAGCCAATAGCCGTCCCCACAAACATATCCTCGTAGCTCCCCGCCGGACTCCCGTCCGCCAGCTCAGCACCCTGTCCCGCAGACTCATCAATCCACCTATCCTCCAGCAACCGCGCGTTCTCCTCCTCATCACGTCCATACCCATGTAGTCTATTGAACTGAGACCTCAACGAAGCAACATCCGACTCTGTAAACCCCGCGGAAAGCAGGCGATCAAACCCCAGTGGCTGCGGCAGGGTGGTCCTCGGCGGGGCAGCAGCAGGAGCGGTCTAACATCATCAGTAACACTAAACACACCAGAACACGGTAGAGCTACCTCTTTATTCTCCGCCTCCTTCGCTAGCTCTTCATCCGAGAGCTCATCGCCAACACTGCAATGGAGGTAGACCACCCTTCTCGGCTCTTCCCCATCCGAAGCTTTCTCCTTCCCTTTCACACTCGTCGACTTTGGCGGTGCTCTCGGCGTCTGTATTTGCGATCCGAGCGTTGCCGAGTCGG